>JANUWF010000929.1:2400000-3600000 GCA_026120185.1 Voacanga thouarsii | reverse complement strand
TCTTTGCATGTATGTGAACGCCAACCTCTCAATCTTCCAGTATATAGCCTGCCTAATTCTGTTTCATGAATAACTCACAAACTAAGGAACTTTTCCTGGAGAGAGAGAAAGAGTGAGAGGAGTCTCCTTTTTTCACAGAGAAGAAGCCATGAAAAACAACGTTGTTTTCTATTCTCCTATTTAACCTAAATAAAACCCTAGGTTAAACTGGACTGGCCCATTGAACTCTTAGTTTAGCCTTTTAGACTTAATAAAATTTTCTAATTAGAACCAAATAAATAGCCCAATTAATAATAAATTTTTCAGCCCAAATAAATTAGTCCAATAAATAAGTCTATATTAGTTTAGTCCTAGGTTAATCTTTAATTATTCAAATTGGGCCAAAACCCTGAATAATTAATTAACCCACCAAATTAATTTTAATTAATTCTCTCTCTTCATGGACCTTTATTTTATTTTAGCCCAACAATTAAATCAAACTACTTTAATAAAATAAATTCTATTTAATTTAAGATCAATTCCTTAGCCTGTATTTTATTAGGACTCAAGGCCTATACTGAGGACCAAAAGACACATCGCCTTGACTACTAAAATGACCAAAATACCCTGACCATATAAATAGCTGTATTTTGCATTTTAAATATTTTCTAATATCACCATAAGAAAACATTGACCCCAAGGACAATGCCGCGTCAGCAAAATCTCCGACCTACAGGTGTAATGACTAAAATACTCCTCTATACATCGTCGTACATTTAAAGAGGAAGAAGTGTACTAACACCTCTCTAAATGATATCTACCATCCTTAGGCTTCAAGTTCAATGATCCACGACTTCCTGGATTGTTTCCGCTTTCCAAGGGAGGTACCCTAAAGTAAACATCCAAGCCATGTTTCCCATGACCCAGGATATTTAAATCATTTAGACAACCATAATGGGCGATATAATATAAAAACTATCTTGTACAAGTCTGTCTTCACTAACTAATCACACATACGCAACAAGTAAGTATATTGGCCCTACGACAGAACCTCAACTATAGCATATCAAAGTACATGCTTCCAGTTTCGTCAAACCACCAACACATACTCAAGTCTTAGAGTAATAGTCCACGCTGTAGCAGTAGTAGTCTAGGTTTCTACCATATAGTACTTTTAGAAACCGCTACTACAGGTCCTGTTCTACTTATTCGAAATACACTTATGTCATGAAGTGAGTGGACTACTTACTGGCTAAAAGTAAGCCATTCCCCATTTGGAATTCATAACATAATAACCTAGACAGAATGAGATTCCCATTCTCATCAATCGGTTAAGAATGAACATTTGTGTGTTATGTAATCCTTGATCCATACCTTATTGTGAAAGACCTCCATTCACATAGACTACTTACTTAAACACAATAGGTTTTTTCTAAGTATACTTGTGCACAAATAAGATGTAAATTCATAAATAATGTTTGAAAATAAATTCTTTTATTAAAATATTCGATATTTACATCAGAAACGTAGCCTAAAAGGGCATATTTCCCAACAATAGGAATATGCAATTTAGACAACAATCCTAAAAAACATTACAATGAATCATGTTACAATTATCTCAATTAATCATCGTCTTGGAATCATGAAAGAATATAAAGTAAAGTTCAATCATTTCTTTAGTCATGAATTCACTTATATAGACTCCACTTCTTTCCCAATCCATGGAATTACTATCTCATGATTAAATTAGCATATTTTCCAATCAAACCAACATAACCAAAATATGCATTAAACACAATTCCTCGTAAACATGAAATTAGTCAACAACCCTATACTCTAGGTGAAATTAACTAGTGTTTGATTACCTAATTTCTTTGATCTTAATTTTGTTTCTCAAATCTGTTAAGAAATAACAAATATGAAATCAATAAAATTAAATCAACTCCTAACGCTGTTTCCCAAGTCAATTAAAAGAAAATCTAACTTCGTCAATTCTTCCATAATCACAAGCAATCAAACACCAAGAATGATAGAAAATTGATCAAATAACTCAATTAATATAAAAATCATGAATCCCAAAATATTGTCAAATTATAATAAAAATATCAAATACATCATTATTCTAGAAAAAAAAAACAAATGTCAAAGAAATGACTCATAGACAAGCCTCCTTTTTTTTTTTCTTGAAGACTCTTTTCAATAATGCTCATTAATGTGATGAATTCTTCCTTTTATGAGTGATTTACTTATTTGATCCTTGAATTCATACTCTTGTCTTGTGTTTTTCTTGTTTAAATAAAGCTTCCAAGATGCTAAAATTCATCCCCCTAAGAGTTCTAGGCCAAGTATAGAATGAAAAATACCAAAACTCCTGAAAATTACTAAATCCGCATAAAAATTAGAAAGCTAGCAAAAGTTGCATAGAGCGAAGCCAGTGCCGGCTCAGAAGGTCACGACCGGCACTCTATTTTTCAACTAAAATTTCCTCTGTTGTCCAAAATAGGGCAGGCGCCAACTCCGTGGGTCATAGTCGGCACTGACCATGCACTAACGGCGACGATTTTGTCGTCTTTTCATTGTAAATTCTGAAATGCCTTTCCAAGGGTAAGATATCAAATATGAAAAAATATACCTAGTTATTACAGCAAATGTATCACAAAATACTAATATGAATCAAATTAGACATGAAGGCCATTTTCAAGAAGGGGGAAAAAGGACAAAATCACACTTCATGGCTCAATAGGTAAGAACCATATTCAAGAGGATTCAAGATAATTTTCAAGGCAACAAATACAACAAACCCAGGGCTAAGAAGATTGTGAAGAGATGGATAGTAAAGGAAGGGCCAAATTGTTAGTGTTATACCCTAGAGGCAATCACTTGTACCATGTATATTGCATAATAATTAATAAAAGAGACATTCTTTATCTTTCAATTTGATTGTTATATTTTAATATGCATATAAACTGTTTGATAAAGTCTATAGTACAACACAGTATTAAGAAAATCATGATAGAGATCATGATATGAAATTCCTACTACACTATATAGTGTTTGTGCTTAAATAATCCCCAGTCATAGTATTAATGAGATGTGACATTATTAATATACTAAGACTAGCACATGTTATATCCCTTGATTGGATCTAGCGGTGGTTCTCATAACCGTGAGTATTGTGATACTTGGGATTAATGTGTTGATGCTTGTTATATGAACAAGTTCATTGGATGACCTAACTATGAGATAATCACTTAGGTAACTATTGAATGTCAATGATAGAATCTCATTATAGCAAGTGTGCAAGAATCCTTAGACATGAGATCTCCAAGGTATTTTGTTTATCGAGCATCATACTTTGATTCTACTTTTTGAAGTCTTACAATGACTGCCCATGGGATGGACATCGGGTGCAATGTAAAGTAAACGAAAGTAGTTGAGAGGGTCAATAAAGGATTCCCCACTCCTAATAGTAGGAGTATATCTCAAGGCCATTTGTAGAAATCATTACTCATGAAGTCCTTGGCAAAGGCGATTATGTGTTGGAAATAGTTCCAAATTGATACATATATCAAATAATGGATTTTTTGAACAAGAACTAAAATATTTGGGCCAGAATTAATAATATTCTGGAAGGAGTTAGCACTAATTCCATGCTCTAGACCGAATGAGATATAGTATGGTGAAAGGACTTTATTGCACTAGTTATTTGCTATTGAAAAGTTCATGTCAAGCCATTTGACTTTCTGGACTTTTGGATTATCAAGAGTCATTGCTAGATATCTCTCTTGATCTGCTAAATATGAATTTATTAATTAGAGAATGAATAAATTAATCCTATATTTTATTTTGGATTATTAATTTTAAAGCTGTTAAAATTAATTCATATTATACTACCAATAAGATCAGGAAACCTAATGGGTCACACATAATAAATATTTGAATACTCAATATATATTATTTGATAATATTGTGGGGTTAATTAAAAGAAGAAAATATATTTATAGGTGAATTATAACTTTGTTATAATTCATGAGACTTGGTTGCAATTATATAAACTTCAAGGGCCCAATTGTAGACATTTGATCTTGGAGAACTTAATTGCAATTAACACAAATTATAAAAAAATATAAATATAGGAATCGTTCCCTTTTGAAAAAAGAATTCTGAGAAATCGTATCTTCTTCATCCCTATTCTTCTCCAATTAAAAACCTAGCTACTCCTCTTCTACTAGCATAGTTTTGAGTGGGTTTTGTGAGCAATTCAAATTTATGTGGATTATTGCTAGAGACAATCCTACTCTTGGATTGTAGTGGTGTGATTGGATGATCAAAATAGAGAGAATTAGTTCCTGGGTTGTTAATCAAATTTCAATCCGCGTCGTTTCCTTCCTCTATTCCCATTTTAATTGCAAACACATGATCCTTAGGCATGGATTTCATGTTTATTTCCACTGCGTTTTTATTTGATAAGCATGATGAAATCCAACGCAAATGATGCACAACACAAGCAACAATCTATGTGGAGGATCAAGCCAATCTTTAAACAAAGATTGAAAGTCAAAGAAGTATCAAAAAGAGCTTAAGATGACTAACATTTCATTTGGAGGATCAAGAAAACACAAAGAAATGGAATGGAGGTCCAAGGATAAACTTTTGAAGTGCAACAAAACGGGGGATGGCGACCAGAACACACCTGGCACTAGGTTCACTAGCACACCTAGTGCAAGGTCCTCACTAAAGCTAAGTTCTATTTTCCATAATAGACTTGGAACCAAGTCCACCCAAGCACCTGGCGCAAGGTCCAGTCAGGCCATGTCCTATTTTTTTGAATCTTCTTATTTTGTTCTGTTTTGTTCTCAATTAAATTTTCACGACTTTTATTGTGTTTTACCCTATTTTTAAAGCATGTAATTGGCCCTCAAAGCATGTATTAAGGCCATTTAATAGTTAGGATTAATTTGCTAATTAGTTTAGGGTAAGGCATCTATATATATGCCATTACAACTCTTGTAAAGATAACTTTTGATATTTTGAATAGAGAAATATTTTATTCTCTCTAGAGAGAGTTATTAAAGGTTCCTCTTGGGTGATTCCCAAATCAATCAAGACTAATCTTAGGCATTAGTCCAACCTAAGAATCTAATCTCTAATCTTCGTAGGATAGATCATTGTTCTTTATAAAGTGAGTCTTAGATTCCTAGCTAATCTAGGGTTCTTTTAGGAGTTCAATTGGCTGCATAAGTCTTCCCATCTCATTTCTTATTTATCCTTCTTGGGTTAAGGGTGTTTGGGTATTGATTTGGTTGGCTTAGTTCATTAAATTTTAAGTCCTAGAAAGCTAGTTTCCCTAAGGTTCTAGTCTTCAATTAGGTCTCTTGGTATTGAGCTTCAAATCTCAAATTAGTGCTTTGGTAACATTTTTGCAGGTGGTTCGGGTCTCCGCAATGGTAACATTTCCACTCACCTCCTTTAGACCAACAATTTTTCTCTTTGTGGCCCCTTTTTCCACATTGCTGACATAACGAAAGATCTTGTGTAGCACCAACCGGTGCTGTCCGAGCTTCCTTTCACCAATCCTGCCACTGTTGGTTAGTAGGGCACTTATTGGGATCCTACCTCAGAAAAGGTCCCGGCGATTGTCTTAGCGACTGAAAAGGTCTCTGTGCTATTCTACTACGGTCCTCATTTTCAGTCTAGGTAGCTGTGTCCATAGCCCCTGAGTAGGTCTATAACACCCTGCTACCTAGGCCCGCCAGGGTCGGGGATGTCGCCCCGTCCAAAGGACAAGGGGTCTTTATAACTAGGTCACACAAATGAAATAGTGGAATATAAATGATACTTGAACTTAAAATTTATTACATCCCAAATTAAATATCAATCCAAGATTAAATCCCAAAATACCAAAAACAAATCCGTAATAAAATTTATCCACTCTCAACTCCCCAAAGAATTACACAAAAATATTGTTGGATTGTATGCCCTCTTAGACTAGGTTTCTGATGTAAAATCGAATTATTTAATAAAATAATTTATTTTAAGAAATTGTTTGTGAATTTACTTTTTGTTTATGCATGATTTTCGTTTGGAATAGACCCATTGTGTTTAAATAAGTGATCCATGTGAATGGTGGTCTTTCACAGTAAGGTATGGATCACGGGTTATTTAACACATAAACATTTGTTCTTAACCTATTGATGAGACTGGGAACCTCATCATGTTTAGGTTATTATGTTATGAATTCCAAATGGGGAATGGCTTACCTTTAGCCAGTGGGTAGTCCACTCACTTCATGACATAAGCGTATTTCGAATACGTAGAACAGGACAAGAGCCGGCCCGCAAGGCAGGAGGCTCTTCGAACAATTGTAAACACTAAGATGGCTGAGGGAGCATCAGTCCAAGAGCATATGCTCAAGATGATTGCTGCTTTCGAGGAGGCAGAAATCTTAGGGGTTGTCATTAACCCCGAGAGCCAAGTGGACATGGTTCTCGAATCTCTACCGGGCTCTTTCACTCAGTTCAAGTTAAACTATAACATGAACAAATTGAACATGAGTTTGACTGAACTGATGAAGGAGCTCCAGATGGCAAAGAAGGTCATGAAGCCACAGTCTAAGGCCATGATTACTAAGGCCTCTTCTTCAAGAACTGGGCCTAAGCCCAGAAAGTTCAAGAGGAAGAAGGGGAATGCAGCAGCCCAGCCCAAGAACCAGCCCAAGGACAAACCAAAGGGCAAGTGCTTCAGGTGTGGAAAGAAGGGACACTGGAAAAAAGAGTGTCCAGATCTTCGAGCCAAGAAAAACCCCACAGGTAATGTTTACTATCTAGAGTCCATATCAATGGTAGGATCAACTTCCACTTGGATTGTTGATTCAGGAGCCACTGATCATATCTGTAACTCCTTGCAGGGGTTTAGGAAGATAAGAAGACTCAAGAAGGGCGAACATGGGCTTCGAGTGGGTAATGGAGCACAAGTCTGGGCTCTTGCAGTGGGAGAGTTGGATCTTATTTTTTATTGTAATAAGATAGTGGTTTTAAAAGACATTTTATATGTACCTGGTTTTCGTCAGAATTTGATTTCAGTTGCAAAACTAGTTAATCAAGGATATTCTGTATCTTTCCATTCTGGTATTTCTATCAGTAGAGATGGAGAAATTTTATGTACTGGGCACATGTATGGAAATTTGTTCTTTTTAAACCCTATTAATAACCAATCAAATAACGCTCTGTCTGAACCTTTAACTAAGAAGAGAAAGACCAATATCAATGATTCATACCTTTAGCATCTGAGGTTGGGTCATATTAACTCGACCAGGATTCAGAGGCTAATCCATGATGGGCCTTTGGGCTAATTGAGATTGGAAAATTGACCTCAGTGTAAATCCTGCCTGATGGGAAAAATGACCAAAAGGTCTGTTACACTAAAGGCGGATAGAGCCAATGAGGTGTTGAGTCTTGTTCACACTGATGTGTGCGGTCATTGTCTACACCAGCTAGGGGAGGTTTTGAGTACTTCATCACGTTCACGGATGATTGTACGAGGTATGGTTACATTTACCTGATGAGACGCAAGTCTGACTCTTTTGACAAGTTCAAAGAGTTTAAGGCTGAAGTGGAGCGTCGGACAGGTAAATTAATCAAAACCTTACGATCGGATTGTGGTGGAGTGTACCTCCTAGGTAAATTCAAGGACTACATGGTACATCATGGGATAATATCCCAACTCTCTGTGCCGGGAACCCCCCAGCAAAACGGAGTAGCTGAGAGAAGGAACAGGACGTTGATGGAAATGGTCCGAAGCATGATGTCACATGCTACTCTTCCAGTATCCTTCTGGGGATATGCCCTGAAAACAGCGGCATATATTCTGAACTTGGTGCCTTCCAAGTCAGTACCTAGGACTCCCTATGAGATGTGGACTGGGCGTAAGCCAAGTCTGAATCATCTCATGATTTGGGGGTGTCCAGCTTATGTATTGATCAAGGGAGACAAGTTGGAACCAAGATCAGAATTATGCTATTTTGTTGGGTATCCAAAAGGGACAAAAGGAGGCTACTTTTATCAACCTAAGGAGCAGAAGGTACTAGTCAGTACCAATGCTAGATACTTGGAAGATGATCAAAGTACCTCTCCTAAAAATTCAACGAGGTTGGAACTGCAGGAGAAGTTATCTATGGAATCAACTTCTACTGACCCGATTTTAGAACAAGAAGAGGTACAGCCTCAAGAGCCTGTACAAATGGAGCTTCGTCGTAGTGGGAGAGTGTCTAGGGTTCCGGATAGATGGACTGGAGAAGCCTTTGAGCTGGTTTCCGACCATCAGGAACAAGACCCCGCTAGATACGAAGAGGCTATTGCTGAAGCCGATGCAAATCTGTGGCATGAAGCAATGAAAGCCGAGATTGAGTCTATGTACCTCAATCAGGTTTGGGATCTTGTAGCTTCACCTGAAGGGATAAAACCCATTGGGTGCAAGTGGGTATACAAGAGGAAGAGAGGAGTGGATGGGAAGGTAGAAACCTTCAAAGCTAGACTTGTGGCGAAAGGGTATACTCAGAAAGAGGGTATCGACTATGAGGAAACCTTTTCCCCGGTAGCCATGCTTAAATCCATTCGCATCCTCCTTGCCATCGCCTGTCACTATGACTACGAGATATGGCAAATGCATGTCAAGACTGCATTCTTGAATGGCCATCTTAGCGAAGACATCTATATGTCCCAACCGGAAGGCTTCATTGCTGAAGGCCAGGAACACATGGTTTGTAAGCTTAAGAAGTCCATTTATGGACTTAAGCAGGCATCAAGAGCATGGAACATTCGTTTTGATGAGACTGTAAAGTCTTATGGTTTTATTGAAAACGAAGATGAACCATGCGTGTACAGGAAACTTCAAGGCATCAATGTGGTTTTTCTTGTCCTGTATGTGGATGACATTCTACTAATTGGAAATGATGTAGGGACATTGTCATATACAAAGGTTTGGCTGTCTAGTCAATTCAATATGAAGGACTTGGGAGAAGCCAGCTACATTCTCGGGATTAGGCTTCTTAGAAATATGAAGCAGAGAATGTTAGGATTATCCCAAGCGACATACATTGACAAGATACTGGCCAAGTACAGCATGGACTCATGCAAGGGAGCTCTAATCCCTTGCAGACATGGCTTGTCATTTTCTTCGAAGGACTGTCCTAAGTCTCAAGAAGAAAAGGGCAGAATGAGTAGAATTCCCTACGCTTCGGCTGTGGGAAGTCTCATGTACGCTATGCTGTGTACTAGGCCAGATATCTGCTTTGACGTGGGCTTAGTTAGCAGATATCAGTCAAACCCAGGGAAGGTTCATTGGCAAGCTGTAAAGCATATTCTCAAGTACCTCAAGGGAACGAGAGATTATATGCTGGTTTACAAGGTTGATGATTTGGTTCCTGCAGGATACACAGACTCAGACTTCCAGGCGGATAAGGATGAGAGAAAATCCACTAGTGGATATGTCTTCACCTTGTCTGGAGGAGCAATTTCATGGAGGAGTATCAAGCAATCTTGTATTGCTGACTCAACCATGGAAGCTGAGTATGTGGCAGCTTCGGAAGCGTCCAAGGAAGCAATCTGGCTCCGGAAGTTTCTTTCAGAACTTGGAGTCGTACCACATATGGACAGGTCGGTTGTGATGTATTGCGACAACACTGGAGCAGTGTCGCAATCTAAGGAGCCTTGGAACCACAAGAATGGGAACCACACCGAGAGCAAGTACCACCTGATCCGGGATTTCATCCAGAGACGGGAAGTCGTGGTGGAGCATATTACCTCAGAAAACAATCTAGTAGACCTATTCACCAAGCCTTTGGCTGAGAGAGTCTTCAAGAGACACTTAGACGCCATAGGGGTGGGCACCTATGGAGTTACCTAGTCTTAGAGTGCAAGTGGGAGATTGTTGGATTGTATGCCCTCTTAGACTAGGTTTCTGATGTAAAATCGAATTATTTAATAAAAGAATTTATTTTCAGAAATTGTTTGTGAATTTACTTCTTGTTTGTGCACGATTTTCATTTGGAACAGACCCATTGTGTTTAAATAAGTGATCCATGTGAATGGTGGTCTTTCACAGTAAGGTATGGATCACAGGTTATTTAACACATAAACATTTGTTCTTAACCTATTGATGAGACTGGGAACCTCATCATGTTTAGGTTATTATGTTATGAATTCCAAATGGGAAATGGCTTACCTTTAGCCAGTGGGTAGTCCACTCACTTCATGACATAAGCGTATTTCGAATACGTAGAATAGGATCTGTAGTAGTGGTTTCTCAAAGTACTATATGGTAGAAACCTAGACTACTACCGCTACAACGTGGACTAGTACTCTACGACTTGAGTATGAGTTGGTGGTCTAGCGAAGCTGGAAGAATATACTTTGATTTGCTGTAGTTGAGGTTCTATCATAGGGCCAAAATACTTGCATATTGGGCATGTGTGACTAGTTAGTTAAGACAGACTTATACAAGATAGTTTCTGCACTATATCACCCATTGTGGTTGTCCGAATGGTCTAAATTATCCAGGGCCCTGGGAAACATGACTTAGATGTTTGCTTTAGGGTAGCTCCCTTGGAAAGCGAAAACACTCCAGGAAGTCGTGGATCATTGGACTAGAAGCCTAAGGATGGTAGATATCATTTAAGGGGGTGTTAGTACACTTCTTCCTCTCTAAATGTACGGTAATGTGTAGAGGTGTATTTTAGTCATTTCACCTGTAGGTCGGAGACTTTGCGAATGCAGCATTGTCCTTGGGGTCAATATTTCCTTATGGTGATATTAGGAAATATTTAAAATGCAAAATACAGCTATTTATATAGCAAGGGTATTTTGGTCATTTTAGCAGCCAAGGCGATGTGTCTTTTTAGTCCTCGAGATAGCCCGTAAGTCCTAACTATTTTTGGGTTGAGGAATTGGTCTCAATTAAAGAGGATTTTATTTTATTTTGTTTTATTTTATTTTATTCAGGAAGTCTAATTTATTATTGGACTGGAATAAAATAAATAAATTAATAAATAAAATAGAAGTTGAGAGAAATTAATTATCTAGTTTATTTGGTTAATTAATTATTCAGGGCCTAGGTCCAGTATGAATAATTAAGAAATTAACCTGGGCTTAAACTAGGGGAAATAATTAATGTTTAATTATTTATTGGGTTATTTATATAGGCCTAAGAAGTAAATAATTAAAGATTAATTATTATGGTTCATTTGAGCTCATTAATTATTTATTGGGTTACTTATGTAAGCCCAGAAAATAAATAATTAATATTTATTATTTTAGGCCTTTTGGGTCCAAGAAAAATAATAAATATTTATCTGGCCCAATAGCTTGGACCTTAGGGTTTTTTTCCAGATACGGTTAACAGGAGTTTAAGGTTAGGCCAAACTGTTTCTCAGGATAACATCCGGGTGTTTTGAAATCCCGGGGAGATGTTTATCAGAGATTGAGAGACCTAGTTTAGGCAAGAAAAAATATAAACAACTCTTTGAAAAGGAAAAACCCTAATTTCTTTCCCTAGCCTTACAAGCTTCACGTGAGTCTCTCTCTCAACGTCTCTCTCCTCCTCTTTGTTTTTCTCCTTGTTCTTTCCTAACTAATAGCGAGCGAACCAAGAAGAATTGAGACAGTTTCTCTTTCCCTTTGTGTTCACCAACTAGAGGTTAGGCTGAGGAATATCCCGAGAGCTGGAGAGCTAAGCGTTAATGCAAACAAGGCGAAGTCGAAGGCTAGCGGGTGTTCAACCAGAAGCTCCTTCAAGTGTGCAAAGCGAGGCGATTCCAACCGTTCATTCTGTTCCTACGCAACCTAGGAGGGTTAAGGAACGCAAATGTATGATCTTCATGCTTCCGCATGGCCTTTATGGCTCGCGTTTTATTTTTCTCTTTGTTTTTTTTTTTTCGCCCATGGCTCCCCTATTTTTGCGTTTTCCATCAAAAAAATCTTCCAAAGTAGGTATAATCTAGCTACTCATCCCCACAGCAAGACCGACCTGAAATCATGGTAAAATGGTGGTGAGACAGTAATCTCAGTAAGTCCGTGTGTGCTTAAGTGTCGGGAGAAAACAGTTCGTGAATGCAAAGTATAATATTCATTATAAGAGATCACTGGCAAGCAATAAACATTAGTCAAAAGCAAGAGTGGTGTTTTGGCTTTTCTAACCATAAATAATCAATAAAATCAATCACTCAAAAGAAATGGTCATGGGTTACCACACATTGGGCCCCATAATCGCACGGTCAGCATGCCACACTTTGTGCATACTGCCGGTCAAAATGCCACACTTTGTGCAGACTGACAAAAGTAGGTAATCGGCCTACTGGGTAAGATACTCCTCCTTCTCTATACCCAAACAACAACCGGGTGTCCATTCCGGCAAAACACAATCACTTGACTAAAAAAGAACACTGCTAGCTCGGACCGACACGATTTACTGGACTGTCGTCTTATCCGGGAAGGACTCACCCCTCAGAGGTGGCCACCTACTGAGAGACTTACCTTAACCCCTCAAAGACTAGCCCTAGTAGTCCACCCTTATTGAGTACTCAACAACGTTTCCCACTTGGGATAAAATGAACAAAACACTGTTCCACATGAAAATGGCAATTTAAGAGTTTCCAAAGTCTTTGTCAAAATCAGTTTTAGAAAGAAATTTGAGTTTGATTAAATCTGTTCATTGATCTTTAAATAATTCAATTGTTTGAAATAAGAAAGAATTCAACCCTCAATTGCCTTTACATAAATGAGTGTCCGTACACTCTACATTTGGCTTGCCATAATAAACATTTCACATCAATCAGGTTTTATGCAGGAGCTTACCTGATTCTTGCTCACAATAAAAGGTCTCCAACAGCTGACCTAACCCCGCATGGGCTAATATAAATCACAATCAATTTCGAGCCACAATCCACTTCCTCAATTTTAAATCAACTCAACTTACTGCTACCATGATCCTAGTGTCCCAAGCTCTAAGGCCAAACAATAAATAAATAGGTTTATAAGTTGAGACTAATTTGATATTTAAAATAATTAATGGTTTGGGAAATAAATTCTAATAAGTTGAAAGTTTAAATCTTGCTAAGAAAAATTTAGAGTTTATTTGATCAAGAGTCCTAGGTAGTATTAAATAAAATAATGATTTATTAATAATTTAGTTGTTAGAAAATAATTGATAGCTAAAATTAGTTGAAAATAGATTTAATGAGTCTTGCTTGAACAATAATAAATAAATTCTTAATGGGTTTTGATTAAAAGATAATAATTAAATTTTTAGTAATAAATATTTTACTAATTATAATTATTTCCATAAAAGGCTTTATTTGATTTCATTATTTTAAGTAATATATATATATATATATATTATTTTTCTAGCAAAAGCTATTATTTATTTGACTAAAATATCCTTATTATATATAATAATCCAGATCTACCCTTCCTAGGGTTTTTTGAAATTACTAGTAAAATTATATTATTAAATATTTTATTCATGAAATAAAAATTAGCTTAGGGACAACTAGATCATGATCAAATTTCTATGGCTAACCACAATCAAGAACATATACAATCCTTCAATTCATCAAATCATCCAAATCATGCATATAAGCATAGATCTAAATTTATCAAGACATGATCTAACCTCTACTAGCATAAATATGATCATGGCTTCAATAATCCAACATGAATATAAATCATATTCACCAAAGGTGACATAATCTCTAGCATACTTCATCACAAATACTACCTATGACATGGAAACATGCATCAAACCCCATATCATCATTCAATCAACCAAGATAAACCTTCCATGCATAAATCCCATCTCTTTCACAATCATATATATATTTACGCTTCAATATCAACAATACATACTCAAATCCTATCACAATCCACATACTATCAACATCATCCTAGAGACATGAATCTAGAATTTTAAAAAAAAGATTGAAGGGACTTACTTGGTTGAGGAATACCTTGAAGGGGTTTAAAATGGATCTCAACTCGTAGATGCTTAGCTTCGTCCAAGAAAGATGGAGAAAGCATGGCCATGGGAGAAGAAGCCATCCGGCCAAGAGAAGAGAGTTTTGGCCTTGAGAGAGAGAGAGAGAGAGACCATTAGCATGTTTATTCATATATATTTTCACTAGAGATCACGATTGGAGAAGATGAAGTTGTTAAAACAAACCTACCTTGAAGGTGTTCTTGAACCTTCACAGAATTTTCTAGTTTTTTATCCAAACTAGCAAGTTGGTTTGTGGAGTTTGATGTTAAGAATGGTGTTGATGGACTCACGGCAGTGAGTAGGTTAAATCTGAAAATTTTAGAGAAGGTTTGAAGTGGTTTGGAGGGGTATTAGGTGAAAGGAAGGAGTAGGTGTTCTTGGTGTGTTGTGTGTATTCTTGAAGGTTGAAGGGATTTGAGAGATTTTGTTTTACAGCTGCCAAAATTCTGTGAGAACTAGGGCTGTCAAATTTTCTGTAGGGTTTAGGAAGATGGCTCTCTGGTTTGGAAGCGAAAAGGAAAGACTAGTTGTTAAAATCCTTGACGAATATTTTTAGGAAGCAAATTTGGAAACTAAATATTCAAAAATATCTTGATTATTGGAGAGCTTTGGAAGTCTGCCATGGCCGACTGTTTTGAGTAGTATTTCAGTTGATTGAAAGTTGGTTTAAGGAGTCTTACGGTGGCCAAAAACAAGGAGCATAATGGGGAAGAAAAAGTTTGGTTATTTGAGGGATACTTTATGGAAGGTTTCTAAACTATGGTGGCTGGAATTTTGGTAATTAGTCAAGTATGATTGCAGAGATTTGTTGGAGAGATTTTCGGGCAGTCATGACTGAATTTCATGCAGAAGCTTAAGGGAGATAATAGAGCTTAGTTACTGAAAGTTTAAAGGTGGTTTATGCAGAACAGGAATGGGGTTTCGGCTAGGAGAGAATTAGGAAACAAAGCTGGACAAAAATCTTCACAGCATTTTCGCAGGCTAGAATTTTTCCTGGGCAGTTTTCGGCTGCCATTTCCTAGCCAGCTTGCAGAGAGTTTGAAGGAAAATTTTTGGGGCTTTCAAGGCTGGTTTCTAGCCTTCTCATGGAGGAAAAACATGGCTAAGGTGCTGAACAAAATCTGGAAGAAAACAGCTTGGTTTTGGATCTCCAAAGCTGCGATTTGCACAGGAATTTTTCTAGTTTTGCACCACTTTTGTGCAGTCCGAAAATAGTCAGAAAAATCCAAATTCTAGGCTGAAAAAAAGGGCCTTTTTCTGGAAGCATTTGGGAGGAAATAATGGTTAAGAATTTCGACACCTTGAAGGCACACAAAGCTGGAAAATTTCAGTTCTATGCATGAAGAGAAATGAACCTAGCTAGAGTGAATTTTTTAGCAAGTTCACTAGGGGGATTTATTCTCTTGGAATCTCCCACAACTCTTCCACATTTTCAGACCATAAGATGCCTTTCGCTAAGACATTTTGATCCTACAAAACCACAGTACTTTACTGAAATTTCTGGAAAGGAAATGGCTAGAACAACTTGATCAAACTAATGAGTTGAGAAATAAGAAAAATCAAAGATCAAGGGGAAATGAATTCCCCTTAGGAAATTCGTGTAGGGCAAAGGAGTAGAATGAGGATACTCCTAACATGTCTCTCTTAGGACAACTTCTCCACCCTACTCCAAGCACATAAAGCTGAAATTATTACTTCCCAAGCAAAAAATAAAATTTAACCAAGCTAAAGCTCCTATGATGGAATTTAAACCCAAGACCTCAAGAACTAATTCTAAAGCTCTAACCACTACACCACAATAACTCTTGTTCTTATTTGCCCTCTAAAAAAAATATTTTCTATTCAATCCTCAAGCTATCTCCCTTTTTCCACCTCAAGCAAAATTTATCATTTTGCCCTTCTCAAGCAATACCCACAACCAAGCCTTCAAGACAATAAATCTCACATCCAAAACATAGAAAATCATATAAAAATATATTTAAACATGCAATAAAGTATGATATGCATCACAACCCCCCTTACTCCAAGACTGGTTTTGACTGGGGTTTCACAAGGTCTTTGGTGGAGAAGGTGCCAACACCCTTCTCAACTCCTGCCTTAGCCCCTTGACAAACTGTTTTGTCCTATTCTACTCATGTCCACCAACTTTTTGCAGTACTTTGATAATTGGGTGAACCGTGCCGCGTACTGAGCTACCGTCATACCTCCCTGCTTTAGATTCTGGAACTCATCTTCCCACTTCTCAACTATCCACTGAGGGATATCCTCAGCTCTGAATGCTTCCACAAAATTGTCCTATGTCCAGTCTTGATCAATTATCTCCCAATCGTCCTAAACCCGTTGCCACCATGCCCAAGCTAGGCCCCTCAATCGAAATGCAGCAAACTTCACCATCCATTTCTCAGTGTAATAAAGCATAGCGAAGATGTCTTCCATTTGCTCCATCCATTGGTAAGCTTTCTGATCTGCTCGGCTTCTCCCAAGAAGATGGGTGGTTGGAATTTTAGAAACCGCAAGCTTCATCCTCTCCTTTTGGATTCCTCCGTTCAGTTAAAATTTGAAGAATCTCGGCCATCTTGCTAAATGCTTGCCTATTGTTACTTCAACAGGTTCTTCTGACCACATTTCCAAATCTGGCTCACTCTCATTTCCCTGGTTAGGTGACTGTATTTGAGTCATCTCAACCTCCGGTGTCACAGGTTCTGCCTCCGGAACTCTTCTGCCTGATGTGGCTACACGACGCTTGGGTGCCATTCTAAACCATACCCAGATAATGAGTTTATGCATTCAAGCTTTAAATCATTTTAGTTAAGCATGCATTCACATTCAGATTTAAGTAAAAGAAAATCAAATGCAAGTTTTGTATAAAGAATTGCATATAAATTTCTCTCAAACTTTAGAGTACTCCAGGTACTCTTATTTGCATCAATTTGAAATTAAAGCAGTAAACAGGAATGAAATCCTTAACATAGAAGTTTATAGAAAGCTGTAAATAAAATATCCTAATCATAGTAGCCTTTAGCCTCCCTAGTCCTTATCGGAGTCTTCAAAGTAAGCCTCATATAACCATCCCCCAGAATTCTTAGTAAAGTTAATCCCAGCGCCACTTGCAAACTAATCCATTGGTTCTTTCCCGGGTCGCCTAGAACTCTCCCCGATCTCAACCTGGTTGGATGGGGGTATGAAGGAAGGTCTAGGTGGAGATTCATAATCTATCTCCCCCAAATCATCACTATCAGCTGACAAGTCAACTACGGGGCTAGGAGGGTGGGGAATATATTTCATATTAATTTTCTCATCTTCACTGTCAGTAACCAAGTCTATCACAGGTATTGGGGGTGGCTCATTGATCGGGACATCATCGTCACTGCTATCATCCAAGGGAATAATTGGCTGTGGTGTAGGCTGAGGTATAGGCTAAGGCACAGGTAGGTCTTCTAGGTAGATAGGGATGAGAGGATGCCATTGCTGTCCTTTCCTTACGGTTCTAAGCATTCTAACCATCTTACAACATGAACAATATAGGTTAGATAAAAGATTTGAACTTAATAAAATAGGACATATACTATTAATATTTGCCTATACCTAGGCTATGATACCACTTGTAACACCCCACTACCAGCCCAACAGGGCCAGGGATGTTGCCCCGTCCAAAGGACAAGGGGTCATTATAACTAGGTCACACAAACGAAAATAAAAATAATACTTTAAAATTGAACTTATTACAACCCAAAAATTCAGGAACAAATCCAAAATAAATTGATTACTATCATTTCTCAAAACAACACAAAAAATAAATAACAAAAAGTCTTCAAAGCAGGCAATAAATCTAGCTACTCATCTCCACAGTAGGATCGACCTGAAAATATGGCATAAAAGGTGATGAGATAAAAATCTCAGTAAGCCCGTATATGCTTTTAGTGTTTCAAGTAAAACAGTTCATGTATGCAAGCTGTAAAAATTGTATAAGAGAAAGTGTTGACAAGCAATAAGTAAGGTTAAAAATAAAGAGTGACATTTTACTTTTCAAACCATACATATGCACAATAAATACAACCACTCAAATGGGTAGTCATAGGTTACCACACGTTGGGCCCCATAATGGTCAGAATGCCACACTTTATGCAGACTGACGAAAGGTAGGTGATCGGCCTACCGGGTGAGATACTCCTCCTTCTCTACACCCAAACTTACCCGTTGTTCACTCCAGAAACACACAGTCCATATGACTAAAACTTGCTAGCTCGGACCGGCATGACGTACTGGACTGCCATCCTATCTGGGAAGGACTCACCGCTCAGAGGTGGCCACCTACTAAGAGATTTACCCTAACCCTTCAAAGACTAGTCCTAGTAATCTACCTTTATTGAGTATTCAACGACGATTATCCTACTTGGGAAAACTAATAATACATTGCTTTATTTGAAAATAGCAATTAAGGGTTTCTAAAATTCTTGTAAAAGTTGGTTTTTCGGAAGAGTTTAGTGTTTGTGCAAAACTGCTTGTTTCATTTTCAAATGATTTTTTTGACTGAAACAAGAAAGGAAATAGTCATTAATTGCCTTTACAAAATGAGTGTTCATACACATCGGGTTTGGCTTGCTATAGAAATCTTTTGCCTTCAAATAAGTTTATGCAGAGGCTTACTTGATCCTTTGCTTGAGCAAATTCAAAAATCTTCCAAAGCTGACCTAACCCCGCCTGGGGTAAACATAAGTCATAAGGTTACACTCAAGCTATATTCGCTTACCTAAATAATCCTAGTTCAACTTATTACAATCATGACTCTAATGTCCTAAGCTTTAAGGCTAGATGATAAAGGTTTTTATAAAATAAGACTAGCTTGATAAGATAAAATAACTAGGGGTTGTAAAATAATTACTAATAAGTTATAGGTTCAAATAATAAATCTTCAGTGTTGTTATTAATAAATAAACTAGGGTTTAATTGCTGAAGAATCCTAAGTTCTAGATGATATTAATAAATGGTCATTCTTAAATAGTATTTTTAAAATAAATATTAAATTATTACTAATCTCTTAATTGATACATAATAAATAATAAATAATAAATAAAATTAATAATATATAAATTTTATCAAGTTTTGATTAATAGATAACAAATAAATATAAATAGTATTTATGAATATATGGTCTACAAGGTCATTAATATTTTACTTATTTGTATAAAAGGTTTCATATATATATATATATATATATATATTATTTTTAATAAAAGATATCATTTATTTGACTAGTAAAATATCACTGTTTCATTGAATATTCCAATTTCAAAACTTTCTAAGAATTTCGAAATCTTGGGACAAAAAAATAGTAATAATTTTAATTGGGGAAATAAAATTTGCTAATCAAAATAGTCTAGGATCAACAAGGTCATGATCATAATTTTCCTATTGCTAACAAGATTCATGAGCATATACTTCAACATCAATCAACAAACTATTCTATTCATGAACAAAGGCTTAAATCCATACCTACTATCACATGATCAAATCCCTACTAAGAATAATCATATTCACGGCTTCAATGAAAATAAGAACATAATATCCTATTCACCAAAGATGACATAACATTCTAGCATGCTTAAACATTCATAATTTCTTAAAACATGATGAACATGCATCGATCCACAAGGAAATTCATAAAGCTTAACCATGATCAATCATTCTCATGTTCCAATCTCAAATCCTTCATACATATGCATATACTCAATCCCCCATTAATATTCTATCCTTCCTATCGACAACTAAGAGACATGAATCCAGAATTCAAAAGACAGGTTAAAGAGAAATACTTGGTTGATGACTATCTTGATGAAGATTTAAGAAGATCTACGCGCTTGAGAGTCTTGAATTGTCCAAGAGAGGAGAAAGAAAACGACCATGGTTGTAGTAACCATTTCAGCCGAGAGAGAGAGAGAGAGAGAGAGAGAGAGAGAGCATTAGTATGATATGTTAATGATTGAAGGGAAGAAGATGAACAAAAGTTGTTCTCGGTTACCTTGATGATGTTCTTGAGACTTCAAGGAAAATTTTGGTTTTGATCCGATTGTCAATTTTTGTTTACGAGATTTGATATTATAAAATCCAAAAATGGACTCTAGGGAGTATGTAGGCGTGTTTTGGAGTTTTTGGGAGGGATTGGAGGTGTTTAGAGTGGTCTTTGACTTGAAGAAAGGTAGTGTGTGTTCTTGGTGAAAATGGAGAGGATTAGAGAGAAAATGCTGGACAAATTTCTGAAGGGGCTAGCCAAATTATTGAGGGAGTTCTGGGATTTTGATTTTAGATTAGAGAGGAGAGAAAAATCTGGTTGTTTGAAATTCAAATGGAGAAATTTAAGGAGTGTTTTAAAGTAAAAGATATGGTAATGGTGTTTGATTGATGAAAGTTTCTTGGAGCTGCAAATGACCGACTAGTTTGCTGTGTTTTGCTTAATTGAATGAGGGTTGAGGGAGCTATAAGGCTGGCCGAATTTCTAAGTTCAATGGTGGGAGGATTTCTGGTTATGAAGCTTAATCCAATGGTGTTTTCATTTAGTAAATGCTGGAAATTTTGGAATTCAAATGGAAGTTTGATTGGAGTGATTGTAGGAGAAATTTGAGGAGTGGCTTTGGAGTCTAGTTGTGCAAGGTCAGTGGAGGGGGTAATGGAGTTTAGTTCATGGCTGAACAAAGGTTAACTTACAGAGGTTTTGAGGAGGTTTTCGGCCAAGGCTTGAAAGGAACAAGGCTGGAATTTTTTTCTGGTTATGTTTCGAATTAGTTGCTGGAATTTGCTGTGCAGTTTTCTGCAATGTTCCAGCCGATTTGCAAAGGGTTTTGAGAGGTGTTTGAGGGTCCTTTAAGGCTAGTTTGCAGCCTTCTATATGGAGGAAAATTAGAGGTAATTTACTGGTTTGAAGGCAAAAGAAACAGCTTTGAACTCGACATGCTATGCTGCGAAATTGCCCAGAATTTTTTCTGGTTTGTGCAGTTTTGTGCAGTCCGATTTTTGCACAAGAATTTCAGTTCTTCAAGATGAATAAATTGGCCATTTTTCTGGCAGCAATTGAGTAAGAAAGGTGGCTGAGATTTTCGAAGGTTATGCGGCTCAAGAATCTGGAAAATTTTCAGATTTCTTCCATGGAGAAGATGAACACTATAGAGTGGAGTTTGAAGGTTCAACCATGGAGATTAATTTTCCTTGGGAACCTTCCTTCACTCCTTCCCTATTTTTAGTCAAATCTCCAACCTCTAAGAGCCATTTTCAAAATTCAGAGACCAACAATCCTTGCTGAATTTTCTGGAATTAAAACATGGATTTGGATAAATTTTGAACAAGCTTAATTGGTGAAGAGATTAGGATAAGCTAGAGATAATAGAAGGACAAGAATTCTTCTAGAATTCTTTTAGGACAAAAGGATAGGATTAGGACATTCCCTTCATGTCTCCCCTAGGACAACACTCCTATTTTTTTTTTTTTCTATGGAATACAAGAGACGAAAATCCCACCTTAAATTAAAATAATCATGACAAAAACTTAAAGGATGGGATTTGAATTTAAAACCTAGAGATTAATTCCAAGGCTCTAACCACTAAACCACAACAACTCTTATTCTTATTTTTTCACCCAAATATTCTTCTTATTTAATTCTCAGGCTATCTTCCTATTTTGATCTCAAGTAAAATTACCGTCTTACCCTTCATACTCAATAAGTATAACCAAGCCTTCTAGACTATAAATCATAATTCTAAAACACATAAAATCATTCAAAACTATATATATTCATGCAAAGTAACATGATATGCATCCCAACCCCCCTTACTCTAGAGTTGGCTTTAGTTTGGGTTTTACAAAGACTGTTGATGTCATCTTTATTGATTATGTGGAAATAAGTTATGCTATCAGGTTTTCGGTAATTAAGTCTAAAATACCTTGCATAGATGTTAACACTATTATTTAATACTGTGATGCTACTTTCTTTAAGGATGTGTTTCCCATGAAAACTGGTTTGCCTCAAGATGTTTCTACTTTAGATTCAGCTTTAACATCTAATTCCACTCCTAATCATGTGGAAAGAATGAAAGATGTGAGGGCAGGTCCAAATAGTTCCAACACTCAAACTGAGAAATTGGAAGAACCTAGAAGGAGTAAGAGAACTAAGGTAGTTAAGGACTTTGGAAGTAACTTTGTCACTTACAATGTTGAGGACGAACATTTAACCTTTTAAGTAGCTATAGCTTTCTTAGAAGCAGGGCATTGGAAAGAAGCTGTCAAAAGCGAGATGGATTCCATTGTCTCCAATGGGACACGTGAACTGGTAGATCTCCCTCCTGGGTGCACAACAATTAGATGCAAATGGATATTTAAGAAGAAACTTAAATCAGATGGGATCATAGATAAGTATAAAGCGAGATTAGTTGCCAAAGGGTTTAGACAGAAAGAAGGATTAACTATTGATACCTACTCCCCTGTTGCTCGTCAAACTACAATTCGAGTGCCAATTGTATTGGCTTCTATATATGGTTTCACCATCCACCAAATGGATGTGAAGATTGCTTTTCTTCATGGTGATCTTGAAGAAGAAATATATATGGATCAGCCTGAGGGATTTGTAGCCAAAACAAATAAACGAAAAGTTTGTAAACTTATTAAATCCCTATATGATCTAAAACAAGCGCCCAAACAATAGCATGAAAAAATTGATAAAACTATTTTATCATTTGGCTTCATCATAAATGAGAATGACAAGTGTGTTTACTGTAAGGTTAAAGGTAATGATTATATTTTACTATACCTGTATGTGGATAACAATTTTACTATTTGGGTCCAATATTCAAATAATTAATGAGACTATATCATTCTTAAAAAGTAAGTTTGCAATAAAGGATATGGGAGTAGCAAATGTGATTGTTGGCCTAAAGTTGATTTGCTCAACTGAGAGGATAACCATTTCTCAAACTCACTATATTGAGAGTGTTCTTGAGAAATATGGTTATCAAAATTGTAGAATTGCTAAAACTCCAAGTGACCCTTCTGTAGCTTTGTTCAAGAATGAAAGTGGAGTTCCTGTGTCTCAATTAAAATATTCTCAAATTGTTGGTAATTTGCAATATCTTGTAAATAGTTCAAGACCAGATATTTCATTTTCTGTATCTAAGCTGGTAAGATATACAAGTTGTCCAAATCGAACTCATTGGGAGGTCTTGGATAGAGTACGAATGTGAAGGGAACAATGTCTCTTGGGCTGCATTATGGGAAATTCCCTGCTGTACTTGAACGGTATAGTGATGAAACTTGGATAGCCAAGAACTATAGTAGCAATGGTTGCACTGGATATGTGTTTACATTAGGTGGCAGAGCAATCACCTGGAAGTCTTGTAAACAGATTTTGATAATTTGGTTAACTTTTGAGGTAGAATTATATGCCTTGGATACTACTAGAATGGAAGCTAAATAGTTGTATGGACAATTATCCTCTTTGCCAATGATTAGCAAGCCCGTTACTGCTATATCTATGTACAATGATAGTTAAACTACAATTGCAAAGATAAAGAGTACCAAGTATAATCAAAAGACTAAGTAATGAGACTTCACTTTATCATGGAGGTCAAAATCAAGAAGAGGGAGGCATAACCATGTAAGGACAAGGACCGATGATAAGATCTAGGTCTAAGAAGCTTCAAAACGAGTTTCAATTGATCATAAAACCATACTTGAGGATGGAAGAGGGTTGGAAGGTGGAGAAAACTAGCCAAGAGCTCATTTTGATGACTATCCAAGAAGGACTCCAACAAGAACTCAAGCCGGCAACTAAGACGGACAAAACATGACCAAAAAAGGAGGCCTCCAATGTACAGTCGGTGCCAGCCCAAGCAGCCGAACAGGTGCCAACTCCAACCTGCCCAACAATGCTTCAACCTACATACAACGGCTGGGAAGCAGAGCACAACCGGCGCCGGCTGTAGAAGCCATAGCCATGCCGGCTCCATCCTGGGCAGCCCACGTTTTTTATGTTTTCTCTAATTATCTCCAATTTTAAGTATTTGTAAAGACTTATTAAGACCCTAAACTGTAATAAAACCTCAGGGATTACTTAGCTAGGGTTAGGGTTGTATAAATAGAACCTTTAGTGATTTGACAACACAATTCACATACTTTAATTCAAATTTGAAAGAGAATCTTGAGAGGCCCTAGCCTCCTCGGTCATCTTGTTCAAGACCATACTTAAGGGTTAGTCCTCCTTATGAATGAGTCTATAAATCTTTTGGATAATCTAATGTAGTTTCTTTGAATGGGTCTTAGTTGCTTTATTCTTCTAAGGTTTGTTTGAATTCCATTAATTGGGTGTCTATTTTCTCTATTCTATTTGTTCTCGTTTGCCTTAGTTGCTTCAAGAATATTGGGATGAGATTATAGTAGAACTTTCTACTATTCTTGAGGGTCTTTGAAGCTTAGTTCTTTAAGGGTTTGATAGAGGGTAAGTTGTTATTTCATTTTCTCCTTTTTTGTCCCAAGAAGAATCTCTATTTTTGGTCCCATTGATTGAGCTAAATACATAACCAACTAAACCACTCAACACCAAGAAAAAGTCCACACAAGGTTATATCAAAGAGTTTGGTATCAGAGCAAGGAAAGCTTTGCTTCCAATCAAAGCTTGAAAGCAAGAAAAGGAGCCCTACAAAGTTGAAAAAAAAAGAAAATAGAGAAAATCACGTAACTCAAAAACATGCTCCAAAAAGGTCATGAAATCTTTGTTACGTTTTGATTTTTATTTTTATTTTTATTTTTTTTTTTTTGGAAAATTGCTCTTTGATATTAATATAATCCTTGGGAACAAAAATTTCGTGTGTTTGTGGTGAAATTTGGCTTGCATATGGATGAGAATGTTGGTTGTTCTTATGTGACGGGATTACATCCAAGGTGTTTGATAAATGTTTCATAAGAATGCTTTTGGCTATAGTTAGGAACTTTGATTCTTGATTTTCATTCCTTGGAATTTTGGGACTTAGTATATCACTCCATTGTTGAATTCCATGCTTATTGAACTCAATTTTACTAGTGCACACCTGTGATCTTCTTATCCTTCATAATCCTAGTTCTAATTGTTCTTGTTTCTTTATTCTTGCTAATTCTTGTTTGTTTCTTGGTTAGAAGAGTTTCCTTGTGCATTTAAGTGTTTGTTCTTGTGTTAATTGAGTCCACATTTCTTGAAATTCTTGATTAAAACTTGTTTGCTTAAGGTGCCCAACAAGTGTTTGTTGAAATTCCCCTAAGACCCTCTAATTGGGAAAATCCATTGATTTGTGTAATTCACTAAATTGGACTAAATCTTTAGCTATTGGGGAGAATTGGGATTGAACAAGAAAGCTTGAGTATTGAAAAAAAGGTAAGAGGGTGAGCCTATTACTAAAAGAGCCTAAGAGAGCAAACACGAGCGTGGAGTGACCAATCCTTGAGAGCCAACACGCAAAGAAGCGAAGTGGGGAATTATTTTCCTCCTAATCTCTTTTGTTTTGCAGGTATAAGTAAGTAAATATTCTATCACCATAGCTTATGATCAAGAGATCTCTAAGCCTAACCTAAGTGGCCCTAGTAGACCTCAAGAAGAACAAATTGATGCTAGGGGTTTGCGTGAAGACTTGCAAGCTATAATGAGGACTATGCAAAATGAGTTTCAAAACATGATAAGGGAGTTGATAAATCATCTTAGACAATCTTCTACCGTCGTACAAAGGAGAGGCCAAGAGCGATTTGAAATACCTAAACCTAGGATGAGGGATGGTAATGCCTATACCCCTTCGTTACATGCCCAACAAGGGGAAGAGTGGGATGAACACTCAATCGGGGGATTCCAACAAGCTTCTATGAGAGAGGGAAGACATGGTATGAGAAGAGGACGAGGTAGAGTTCAAGCAAGGAATGGTGGGAACAACCTAAGGGGGTTAGAAAGAGAGTTTGAGGGAGTTGATGAATGGTATAAGGGGGAACAAGTTGAAGCTTTAAGGGAACACAATAGAGGATGGGACAATAGAGGAGGTAGGAGAGAAGGAAATGAAGATGAGAAGGAGTTGAACCACATCAAATTAAAAGTGACCACATTCTATGGTAAGAGTGACCCTGAAGCATATTTTGAGTAGGAAAGTAAGATAGAAATCTTCCTAAAAATTCATACCTATAGTGAGAGGTTAAAGGTGAGGTTGGCTATTTTAGGATTTTTGGAGTATACTTTGGTTTGGTAGGAGCAAGTTAGTGCAAAAATGAGACAAATGGGAGTGGAAATCGTGGCTAGTTGGAATTTGTTGAAATATATGATGAGAATAAGGTTTATACCACACCATTACTATAATGATCTTTATTAAAGGCTCCAATCACTCAAGCAAGCGAACAAGAGTGTGGAAGATTACTATAAAGAGATGGAATTAATGTTGATGAGAGCTCAAATCAATGAGGATCCTAGAGCCACGAAGGCAAGGTCCTTGGGAGGATTAAAAAGGGAAATAGCCAATTTGGTAGAATTGCACCCCTATGATCGATTGGAGGATATGGTATATGCCGCTATGAAGATTAAGAGGCAATTAAAGAGGAGGGAATTTACTAGACCACCACTTCCAAATCCTATCACTACTAGCAAGGTACCAATTAAGAAGAATGAAGCCCTTAAGTCATTCCAAAGAGACTTCAATAAACCAAGAGAGGCTTGGAAACCTAGAGAGGATTGGAAGCCTAGGGAGGATTGGAAACCTAGGGAAGATTGGAATAAGGACAAGGGAAAAGCCATGGAAATGCCACAAAGGAATAGGGATATCAAGTGTTTTAGGTGCTTTGGATATGGACATACTTCCCATGAGTGTCCAAGCAAGAGAACGATGTATACTAATCCCTATGGTGAGGTTTTTACCGACGAAGAAAAAGAAGGAGAAAGATGCCAAGGAGACCAAGAGGGAAATGGAGATGAGGAAATTGATGAAGGGGAAGTTGTTGGTCAAGAATACTCTTTAGTGTGAGTCACAAGAAGGTCATTGAATTCACATGCCATTGAGGATCAAGATCACCAACAAAGAGAGAACATTTTCTACACTTGGTGTTTAATCAACAAGGCCTCTTGTAGTGTCATTGTGGATAGTGAGAGTTGCACTAACATGATTGGTGCAAACTTGGTTGAAGAATTGGACATGAAATGGATTAAACACCCCATGCCCTACAAATTGCAATGGTTGAACGATAGTCGGGAATTAAGAGTAAACAAATAAGTTTTGGTGTCTTTTGAGATGGGGAAGTATAAGGATGATGTGCTATATGATGTGGTACCTATGCAAGAGGGTCACTTGCTCCTAGAAAGGCCTTGGCAATACGATAGGCATGTTAAACATGATAGGAGAAAGAATACTTATTCCCTACTTAAAGAGGGAACGAAGTTTACCCTCACCCCCATAGTCCCTAGTGAGGTGAACAATAATCAAAGAATTATGCAGGAGAAAGAAAAGAAGAAGGGAGCGCAAGATGGAAAACAAAAATAAGAAATTGAGAGAAAAGAACAAGAGAGGAAAGAAAAAGAGTTGAGACAGAGAATAGACAAACAAGTACCTTTGACGATCAAGGATGGGAGTGAGCAAGGATAAGAGAGGGGATGTATAAGAAGAGTGAATTTCTTTGTAAAAGAAAGTGAGGTCATAGAAGCTATAGAACCTAAGGAACCAGTTATTCTTCTTTTATGCAAAGGTTCTTATATTTCTACTAATGATTCTACATTATTTTTGCCTAAGGGAATTGCAACTATTCTTTAACACTTTGGAGACGCTTTTCCAAATGAGGTGGTCAACCGAACACTTACCCAATTCTTACGAACCATAATCAAGAAGAACTTGCCACACCTTGAGTTTATTTATAAAAGGGCTATTCACTCTATCACTTCTTATTCTCCTTTTGAAATTGTGTAGGGTTCTAACCCTCTAAACCCTTTAGATTTAGTTCCCCTGCCTATAGGTGAACGAATCACTGTGGATGGAGCTAACAAGGTGGAAATGGTGAAGCTACTCCATATAGATGATGGCAATGATTCAGAGACAAATCCTTTTCAAGGAGGGGGAGATAATGAGACTTTGCTTCATCATGTAGGTCAAAATCAAGGAGGGGGAGGCGTGACCATGCAAGGACAAGGACTGATGACAAGATCTTGGTCTAAGAAGCTTCAAGACGAGTTCCAATTAATTAGAAAATCATGTCTGAGGATGGAAGAGGGTTGGAAGGTTGAGAAAACTAGCTAAGAGCTCATTTTGATGACTATCCAAGAAGGACTCTAGCAAGAACTCAAGCCGGCAACTAAGACGGACAAAACTCGACAAAAAAGGAGGCCTCCAGTGTATAGCTGGAGTCGGCCCAAGAAGCCGAACCGACGCTAGCTCCAACCTACCCAACAACAGCTTCAACCTGCACGCAACGACCGGGAAGTAGAGCACAACCGGTGCCGGCTGTAGAAGCCCTAGCCGGCACCAGCTTCGGCTCCATCCTGGGTAGATGATGGTTGCTTCACATTTTTTATATTTTCTCCGGTTTTCTCCAATTTTAAGTGTTTGTAAAGACTTATTAAGACCCTACACTGTAATAGAACCTCAGGGATTACTAAGCTAGGGTTATGGTAGTATAAATAGAACCTTTAGTAATTTGACAACACAATTCACACACTTTAATTCAAATTTGAGAGAGAATCATGAGAGACCCTGGCCTCCTTATTCATCTTGTTCAAGACTATGCTTAAGGGTTAGTTCTCCAATGTGATTTCTTTGAATAGGTCATAGTTACTTTATTTTTCTAAGGTTTGTTTGAATTTCATTACTTGGATGCCTATTTTCTCTATTCTATTTGTTCTTGTTTGCCTTAGTTGCTTCAAGGATATTGGGGTGAGATTATAGTAGAACTTTCTACTATTCTTAAGGATCTTTAAAACTTAGTTCTTCAAGGGTTTGATAGAGGGCAGGTTGTTATTTCATTTTCTCCTTTTTGTCCCAAGAAGAATCTCTGTTTTTGGTTTCATTGATTGAGCTGAATATATAACTAACTAAACCACTCACAACACTAAGAAAAAGCCCACATAAGGTTATATCACTAAGAGACACATCCAAGTTAGACTTAGTCTATAAGGGAGTTAGTGTCTGAAATAGTGGTTTCTGCTGACTTTGTTAGATTAGACAACATTGCAGACCCCCTAACTAAGGGACTGGAAACATCCTTGTTCCTTAAATCCAGATTGGGAATGGGACTGATAACCCAGCAATGATTCACCTATAGTGGCCACCCAACTGACCAAGTAGAGATCCCCCAAGGCAGTTCAATGTGGTATAAATAAGCTGTTTGAGTGAATCTGGCACCTATTCTGATACCTTTATATCTAGGTCCTTTCTCTAAAAGTCTGTGTTGCGTTAGCTACAATTAGTAAGTGTTTTAACTCTGAATGGGATCAAGTCTATTAGAAAGAATACTAGCCGTACATCCTCGGAGATCACCAATTATATGAGTGGTGTTATGTGGCCACAACTAAAAGGAAATGGGTTTTCTCTTAATACATTCATGAGACAGGATCAGGACATATGGCCATAATATGTCTACCCTAAAAATTGTCTTCATAGCTGATAATTTGTTGTTACCAATGGACGCCGTCACACTCAAGGTTCAGATTCAAGCCTCAAGTCCATCTATTCTTATAGGGCCATAAGTTGGATAACTTAGGTAGTAGTTTAAACCGGAAGGTATCATTATCGAAAACAGATTATATAAATCTTAGATAGTCTTTAACTATGGATTTGTGGGAGATTGTTGAAAATGGCAACTTTGGGAGTGAATAACTTTTAACTCATTATTAGTTAGAGGAAAATAATTAATGGGAGTTATTCTTGACATGTTAGAGATTGTTTTGATTATAGTAAAAGCCATTTTCATGGTGGGAATCTATAATTAAATGTCATTCAAGTTTGGTGTTTAACCATTTAGGAACAAGAGTCCAACATGGGAAAATTTGAGGAGCCTGGAAGCCTTTATATACTAAAATACTTTTCTATAGATTTGATAAAAAAGCCCAAGGTACTGGGGATGCCACACGCACGCGCCGCACGCCTGCCCCGCTCGGGCTTGGGCTTGGCCCATATTTTCATGTTCCTCTCTTTTTATTTAGCCCAATTAACTCTAACTTGAAAAGGAAAAGAAAACATTAAAAACTGATTGGAATTAGGGTCTTCTAATTTAGATTGGGTTTTGTTTCCCTAAAAGCGATATTAAAACGAAACATAGCAGAGCCGCCACAGGGGTTCTGTTTTTTCTTTCGGGTTTTGCTTCCTTGAGAGAAAAATCACTTCTTCGGTTCTCCCTATCACAACCCATAGTATTTTGATTGAACGGGACTGGTAAACTGAGGAGATTTTCGAAGAAGTGATTTTTCTCTCAAGGAAGCAAAACCTGGAAAAAAAAAAAAAACAGAACCCTTGCGGTGGCTCTGTTATGTTTCTTTTTAATATTGCCTGTAAGGAAACAAAATCCAATCCAAATTAGGAGACCCTAATTCCAATCAGTTTTTAATGTTTCCTTTTTATTTTCAAGTTAGAGTTAATTGGACCAAATAAAAAGAGAGGAACGTGAAAACATAGGCCAAGCCCAAGCCCGAGTCAGGCTGAGTGGGCGGTGCATGTGTGTGTCATCCTCAATACCTTGGAATTTTCTATCAAGTCTATAAAAAGACCTTTTAATATATAAAGACTTCCACACTCCTTAATTTTTCCTATGTGGGACTCTTGTTCCCAAATGGTTAAATACCTAATTTTAATAATATTTAATTATAGATTCCCATCATGAAAATGGCTTTTACCATAAAAAAAACAATCTTTAACATGTTAAGAACAACTCCCATTAAATGTTTTAGTTTAAATAATCATGAGTCAAAAGTTATTAACTCCCAAAGTTTCCATTTTCAACAATCTCCCACAAATGCATAATTAAAGACTATCCAGGATTTACATAATTTACTTTCAATAATGATACTTTCCGGTTTGAACCACTACCTATGGGATTGTTGAAAATAGTAACTTTGGGAGTTAATAACTTTTAACTCATTATTAGTTAGACTAAAATAATTAATGTGAGTTATTCTTTACATGTTAGAGATTGTTTTGATTATAGTAGAAACCATTTTTATGGTGAAAATCTATAATTAAATGTCATTAAAGTTGAGTGTTTAACCATTTGAAAAAAAGAGTCCCACATGGGAAAAATTAAGGAGTGTGGAAGCCTTTAGATACTAAAAGGCTTTTCTATAGACTTGATAGAAAAACCCAAGATATTGGGGATGCCACATACACGAGTCGCCCGCCCGCCCGGCTCAGGCTCGGGCTAGGCCCATGTTTTCACGTTTCTCTCTTTTTATTTAGCCCAATTAACTCTAACTTGAAAAAGAAAATGAAATATTAAAAACTGATTGGAATTAGGGTCTCCTAATTCGGATTAGATGCGATATTAAAAAGAAACATAATAGAGTTGCCGCAGGGGTTCTATTTTTCTGTCAGGTTTTGCTTCCATGAGGGAAAAATCGCTTCTTCAGTTCTCCCTATCACGATTCATAGTATTTTGACTGAACGAGACCAGTGAACTGAGGAGATTTTCAAAGTGATCTAGTTTGTGTGCGTCGACAACGATCTGAGACCATCTTATCCTACAAGGAGAGTCGCTATACTAATTGCACTAGAGTGGGGCAAATAACTTCTTGAAGGAAAACCAGTATTGAACTAGTGATTTGGTTAGTATTTCTGTCCGTTGCGTCGCAGCTTGTCCAAAGGAGAGCCTGCACCGGGTACGTTCTGGCAGAATTGCGAGCAAGTCTCTCAGGTCCATTACTAACTTATTTGTCAATTTTGAATTCTGTCTAGTTACTTTATGCTTGGACTGTTTGGCCTTGCTGGCTTTATTGATATTTGATAATTATATTTGTTAGAACCTTGGTCAGGTATAGGTGGTGCTTGTTCAATTTAATTGAGTTGTATGTCTGTGCTTGTCAGTACACTGTGTCTAACAATATAAAAGAGTTTGGTATCAGAACAAGGTTGTGTTGATTCTAATTAACATAATTTTCTTTGGCCAAAGGTACAATCTCTTCAAGTATTTGTGAAAATTGTTAGATTTTCGCCACTTTATTGTATGACATTTTTTGAATGCTTGAAACTCAAAATTATGGCATTTTATATGTTGGTATGATGTTTGAGGAATATTAGGCATGAATATTTGTGGATTTTGAGATCAAATAAGTGGAAAAATATTGCTGCAATTTCTTAATCCCATAACTATTTTTCTTGATATTTTTGAATGTCAAGAACTTCAAATTGTGTCATAGGTTTATTGTGAAATTGAGCTTACAAGTTTGGTTGATGATTAGGAAGTTATTTAAGGTTTAAAATTGTTGAAGTTTTGAGTTTTCTTGGGTGTTTTTTGTTGCAAAATTCTGAACACAAGAAAATACCGTAATTCATGTTCATGCTAATTTTGTGAGTTATAAAACTCAAGTTTTTGATGTGTTCTTGCTCTAAAATTGTTCCTTGATGTTAGTATAACCATTAGGGATTAATTTTCTTGTGATTCTTAAGTTTTTGGGTTGCTACAAGTGTGAAAATTTTGAAACTCCTTGAGTTACAACGTTGCATCTTAAGTGTTTGATATTTTGTTTGAGTGGACTAAGAGCTTTGAAATTGTGATCAATTCTTTTATCAACATTTTCCATTATTGTTAAACTCTTGAGAAGTCATGTTTTTGTGGAATTACTTGATCAATTGAAATCATTATAGTTGTTGGATTCTTACTCTTGTTCTTAAGTGCTATGTTCTTTAACTTCTAATGTTTCATTGAAAATCTTGTTAGATCTTGTCCATTTATCCATTCATTAGTTATTGAAGTAGTCTAGCTCTCTTGAATTTATTGACTCTTGATATAAACTCCTTGAGGCTCATTGTTTTTTATGTTCAAACTTCCATCTAAGCCTATTTGAATGTCCTTAGTGGGTTGGCTTGACTTGTCTAGTTGGACTAATTCTTAAGCAATTAGGGAGGTTGTGTTAGGAAGAAATCTTTGATGAATTAAGAGTTTGAAAAAGGCGAGAGGCTGAGCTCATTGTGATAAAAGCTAAGAAGAGTGCAAACACGAGTGAAGAGTGACCACTAAAAATTGAGTGTAAACATGTGAGGGAGTAAAGTGAGGAATTTTTCGTGTATTTTTTACTTAAATTTTGTGGGTATTTCTCTTGAAAGAAAATTCATAATGGGTAGTTGGAGTAATAGTGAAGGGTATGACTATGATAAGGAGACTTATTACAATAGAATTAATTATGGGGGATATGATGAACATGAATATGACTATGAAGAAGATTATTGGAGAAATAAAGGTGATCTTGAGAGTTTGCTTGACTGTAGAGATGAGGCTTCTAGGGATAGCTATGATGAAGGGCCAAGCATAAGTGGAAAAAGATATGGTGGGTTTAATGGGGGAAAAAATGGAAATATGAAGGGGTTGAATATGTGGGTATAAATTATGAGAATGATGGGGTTTGTGTTAGAGAACCACAAAAATATTCAAATAGTGGTATGCCAAAAGAAAGGGAGTGTTAGTGTTGTGCCCTAGAGGCAATCACTTGTACATTGTATAGGACACATTTTATTTTAATAAAAGGCATTATTTATCTTATAGTTTCTTTTGTTTACTTTAAGTAATATAACTGTTCAATAAAGTCCCTAGTACAACACTATGTTAAGAAAATTATGATAGAGATCATAATATGAGATTCCTATTACATTGGATGGTGTTATACTTAAATAGTCCCTAGTCATAGTATTAATGAGACAGGACATCATTAATACGTTAAGACTAGCATGTGTTAGACTTCCTGATTTGATCAGGCGGTGGTTCTCATAACCGTGAGTATTGAGATACTCAAAGTTAACACATGGATGCTTGTTAATAGAACAAGTTCATTGGATGACCTAGCTTTGAGATAATCATATGGATAACTATTTAGTGCCAGTGATATAATCTCAATATAGCAAACGTGTAAGTATCCTTAGACTTGAGATCTCCAAGGTACTTCGTTTGCTGAGCTTTGTACTTTGATTCCAATCTCCAGAGCTCGATCAAGGGCTGCCTATGGGATGGATATTGGGTACGTTGTGAGGTAAACGAAAGTAGTTGAGAGGGTCAATAAAGGATTCACCACTCCTAATAGTAGGGGCGAATATCTCACGACCACTTGTAGGAATTACTACTCGAAAGTCCTTGGCCAAGGTGATTGTGTAACACCCCACGACTACGTACCCTAAAAGGGCGGGGATGTCGCCCCGTCTCATAGGACAAGGGGTCTTTAAAACGAGGTATAAAATACAAAGATAACCTCCAAGAGATTCAACTTAAATAAATAAAGAAATACTCTTATTACATCAGGCTCAACTTGGAGCAAAACGAAATAAAAATAATTAATCGTTCAACAAATGTCTCCTAAGCAAAGATGACAATAATTAGAAAAGCTTCAACTATCAATGCCCCGCTGACTCAGCACAGTCTATCTCCTGAAAACATGATGTAAAACAGTGTGAGAATAAATCTCAGTAAGTCCTGTGTGTGCACATGGTGTTTAAAACTGTACGTGTATGCAAAGCAGAAAACATTTGTAGAAATATTTGGCAAGTCATAAATAATTTCTCTTTCTCAAAGAGTGGGTTTTTCCATAATCATACTTTACACAAAATAATCATCCACTCGAATAAACAGTCATGTCACCACACGTTGGGCTCCATAAGAACAAAATGGCCAAGGCACCACACTTTGTGCACCTTGTCCGGACCAGATTACCACACGTTGAGCGTTCTGATCAAGGTGAGTGTACAGCTCACCGAGTGAGATACTCCTCCTTCTCTACACCCAACAAAACCATCCGAGTGTCCATGCCAGAAAAATAAATAATACCTTACCAGGTACACATGCTATCTTGGACCGGCCTGACCAACCAATACTGTCGCCTTTTCAAGCAGAGCTTATCTTCTGGAGGTGGCCTCCTGCTAGAAGACTTACTCTAGCCCTCCAAGACTAGTATTGTTAGCCTACCCTTATTGAGTACTCAACGAACATATCCATCAATTCCTAATTCACAATATTTCCAAACCTTAGCTTTGTAAAACGTGATTTTCTTTAAAAGAGATTTCTAAAAGTTTAAGGAAAAGAATAGTTTTCTTGATAAAATCGTTAGTTTGACAAAACCGTTTAAAGAATAAATATCCACGTTTACAACCCAAGCAAACATAGTTCAACAATAGCTTTACAAAGCTTCACAACAGAGACTTGCCATCACAACATTTAACAAAAGAGTTTATGCAAGGACTTACTTGATATGCCTCAGATAAACGAGATAAATTCACAGCTTGCTTTCAATTATCCTCCGGATCTAAACCATATAATATCATGAACAGGGCTTCAACTAATTCGAACATGTGCCAAACTCATTTATTTTCATAACAATTCACAATCCCCTAAGATCATATACTATGACCATATATTCAACAAGGTAATAGACATCATCACCTACCTTAAACCTTAATTCTGGCATTAAGGGTAAGTATTTCCGTACCTTACAACAACTGGGTAGCAAGATCCCGATGCTCCTATGGTGATTGTCCCGAGTTCATGGGATTAGAAGAGAAAAGTTGTCTCCTTTTTCCTTCCTTATGACTTGGAAGATGATCGGTTTTTGCTAGGTGTTGTTCTTGAGGTTTTCAAAAATTTGTTGTGGAGTTCTTGCTGGAATTTTTGTGTAGAATGGAGAGGATAGACGGCTGCTATGATTTAGAGTTAAAGAAGATTGGTTTAGGGTTAAATGGTAATGTTTAGAAAGACTCCTAATGGCTTTAGGTTTCTTGGACAGCAAAGCCGAAAATTGCAGCTCACGAGTGCCTTCTTGCTACCGACTTTGAGAGGGTTTAAGGGAGAAAATATTCTGCAATTTTGCTCCCTTGTGCTGGCCGAACTATTGCTCAAGAGAAGGGCTAATTGTGTTCAGAATTTTGGGCCAAACAAAGAAGAGTTTGCGAAGGTTTTTAGGGCTGAAATTTCTGTGCGCGTGCAGTAGTTTTGCTGTGCGAAATTGCTGAATAGGAGAGAAAGAATTTCTGGACTGTTTTAGCTGTGGTTCTGCCGAAATTTCCAAAGAAAAAATGAGGGTTTTAGGCGCTGAAAAATAGCTTGATCAGCTGGGATTTTTCGGTGTGTTTGTATGCAGAATTTCGGTTGGAATAGGAGTACAAGGCTGGCCGAAATTTTCTGTACAAAGCTGTCGAAAATCTTGGTTTCCTAGCTGGCCGAAATTCTGGAATTTGCGTGAGTAAAATCTGGTTTTGCACAGCAAAGATAATCTGAATTGATGGAAGATGTTTTAGGGGATTTAAGCTAGGGTTTGAATGGTTGGATTGTACTTAAAGGTGATGGAATTTTGAACAGCTTGTGTTAACACAAAGCTACCGAAATTCTGCTAGGTTTAGGAAGAAAATCCTAGTCGAATTAGGATTGCAATACAAATCTGATTTGCTAAAAGATTTAGGATAAGATTTCCTAGCTTTGGAAGAGTTTAAGTTGAGCTAAAATTCCTCTAAGAATTGGCAGCACTTGCTAGAAAATTTTTCCAGATTTTTAGCTTAGGTTCTAGGGTTAAAATCAACAAGGTTTTCTACTAGAAAAATGCTTCATTAATTCCAACTATCCATGGCAAGATCTATCTAGCTAAATTCAAGCGGAAATTTTAATTATTAGCTAGGGGTTTTCCGAAAATCCTAAGGAATAAAAGTTGAAAATTAAAAGTGAGCTCTATTTACATCAAGGTCCTTAAATTTAGGAAATAAATATAGAGACTTATTTCCTTGGAATAATGACACTAAAATTTCTCTAGGTTTGCTAGATCTTTTTCGGCCAAGACATGGAAACTCTAAGGAAAGGAATTTTCAAGAAGAGAAACTAACTTCACAAAAGGTAAGATTCGAACTCGGGTCACCAAAGGAAATCACCAACCTCCCTGCTATTCCAAAACAACTCCAATACTAATTTTTTCTACAATCAGTTCTCACCACCCCCCTCAATACTCATCCTTCCAAATCTTCGACCAAACCTCCCTTATCCAAATCTTTAACAACACAACTATTTCACATCAATTAATTCAAATGCAAAAGTAACGGAAAAATTCACATGCATCCATGCAAATAAAATAATTCTAAGCTACCACATAAAATGCAAAATGCTATGCAATGCATGACTTTTCCCCATAGTCAAAGGTGGTTTTGGGCGGGGTATTACAGATTGTGTATTGGAAACAGTTCCAATTGATACACATCTAGAGTAGTGGGTTCCTGGTACAAGTACTATTATATTCAGGCCAGAATTAATTCTGGAGGGAGTTGGTACTAATTCGGTACTCCAAACCGAATGAAATATTATATGGTGAAAGGAGTTAATTGCACCGAAGTTTGTTATTGAAAGGTTCATGTCAAGCCACTTGACTTCCTGGACTCTTGGGTGGTCATGATGTGTTGCTAGATACCGCTCATGATCTGGGAATATGGGTTTATTAATTGATGAATTAATAAACCAATCCTGATTAGAATTAATAGGATTAATTCTAATTAATTATGGATTATTAATCTCAAAGACGTTTGGATTAATTCATGTTCTCTACCAATTGACTGGGAAACCTAATAGGTCACACACAATAGAGGATTATATACTCAAGATGTTATTTGATAATATTGTGGGGTTAATTGAGAGAAAAAGAAGTTGTTGTGGATAAATTATAATTAGTTATAATTTGTGATCTAAGTTGTAATTGTGAGAACTTGATGTTTCCAATTACAATGAGGGAATTCTAATAGGATTAGAATTCTCAGTTTTAGCAAGGTTTTAGGTATATATGTATGATATAACCGAAAACCCTAGCTGATGTTGAGTCACACGAAATCCAGCCAAAAATAGCTGAACAACACACAATTCTCTCTCCTTTGTTCTCTCTTTCTCATTTTTCTTCTTGAAAGAAAAACCCTAGCCGCCATTAATTTTTGCTAGCACATAAATTTTGGTGCTTGAGTATACCTCTATGTGGATTACTGTTAGAGATAATCACACACTGTGATAATAGCGGTTTGACGTTCAACTCACGTGGAGATTGATCACGAGGATTGCTAGATCGTGCCTCAACTTAAAGAAAAAAATTTTGTTCTTCGCACGATCACCCAAAGGTAAAAGTTGTTACCTTTACTCTCTTTATATCTTGTTTTCCACACATAGACGGGTCTTGGGAGGGTATCTCGTTTGATTTTTCGCTGCGCCGTATGGGATACGAGCCTGAGATACCCAACAGGAAGTATAGGTGTTTGTATGAAAATCCAAAAATAATTAGACCAAGGGAAAAGTGTGCATCGCAAAGTTCTTCCAAAAATGGTTTTAGAAGAAAATATGATGTAGAGAATAGGGAGTTGAAGTACAATGAGAAATTGGCACCTCTGTTCCTTGGGAAAAGGGATTCGAGGGAGTACTATAAATGGGAAAGAAGAATGGAAGAATTATTTAAATACTATGAGCCTAACGGAAGAGATAAGGTTAAATGGGCACTAATGTCCTTTTTAAAAAATGTTTTAGAATGGTGGAAGCAAGTGAATGCACAAAGAAGGCGAAGTGGGTATCCAACGGTGGATTCTTTAGAAAAGATGAAAAAATTGATGAGGGAACGGTTTGACCCCGATGAGTGCCAAATATGTGAAAGTATTGCTCACATGTCCCATAATTGTCCAAGAAGTTCTAAGCATAGTGAGGAAAGTACAATGCAAAATTTTTTAAAAGGATGGATGAGGAGAAAAAAAGATTATGTTTGTTCAACATGTTGGGACTATGGTTATAGTATATGTGATTACCCAAGATTGAATGGTCAAGGAAGAAGTTTTCATTTGCAAAAAAAATAGTGCAATTCCTTGTGAGCATTATAGTGGCTATGGGCACAAATCATTTGCTTGGCATTGGAAGTCCTCTAAGGAGCAATGTGAGATTCTTAAAATTGAGAAGCAAAGAGCTAGACTTAAGACCAAAGTGGCCAAGAAAAATGTTGTATATGTTGAGGAGCCAAGAAGGGCAAGAAATGAAGAAAACGTTGAGAGAGTTGAGAAAAAAGAATTACATGACTTTGAGAAGAAGGAGAAAGTAGAAAATGAGGCCAAGTGCTAAGGAATGCTCAATCAAAATGATAAAGTAGTGCACGAAGAAGTTGAGAAAAATGTTGACGAGATTAATGAGAAGCTTAGTGATGACGAATGAGATGAAGTGGATCAATTGAATCCAAAAAATTGGGTGACTAAGGAGTTCTACAATATCTTATTCTTTCTAGATGAAGAGTCACATCCATTAGACGTGATAGAAGAGAATGAACAAGAAAAAGTTGGGCAAAAAAGTATGGAATTTGTTGAAGAGCCAAAGAATTCAAGGACTGAGGTGGAGAATGAGAAAATAAGTGCTATGGATGAAGGTCCCAAAGATGTTTCAAGTACTTATGAAGTAGGAGAAAGCTCACATCAATAAGAGGAGAAAAACAAGAGTTGGCTAGAGGTGGTGCAAAAGAAAATGGAAATGAGCGAAACTAGTGAGAATGAGTCCTCTAGTTTAACTTCACAAAAAGACACCAAATCTAGTGGAGAAATTGGAGTGAACGGAAAAGATGAAGATACACTTGAGAAACCATGTGCATTGATTAGTATTATGAGGGAAGTTGTTGAAGCTTATGTGATTGAAGGAAAAGAGGAATTACAAAGAAAAAATATTTTCTATTCAAGGTGTCAAATCAAAGAGAAATATGTAGCTTGATTATTGATAGAGGGGATTGTAAAAATGTAATTAGTGCTACATTAGTGGAGGAATTGGGAATGGAGACCTTGAAACATCCTAAACTTTATAAGCTTCAATAGTTGAATAATTATGGTGAAGTAAAGGTGAACAAATAAGTTAAGGTTAATTGCTATGGGGGGATATAAAGATGAGGTGATGCGTGATGTATTTCCCATGCATTTGGGGCATATATTGTTGGGAAGGCCTTGGCTATATGATAAAGAGGTAGTTCACCGTGGGAAAAAAAAATCATTTACCCTTTGTGCAAGGATGGAAGGAAATTCACACTTTGTCCTATGCCCCCAAGTGAGATTATAAAAGATCAAAATATTTTAAGAGAAGAAAATAAAAAGAAAAGAGAACAAAAAGAGAGGGAAAAGCAAGAAAAGGGAAAACAAGAGCAAGAGAGAAGAGAAAATGAAAAGAAAGAGATAGAGCTAAAAGAGAAGAGGGAAGGGACAAAAGAGTGTGAGATACAAGAGTTTGAGGTAAAAGAAGAAGAGAGGAGAGTGAGAGAGAATGGAGGGAGGAACACACAAAGTAAAGTGGTGCAAGAAAGAGCTAAGCAAGAGATTGATAAAAAGAAAATGAGTGGGGATAAAATGAGGTTAAGAGCTTAGGTTAAAAAGAGAGAAAACAAGGGAGTTGGTGAGAATCTAAAACTAAAAGTTTTACCTTCATACAAAATGTCTTGTTTGAATTGTAATGCAAGTATTAATTCGAAGACGAATCATCTTCAAGTAGGGAGAAATGATAGGAATAAAATTAGCCATGAAGGCCATTTTCAAGAAGGGAAAAGAATGATAGAATCACACTTCATGGCTCTATGGGTAAGAACCATATTCAAGAGAATTCAAGAAAATTTTCAAGGGAACAAATTCAATAAACCCAAGGCTAAGAAGATTGTGAAGAGATGGATAGTAAAGGAAGGGCTAAAGGACACACAACACAAGTAACAATCCATGTGGAGGATCAAGCCAATCTTTAAATAAGAATTGAAAGCTAAAGAAGTATCAAGAAGAGCTCAAGATGACTAACATTTCATTTTGAGGATCAAGAAAACACATAGAAATGGAATAGAGGTCCAAGGAACAAGTTTTGAAGTGCAATAAAACAGGAAACGGTTACTAGAACACACCTGGTGCCAGGTCCTCACTGAAGCCAAGTTCTGTTTTCCAGAACAGACCTGGTGCCAAGTCCACCCAAGCACTTGGCACCAGATCTAGTTGGGACATGCCTTATTTTTTAAAATTTTCTTGTTTTATTCTATTTTTATTCTATTTTGTTTCCAATTAAATTCCCACGACTTTTATTATGTTTTAACCTATTTTTAAAGCATGTAATTAGGCATCAAAGCTTATATTAAGACTATTTAATAGTTAGACTTAATTTGCTAATTAGTTTAGGGCAAGGCATCTATATATATGCCATTACAACTCTTGTAAAGATAACTTTTGATATTTTGAATAGAGAAATCTTTTGTTTTCTCTAGAGGGAGTTTTTAAAGGTGTTCCTCTTGGGTGATTCCCAAATTAATCAAGACTACTCTTAGACTTTAGTCCAACCTAAGAATCTAATCTCTAATCTTCTTATGATAGATTATTGTTCTTTCTACAGTGAGTCTTAGATTCCTAGCTAATCTAGGGTTCTTTTAGGAGTTCAATTAGTTGCCTAAATCTTCTCATCCCATTTGTTCTTAATCTTTCTTGGGTTAGGGGTGTTTGGGTGTTGATTTAGTTGGCTTAGTTCGTTAGATTTGGGTCCTAGGAAGCTAGTTTTCCTAAGGTTCTACTCTTGAATTAGGTCTCTTGGTTTTGAGCTTCAAATCTCAAATTGGTACTTCTCAAGATCATATCAAATACCCTTAAATAACTAGGAAAATATAGATGAATTTTACCCTTATCACATACCTCTGTGAAAGACCTCCATTCACATAAACTATTTAAGTAAACACAATAGGTCTTTTCCAATGTAATTTGTGCACAAAAATAAAGAAGAATTCACAAATAATTTCTGAAAATAATACTTTTATTAATATAAGTCAAAATTACATCAGAAACCTAATCTTAGAGGGTATACAACCCAATAATCTCCTACTTGCACTCTAAGACTAAGTGAGTCCATAGGTGCCCTCCCCTATGGCATCTAAGTGTCTTCTAAAAACTCTCTCAGCCAAAAGATTAGTGAAAGGATCTTCTAAATTGTTCTCTGAGGTAATCTGTTCCACCACAACTTCCTGTCTCTAGATGCAATCTCAGATCAAGTGGTACTTCCACTTAATATGCTTTCTTTTTTTGTAGTTCCTGGGTTCTTTGGATTATGAGACTGCACCAGTATTGTCACAATATATCACAACCGGCTTATCCATCTATGGCATAACTCCAAGTTCTAGAAGAAACATCCAGAGCTATACTGCTTCCTTGGATGCCGCCGAAGCTATCACATACTCAGCTTCCATAGCTGAGTCATCAATGCAAGATTGATTGATACTCTTCCATAAAATAGCTTCTCCAAACAATGTGAAAACATATCCACTAGTGAATTTTCTCTCATCCTTATTCGCCTAGAAGTTTGAGTCCATGTATCCTGTAGAAACCAAGTCATCAGCCCTATAAACTAATATATAATCTCTCGTACACTTAAAATACTTAAGAATATACTTTACGGCCTACCAATGAATCTCTCCAAAATTGACTGATATCTATTAACTAAGCCTACGACAATGTAGATATCTGGCCTAGTACACAGAATAGCGTACATGAGACTTCCTACAGCTGAAGTATAGGGAATCTTACTTATTCTATCTTTTTCTTCTTGAGACTTTGGACAGTCCTTTAAGGAAAATGATAACCCATATTTACAATGGATCACGCTCCCTTGTATAAGTCCATGTTGAACTTGGCCAATATCTTGTCAATGTATGTAGCTTGGGATAATCCTAACATTCTCTACTTCTTATTTCTGAGAAGCTTAATCTCGAGAATGTAACTGGCTTTTCCCAAGTCCTTCATACTGAATTGACTAAATAACCAAACTTTAGTAGATGATAGTGTCCCTACATCATTCCCAATGAGTAGAATATCATTCACATAAAGTACAAGAAAAACCACGTTGATGCCTTCCAGTTTTTTGTACACACATGGCTCATCTTGTTTTGAATAAAATCTTAAGATTTTACAATCTCATCGAAATGAATGTTCCATGCTCTGGATACCTGCTTAAGGCTAAGTTTTGTTCGTGAAGGGAAGGGGAAGGGGAAAGGGGAGGAGTGACACATTTTACTTCCACCAAAAGAAGTAAATGTAATTACTTTCATCCTATTTGGTTAGAGTATAAGGGAAGTAAATATGATTTACCTCCCATTATTTGGTTGTAAGGTATATAGGGAAGAAAAAATTATTAAATTATTATTATACCCATAAGGCCAATTCATAGAAAATTTGCAAAGTAGGCCTTTTTCTTTTTTTTCCCCCTATATATATATATATATATATATATATATATATATGTATGTTTGTATGTATTATGCATCATCATCATTGAGAGTGAATAATAGCACGTCAAACTAAATGTGTTAGCACTCCTCAAAAGCCATTAGGATTCTCATTTTTTTTTTTTTAAATAACCTGTAGAACAGTCTTATTAAGGAGGAAAAAAGGAAGTGGACCAAGGTTGTGGACGCTGCTTGTTTGCTGAGCAAAGAGTCAAGAAAGGCATTCCAGCTTATGCAAGGTCTTCAAGGAACTAGTTTGATCATTCCTAGAATTGGTAACTAATCTCAATTATCTCTTTGAAAGTTTTCTTAGGGATTGGAAAATATATATTAACTATGTTATGAAGCCCTTATAGATTTGTGCACTTTGCTTTTCAATGCCAGTCATAAGGGAATTGGACTGCATGAAGAGATGCGGGATATGAGACCGATTCGCCCAAGCCCACTTGCTTCTCCTTTATCTCAATTCAACCAAGAGATAGAGAAGACTCAAAAGTTCTCAGTTTGCTCATTTCCATTTTCTCCCTGCTATAGCTGGTTGGACATTGCTTCCCCTCCTTGGATAGCTCATCCTACTTAGCAATGATGTCACTCTCAAAATCAAAGCCATAGCCCATTTCTTGAGCACCAAGGTTGCTCAAGAACCACTACTATTTAACCAGTGTTCATATAACAAGCCAATTATGGCATTGTCAACTGCAAAAACTTTAATAAACCTGTCAATTCATATGAACATTGCCAATTGTGATATTGTCAATTGCAAAAACTTCAATAAACCTGCCAATTTATATGAATTTGCACCATTGTAACAAGCCCACCAAGCTAATATTATCCTCAATACAAAATGAAATTAGGAGCCAATGTTATAACAGAATTAAAGGTTAAGTAGCATCCAAAACAGTGAGTTTACACGAGTGAACTCAAAATGCTAGGTTGTTACAAAAGAAGTCTAAAATAATAGAAGAGACTTGTAAGCTTACAAAAATTGGAATTCTAAAAACATAAATGCTAGTATTTTAACTCAAGTTACACATTCATCACCTTGTATAGTAATTCCAAATGGATATCTCTAGGCACCGCAAAAAATGCTCTTGCCTCAATAGCATTTCTTAGAAGGTAACAAAGAGCATCTACCATTAAATCTCGTGAGACGCCAATAATGCTTAACTCCTCAAATATCTCCTCTTCGGAATGAACTTTTGGATGCAATTTTTCAGCAATTATTACCTACCTTTTTGCAATTGTGTTGCCTTCTTTCAAAGCTTTAGCAACTCCACTCATTCTAGAATTGATTACTTCAAGTTGTTTCTCAAGTAAATCCATCATGACAGCCTTCCTTTTAGTACCTCGTGATGTATCTCGTGGGCTAGGAGTATCACTTCGTCTCATAGCATCCAAAAAAGATTTATAAGAATCACTACCACCAATAGACTCATCATTTTGAGTGGTATTTTCTTCTCTTTCCCATTAACAAAGCCTCTCCTTAGCACTTCTAGCTCCTTTTCCAGTTGTAGGGTCCTTGGAGAAAAGCAGCTTCATTTTATCATAATGGAAAATTGGATGAAACCTCCATTTTCCAATTACTGGGTTTGCCTATACATATTAAACATGTACATATCAACAAGATAAGAATTTATCGTAGAGAATTGGCAAAAAAATAGAATCACATATTAATAGATAAGAAAATTACCTCAATTCTATCTTTCCACACAGATGCATCAGTATCAAATAATCTGGTTTCAAGATTCCAACTACATCCACTACTCCCATGAAAAAGATCATGACAAATTCCAAAATTAGATTTTAAGGTCCTTAGACTATTCTTAACATGCTCGTTTTCAATAGGAAACCCAAATTTTTCACCACAAGTCTTCACTATGTTACCATAAGCATTTGTGGTCCATGTTCCATCAACCCTATTTCCTTTCTCTTACTCCTCTATAAATGCATCAAGAAGAATGGAATCCATCTCATCCCTCCATGTCAATTTTGTACCTTTAGAATATTCTCCTTCAACATTTTGTTTTTTTAGCCTCCCATTCAGACATACAATCTAGTCAACAATTCAATATGGTATATTTGAGAAACATCAATTATACAACAAAGAAATGGAAATGAAATAAATAAGAAACGTGAATATGTACTTAGAATATAAAAATGTCATAGTAACAAATATGAAAGGTCCAATAAATTAGAAATACAACAAAAACTTGGAAATGAACATAAAAGGTTCATTGATAATTCTCCAAATAATCTGTCCACATCTAATTTTTAATTTCACCCCTTAACTTTTCACATTGGTCATAGATAGCATCTTGAGTAGCTTCAATACTATACTCCATATCAATTTCTTGCTCTATTAATTCACGATCCACTTCATCCAAAATCTGTGGATCGGGATCAATTCCTAATAAAAAGTTATGCAACATAGCACATGCCAATATGATATCTGTGAGTGTGTCCGCACGATAAGTAGCAACTTGGCCACCACCAATGATTAGAAAATGTTTTTTAAGAACTCCAAATGCTCTCTCAATAACATTACGAAGTGAACCATGGCAAAGGTTAAACAACTCTTCTGCATTTTCTGGGGGATGTGCAGAATATTCTTTCAAGTGATATCGAACTCTTTTGTATGGTGTAATAAGTCCACTCCTTAACATAAATCCGGCATCAACTAAGTAAAATTTACCTATGACATTAGTTTATAGAAAAATTTAGACCACCTAATAAGGTTCTCATCTAATTATTTTGTTAATAATAAACTACTAAAGATTCATATGAATTTACCTCGGGGTACTTTAAGACTATCTTCTGTATTTAAAGCATTCTTCAAAATCCTTGAATCGGATGCAGTCCCCTCCTACCCAGGCAAAACATAAGTAAAATTCATATTAATGTCACAAGCTGCCAAAACATTAGTAGTTGGCCATTCCTTTCTCCCACGATATCTTAGTTCATCATACTTAGACACTTTTACACAAATATGAGTCCCATCAGTTGCACCTATGCAATTCTGCAAGTTAAACAAAATTTCAAAGGAATTATTGAACTCTTATACTATTTTTATACAATGTATATGAAAATTTTAGTAGATTAATAAGTATAATTTTCTCTATACCTTGAAAAATGGATAAAATCTGCCACTATTTTGTATGTGAAGTGCCATATCTCTCGCTATGGGTTGTCTTAAAAAATTATCTTCAAATGCAGCAATTGCCCTTAAGATAACATGAAAATAATGACTAACAGTCTCAGTAGATCGACGAAAAAAAAAATCGGATATTTTTCTGCTTAGTAGCATGGCTTAGCATCCACAAGAATTTAGCTATTTGTTCTTCCACTATTGAATTCCTATTATCATGTAATCGCCCAATACCTTGAAGTATCTCATACAATCTTAGAAAAGCATGAGGCCTCATTCTAATTATATCATTTGCATAGTTGCTAGTGCTGAGATCATATAACAATTCATTGTGAATCCTTGCTCTTTTTATACTCACTTCTTGTGATTCTAGATTGGGACCTCGCTCTATAGACATTAATTCAGTTGTTATTCCTAACAAATGAATAGCTTAGATAGCAAAGCATAGAACTTGAGCCACAGCTACTCGACATCTTTGATCCCAATGACTCAAAATGTTCAAACTATTATTATCCTAATCATCTTGCCAATCATAATCCTCTATTAAAGCATCAAATCCGGTCCCATTATTTGGCATATCTATCTAATCCAATAAATAATGAAATTCCACCAATATGAAAAAAAAAAAAAAGACATCATAAAAGACATAAAATAAACAATATACATGGATAGCATGCATATAAGCATTCAAATCAAACTTCCACATAAAAAATAAAAATAAAAAAAAAAAGACATGCTTATTACTTTTAGAGGAACCAAGGCCATCATCCTCTTAAGGGCTTAAAAAAATGTCACATTTCCAATTGATAAAGCTCAGGAAGATAAGAATATTTATACTGATCCCAAAAAACCAAAACAAAATGGACACTATAGCATAGTAAAAACAATAAGTGATGACATAGAAAGTTAAGTAGAAGCTGCAAAACTTTTGTCAAACTCACAAGTACGCATTTGTTTTACAAACTTCAATTGTCAACGTTAATTGTAACTTCAATTGTTCATTTTCACAAACTTCAATTATTTTAGAGGAAGAAATCAGAAAAGGAAAAATATAGGTTGCCGCAAACTAGCCCATTTTTTCTTTCTTTGCAAATATAATAACACAAGTTATCATACATGTTTATAATATATCGTGAATATTTTAACTCAAGTTATTCCATATCTGGAAAGAAATTTAACACATCTTATGTTGAGGATATTGCCTCCAAGATATATGGGGTTGATGAGCCATTCTTTCTTGAAGGTTAAAATTAAACTCTCATAATCACTCCTCATGGATGAATTCAAAGGAAATAGTACTTCATTATGTTTGAGACATAATTTAACACAACTGTTTTTGGGCATACTATGATATCAATTTACTGATTTCATTATGTGCCATGCACAAGGTAATAATTTACTAGAAGAAGACAAATTTGAATAGCATCTCTTAAAGGCTAGAAACATGCCAAACAATAATGGCTAGAAATAATTTACTGGAAGAAGACAAAAATTATGTGCTTTTAAGCATGCCCAATCTCGAATAAATAATGGCTAGAAACATGCCAAACAATACCCTCCTTCTTGAAATTAAAGTAAATAGTAACACAAGACTAATTTAATAGCCCAAGTGATGCAATTGCTGTATAGAAGATTTCTATATAGCACAAGCCTATGAACTCCAATAAAAAATTACCCAAACAAATTGTTAAAAGGAAAATTTGATATCCATGCTCAAATCATGATATGTCTCAGTACTTCATTCAAGAAAATAGTTGGAACACACTTTCATGGTTGAGCCAAACCCAAAAACATGCAGTTAAGAAAGAAAAGGTTCCAGAAAGCTTCTCAAACTAAAATACAGAGAAAAATAAGTGGCTTGAAAGATGCTATCACAGTGTCGCAGCCCTAAAAAATATAAACAGACTCATACCAATCACAAGAGAAAAACAATGTTTGCTTCAGCCGATACAACAACTACTCGAATCAGAGTTCTATTTTCTGAAAATCTATGCAAGTCCGAATATACAAAATGTTGTTAAACTAAGGGAAGTCGAATTAACAGAATGACCCATGTCATGAACACTAATTAAATCTATAGGCTACCGCTTACTAAATACATAAAACCAAATATGACAAAGGCTATTAACCCTCTAGCACCCCCTACAGGAACTGATATCCTTTCCCTAACTATTGCTGTGAAGTCAAAAACTGATATTCTTCCACTAAATCTAAAACAGAATTAAATCTGACTTGGAAATGACAATCAGATCAGAAGACTGAGAAGAGAAAGAAAAAATAAAAAAAGAAAAGAAGAATGTGATTTACAAACCAGATTTCAAGCGGCGGTGAAGCGAATGTGACATGGCGGTGAAGTGAAGGTGAAGTAGCTTCTATCTTCTCTGTCGATCGCCTCCAACAATGGTGAAGTTTGAAGTTGCAGTAGGCTAATTCTTAGATATTATTTGAGGATATAATTGTAATAAATGAAATTCCCTAGGATAAGAAGCTTTTTGAACTCTAATTTACTTCCCAATCCGTCCGAATCAGAAGGGATGAAAAAGCTAACGTGGAAGGGATCCAATTCCCTTCCATATATACTTCCCACCCTCTAATCACTCCAACCAAATAAGGTATATCGCGCATTTACCTCCTATTTTACTTCCCCTCCCCTTTACCTTCCTACTTTCACTCGAACCAAACTTAGCATAAGTCCATAAATGGATTCTTAAGCTTAAAAACCATATACTTTTGGCCTTCAGTAATAAAATCTTCCGGTTGGGATATATAGATATCTTCACTAAGATGGCCATTTAAAAATGTCATCGTGACATCCATTTGTCATATCTCGTAGTCATAATAACATGCGATGGCAAGGAGGATACGGGTGGACTTAAGCATGGCTACTGAGAAAAAGGTTTCCTTATAATCGATGCCTTCTTTTTGAGGATACCCTTTCGCCATAAGCCTAACTTTGAAGGTTTCCACCTTCCCATCTGCTCCTCTCTTTCTCTTGTACACCCACTTACACTCAATGGGTTTTATCCCTTCAGGTGAAGCTGCAAGATCCCAAACCTAATTAAAGTATATAGAATCAATCTCGGCTTTCATTACTTCATGCCATAGGTTTGCATCGGCATCAGCAATAGCCTCTTCGTATCTAGTAGAATCTTGTTCCTGATGGTCGGAGACTAGGTCAAAAACCTTTCCAGTCTATCTTTTTAGAACCCTAGATACCCTCCTACTATAACGAGGCTTTATATCACTGGCACTAAATAGTTATCCATGTGATTATCTCAAAGCTAGGTCATCCAATGAACTTGTTCCATTAACAAGCATCCATGTATTAACTTTGAGTATCTCAATACTCACATATATGAGAACTACCACCTAATCAAATCAGGAAGTCTAACACATACTAGTCTTAATGCATTAATAATGTCCTGTCTCATTAATACTATGACTAGGGATTATATAAGTACTAACATTATACAGTGTAGTAGGAATCTCATATCATGATCTCTATCATAATTTCCTTAACACAGTGTTGTACTAGAGACTTTATCGAACAGTTATATTACTTAAAAGTAAACAAAAGAAACTGTAAGATAAATATTGTATTTTATTAAAATAAAATGTGTCATATACATTGTACAAGTGATTGCCTCTATGGCATAACACTAACAAAATTCACCAATAAGATACTCTCCACAACAATCCCATCATAAGGTCTTGGTTAGTTTACCTGTCCGATACTCCACTTCAGCTTAAACTCTTTGAACTTGTCAAAAGAATCAGACTTGCATCTCATCAGGTAAATATAACCATACCTAGTATAATCATCTGTGAAAGTGATAAAGTTCTTGAACCCCCTTTTTGCTGGTGTAGACAAAGGACCACATACAACAGTGTGAATAAGACTCAGTGCCTCTGTGGCTCTATCCACCCTTTAGGTGATGGATCATTTGGTCATTTTTCTCATAAGAAAGGATTCACATCGAGGCCAACATTCCAATCTCAATGAGCCCAAAGCCCATCATAGATTAACCTCTGAATCTTGGTTGAATAAATATGACCGAACCTTAGATGCCAAAGATATGAGTCATTAACATAAGTTTTTCTCTTCCTATTTAAAAGTTCAGATTGAATATTATTTAATTGATTGTTAATAGATTAATGAAGAATAGATTTCCATACATGTGCCCAATACAGAAAAATTCTCCATTTCTACTGATAGTTATACTAAAATGGAAAAAAACAGAATATCCTTAATTTATTAGTTTTGCAACTGAAACCAAATTCTATCTAAAACCAAAAACATATAAAACATCCTTCAATATTACTATTCTATTCAATCAAAAGTATGTTCCAGTTCTCCTACTGCAAGGACCCAAACTTGTGCTCATTTCCTACGCGTAGTCCATTTTGCCCTTCTGGAGACTTCTAATCTTTTTAAACCCCTGCAAGGAGTTATAGATGTGATCAATAGCTCTTAAATCAACAATCTAAGTGAAATTTGATCCAATCATTAATATAGACTCTAGATAGAAAACATTACCTGTGGGGTTTTTCTTGACTTAAAGATCTGGACACTCCTTTTTTCAGTATCCCTTCTTCCCACATTTGAAGCACTTGCCCTTGGGGTTGTCTTTGGGCTGGGACTTGAGCTGGTGTACTGCATTACCCTTTTTCTTCTAACTTTCTGGGCTTGGGCCCAGTTCCTGAAGAGGAAGCCATCTTAGCCCTTACTTGTGGCTTCGTGACCTTCTCTGCCACTTAAAGCTCTTTCATTAACTAAGTTAAACTCATGTTTAACTTATTTATGTTGTTGTTCAACTTGAACTGAGTAAAAGAGCCCGGTAGAGATTCGAGAACCATGTCCACTCGGCTCTCGGGGTCAATAACATCCCCCAAAACTTTCACTTCCTCGAAAGTATCAATCATTTTGAGTATATACTCTCTGACTGATACTCTCACAGCCATCTAGGAATTAATGATTATTTGAAGAGCCTCTTGCCTTGTGAGCTGGCTCTTGTCCGTGAACATTATGGCTAGTGATATACTAATATTGTATGTAGTTGCCATGTGCTCATGTTTGGATTGAAGTACATTTGACATGGAGGCTAACATATAACATCGTGCCATCTCATTAGCCATTTTCAATGCCTCCTCAGCCTCACGCTCCTTGTCGATGGAACCCTCCCCGATCACAGGGCAGGTTTCATAGAGGACATATTTATACTCATCGGTTGTGAGTATTATGTCCAAGTTCCTTTTCCAGTCCATATAGTTAGGACTCATTAGCTTATTCTCATGGAGAATAATAGCTAAGGGATTGAAAGAACCTCTACAAACCATTTCTGAAAATTTAAAAAATAAAAGAAATTTCCAAATTTGCGAAAACAAAAAATAATTTTGTGCACTTTATCCTCATACTAAACTGATAATAGTTAACCCTATCACTATTATCTTTAATATAATTAATTTAGCTCTTAGAAAATCTGACATAACTTCTTGGGAAGATTAACAGTTTCCTAAGCTAAATATGTTAACCACCACAAATTAATTTTCCTTCTAGATAATGATCTAGAAGATAACTCCATCGAGGGGATGGCTATTTCTTCTCATTTCCTGTGGACATGCTTCACACTATAACCTCCAACGTGACATGGCCGATCATAATACATGTCTTGAGTTATTAAATACATAATTCCATTAGTTCTAATCCTTGTGGTATCTCAATCCTATACGGGTTCACTCCCAGGATGACGCGAGGAGATCCACAATCTTTAATGAGGATCCTGAAGGAAGCCACGGAGCCGTTGGAACCCCTCTCTCACTGTTTTTTAAAAAAGGGTTTTCTGGGAAAATATCCTTTGAAAATTTTCAATTAAGTTCTCTTTTAACTTAAAAATAAAATATCTAAACACATAAAAATTTCTATGTCAAGGTTTATACCCTTTGAGAAATTTTCCTCATGGATTAATTTTATTTAAGTGAAAAACTTAATAATTTCAAAAAAATATTCCGTTTAAAGCTTTCTAGAGATTTTGATCTCAAGTCTTTATTTGACAAAAATAATTTTCCTTTGCAAAAATGAATTAAAATGGTTTCCCATTTTAACTTACAAAAATTTCTAATTTTAAAATATTTTCTATGTCAAGAAAAAAAATTTTAAGAAAATAACCAAGGATTAATTTTTATTTAAGTTAAAATTAACCATTTAATTCAAGCAAAATATTTTTACTTGTCAAATAAAATTTCCCAAAGACTTTAGTCTTTGAGAAAACGTGTACATAGGAATTCAAATAAATAGCATGCTAGAAAACTGTAAACGTTTTCATACTTTTCTATTTTTAAACCTAAATTCCCCAATAATAGAATTAAAAATATTAATTACATTAATTAATTTAACTATTGAATATTAACGTTTAAACCTAAAAATCCTTTACTATTATTTTTCATGCAAAATATTCAAAGAATATTACCTATTGCAAAAATAATAACTTCGCCTGGTATGGGATCAAAAACCAAAGAGAAATAGCCCAAAAATAACAAGAAATAAAGTAAAAAAATATTTTTTTTTCTTCCAAGTCTTGTGCACCCGCCACACTGGATCATGGCCCCACGGACCATGACCCGCGGGCACCCATGGGTAACCTATGCCCGCCCAGACATGGTCACTATTGTGACTGCATCCTGGGGAGGATGCATTGCATCCTACCCAGGATGCAACAACATTTGCCTAGCTGAGGAGGTGCTAGGGCCTGGCTACAGCATGCAAGCCACGGCTAGGCCTAGGCATCCACCTCGGCTCCACACAGTTCGAGCCACGGCTTAGCTCGGCGGCTCGGTCTTCTTCTTCCTTTTTTTTCTATTTCTTCTACGAATTTTCCCCAGAAAGCTTCTGCAATTCTCTTCATGATCATAACAGGTGTCTTTCTTGTTATAGATTTTCATCAAAAACAAAAACCACATCCACCTATACCTTTTAAAATTAGGTTTACACGATTGCTATGCAAAAACATTAAATTTTACAAAGCTTCTTAAACCTCAACTGCAAGATGTACAGAGATCTATCCCATACCAAAATAGCAAAGGTTCATAGTCATTAAACCACCCATTTATCTGGCCCATTGTATTAACTAACATGCATGCTTCGTAAGCCTTTAAAAGCTTCACTTTCTGATACCAATTGAAGATATGAAAACATAACAAAAACTATGCATGTGCAGAAAATTGAAGCTAGAGAAAGAACAAAAACACAGAACACACAATGGAGAAACTTTTAAAAATTTAATACCTCTACGCTTGAATGTTGTTTTTGGTGCCAGAGTAGATTATGAAACCACCGATACTTCCTCATGCTTGGAAGATGTCTCTGGATTAAAGCCTGCGATCCTTTGGCTAGTCTTGCTTGCATGAATGCGAATCCTCCTTGAGAACTCAGAATATTCTACCACCTATTACTTGTTAGTGATACAACTTAGGTGAGAAAAATCACTGTCTCAAAACACTTCTTGATTCTTTACTATTGATTAGCGAAATCAAGAAATCAAAAAGGAGAAGACTGAATGACAGAGAAGAAGAAGAATAGGCCTCTAGGATTTTTTTCCTTCGTGTCTATCCCTTATGTATACAAAACTCATGACTTCAACTAATGATAACCAAAACACTGGGGCTTTGATATTTCAAAACACCCGGAGGTTATCAACAGAAGAAGTTTGTCTTAGCCTAAACTCTTCTATTTCATGAATTAAAAAAACTCCCTTTTTTTTTATTCTTGCTATTGGGCCATTAATAATTTATTATTATTATCCTTGGACGTAATAAGCCCAAAACAATAAATATTAATTATTTATTTCTTAGGCCTATAAAAATAACTCAATAAATAATTAATGAGCCCAAATGAACTAAAATAACTATTTAAGCCTTTTTATCTAGTTTAGGCCCAGGTTAATCTTCTAATTATGCAATTTGGGCTGAGGTCCTGAATAATTAATTAACCAATTAAATTAGATAATAAATTTTATTTAATTTCTCTCGTTCTTTTATCTTATTCCAGACCAAAAATAAATTAGACTTCTTGAATAAAATAAAATCCTTTTAATGGAGATCATTTCCTCAACCTAAAATTAATTAGGACTTATTGGCTATTACGAGGACCAAAAAGACACATCACCTTGACTACTATAATGACCAAAATACCCCTGTTATATAAATAATTGTATTTTACATTTTAAATATTTTCTAATATCACCATATGAAAATATTGACTCCAAGGACAATTCTACGTTAGCTATGTCTTCAGCCTATATATGAAATAACTAAAATACCACTCTACATATCGTCGTGATTTAGAAAGGAAAAAATATACTAACACCTCTCTAAAAGATATCTACCATCCTTGAGCTTCTAGTCTAATGATCCACAACTTCTTGGAATATTTTTGTTTTCCAAGAGAGCTACCCTAAAGTAAATATCTAAGTCATGTTCCCCGAGGCCTTGGATAATTAGAATATTCGGACAACCACAAAGGACAATATAGTGTAAAAACTATCTTGTATAAGTTTATCTTAACTAAATAGTTACATATACATAACATATAAGTATATTGGTCCTACTAAAGAACCTCAACTATAGTATATCAAATCATACGCTTCCGGCTTTGTCAGACCACCAACTCATACTCAAGTTGTAGAGTACAAGTCCACACTGTAGTAGTAGTAGTCTAGATTTCTACCACATAGTACTTTTAGAAACCACTACTATAGGTCTAGTTTTACGTATTCAAAATACGCTTGTGTTATGAAATGAAAAGACTACTCATTTGTTTAAGGTAAGGCATTCCTTATTCAAAATTCATAACATAATAACCTTACCATGGTGAGATTCTCATTCTTATCATTCAATTAAGAACAATAGCTTATGTATTAAGTAACCTATAGTCCATAACTTACTGTGAACGACCTCCATTCATATGAACCATTTACTTAAACATAATGGATCTTTTCCAATATAAATTGTGCACAAAAATTAAGAAGAATTCACAAATAATTTATGAGAATAATACTTTTATTAATACAAGTTAAAATTACATCAGAAACTTAGTCTAAGAGGGCATACAGCCCAACACCGATATGCCTGCCCATAGGGGATTATGATGCAATCTTAGGCATGGACTGGTTATCCCAGCATCATGCTCAGGTTGATTGTAGAAATAAGGTGGTGCAATTTCATAGACTAAGAGAGCCTGTATTGGAGTTTGTAGGGACCACCGGGAGGAGAAATCATTCTTTCATATCAAGACTTAAATCCTGAAAGTTGATTATAAAGGGGTGTACTAGATACTTGGCTTATGTACTAAATAAACTAGAAGAAGCCAAGAAGCCAGAAGATGTCCTTATAGTAAATGAATATTTGGATGTGTTTCCAACAGAACTGAAGAAGCTACTATCGGAAAGGGAAGTAAAGTTCTCTATTGACTTAGTGCCAACGATGGAACCAGTTTTAAGGACTCCTTATAGAATGGCACCAATAGAATTGCAAGAGCTTAAGAGGCAACTGCAAGAGTTATTGGAGCAGGGATTTATCCAACCATGTACTTCGCCTTGGGGAGCACCTGTATTATTTGTTAAGAAGAATGATGGATCACTACGAATGTGTATAAACTATCGAGGATTAAATTCAATGACAGTGAAGAATAAGTATCCACTACCCATAGATGATTAGTTATTCGATCAACTACAGGGAGGAGGATCTTTTTCAAAGTTCAATATGAGGCAAGGATATTATCCAATCTGGATTCAGGAGGAAGATATACCGAAAACTGCATTTAATGCACAATATGGACATTTTGAGCTTGTGGTGATACTATTTGGTGTTACCAATGCTCCCTCTACTTTTATGGATTTGATGCATTGGATATTTCATCCTTACTTGGACAACTTCGTTGTCATTTTTATAGATGATATCTTGGTATTTTCGGTGAATCCTCAAGAACATGAACAGCATCTTCAGAAAGTATTGGAGAAATTACGGGAGGCCAAATTATATGCAAAGTTCAATAAACTTGAGTTTTGGTTACAAGAAGTAGCATTCTTGGGACATGTAGTGTCCAAAGAAAGAATTACGGTAAAGCCTGCCAAGGTTGAAGTAGTGACAAATTGGAAACGTCTTGAGACTCCGACTAAAGTGCGATGTTTTCTAGGACTGGTTTGGTATTGCATGAGATTTATTAAGGGATTTACAAAGATATCTTCACCTTTAACTCAACTCACTCGAAAGAAAGTTCCTTATGTGTGGACATTTAAGTGTGAGAAGAATTTTCAGGAATTGAAACAAAGATTAAGCTCTAACCTATTTTGGCATTACCAGTGATGGATAAACCATATGAGATATATACTGATACATCAAAAGAAGAACTGGGAAGAGTCTTGATGTAGGAAGGAAGAGTAATAACATATATTTCTAGGAAGCTGAAACCTCATGAAGAAAAGTACCCTACTCATGATCTAGAGTTGGCAGCCATTGTGTTTACTTTAAAAAAATGGAGACACTATCTATATGGAGCAGAGTTTAAAGTTTTCACAGATAAAAAAGCTTGAACTATGTCTTCATTCAAAAAGATTTAAACATGAGATAACGCAAGTGGATGGAATTCTAGGAAGAATTATAACCCTGGGAAAGCAAATACAGTAGCATATACTTTAAGTAGGAAAGCCAATCTGTCTGCTCTTTGAATGACACATGTCCCAAAATTGGAAACATTTGTAGTTGAAGGATGAATGCAAATGAGTAATATTTCAATTCAACCTGCTTTTTTGCAGCAATTGAAAGAAGAGCAAAATAAGGATGAAGATCTGCAAAAGATATTGCGAAAAGAGATGAATAGGGAGAAAAGTGAATTTCAAAGGGGTAATGATGGGATTCTCTATTATCAAAACCGGTATTGTATTCCAAGACAAGCTAAAGTGAAACAAAATATCTTGATTGAAGCACATCATAGTAAATATACCATCCACCTAGGAGCAGCAAAAATGTATCAAAACTTAAAGAAATGCTATTGGTTGATTGAAATGAAGAAAGATATCTCAAAATTTGTGGCTCGATGTTTAACTTGCCAACAAGTGATAGCTGATCAACGACGACCTAGAGGCTTATTACAACCATCAACTATCCCATCGTGGAAATAGGATGAGATCACCATGGATTTTATAATAGGATTACCCATGGCGGTAGAACAACAGGATGCTATATGGGTGATAGTGGACTGACTAACCAAGTTCGCTCATTTCATTCCTTGTAACCAACGGGATTCTTTCAAGAAATTGAGCAAAATCTATGTGGAAGAGGTAATCAGATTGCATGGGGTACCCTCTAGCATTATATCAAATCGAGACCCTAGATTTACCTCAAGGTTTTGGACTAAGTTGTAACAGGGATATGGGACAACGTTGAAATTTAGTACCGCAGCACACCCACAAACAAATGGACAGACTGAACGAGTGAATCAAGTTCTAGACGACAAGTTGTGGGCCTGTGCTTTATATTTCAGAACCAAGTGGATTGATAATTTGGCATATTTCTGAAAGAAAATAGTGTGTGTGTCCTTGGAGTAAGATCAAGCCAAAATATCTGACATACAAGGTAAAAGCCTATGCTTCAAGAATTAAAGTTATAGATTTCATTATAGTGATTATATTAGTATAAGTTTTAACATGAAAATATGAGATTTATGGTTGTAATTTGGATTAAATGTGAACTATGTGAACCTTTGTATGTGCAAGTGTGTGTGTCAGATGGAAGATGGTTTTATATGCTGTGTTTTATGTAATGGATAAAGGTATTTGATTGGTGATTTAAGGGGTTATATGTGGTTGATGAAAAAAGTGGTGAAAATTGGAAAAAAAAGGGAGCTTTAATGGAAATAAAACTATAGCTACTTTAATTTATGTTGGTGATTATATATTGTTCAAACCATGAATTGGTAGCTTATTGGATCTGGAAATATGAAGATTTAACAGTATTTTGGAGGCCAATTTAGTGGATTTAGTGCCAAAAAGGTGTTATAAATCAAGGAGAATAAGAGAATAACATTAAATTGTGGAAACGGTATAACTAGGGCAAAATTCTCGGAGAATTTTGTCCCAGTAATTTCTGAACAAAATCAGGCTTGGAAAACAGGGACTTTGTGGACATGTAGTTAAGAGTCTAATGAGTTCTTTGGTATATATAATGAAGCCCAATCAGAGTTGTAGATCAAAAGTTATGCACAAAACAAAATGGTGTGATGGATGGAAAAAAATGCAGAATTTTGGTTTCGATGCAAGTGAACTTTAAAGAATTGTTTGCAAGACTTTGGGAATGAAAATGGAGGGGAACATGAAGAAAAGAAAATATAGGAATAGGAAATGGAATAATTGAGGGTGTAATGTATGTATGCGCACATGTTTTGCTTAAGGAAGGAAAAATGAAGAAATAGGAAATAGGGATTTTCTTATGTTTCTATTAACCAAGAACCAGTTTGAACTTTAGCAAACCAAACTAAATATAAAATGATGTTTAATGTAGGTTATTTACATTAAACGGTTGGCGACGGGTTAGATACAAAAGATATTGTGAAAAGAAATGAATAGGGAGAAAAGTGAATTTCAAAGGGGTAATGATGGGATTCTCTGTTATTGAAACCACTATTATATTCCAAGACAAGCTACAGTGAAACAAAATATCTTAACTGAAGCACATCATAGTAAGTATACCATCCACCTAGGAGTAGTAAAGATGTATCAAGACTTAAAGAAATGCTATTGGTGGATTGGAATGAAGAAGGATATCTCAAAATTTGTGGCTCAATGTTTAACTTGCCAACAAGTGATAGCTGATCAACGACGACCTGGAGGCTTATTACGGCCATAACCTATCATATCGTGGAAATAGAATGAGATCACCATAGATTTTATAACAGGATTACCCATGACGGTAGAACAACAGGATGCTATATGGGTGGTGGTGGACCGACTAACCAAGTCTGCTTATTTCATTCCTAGTAACCAATGGGATTCTTTCGAGAAATTGAGCAAAATCTATATGGAAGAGGTAATCAGATTGCATGGGGTACCCTTTAGCATTATATCAAATCGAAACCCCAGATTCACCTCAAGGTTTTGGACTAAGTTGTAACAGGGATATGGGACAATGTTGAAATTTAGTACCGCAACACACCCACAAACAAATGGATAGACTGAATGAGTGAATCAAGTTCTAGAAGACATGTTATGGGCCTGTGCTTTAGATTTCAAAACCAAGTAGATTGATAATTTGGCATATGCAGAGTTTACATACAATAATAGTTATCAATCAACAATTGGAATGGCCCCATTTAAAGCTCTGTATGGAAGAAATGTCAGTCCCTACTATATTGGGAAAGCCTATGAAGGAGATCGAGTGAACAAGATGCTTTTGACCTTGAAGAAGTACGGCAGATGGTGTAGTTGATCAAAACTAGGCTAGAAACAGCACAGAGTAGGCAAAAAAGTTACGCTAATCAACAAAGGAGAGGTATAGAATTTGAATATGGAGATCAGGTATTCTTGAAGTTGACTCCACAACAGCAATTAGGAAACAAGGACAAGGGAAAAAGCTAGCACCCAAATATATTGGACCATTTCCTATTATCAAATGAATTGGGAAAGTAGCTTAATGTCTAGAATTATCGGCAGAGCTTCAAGGTATTCATAATGTATTTTGGTGTCTTCCAACTTTGGAAATATGTAGTGGATCCTTCACATGTTTTGAATAAAGAACTTATTAAGATGACTCCAAGTTTAAAGGATGAAGAAAAGCCTATCAAGATCTTGGAGTATGCAGAAAAATAATTGCGAAATAAAAAGATTCCACATGTAAAGGTGTTGAGGAATCATCACCCTATACAAGATGCAACCTGGGAGACAGAAGCAAAGATGCGAGGAAAATATCCAAAATTATTTCAAGGGTAAGCAAATTTTGGGGACGAAATTTTTTTGAAAAATGGGAGATTGTAATACCCTATATTTTAACCTTTGGCTAGCTACTACTTTTGATAAAAATGAGTATTTGTATCATTGGCCAAAACGAAAGATGATCATTGTAATAAGAAGAATTTTTTTGTTCAATAAAAATATATAGGGACCCGGATATAATTTTGAATTTGTACTACCTGTATCCTAAATATTCAAAAGGCTACAACTTTTAATAAAGTAAGAGGTTGGGGGTAAACTTAGAACAAAAAATTATCAGTGCGATGAGACAAACGTTTCGGTATATAAATTAGGCTATTCGGGGTTCAAGGGGCATTTTCATAATTTTGATCACAAATGGGATTTTGACCACGAATTTTACATGATTGAGAAAGAATTGAAGATTTTGAATAACACCATTGAATTCAGTCAAATTTATAGAATTTATTGGTGAAATAAAATAATTTTTCGTTACAGACCCGAATTTGGTCATTTCTGAGAAAAATTGAAAATGCGGCCGAAAATTTAGATGTGTGGCTTCTTGTGATTGGTGGCCAAGGACATGTGTCAAAATATGAGAGGATGCATGAAATATTCATGCATGCAAAGCTTCTTAAATAATTTTTGCAAAATAATTAATAAATATGCAGAAAATTGAGAACGCGATACGTGTAAAGTAGCCACCATGCATTTAATTGAACAAAACCTTATTGGTCATTATTTTGACCATGAATGGCGGTGGAATTGAAGAGGAGAACTAGAAGCCATAAAGGAAAATGGGGAAGGAAGAAATAAGGGAGAAATGAAAGAAAAAAAATAAGGAAAAATAGAAGAAAGAGAGAGAAAGAAAATAGTGTGTGTGTGTGTGTGTGTGTGTTCTAGGAGCAAGATCAAGCCAAAATTGTTGGGATTCGTGGACTCCTAAACGCGGAAAACATCTACGAATCCCTCCCGAGGACCCAAGTAAACGATTAAGAATATCTAAGCTTTAAGAATTACCTCTGGTTGCTGTAATCGAAATCCTTCGATTTTGGTTGCGCTGTTGTACGTTCAACCCGAACAATCACCAAACGCTGCAGTATGCGAACGTCCTCTATAGGATACACACCGCGAACTCACTCGCTACCCGGGGAGTGCTAGCGCCTAGGGTTTGAGAGGTTTTTTTTTCTCTGGTAGAGAATGGCACGAATGTTCTCAACCGAAAAATTAGACTATTGAAAGACGGCTAGGGTTTTCTTAAAAAAACCCTCGAACCTCTTAGAGTCCAACCCTAATAATATCTTATCATATTCTAATTTAAATTCAAATTAAATTAAAACTGATATGATAAGATTCTGCCATTATCTCGGTAATTTAACTAATTATTTTACCGAGTCAAATTCTTATGATCTGGATATCATCCAGATTCATCGAACCTGGTCACCAGAAAAATAACCTAACAAGTTCGCTTATTGTGTGACCCTATAGGTTCATTTAACACTGGCAGCGTGCCTAAATCATATTTAAATGGCCCACAAGTTATAAGCGGTTTCTAGCAAAACATTATAACTATCCAGGTTAAATGAAGATCGGTGATCTCTTTGAACCAAACCATAATTTTATATTTAGTCCTTTTGTCACACGATATCCAGATTAAGCATAAGGCACGGAGCATGTCATCCTTATTAAGCTTAATCAATTATTTCTTGATTTCATAGTAGACTGTTCAAACAAATGATATCAATATCTTAGATTGATATATTTGAGCACGGCCATGCATTTTAACAGTCTAACTTATCAAGGGGCCCATGGATATCTCTCCCATAACTGAGAGGGACAAATTCCTTCATAATCAATCATATTCCTCTCCTTGATTTATTCTATATCCAACAGTAGTCTAATTTATTATCTGGTTAAAGACAACTTTAGACAATGTCAAAATACAGAATTTATCAAGTAAGAAACTATGATGAAGTTAGGTCGAAGGACTTTCAATATTATTATGGCTAGAAAGTACTTATGACATATTCCATGAAGTACTCTCACAGTGGGTCATGTCCAATACAATGTTCTCTAACATTTATTTATGTCTTGACTCGATATCACAAATATCCATGGCCAGTAAAACATAGCCATCAAGTCACAAACATACTAATCTTAATTTATTATTATTCCAATAATAATAATCGATCAGGGACAGTTTTAGAATAGTCATTGTATTCATTGTAGGGTTTTACTATCAAGTCACGTACTTGATGACCAACAAAACAAAACTCACTATTCATGGAAAGGAAAGCCTCATATTATTATATAAAACATAATGACAATTGTATAAGTACAAATTGACTCTAGGGCATATCCCCAAGAAAAACATCCTACATACAAGGTAAAAGCCTATTCTTCAAGACTTAAAGTTATAGATTTCATTACAATGATTATATTAGTATAAGTTTTAACATGAAAATATGATATTTATGGTTGTGATTTGGATTAAATGTGAATTGTGTGAACCTTTGTATGTGCAAGTGTGTGTGTCGGTTGGAAGAAGGTTTTATATGCTGTGTTTTATATGGTGGATAAAGGTATCTGATTGGTGATTTAAGGGATTATACATGGTCAATGGAAAAAGTGGTGAAAATTGGAAGAAAAATGAAGCTTTAATGGAATTAAAACTATAGCAACTTTAATTTATGTTGGTGATTATATATTGTTCAAACCATGAAGTAGCTGCTTGTTAGATCTGGAAATATGAAGATTTAACAGTATTTTGGAGGCAAATTTAGAGGATTAGTGCCCAAAAGGTGTTATAAATCAAGCAGAACAAGAGAATAACATTAAATTGTGGAAACAGTATAAACTAGGGCAAAATTCTGGGAGATTTTCGTCCCAGTAACTTCTGAAAGAAATCAGGTTTGGAAAAAGGGACTTTGTAGACATGTAGATAAGAGTCGAATGAGTGTTTTGGTATATAATGAAGCCCAATTGGAGTTGTAGATCAAAAGTTATGTATAAAACAAAATGGTATGACGAACGAAAAAAAAATGCAGAATTTTGATTTCAATGCAAGTGAACTTTAAAGAATTGTTTGCATGACTTTGGGAATGAAAATGGTGGGGAACATGAAGAATATTTCATGCTCATGAAGAAAAGAAAATATAGAAACGAGAAATGGATAATTGAGTGTGTAATATACGTATACGTACATGTTTTGCTTAAGGAAAGAAAAATGAAGAAATAGGAAATAGGGATATTCTTATGTTTGTAGTGACCAAGTATTGGTTTGAACTTTAGCAAACCAAACTATATATAAAATGACATTTAATGTAGGTTATTCGCATTAAATGGTCGGTGACGGGTTAGATACAATATTCAAACGAATTAAGCTACTTAAGACACGTGGTGAGTCCCACAGGATTTCTAAACTTTTAAATGCTAGTATACTTTACTTTTCATGAAATAACACACTATGTACCATTTTGGAATTGCTTATATCATTTAAGGTATTTTTGAGCAAGAAAATAGTGTTTTGCAATATTAAGCTAGCAAGAATATCATAATTGGCTTAGAAACGTTAAAGGATGATAAAAGCCTGTATTTTGTAAATTCCTTTTGGGATTAAATAAATAGGATTTTCAAAATATTGTTATTTTTGTTATCGGGTATTCGGAAAACGGCTAAAATGCCCTTATTGGAATATTTTATGGAAGAATAATTGGAAACTTTGAATCTAATCCTTTTCTAGGGTTAGAATTCTGGAATTCTTGAACAAAATTCCTTTTGAAATCGGGTGTGGCTAAAATGACCCGAATATCCTTATTGGAACATTTTATAATGCAAAAAGGACTTTTTATACTTTTTCATTGAAGATGTACGATTACTCTTTGGAAAATGATATTTTGGCCCCAGAAAATATTTTATTGGTATTCTTTTGGGAATGAATATTTATCTAGCCTTTTGAGCCAGTGGAATTGGTACTAGTCTTGTGAACCAGTGGAAATGTTGAGTACTCAGTCAGGACTTTGATCTTTGCACTAGCTCATGTTAGAAATAGACGACCCCAAGTAAACTAGCTAGTTCTGGGGATTGTCTTATTCTAAACAGGACAACAGATCATTGAGATGAGTCATACTGGCTCGCCATTTACTACCTGGGAATTGCCGTGCCTTGTGTGCATTTTAATTTTGGTTGTTCACGGGTTGGGCTAAACACCTGGCATTGTTCAACCCCTTGCTACCTCAATAGTGATTAACGTCAAGATTGGGACCCCTGGGATTATGGTAGCAAGTAAAACAATTGAATTACTCGGTATTGTGCATGTTTGCACTTACCTTTTCAACAATGCATAGTTGAGTACAAAGGGTTGTGTTCTTAGTGCAATAAGACTGTGATGTAGAAGGTGAAGCCTTGTGAGCTTTTCACATGGGCCGACCTTTTGTTGCGAGAAGTGCCTGCATTTTTGAAATTGGGGTAATAACTCTGTAATTAAATACAATTTTTCCAAATATGTTTGAAATTGAAACAAACTCCCTCCTAGTGAGCAGTAGAGTTGTTTTCAGTGGAAAATTATAATATTTTTCCCGTGATCTATTTTTGAATAAATTTCAAAAATACTCGTGTCAATTTAATTTATAAAACATTAGCATACACATGGGACCAGTGAGTGATTTTTACTCACACGTATCTTTTATCTTATTTTAGGACAGTGAGCGGAGCAGTTGTATGGGTAGAAGCGATACCGCAGTATAGGTCCGGTTACTTCCTTTTTTGCTCATGTATTTTACATTATTGATATAGTACTGATTACCGAATGTACGAGACCTTACTCTTGATATATTACATTATACCCGTATTGTTATATTATATCAATCTGGGCTTGTCTACGATTAGGTTTGGGCTTTATAACTTCAAAAAATGGTTCTCTTTTTTCTTTCTAATAATGGTCTTGCTCCTGACTTGAGGGTTATTATCTATCTTTTGTGTTTTAATGTTTTCCCTCAAGCAAGTGGTTTGACTGAAGCTCGAATGATTGATTTTTATATTATTGAAAATATGCTTCATGACCAACCTATTGCCCTTATCGTTTTGTTGCTAACATCTATGCGAGAAGTAATGGCTTATGGCCTTGCTTCCATAGCATAGGTTGTTTCTTTTATGATTACACAGGTTCAAATGTTTTGAGAATTAGCACAGAGAATAAACTCATAGAGACCTCTACTGCCCACCATGTTGTTACTGAGGAATTGCTAAATCACTGTGGTTACAAGTATAATACTACAACATATGTATGGTTAAGGCCAAGGAAGGTTGTCCAAACTAGCATGTCTAAGCTACAAGTTGAAGAAGATGAAGCACCCATACCAAGAAGGAATACTGGGAGACCTTCAAGTGTTAGTGATGATATTTTTAGCTAGAATCCATACATCCTTGGAACAATTAAAAGAAGAAATGGCTGGTATAGGGGTAGTTCAAGAAAGAAAAGACCAAAGACTTCATAGGATTAAGACTACCCAGCAACAACATGGTGATGTTTTGCATGATCTCAGACTCAATCAAGATATTCATGGGGGTTATTGACACTATTATTGGGATCGACATGGATGATCTAGAGGTCCATTTGGAGGTCCAAAAGATGTTGGAATGTATGCCCAAAATGGACTATGTATTTCTGTATTTTGAGAATTAATAAAATATTTTATTCAGTAATGTTTGTTTGTTTGTGTGTGTGTGTGTGTGTGTGTGCACATTAAGGTCAAAATATGTTAGTAAATGATCTATGTAATTGGATTGTGCTTGTTGGGTATCTCAGGCTCGTATCCTATACGGTGCAGCGGAAAATAAATGAGATACCATCCCAGGACCCACCTATGTGTGAAAAATAATATATAAAGATAATAAAGGTAGCAGCTTTTTACCTGTGTTTGATCGTCTGAAGAACAAAATTTCTTCTTCAAGTCGAGGTGTGATCCAGCAATCCTTGTGATCAACCTCCATGTGACTTGAACGTCTAACCACTATAATCACAGTGTGTGATTATCTCTAATAATAATCCACATAGAGGAATACTCAAGCACCAAACTTTCCTGTGCTAGTAGAAATAAGATGGCGGCTAGGGTTATTTTTCAAGACAATTGAGAGAGATAGAGAGAAGAGAAGGTCGAGTGTTGCTGGTTTTTCATGTGTCACTTTTTAGCTAGGGTTTCGTGTGTCTTGTTAATATGTTGCAGGAAATTTCCCTTCCCAAAACTAAGAATTCTAATCCTATTAGAATTCCCAAATTATAATTGGAAACATCATGTTCGAACCAATTACAACTTGGGCCACAAATTATAACTAATTATAATTTGTCCACAATAACTTCTCTTTCTCTCAATTAACCCCATTTGTTATCAAATAACATCTTAAGTATATAATCCTCTATTATGTGTAACCTATTAGGTTTTTCAGTCAATTGGTAGTGAACATGAATTAATCTAAACGTCTTTGAGATTAATAATCCATAATTAACTAGAATTAATCCTATTATTTCTAATCAGGGTTGGTTTATTAATTCATCAATTAATAAATCCATATTCCAAGATCATGAGCGGTATCTAGCAACACATCATGACCACTCAAGAGTCCAGGAAGTCAAGTGGCTTGATATAAACCCTTCAATAACAAACTTCAGTGCAATTGATTCATTTCACCATACAATATCTCATTTGGTTTAGAGTACGGAATTAGTGCCAACTCCCTCTAGAATTAATTCTAGCCCGAATACAATAGTACTTGTACCAGGAACCCACTACTCTAGATATATATCAATTGAAACTATTTCCAATTCACAATCGCCTTGGCCAAGGACTTTCCGAGTAGTAATTCCTACAAGTGGCCGTGAGATATTCGCTCCTACTATTAAGAGTGGTGAATCCTTTATTGACCCTCTCAACTACTTTCATTTACCTCACAAAGTACCCAATATCCATCCCATAGGCGACCCTCGATCGAGCTCTGGAGATTGGAATCAAAGTACAAAGCTCAGTAAACAAAGTACCTTGGAGATCTCAAGTCTAAGGATACTTGCACGTTTGTTATATTGAGATTATATCACTGGCACTAAATAGTTATCCATGTGATTATCTCAAAGCTAGGTCATCCAATGAATTTGTTCCATTAACAAGTATCCATGTGTTAACTTTGACTATCTCAATATTCACGGCTATGAGAACCACCGCCTGATCAAATCAGGATGTCTAACACATACTAGTCTTAACGCATTAATGATGTCCTGTCTCATTAAAACTATGACTAGGGACTATTTAAGTACTAACACCATCCAATGTAGTAGGAATCTCATATCATGATCTCTATCATGATTTCCTTAACACAGTGTTGTACTATGGACTTTGTCGAACAGTTATATTACTTAAAGTAAACAAAAGAAACTATAAGTTAAATAATACCTTTTATTAAAATAAAATGTGGCATATACAATGTATAAGTGATTGCCTCTAAGGTACAACACTAACAGTGCTTTCACTGAAAGGTGTAGATCATGAGCTACTAACATACAAGTAAAAATGTTCTTCATCAATTAATGAAGTTGGGCACTTCATCAAGGTTCAAATAATTACACTATTGCTTCTAAATAAAGAATAGTTTATCTTTGACCAGTGAGTAGTTCATTCATGCCAATAGTGTAACCATATTTAGAATACGTAGAATTAGACTACACGATAATAATCTTTATAAAAGGATTATAATAAATAAATATTGGTTTATCGCCGCTACTGCATAGACGAGTACCTTTAGACTTGAGTATAAGTTGATGGTCTAGTGAAGCTAGACTTGTACACTTCGATATATAATGGGTGGGGTCTTAACACAAGGCTAATAACCTTGTACATTGGGTGTATGACTCTAGTTAATTAAGACAGATTTATGCAATAAAATTTCTACGCTTCACTTAGTGAAGGCATCACCCCCTTATAATTGTCCAAGATAATCTAAATAAACCAGGGCTCTGGGAAACTTGACAAAGTATGTATGCTTTTGGGTAGCCTACGAAAATAAGTTGGTATATATTGAAAGTCATAGATTATCGGACTAGTTATCAAATGATGATAAATGTCATCAAGGAAGTTGTCAGTACATTTTTTCTATCTCAATGATGGGCGTTATATAGATGAGTATTTTTGTCATTACATCTGTTGGTCGAGAACGTCGTTTTTGCAATACTATTCCTGGCTTCAATATTTTCATATGGTGATAAATAGAATATTTAAAAGGATAAATTAGGCTATTTGATAGCAAAGGCATTTTAGTCATTTTAGTAGCCAAGAATAATTTGCCTTTTGGTCCCCACAGTAGTTCAAGTAACCTTAGTAAATTTATTTACTATATTATTGGGTGAATTAATAATGGAAGAATTGTTCTACGAGTTCAATTAATTATTTATTTGGGCTAAAATAATTTAGTGGACTAATTTAATTAAATTAGTTTATTAATTAATTATTATCTTAGATAATTTTATATTGGGCCCAACTGGATTAATTAATTAATAATGGAGCTATTTAATTAGCATTGGGCTAATTTAATTAAATTAGTTTATTAATTAATTATCTTGGTAATTTTATATTAGGCCCAAGTGGATTAATTAATTAATAAGAGAGCTATTTAATTAGCCTTAATTTAATTAAATTATTTATTAATTAATTATCTTGAGTAATTTTATATTAAACCCAAGTTGATTAATTAATAAATAGGAGAGTTATTTAATTGGGCATAGGCTAATTAGGTGGTGGGTAATTGAGACGACAAAGTTTCTTTTAGAAACTAAGTAGGCGCCTCAAAAAGAAAAAAGAGGAAATAAAAGAGAAAAGTGGCAGTGGCTTTGTAAAATAAGGAAAGCTATTATGTTTTCCAAAATTAATAGCTATATGTGGTTTTGTTTTTGGTGCCTGATGGTCATAGAATTTCTAATTTGGCAATTCTTGATTTTAGGACACAAAACAAGGAAACAATAGCTATATGTGGTCTTTGTTTTTAGTGCCTCATGGCCACAGAATTGTAATTTGGCAATTCGAGATTTTAGGACACAAGACAAGGAAAAAAAAAAGAAATAAAAAGGCTTTTAGTTTTTTTTTTTTTTCTTCTTTGTGGTGTCCTCCGCTAGCTTCATTCTTTCTTTGAGGATTTCCTTTTGTTTTTATTTTTCCTGTGAAGAAAAAAATATATATAGCTCTCTCAATATTTTCCCAAGAAAATTATTCTTTCATCTATTATTCTATTTTTACCGATAGATAGCCTATAGGAGGTTTGGGAATACTTTGGAAGATTAAAAGCTAACAATTTTAGTGCGCATGTTTGATGTGAAAGAGTCGATGTTTGGCCAGTATTCTTGCAAAACGAGTAGTTGTAAAAAACCAAAGCATTTCGTCAAATCTAAACCCTCCAATTATTCTATTTAAGTGGCCTAAAAGTAAGTATTCTTAGACTTTTACTGTGAAAAAATTTTAAATTTTTCACCTTCTGTTGCATTTTTATTTTTCCGCAATCCTTTCAAGTGGTATCAGAGATATAGTTATAATATAGGAGCATGCTTTAGATTAATAACCGGAAATGTGGTTCCTTTACTAATTAAAAAATTCAATCTTTGTGATTGTATGGATCCCTAGTGATTTTTATATGGGTAGATATTCTGTATGTCTCGTGTGTGGAGATATAGGTTCTTGTATTTATTATTATTTGTTTTCTGTAGAATTTGTGTACGCCTTGTTTTGAAAGGCATATGCGATTGATATTGTATTTAAATTATCTAGTAGAATTTTTGTAACGATATTGGTGCCTGAGCAACATCGAAACTCCAAAGAAAAAAAAGGAAAATGGAGAAAATGGTTGATGATTTTGGAGTAAGAAAAGAGTGATTTTTCTTAGACAATTCAATCACGCTTCGTGCAGTTCGAGCTTCCAAGTTTTTCCATTTAATTTTCCTTGTAATTTTATTTTTTCTTTTGGTGCTCATATAACATGAGATTATTTTTCTTGCAATGGTTTATTTATGATGATAAATATTTGAAAAACCTTAGAGAGGGTGAATAAGATTTTTGGCAAACAAATACAAATTAAAAATTTTGGTCCCCTTAAAAATTCGAACAAAGTAGCAGATATGCTTTGCAGCTCTGTGATTTCAAGAGTTCAGATAGGTATCCATTAAATCAGCACAGAACGATAAGAAAATGTTATGAAATAAAGATGGATAGTTGAGATTGCAAGGACAAGTTTAAATTAGGATGCAAATGTCATAAATGAGTTATTGATTTTAGAAGAAAAAAAAAAGATGCAGTATTTAAGATATGAAAATAGAAAAAAATGTAGTAAAGTATTTTAGCTGAATAGAACAAGAAAATGGTCAAGAATTTATATCAGTTCGATCCTCAAATGATCTACATCCACTGCCTTAAGTTCTCACTTAAGGATTTCAACACCACTCACTAGAAACCTTTTCCCAAATTAATGGTGGTAGCTCACACCAATCTGACACAAGAGAATCACCACACTTGGTTTTACTCCTAACCTTCTTAATCACAACAATCAAGGCTCATGCCACTTTGGTTTTACCTCTTCAACCTTGATACAAGTTATATTGAAGAAAGATTATAGAGATGGCTCACATATTTGAGCAGATTTGAGCAACTAAGCACCAACACCTTTTACTTTTGGAACATTTTATTTCACTTTGAACCACAAATAAAAAAGGATATTTTTGTATTCTAAAATGTAAGAGTGTTTATGAGAAAGATAGAACAAAATCTACTTCAAAATCGAGTTCTAAAGGCTTTTAGAATAGCCAAACCAGAAGTCCCAATGACTAGTAACGGCTAGTTACTTTCTGTCAGGATTTCTAGGGTTTTGGATTCACAAAGTGGAAGAATGTCCGTCTAAAAGGTGAGTCCAAAATGGCACTTTTTAGGTAGAATCATTTTGGAAATATTACAGACTATTGGATGGAGTTTTGGATTCAAATGTCCATCCAAACTACTCAATCCAAACATCTGAAGACCTAATTTTTAAAAAATATTTTATTTTCATGCTTCAAGGTAAAAATAAAATTGAACCTGAGGTAAAGAGACATAGGAATTTTGTAAGTAATACCTTAACAATGATTCCTAGTATATAGTTCTTTTACAAAGGCTTCATGGTATGTAAACTCTTAAGATGACGTTATGCTTGATTAATCACTCTTTTGAGTTCCATTTGCTTAAGACCTGCTTAGCAGTCTTATTTGCATGTCTTGAGAGAACTGAGGTCAAAACATGTCATATCATATGAAGATCATACAAGTTAGTCCTCATCAATGTTTATCATACATCAAAACACAAGAAAATGCCCTTAGGGTCAACAATCTCTCCCTTTTTAAGTGATGACAAACTCGATGGGATTGTAACATGAAAACAATGATATATACAATATGGACATGTTAGACAAAGAGAAGTAAGAATATTTTTGACTGAAATGCATTCTCTCATTATAGGACTCAAAGAGTGCTTATGAGATTATGATAAGAAAATTCAAGTATAGTCTTATAAACAAGGCTCAATGAGCCTATAGCCCAACCAACCTCCTTATCCTCCTTCCTTCCATCAAAGGACTATTTTACTAGGAAATAGGCACAAAAAGATCAAAAAAATGTATGGTTATGTACATAAAAAAGTGTAGAAGATAAATTATAAGATGTAATACTCCCCTTATGTATGTGCATATATGAACAAAGGATAACGAGATGCTAGCTATGAAGTTCGGTTGAAAATAAAACTGGATTCCAAGGTTTTGGACTTCTAAAAACGTGCATCCAAAATGGGATAAAATGAGGCAGAAGCTACCCTTTTAAAAAGTCATTTTTGGATTGTTATTTTGGATTGAAGAAATGAGGGTTCAAAACTCCCCTTGAGTATGTGCAGGGTGAAAGAAAGAATTTCAAGAGAGTGATCAATGACTTTTCCTAGAATTTGATCAAACTTATTTTTCTCAAGGAAAATCAACACAATGATTTTACTGTGCAATCAAAAGGAAATAGCATGGTTTCCATAAATGTCTATTTAGGTATCCTCATCATCCAATTATTTAACAAAGTGCACATCACAACCATAGACAGAATAAATCATCTAGCTAATTTAAAATTAGACAGAATGCACGATGATCTTATACCCACACTTCAGACTTCTTAATCCATAATAACAATAATGTCTCAACATAGTCTCCATCAAGTCACCCAATTCTTCACAGTCTACATTCTCAAACCATAACCATAAACATTCACAATCACATATCTCTTAAAAGAATATATTCACAATCTATACAATGGTCACAACAATATATGCTCTATTACCACAATATAGTCAGAATGCACAATGCACAATTCACAATTCACAATAGTCATATACCATTCACATTCACAATATATACTATTCACAATAGTCACAATCCTTATAAATAAATATAAATCCAAGAAATATACTTTCTCCCCCTTTGTCATAAATCAAAATGCAAGAGAGACACAATAAGAGATCAAACAAAGATAGAGTGCATATTGTCAATTCTTGATCGAGAGAGTAACCATATAATTAAAAGGATCAATAGGAGGTTAGTGTAGAATTAAGATTGTTCAGGCAAAAATAAATTGTTCAAACACTAAAGCAGAAATCATAAAATTGTTCATCGAAGGAAAATAGTAAAATCGTTCAAGCATAGGAAGTCAGCAAGCAGCACACATGATTTGCTAGTTAGAAAATGTAGATTATTACAGACTTAGTCCTGGCACCCTTCTTGGAATGTTGCCAACAATTTGGCTGGACTTTCTATTTACTACCACGTGCTTCTAGCGTTTTCTAAAGGAACTTCCAGGTATGGCTAGCTTGGGAGCTTGCAATACAGTAGGGGGTAGCAGATATGGGAACTTCACTCTTCTTGTCCTTATCCTTCTCACTTTCTTTTGCTTTCTCTATTTCCTTTTCCTAGTCTTGTTGTACTTCTTGCTCAGTCTGTTTACCAGTTGCATCTTCAACTTGAGGAGAGGCAATTTCTTTTCCAGTCATTTGTTCTCCAAAATGAGCTTGTTCATTATGGACTTTCTCAGTGATGTTTTCTACCTTCTTTTCTTCCACATTCCTCAATCTAGTTCCTAAATTCTGCAATTCAGTCATGACTTCTGTCTGAAATCCATTAAACTTCTCAGTTAAACTTCTTATAGCATCTAAGATGCTTTGAGTTAGACAGATTTCCTCAATCTTTTGCTTGCCCTTATTTTTTTTTTTTATTCTTCTCCTATTTCAAATTTTTGTTTCATCCCCGTTTGGGCAGCAGGCGCAGTTCTTTTTCCTTCAACCTTGATTTTTAACAAATTTTCTCTTTCTTCATCCAACACGTCTCTAAGTAAGACCCATTCCTTGTTTACTTGAACAAATCCTATTTTTTTAAAAGATTCCATGCTATACAAATTAGTCTTAAGCTGACTGGGAGCACAAGTATTAAATTCACGTTGAAATGACTGAAGACTTTGGTCAATAGATTATCATATGGGAGTACCTTGTGAGATGTGTTTCTCGACTGAAGCATTAGCTTAATTGCCAGAAAACCAAAACTAATTTGTTTATCCCAAGACAAGGCCAACATCAGTATCATTTGCATGATACTCGCTGATGTCTTATGCCCAAAACTTGGAGCAACCTTAGTCGACACCATATGGTGCAAAATCTTTCTAGGACCATCCAACCATTTTGAATTTCTGTCACTTAAACTTTTAAAACTCTTCCCTCCAATAAAACTTACCTCAAACCTTCCTAAGTCAAATAGGTCCGATTCCTCAGCAAATTTTTTAATTTTGAAAAATTGAATCCCTCTATCTCTAACTCTAAAAATTCGATTCAATAGTTGACGGTCAAATTCCATGTTTACTGATCCTACTCTAGAGGTATACCATTACACCATAAAACTTACTCCGGTCTTCTCAAATCTTCCCTTTTTCAAATTCGCATAAAACTCCCAAACTAGAAGGGTGTACAGTTTCTTATCAATTGACAGCAAAGCCCTCAACCAAGATTTTCAAACATATTCAAGATGTCAGAGAAGTTCAAAAATGCCTCATCATTAACCCGATATCCCGTGACCACAGTCCTATTTCTAGATAGCCAATCATTAAAATCAGACACACATTTTTTTATCAAGAAATCGCAATACCTGGGTTTTAGATCTTTCCGGTGTAGGATGCTCTGTTGATGAGTCAGATTGTGAAGCTATTTCTTCAGCAATGATTTTCTTTTCTTTCTATTTAGTGGCCGGTTGTGCAGCAGTAACATCTTTTGTCTTAGCCACTACTTTTCTTTTCTGACCATTCTTTGTCTTTTTCCCGGTTCTTTTATCTTATTTTGACACTTTATCATGACAGAAGTCAGAAGAAGATAAAGGATTTTTTTATTCAATTTGGGAAAGATAAAGATACGAATGTGAGAGAAGCAAAGACAACAATGGCAGTTTTAGATTTCTAAGAGGGAGAAAGAGAGAGAGAAATAACCTTTTGAAAGAAGAAAGCCACTTAGCTTTTCATACGATGCTTTTGGAGTATGTTTTAAACCATAAAAGGCTTTAGAGAGTTTAAAAACATGGTTTGGAAAACGTTCATGAGTAAAACTAGGAGGTTGTTCTACATATACTTCGTCTTCAATGAAACTATTTAAGAAAGCACTTTTGACATCCATTTGGTAGACCATAAAGCCTATAAAAGATGTGAATGCAAGTAACATTCTTATTAATTCTAACCGAGTAACGGGAGCAAAGGTTTCATCATAATCAATGTCCTATTCTTGATTGAATCCTTGGACAACTAATTTGGCTTTATTTCTAATAACACTGTCATGCTCATTAAGTTTGTTTCTAAAAGCCCACTTGGTTCCAATTACAGGATGGTTAAGTGGTCTAGGGACAAGCTTCCAAACTTGATTCCTTTTAAATTAATTCGGCTCTTCTTGCATGGCCATAATCCAAAATTCATCATGTAAAGCTGCATTAATACAATTAGGTCAAGTACTAGAGAGCAGAGCAAAATTATCAACAAAATACCATCTAGTTTTAACTCCGTAGCTAGGATCACCGATGATCTACTCTTTTGGATGGATAGTTTTGTAAACTGTCCTTTCAATCTCTTGGCAGATATTAATTTGCAGGCTTTTCAGTCCTTTATTTGTTTGCTTCAGCTTGTTGTTCTTCTAATTCCTCTCCTTTGGGATGAATATCAAGTAGAGGAGCCATGTTCTACTTATTACCCTTTTCTTTTAAGATACCTATATCATCATCATCATTTCTAAGAGAATATATATTGGATTCATCAAACACAATATGTACGATTCTTCCACACATAGAGTCCTCTTATTATACACTCTATATACTTTTTGTTGGAAGAATATCCAAGAAATATAGCCTCATCAGATTTGCTATCAAATTTTCCAACGTTAACACAAATGTTAAGGACAAAACATTAGCATCCAAAAACTTTAAAATATGAAATGGTTGAAACTTTGTCAAATATGAGTTCAAATAGAGTATTTCTTAGGAAGGGTCTTAGTATAACTCGATTGATAATATAGCAGGCTATATTCATAGCCTCACCCCAAAAATATTTTGGAAGGGAATTTTCACACAACATTAATCTTGCCCTTTCTTACGAGGTTATATTTTTCCTCTCAACCACACTATATTGTTGAGAAGTTTTGGCTGCTAAAAAATTGTGTGAAACACCACTTTCATCGCAGAATTTTGTAAAGTCATGGTTACAAAATTCTCTACCATTGTTACTTCTAATTGAAATCAATTTGCAACCAAGAAAACTTTGAACACGTTTGAGTAGTTTTGAAAATTCTAAGAAAGTTTCATCTTTTTGAGCAAGGAATAGAGTCCAAGTGAATCTTGAGAAGTCATCCGCAATTACATAAGCATACCTCTTACAACCAAGACTAGTGGTCCTCATTGATCCAAACAAATTCATGTGTATGAGTTCAAGAGGTTTTGATGTAGAAATCATTTTCTTAGATTTAAAAGAGGTTTTGGTTTATTTTTCAAATTGGCAAGCATCACAAACACAGTGTTTATCAAATCTTATTTTGGGCAAACCTCTAACAAAGTCCTTTAAGGATAGTTTGTTTAGCAAGTCGATGGATATATGACCTAACCTTCTATGGAAAATGTAGGTATCACCATCATTCACGGAGATGCATCTAATAACATGTGCCATAAGATCATCAAGATAAAGTACATACACATTTCCAATACGATTAGCAACAAAAATAGTTTTATTTCTGGAATAATCTATGATAATGCAAGAATCTTTTTTAAAAACAACTTGGCATCCATTATCACATAATTGGTTGATACTAAGAAGATCATACTTTAATTCATCAATTAATTGCACTTGCTTGATGATAGTTGAGGATCCATTACCAATATTACCTTCACCAAGAATTTTTCCTTTCTTTTTTATTTCCAAATGTGACAAATTGTAACTTGAATATTTTCTAGCAGTGCAGTATTTCCAGTCATGAGCCTTGAGAATCCACTATCCAAAAATTATTTTGTGGAGCTCATCTTGTCCGATAAATATTCATATACACAAGATGGAAGAGTGACTTTTGATACCCATACCTTCTTGAGTCTATAGGGGTTAGTAATAGTTCCTTTTACCCTCCAAATAGTTTTCATACCAGATTGCACATTTTTCCTAACATGACACACTTAGATGCTTTGTGGCTAAATTTTTCACAATATATGCAACAGCTATGTAGCATATATGATAAAGTAGCTTTTACAAAGCGAGATTTGTAGTTTCCAATTTTAATCTCATGCCTATAACCTATACTATTTCGGTTTCCAGCTGTGTGTTGTGCACCAAATACTTTTTTTAAATTATTTTTCTTATTTGTAAACTTTTCAATGGATGTAGTATGATCAACGACTCTATTTTTTATATTGTTAAAATTGCTGACCATAATTTCAAGAGCACAAATTTTGTCACATAAGCAATTATTTTCTAGAGACATATGATGCAAAGAAGTAATAATAACATTATGTTCAATGTCTGAGCACATATATGACTCAAGTGAGACTTCATTCTCATTTAAAAACTTTGTATCTCATTTAATAAAAAATCAACTTCTATCTTCATTTCTTTATTTCTTCTAGACAATTTCTTTAGCTTATGAAACATGCCCCAAAAAAAATTCACTAGGATCATCATACTTTCCATAATCAAAAACATGAAAATTGGTTATCAAATCTAGAAAGGTAGATTTACTGTATCCTCTATAACTATAAAGTAGATGTTAGCTTTTTCATCTTCTGAATCACAGTTTTCTTCAGTCTCAGATTCTGCTTGATTCCAAGTTCCAATCAATCATTTTCCTTTCTTCAACTTTATGTCCTTCTTTTTCTTTCTAAATTGCTTAGCCTCCTTTTCTTTAGCCACTGGACAATCAGCAATGAAACGCTTTATGCTTTTGCATTCAAAGTATTGAGGTTTGAAGGAGAAAGTTTGTCCTTTCTTTTTCATAAGCTCCTTACGCTTTTTGAAATGGACCTTTTTGAACATTTTTCTGAACTTTCTTGATACCATAGCTAATTCTTCTGTGTCTAAATTAGTGCCATCATCATAATCAGTTTGATCACTATTAGGCTCTTCATTAACTTCTTTCAAGACAGGTCCTCGTTTGCCTTTGTCATCATCATTATATTCTTAAAACCTTTTAAATTTCATTTTATGGGTCAAGAGAGAGCTAATTAGCTCTTCAGTAGGTAAGGTATTCAGATTTTTAGATTCCTTTATAGCCAAGATTTTTGGCTGCCAACTCTTTAGTAGAGCATCAAGCAGTTTTCTGTTTTGTTCTCTAAGGGAATAAGTTTTCCTATACGCCTTTAGGCCATTCATAATATTTGTGAATTGGGTGAACATATCGGTTATGTTCTCACTTGGCTTCATAGTGAATAACTCATAGTCTCGGACTAAAAGTCCTAGCTTCAATTCTTTTACTTAATTAGTCCCCTCATAGGTGTCTTCAAGTAGTCTCCACATTTCATGAGCTAAATCACAACCACTAACCTGGATATATTCATTATCATCAAGAGCACATCATAATATATCTATTGCCTAGAAATTCATGGTCATTTTTTAAATATCCTCATTGTCATATTCATCACTCTATTTAGATACTTTTCTAACTTCAAGAAGTTTCGACGGGATAAATAGTCCATTCTCAATCAGATTCCACAGCTCAAAGTTAATTGAGCAAACGTAAATCTTCATTCTTTTTTTCCATAATGCATAGTTGCTTCCATTAAACAAAGGAGGTCAATTTATAGAAGACCCTTCAATGTAAGGTAGAGCAGATGTGTTTGTCATATGGATCTTTGCTACAAGGCTGTTAGGCTAAAGATAACGTAGAACCCCACTCTGATACCAATTGAAAAACCATAGAGGGGCTGAATAAGGCTTTTGGCAGACAAACACAGATTTAAAAATTTGGTCCCCTTAAAAATTCAAACAAAGTAGTGTATATGCTTTACAGCTCTGTGATTTCAAAAGTTCAGATAGGTGTCTATTAAATTAGCACAGAATGATAAGAAAATGTTAAAAAATAAAGATGGGTAGTTGAGATGTCAAGGATAAGTTTAAATCAAGATGCAATGGTCATAAATGAGTTATCGATTTTAGAAGAAAAGGTACAGCATTTAAGATCTAAAAATAATGAAAAATGCAGTAAAGAATTTTGGTGAAATAGCACAAGAAAATGCTAAAGAATTTATAGTGGTTCAATCCTTAAATTATCTACATCCACTATCTTAAATTGTCACTTAAGGATTTCACACCACTCACTAAAAATCTTTTCCCAAATCAATGGTGGTAGGTGACACTAATCTTACACAAGAAAATAACCACAACTTGGTTTTATTCCCAACCTCTTTAATCACAACAATCAAGGCTTACCCCAACTGGGTTTTACCTCCTCAACGTTGATACAAGTTTTATTGAAGGAAAGATTACACAGATAGCTTACAGATTTAAGCAGATTTGAACAACTAAGCAACAACTCCTTTTACCTTTAGAACAATTTTAGTCCACTTTGAAGCACAAATAAAAAAGGAGATTTTTGTATTCTAAAGTGTAAGAGTGTTTCTGAGAAAGATAGCACAAAAATCTACTTTAAATTCAAGTTCTAAAGGCTTTTATAGGAGCCAAACCCAATGTCCCAACGGCTAGTTACTTTCTGTCAGGATTTCCAAGGTTTTGGATTCACAAAATGCAAGGATGTCCATCCAAAAAGTGAGTCCAAAATGGTACTTTTTAGGCAGAATTGTTTTGAAAATATTATAGAGTTTTGGATTCAAAAATCCTTCCAAACTACTCAATCCAAACATCTGAAGACCTACTTTTTTAAAAACATTTTATTTTCATGCTTCAAGGTAAAAATAAAATTGAACCTTAAGTAAAGAGACATAGAAATTTTATAAGTAATATCTTAACAATGATTCCTAATCTATAGTTCTTCTACAAAGGCTTCATTATATGCAAGCTCTTAAGATGACGTTATGCTTGATCAATCATTCTTTTGAGTTCCATTTGCTTAAAAGCTGCTTAGCAGTCTTATTTGCATGCCTTGGAAGAACTAATGTCAAAACATGTCCTATCACATGAAGATCACATAAGTTGGTCCTCATCAATATTTGTCGTAAGTTAAAACACAAAAGAATGCCCTTAGGGCTAATAATATTTTTGCACGAAAATGGTTAGTAAAGGAGGAACCATCTTAAGGTTAAACAAGATCATTTTAGTTTTATTATTATGATGTTTAATCTATTGTTTGGTCACATAAGAATTAAATGTTAGAAATAGCATGTAAAAAGCTTATTTTTGGAGCACGGCTATTTTATTTAATTTTGTGATCAAATGCATAAAGATTTTTTGAAATTTAATTTTTTTTCTCTAGATAAAACAACTAAAGGAAAACATTTTAAAATGGAACTAAGGAATTTAAAATAAATTCATGGTTTATTCTTCCAAAGGGTTTTATCCTTGACATGGAGAATATTTTGAATTTAAATATTTTAAATTAAGTTCCTAGAAAACGGTTTTAACTTAAGTAGTAAAAATAAAAATTCATAGTTTATTCTCTTAAAGGGTTTTATCCTTGACATAGAGAATAATTGTTGAATTTTTGGAGATTTCACTAAAGTTAATAATAACCAATTAATTTTAAGAAAATATTTTTTTTTCCAAAAACTTATTTTTCTCAAAAGATTAAGTAGGGGGGGGGTTTCAACGGCACCAGGGCTTCAATCACAGATTCCTGTTAGCAATTGTAGTTATTCTTGTATCATTTTTTAGTATGACCTCCTATAGGACAGATTTCCACAAGAACCTAGAACTAACAGAGGAATTATAATTAATGCCTAGGATATGTGCTAGTGTTAGCCAACCTATCGTTGGAGACATTAATACTCTATTATCCATAGGTAGTGAGAATAGTGGCCATCCTATTGATAGAACTATCTCTGGATCCATACCTATTAAGAAAGTTTAATTTATGATGGCTATATAATTAACTTAGAAAATTGTTAACCTTTCTACGAAGCTCTGTCAATATTTCTAAGAGCCAAATTTTTCATATTTTTTAATAATGGTTTTAATAAGTTAACCATATCATGGAAATAATGTGATGCTTTAAATGTGCATTTCTTATATGTTTTACAAAACAAATATTTTTCTGAATGAAAATCTTTTTTCAATCAACGGAAATGGCTAGTTTCAGTCATTTATCCATTATTCTCAAAGAGAATAAATTAACTGGACCTAATTACGTGGATTAGAAAATGAATCTAAATATAGTACTCACTACGGAAGAGTACAAGTATGTTCTAACTGACCCCTGTCCTGAAATTGGAAAAGATTTCACAGACCATTATCGTGAGGCTAAGAAGGCATGAAGGAAAGCTAATAAGATGGCTAGATGTTATATGTTGGCTTCCATATCTAATATTTTTCAATCTAAGCATGAGAAAATACCTACTGCGTATGATATCGATGTGTCGTTGCACACCATGTTTGCTGACAAGAGCTAGCTCCCAGGCAGAAAACTCTTAGGGCAATCATGAATATTAGAATGGCTGGGAGGGCATTGGTTAGCAAGCATATGCTCATGATGTTTGCTTATTTTTTAGGAGGCTGAGGTCCTAGGGGCAACAATCAATAATGAGAGCTAAATTGACATAGTTCTTAAAACTTTGTCAAATTCATATTTTTAGCTTAAGTTAAAATATAACATGAACAAGTTGTGTATGTCTTTGTTCAAATTAATTAAAGAACTTCAGGCTGTTGAGAAAATTATGAAGCCTATGTCAAAGGTTTTGGTTACTTATTCTAATTCTTCTTCTAGAATTAGGGCCCAACCTAAGAAGTTCAAGAAGAAAAAGGCCCAAAACAATGTAGGGACTCAGCCTAAGAGGTCTAAGTCTGGTTTGTCCAAGCCCGATGCCAAGCCCAAAGGCAAATGTTTTAAATGTGGCAAGAAAGGGCATTTCAAAAAAGATTGTCTGGACTTCTTGGCTAAGTTCTCTTTAGGTACTACTCTTTACTTAGAGTCTATATTAATGGTTGGATTATCATCCACTTGGATTGTTGATTCCGGAGCCACTGACCATATTTTTCAACTCCTTGTAGGGGTTTAATAAGATAAAGCGACTCAGGTGAGGAAAGCATAGACTGTGAATGGGTAATGGAGTACAAGTATGGGCTGAAGCTATAGGTGACCTGGAACGTTTATTTGTTTGTAATAGGATTTTAGTTTTAAAAGACATTTATATATTTTTAGTTTTGAACAAAATTTGTTTTCAATTTCAAGATTGATTAATCAAGGACATTCTGTTTATTTCCATTTTGGTATTTCAATCAGTAGAGGTGTAAAAATTATTTATTCTGGAAACATGCATGGTAATCTTTTCTATATTAATCCTATTAGTCATCAAATAAATAATACTTAGATGGAATATAATAATAATAAGAGAAAGGCCACATCAAATAATTCATATTTATGGTACTTAAGATTGGGGTAAATAAATCCTAATTGGATTCAGAGGTTAATAAAAAATGGGTCCTTAGACTTATTGAAATTGGAGGAATGGCCTCAATGTGAATCTTGTCTTATAGGTAAAATAACCAAAATGTCATTTATTTAAAAGGCAAAAAGGGCCAAGAAAATTTTAAAGTTAGTTCATACTGATATTTGTGATTCCATGTCTACACCTGCTAGAGGAGATTATGAATTCTTTATCACATTCACAGATGACCACACACATTTTGGTTATATTTATTTGATAAGGCACCAGTTTGACTCCTTTGATAAATTCAAGGAGTTTAAGGTTAAGGTGGAGCGTCAAATAGGTAAATTAATCAAAAAGCTAAGATTGAATTATGGTAGAGAATATCTTCTTGGCGAATTCAAGGACTACTTGGCATATCAAGGAATAGTATCTCAGCTAACTGCACCTGGGACTCCCCAACAGAATGGAGTAGATGAGAGAAGAAATAGAACATTGATGGAAAAGGTTAGAAGTATAATGAGTCATGCAACTCTTCCTATTTCCTTTTGGGGATATGCTCTAAAAACAGCAGTATATATTCTAAACTTTGTGACTTCCAAGTCAGTGCCCAGGACACCCTATAAGATGTGGACTAGATGCAAGCACGGTATGAATTATCTCAAGGTATGGGGTTGTTCAGCTTATGTACTGACTAAGGGAAGTAAGCTAGACCTAAGATCGGAAGTGTGCTACTTCATAGGGTATCCAAAAGGAATAAGGGGTGGTTACTTTTATTATCCCCAAGAGCAAAAGGTACTTATTAGTACTTATGTTGGATACTTAGAGGATGAACAAAGTATGTCTACTAAGATTTCAAGTAAGGTGGAATTGTAAGAGAGGTTAAGTGACACTTCAACTTCTAATACCCTAATTGAAGAACTAAAAATGACACTACCAGATATTCTTATACAAAATGAACCATGTCGTAGTGAAAGGATATGTAGGATTCCAGAAAGATGGATTGGAGAAGCCTTTGAGGTAGTCTTCGACTATCAGGAACAAGATCCTATTAAATACGATAAGGCTATTGCTGATATTGATGCAGACAAATGGCAAAGAGCAACGCATGCTGAGATTGAGTCTATATATCTCAATCAAACCTGGGATCTTATCACTATACCTAAAGGGATTAAACCTATACGGTGCAAGTGGGTATATAAGAGAAAGAGATATGCAGATAAAAAGGTAGAAACCTATAAAGCAAGGTTACTTGTAAAAGGTTATATTCAAAAAGAATGGATCAATTATGAGGATACATTTTCACCTATTGCCATGCTTAAGTCTATTTGCATTCTTTTGGCCATCGCATATCATTATAACTATGAGATATGGCAAATAGATGTCAAGATAGTTTTTCTTAATAGTTATCTTAGTGAAGACATCTATATGACTCAGCTTGAAGGCTTTATTGCAAAAAGCCAAGAACAGATGGTATATAAATATAAGAAGTCTATTTATGGACTTACGCAAGCATCACGTGCATGAAACATATGTTTTGATGAGATTGTAAAGTCTTATAGTTTCATACAATATATGGATGAAGTATGCATATATAGGAAGGCATATGGGGACAACCTGACTTTTATGATATTTTATGTAGATGATATTTTACTCATTAGAATTGATGTAAAAGCATTGTCGTCTGTAAAGATTTGGCTATCAAGTTAATTTAGCATGAAGGATAAAGCTAGCTACATTCTTGGTATAAAGCTTTTTAGAGATAAGAAGTAAAAAATGTTAGACTTATCCCAATTTACTTATATTGACAAGATATTAGCTAGGTTTAATATGAATCAGGGTAAAGGGACAATCGTACACTTTAGGCACGGATTGACTTTGTCTTCTAAACAGTGTCCTAAGACATAGGAAAAAAAGAAAAAAATGAGAAGGATTCCCTATATCTCGGCATTGGGAAGTCTCATGTATATCATGCTTTGTACAATGCCAGATATCTGTTTTGCAGTAGGTATAGTTAGCAAGTATCAGTCTAACCTAAGGGAAGAATATTAGCAAACTGTAAAATATATAGTCAAGTACCTAAAAGGAACAAGGGATTATATGGTTATATATAGAGATGATGATTTAATTCCTACCGATTACACTGACTTGGACTTCCAGGCAAATAAAGATGAAGGAAATCCACTAGTGGATACATTTTCACTTTGTCTGGAAGGGCTATTTCATGCAAAAATGTTAAGTAATCTTGTATTGCTAATTCTACCATAGAAGTTGAGTATGTGGCAGTTTCAAAAGCTTCAAAAGAAGTAGTTTGGCTTCAAAAGTTTCTCATGGAACTTGAAGTTGTGTTCCACAAATAGACAGCTCCATTATCATATAGTGTGACAATTCTGAAGTAGTGTCACAATGTAAGGAACCAATGAACCATAGGAAAAGCAAGCATATTAAGAGAAAGTATCACTTAATTCGGGAGTTCATTCAGAAATGAGAGATAGTGGTTGATCAGATCTCCTCTTCAAACAATCTAGCGGATCTCTTTACCAACCTTTGACAAAGAAGGTGTTTAGAAGACATCTAGAAGTCATAGGGGTAGGCACATATAGACTATCATAGTCCATTTAGTGCAAGTGGGAAATTGTTGGAATGTATGTCTAAAATGGACTACGTATTTCTGTATTTTGAGAATTAATAAAATATTTCATTCATTAATCTTTGTTTATTTATATATATTTCCAAATTAAGGTCAAAGTATGTTAATAAGTGATCTATGTGATTAGGTCGTGCCTTCACAGAATGGTTTAGATCATAGACTATTAACATACAAGTAAAAATGTTATTGATCAATTGATAAAGTCGTGCACTTCGCCAAGGTTTAGATCATTACACTATTACTTCTACATAGGGAATAGTTTATCTTTTACCAGTGAGTAATCCACTCACGCCAATAGTGTAAGCGTATTTAGATTTCATATAATTAGACTATATGATAATAATCTTTATAAAAGTACTATAATAAATAAAGATTTGTTTATCGCCGCTACTGCATAGACGAGTACCTTAGACTTGAGTATAAGTTGGTGGTCTGGTGAAGTTGGAGTTATACACTTTGATATATAATAGGTAAGGTCTTAACGCAAAGCCAATAATCTTATACATTAGATATATGACTCTAGTTAATTAAAACAGACTTATATAATAGAGTTTCTACGCTTCACTTAGTGAAGATATCACACCATTGTGATTGTCTAGGATAATCTAAATAAACCAAGGCCCTGGGAAACGTAATTTGAAATGTATATATTTAGATAGCTCCCGGAAATAAATTGATACATATTGAAAGTCATGGATTATCAGACTACTTATCAAAGGATGGCAGATGTCATCGAGGAAGGTGTTAGTACAATATTTCTATCTCAATAACGAGTGTAACGTAGAGGGGTATTTTTCTCATTACACCTATAGGTCGAGGACATCGTGCTTGTAATATTATTCTTGGGGTCAATATTTTCATTTGGTGATAAATAGAATATTTAAAATAATAAAATACGGCTATTTGTTAGATAGGATATTTTTTGTCATTTTAGTAGCGAAGAATAATATGTCTTTTAATCCCCATAGCAAGTCAAATATCCTTAGTAAATTTATTTACTATATGGGCTTATTGGATGAATTAATAGTGAAAGAATTATTTTAGAAGTCTAATTAATTATTTCTTTGGTTTAGAAAATTTTATTGGGCTAATTTAATTAAATTAGTTTATTAATTAATTATCTTGGGTATTTTATATTGGGCCCAAATGGATTAATTAATTAATTAATAATGGGGCTATTTAATTAGTCTTGGACTAATTTAATTAAATTATTTTATTAATTAATTATGTTTGGTATTTTAGAAACTAAGTAGCTGCCTCAAAAAGAAAAAAATGAAATAAAAAGAAAAGTGGCGATGGCTTTGTAAAATAAGGAAAGCTATTTTTTTTTTCTCTCCAAAATTAATAGCTATATGTGGTTTTTTGCTGCCTAATGGTAATAGAATTGCAATTTGGCAATTCATGATTTTGGGACACAAAACAAGGAAACAAAAGAAATATAAAGGCTTTCAGCTTTTTTTTCTTCTTTGTGGTGACTGCAGCTAGCTTCATTCTATCTTTCAGGATTTACTTTTGGTTTTTCTTTTTCCTACAAAATATATATATATATATATATATATATATATATATATATATATATAGCTCTCTCAATATTCTTCCAAGAAAATTATTCGTTCACCTATTATTCTACTTTCACTGATAGATAGCCTATAAGAGGTTCGAGAATACTTTGAAAGATTAAAAGTTAGAAATTTTGATATGCGTGTTTGAAGTGAAAGAGTTGACATTTGGCCGGTATTCTGTGGAATGAGTAGTTGTGACAAAACAAAGCATTCCATCAAATCCAAACCATCTGGTTATTCAATTTGAGCGGTCGAAAATTAAGTATTCGTTGACTTTGGTACAAAAAATTAAAAATTTTAAATTTGTTGTTGCACTGCATTTTTATTTTCTTGTAATCCTTTCAAGAGGCCAATTTGGAGGCCCATTTGGAAGCTCTATTTCAGGGGGTTCTTGATTATTTTGTTCAATTTTCTAATTTTCTTTTTCATTAATTTTTGGTGTGTTTTTATTTTGTTTTCTTTTAATTCCTTTTTTTTCACTTGGTTTGTTTGTATATCTTTTTGTCGATTTATTTAATCCTCTTGTGGTGACAATGACTCTTTCAAAATTTTAGAGGATGCAATTATTTCTCATTGGAGCTAAACTACTTTTGGGAGTATTGTTTTCTTTTCCCTCTTTATCTTTTTCGTCCCTTGGATGTGCTTTCTTGTGATATTTTAGGCCATTGAGGATAATGTCTAATTTAAGTGTGAGGGAGGGATTCAATGCTTTACCAAGGCCATCTTTTTGAATTTTGAAATTATAATGATTGTTATTAAAAATTTTGGGACAAATTTTTTCAATTTTTACATGGTTTTGCATGGAATTGATTTTTAGCATGACATTGTTTTGTCTATGATAAGGTTATGATTTTTCTTCAACTTTGGATATGAATTTACCGTTCAATTGGTTGGATTTTTATTGGAGTAAACTTGTGTATTAAGTTGAATATGCTTTGTCTTGAAAATTTAAGTTAACCTTGGTTATGATTTAGTATTTGAATTTTGTTTTACTCTTCTTGTTTAGATAAAGATGATGTTATGAAATATGGGAAGAGATGTTGATTAATTCTTAATTCATGATTTTCTAAATTTGTTTTAACTTGGAGTTGTGAATAAGGATAGTAAGGAGAAAAAAGGTTCAGGAATGCAAAGCACATATCTTTGGCAAAAAAGCAATGCGTGAAAAAATTGATGAGTTGAAAAAAAAATTAGAGAAAAAAATACCTATTTTATGAAGAAAAAAAAAACATTGCTTGAAATTATGGAGGTTGTAACACCCCACCCTAAATACCACTAGCAATGGGGAAATATGTGGCCCATATTACATTAACAATTTTGCATATAGACATACGTAGCATGGCATAAATAAATTTGCTTGATTATGATTGTGGAAGAATTGTTGTGCTTTGGTGATGTTTAATAAATCGCTATTGGAAATAATGATTTGTAGAATATTCTAGCATTAAACTATTAATTGGGAATATATATATATATATATATAAACTCTAAATTGCATATTTAATTATTGAGTAACGTTTAATTAAAATAATTTAGGTAACTATTTATTAATTGTTAAATAATCACGTATTTATATCTATTTGAAATATATTCGTGTACTTGCTAAATATTTACTAAACACTCATTATATGTTTATTTTATTTATTTACTTGTGTATTAATGTGATATAGCATTTAAATATTAGACTAGCAAGACTTTCTTCTTATTTTATTTTATTTGAAGAGATATTGAATTTTCTTAAATTAAATATTTATTCTAGTTAGGAGAATATTTTGAGGGAATTATTAGGCTTCTAGAAGCCTAGTAGCCACCTCTTAGGAGAAGGAAAAGGGAGAAACCCCAATTCTTGTGTATTCGGAAAATTATCTTTAAAGGATTTATTATTTCTAATCCTCTAATGCTTAGGAAAATTTGGAGAATATTCCTATCCTATTCCCACTCCTATGTGCCGCCACCTAACTCTCCAAATCCCATAAGATTATGATTAATTAATTAAAGGAAGCTTTTTATTAGATAAAAGCTATAGAAAAATGGGAATTTCCTTAATTCTTTTTCTATTTCCTAAACCTAACATAATTCACCAATAAAAACCTAATTAAATCAGATTTTTGAGCTCTAATTCACCCTAGTCTCTCTCTCTCTCTCTCTCTCTCTCTCTCTCTCTCTCTCTCTCTCTCTCTCTCTCTCTCTCTCTCTCTCTCTCTCTCTCTCTCTCCTCACACCAAATTCCTTCTTCCATTAGCCAAAGTTTAATTAATGTATTGCTTATGGAGAAATTCTGCACATGAACACAACTTTGAAGCACCATTCCTAGATCAATTTCTTAACATTCTTGGTGGAAACGAAGGCTAGAAGACACCCACTCTTTCCTCTAAGGTTGTTTGAGTTAGACGTAACAAAAGGTAATGACAGAATTGACTCTTTCAGTTAATTTTCTTGATTGCTGCCATAATAGTGGAAAATTAGGGTTTTAGGTTTTAAAATTTGTAACATGCGTTCTTTGATAATTTATGATTGTCATCTGAACATGCCTAGATTGTGAAATAGAAACTACCTTTCTAAAGATTTTATGAAAAGAACATACTTTTACCATTTATTCTTAAAATCTGAAAATTCTGTGATTATGTGCTAGTTGTAGGTTTTATTTCAAAATAAAATGGAAACATAAATTATTGTTGCAAGGCCTTTTGATTTTGTGATCTAGACATGTTTAAGATGTGTTTTATATTAGAGATCATGCAAGAAAACCCTGCGATAAAACTCAATAATTTTCGAAAAAATTGAAGGGACAAAGAACCTTGTTTTTTTCTATACAGTCAGGTTGATGCTATTATTTTGTGGTGATAAAGTTTGAATTTGGGAAAGGTTAATAGCGAAAACGTAGCTTTATGTGTGTAGATGTTAACTATAAAATATCAGAATTTTTCGATGAGAGAATTAAAAGTTACGAATTTTATGTCATAATTTTTCGATGAGGGAATTAAAAGTTACAAATTTTTCTTTCAAGCTAGTTTGTGCTAGATAGATTACTACTGTTGCAAAAATTAAATTATTGAGCATAATTAAGGCCTGATTTTTGTATAAGGCCACTTGTATTATGTTCTATATGTGTTTAGGTATGTCTCTATAAATATTGAGGTCAATCTGAAATGTCTTTCCATGTATTATGCTAATAGAAAAAAGTGTCACTCAAGCTAGAAATTGTTTTCAATTTAGGACATTTTAAGGAAACATCTATTATTAATTTATATGTGTGCCTTTTGTGGAATAATTGTGTATGTCAACACTAGGATGTAACAAGGGATTTAATGTCATCAATACTAATATTACCATTATTTTATTATTACTCTTATTAATAATATTATTATTAATGCTATTATAATTATAATTATAATTATAATTAAACATTACCAATATTATCATCACTAATATTATTAATATTTTCGTAATTATTGTTATTATTACTATTTAATACTCATCAAATTACCTACTCATTAATTAACATATCTCCTCAATTATTTATTTTTGTATTATTATGAACAAACATTACTTTAATTAGTTAAGCAAGTATTAAATAATTATCTATTTACTTAGTTCTTTGGTTTCTTAATGCTTTTACACATTAACTAACCTCTTTATTTAATTATTATCTACTTTCATGAGCAACCTTTATTTTAATTAACTAATTATTTATTTATATAGCCATATAGTTACTCAGTCATTTGTCCGCTTATCTATATGTGAGCTTATCATTTATTTAGTAATTGTCTTAGTATACATTAAATTGTTAGTACGCAATATTTTGTGTGTAGCTTGTTATATTTGAAATGGAGTTGATAGTTGGTTTGTATTATATGATGATTCAATGTTAAAAGTTGAGCTGTTTTGGATACTATGGCAATATAAGGGTTATAGAGAAGTTTGTGACATAATCTTTGTATTTTCTCTAGATGGGACTAGGACCTATTAATCAGGTCATCGGAAGAATCTAATATTTGAGAGACAAATGGATCAAGTAAGTTCTTGCATTAAAATCATTTGTGAAATAATACAATTGTAATTTTTCAAATGTCATTTTTTGTTTGGATAAAATGTTCAACATGGCTAGATTTCTTACTTTATTTTTACTCATGCATTTATTTCTTAAACCAAAGGATTTTCAAAACGCCTCACTTGGTTTTTCACACTAAATGTGTTGAACAAGGTTTCCCAAGTCATGCTGTATATATATATATATATATATATATATATATATATTGCTACTATTTGATGCTAATGAGTTTCCTTGTTGCAGAATCGTTGAGTACTAAATAAGAGTAGGCTACTAACACTAGCCTAAGAAGGAGTGAGCTAGCTTCCCGATAGTTGGCCATCTCCGGGAGGTGAACTCGATCTTGATTAGGTGACAGTCCTAGTGAGCTAGGCCAGTCCGAGCTAGTGACCAATTCCAAGTAGAACTGTCTTTTTTTTTCTAGGATGGACAACCAGAAGTTAGAAAGGTCTAGGAGAAGGAGTAGTATCCCCACCCATAGGCCGATCACCCACAATGTTGTGATGCAGAGTGTCATAGTACAGGGTCATGATATAGGGTTTCATGACTCAAGGCTATAATGCAAGGTTTCATAGTCTACATTATTGTTGAGTGGTTGATTTTTTTGGAATAAAGTTATTTATTGAGAATGCAAAGTGAAAATGCCACTCTTATATTTAAAATTGTTAACTTTGATTGAAACTACGCTTTTGGTATTTAAAAATTGCATATCACAAAATTTTTTCGGATGTACACTCTCACACACATAGAACTTACTGGGAAATTTTTTTTCTCACAATTTTTGTGCATGTTTTCAAGTCATAAGCACTACTGACAATGTCGGGGCTAGAGTTCAAGATCTTCTACTTGACATTTTAGTTATTTTTCTTAAAGACAATGCTTTATTATCCTTTGTTTTTGAGACTCGGGTTCAGCTTTACTTTAGTTGTATTATAGTTAAGTTTTATTTGAGATATTAATTTCGATGAGTTATTTAATTACCTAGTTATAAAGACCCCTTATCCTTTGGACAGGGCGACATTGCCGCCCCTTTTGGGGTACGTAGGTAGTGAGGTGTTACAAGTGATAGCAGAGCCTAAGTTTAGGTAGTCACCTTAATTTAATAGATTTAGAATTTTAAGTTTTATGTTTTTTGCTAAACTAATCATATTCTGTGCGAATAAGGTTGTTAGAACATATAAGACTGCCCGCATAGCTATGGCATTGTGAAGCCCTGCACTTGTTGATATGTATGAATTGTATGGTAGTAGTAACTTAGAATTTTCAAACTCAGAAGCCAAACCAACAGCCAAGGATGATGATCCTGAATAGTTGAATTTCAAGGAGTGTAAGACTGAAGCTAGGATCATGGTTAGAGATATCTTTTAATTAATAGAATAGATTCTAGAATGTGGAATCTAGAATTGTTAGTTAAGTTTGGGTTGAGTTGAGCCTAAAATTAAGTATTACCTTTAAAATCAAGGATTTAGAATTTAAGAATGACTATAGTTATCTATGTTTGAGCCCTTTTGTTGATGATTTGAACTTAAAAATCTTGCTACGTGTTGATAAGTTGATATGGGAGGAAATTTCATCCATGTGTATTGTAATGATGGTAACATTGATATGGTTGTGAGAGAAAGTCTATGTCAACAAGAACACTTGGATATTTTGAGGAATGTGATAAGTACGCTTATGTGAGATTCTTTAAGTATAAGAGGACTATGCGTGATGAGGAGGCATATGATCTTGATACTCATTTTAGTCTTCTAATTTTGACTATCCTAATTCTGATTTGATGGATAGGACCATATTATGGTTGTGGGAGTTTTGAAATGGTGATTATTGCTAGGATTTAGGATTTTAATATCTATGTTTTGGAGATTTATAATTTTCTGTTATGCCTGCTAATTATGTGTGAATTGTAGGACATTGTTTGCAATTCCTTATGATTACGTGTAGTGCATATTATATGAAATATCTATGCAATATCTTTATATGTCTTTTATCGATTGAGCATGCTATATGAATTTATTTGTTTTAGTACATAGCATATTTGCACATTAATTTTGGGCTAGAATAATTAGGTTGACAAGGGGTATTTGGATATTGCGTGTGAATAGAATTTAGAGAAGCGACAAGTATGAAAAGTAGATATCGTTTACAATTGTACTACTATAGTGGATGCAACTACACCAAAGAAGGAGGAAGGCCTAGATAGGATAACTTTAGGAACGATTCTGAAGATGCGAAACTTCCATGCTAAAAGGCCAGTAGAGCAACAATGGGAGTATAAGGGGAAACACGTAAGGATGACTTCGATAGAAGCTGCTCCAAATTCGGCAATATGCCATCATTGCAGGAGGAGGAAACATATGGAAACAGGTTGTTAGTTCAAAGAGTTGAACTATGGATGCTTCAAATGTGCAGATTCTACACATCTAAGGAAGACTTGGTCAAGGCTACTTCAGTTTAAATAAGGAAATCGCACACCACCATCACATCTGACTAATTGAAGAAACGCAACTAGAGTTGATGGAGTCAACAACCCAATGCCGCAAAAGAATACTCAAATGCTCACTTTGGAACAAAGAAAACTTGGGATATCTATTTTGGCCCGTAGTCACATTCTCGAGTCTGCGAGCACCAGGCAAAAACAGTAGCTAAGTAGTTGACCATAGGTGCTACCAAGCCCATAGTTGTGCTATTGGGAGCCGATACGACTCGAAAACATCACAACGATGAGAAGATTCTTAGGATTGGAGTATTATTATTTCTTTCGTTAGAGGAATTGCAATCCTTACGTCATCTTTGATTCGACCACAATGGAGATGTACATTACAATTGTAAAATAAGAAGAATGAGAAGAATTTCCAAGAGCCTAAAAGAATATCAAAGTTTACATTTGTTGTATTTCAGTCACTATACGCAGATACATCAAATCAAGATGGAAAAGTTGTGTCGATGAATTTGTATGATGGTGATTCAATCTAACTTAATCTTGCCTATTTACCTAATATCACCATCTTCACAAATCTTTCACTTTTTTATTTTTGCAATTCTATGTGATACTCGAAACTTTCTTTTCTTTTGTCAAATGATATAGATTTGATATGCTTATCTCTCTACCCAATGTCTCCTATTATTACTTGTAAATCTTCTACTAATGGTTGAGAATTCAAGGAACTTTTCTTTATCACTCAACAGAAGTGTTCGATTCTTCTCGATCATAATACTTTCATTGACAATCAATTTTTACAATCACTTCACTCTTTATTTTCTTGTAGTTCTCATTATTGCACAAAACATTCTTCTTTCTTCTTTCTTCTTTCTTCTTCAAATAATATTACTTTCATGTGCTTATTTTTTGCTCAACAGCTTCTTTAAATTTACCTCTTATATTAAGACTTGAATATCTAAGAACTTTTCTTATTCAATCATCAGAAGTATTCAACTCTCGTCAACCACAATAAAATTCTTTAACAATCAACTATTTCAATCTCATCATTTTACTTATTTATGTTTCCTTAAATTATTAAACATCTCATAGCATTAACCTACTCTTTATTCCTATATTCTCTTCGAACTCACATTATTCCTTTTGAACTTATAAATTCACTTTTAGAAATAGCATGAGCAGGAGATTGAGACTATAACTTATTTTTACGAAGAAACTTTAGTCACAAAACATTGACTATTCTGTTTATCATTTGAAGCTAGTAACAATCATTTCTTCCCTGAAAAAAAAAAGACATATGAGATATTGCGGATCATAAAACCTCAAAGTTAGACTTTACTTAACGAGAGTTGTATTTGAAGCAGTAGAGATTCGTTAGAAAAATGTGAGTATCACGCTGAGCTAAAATGAGGAATTATTAACGCTCAGCTAAATAATTGAGAATTTCAAGCCTTCAACACGAAGGAAGTAGAAGGGAGAAACCATGACTTTAGAGTAGATGACAATAAAGTGATGCATTCTCATGATCAATTAAACGTGCATAATCTCTCATTTAGGATAGCTTCGGCTTGCAAAATCCTATATACACGATTCTTCTTTTTGAAATTCGAGAGACCTTAAATCGAAAAATTTAGCCACCATCACCTTTTCATTTCTTAAGCCTTGATCTCTCCTTTTTTCTTAATGCCATTGACTTCTTTCCTCTTAATAATAATAATAATAATAATAATAATAATAATAATAATAATAATAATAATAATAATAATAATAATAATAATAATAATAATAATAATAATAATGATGATGATGATGATGATGATGGTGATGATGATGATGATGATGATGATTTAACCCTCATTCTTGGAGAAAAGAATCAAACCTCAAATTTCCTTGAGGATTTTAGACACTGCTTTGTGAATAGAAACGCCGACCATTTTGTCATCTTGAAGTTTAGCACTATAGCACATTCTCAAATTAAAGGACAATCTAAGAGAGTAGAAGTTGAACTAGTTTTGGATACTATGGCAATATAAGGGTTATAGGAAAGTTTGTGATATGATCTTTGCATTTTCTCTAGACAGGATTAGGACCCACTAATCAGGTCATCGGAAGAATCTAATATTTGAGAGACAAACGGATCAAGTAAATTCTTCAATTAAACCGTTTGTAAAACAATACAATTGCAAGTTGTCAAATGTCATTTTTTGTTGGGATAAAATGTTCAGTATGGCTAGATTTCTTACTTTATTTCTACTCAAGTACTGATTTCTTAAACTAAAGGATTTTGAAAACAACTTACTTGGTTTTTCACACTAAATGTGTTGAACAACCTTTCCCAAGTCATTCTGGATATTTTCTTTTTGGCTAGTAGTTGATGCTAATAACTTTCCTTGCTGCAAAATTAATAAGTACTCAATAAGGGTAAGCTACCAACACTAGCCTAAGAAGGAGCGAGCTAGCTTCTTGGTAGGTGGCCACCTCCAAGAGGTGAACTTGATCTTAATTAGGCGATAGTGCTAGTGAGTCAGGCCGGTCCGAGTTAGCGACCAGTTCCAAGTGGAACTATCCTTTTTTTCTTTTTTCACAGGTTGGACAATCGAAAGTTAGAGGGGTCTGGGAGAAGAAGGAGCATCCCCATCCCTGGGCTGATCACCCACAGTGTAACACCCCACTACCTAGGTCCAACAGAGCCAGGGATGTCGCCCCGTCCAAAGGACAAGGGGTCTTTATAACTAGGTCACGCAAATGGAAATAAAAATAATACTTTAAAATTGAATTTATTACAATCCAAAAATTCATAAACAAATCCAAAATAAATTGATTACTATCATCTCTCAAAATAACACATAAAATAAATAACAAAAAGTCTTCAAAATAGGCAACAAATCTAGCTACTCATCTCCACAGTAGGATCGACCTGAAAACATGGCATAAAAGGTAATGAGATAAAAATCTCAATAAGCCCATGTGTGCTTTGAGTGTTTCAGGTAAAACAGTTTATGTATGTAAGTCATAAAAAATGTATAAGAGAAAGTGCTGGCAAGCAATAAATAAGGTTAAAAATAAAGAGTGGTGTTTTGCTTTTTAAATCATACATGTGCACAATAAATACAACCACTCAAATGGGTAGCCATGGGTTATCACACATTGGGCCCCATGACCATATAACGGTCAGAATGCCATACTTTGTGCAGACTAACAAAAGGTAGGTGATCGGCCTACCGGGTGAGATACTCCTCCTTCTCTACACCCAAATTTACCGGTTGTTCACTCCAGAAACACACAGTCCACATAACTGAAACTTGCTAGCTCAGACCAGCATGACCTACTAGACTGACATCCTATTTGGGAAGGACTCACCCCTCAGAGGTGGCCACTTACTGAGAGACTTACCATAATCCTTTAAAGACTAGTCCTTGTAGTCTACCCTTATTGAGTACTCAACGATGATTGTCCCACTTAGGAAAAAAACTAATAATACATTGCTTTATTTGAAAATAGCAATTAAGAGTTTCTAAACTTCTTGTCAAAGTTGATTTTTAGGAAGAGTTTAGTGTTTGTGCAAAACTACTTGTTTGATTTTCAAATGATTTGTTTGACTGAAATAAGAAAGGAAACAGTCCTTAATTGCCTTTACAAAATGAGTGTCCATACACATCGGGTTTGACTTGCTATAGAAATCTTTTGTCTTCAAATAAGTTTATGCAGAAACTTACCTAATTCTTTGCTTGATCAAACTCAAGAATCTTCCAAAGCTGACCTAACCTCGCCTGGGGTAAACACAAGTCATAAAGTTATACTCAAGCTATATTCGCTTACATAAATAATCCTAATTCAACTAATTATAATCATGACCCTAATGTCCTAAGCTTTAAGACTAGATGATAAAGAATTTTATAAAATAAGACTAACTTGATAAGATAAAATAACTAGGGGTTGTAAAATAATTACTAATAAGTTATAGGTTCAAATAATAAATCTTGAGTGTTGTTATTAATAAATAAACTAGGGTTTAATTGCTGAAGAATCCTAAGTTCTAGATGATATTAATAAATGGTCATTCTTAAATAGTATTTTTAAAATAAATATTAAATTATTACTAATCTCTTAATGGATACATAGTAAATAATTAATAATAAATAAATTTTTATCAAGTTTTGATTAATAGATAACAAATAAATATAAATAGTATTTATGAATATATGGTCTACAAGGTTATTAATATTTTACTTATTTGTATAAAAGGTTTCATATATATATATATATATATATATATATATAATAAAAATATCATTTATTTTACTAGTAAAATATCACTATTTCATTGAATATTCCAATTTCAAAACTTTCTAAGAATTTCGAAATCTTGGGAGAAAAACATAGTAATAATTTTAATTGGGGTAATAAAATTTGCTAATCAAAATAGCCTAGGATTGACAAGGTCATGATCATACTTTTCCTATTGCTAACAAGATTCATGAGCATATACTCAAATATCAATCAACAAACTATTCTATTCATGAACAAATGCTTAAATCCATACCTACTATCACATTATCAAATCCCTACTAAGCATAATCATACTCACGGCTTTAATGAAAATAAGAACATAATATCCTATTCACCAAATGCGACATAACATTCTAGTATACTTAAACATTCATAATTTCTTAAGACATGATGAACATGTATCGATCCATAAGGAAAGTCATAAAGCTTAACCATGATCAATCATTCTCATACTCCAATCTCAACTCCTTCATACATATACATATACTCAATCCCCCATTCATATTCTATCCTTCCTATCAACAACCAAGAGACATAAATCCAGAATTCAAAAGAAAGGTTAAAGAGAAATACTTTGTTGATGACTATCTCGATGAAGATTTAAGAAAATTCACACACTTAAGAGTCTTGAATTGTCCAAGAGAGAAGAAAGAAAACAGCTATGGTTGTAGAAACTATTTCGACGAGAGAGAGAGAGAGAGAGAGAGAGAGAGAGAGAGAGAGAGAGAATTAGTATGATATGTTAAAGATTGAAGGGAAGAAGATGAACAAAAGTTGAGACTTCAAGGAAAATTCTGGTTTTGATCCGATTGTCAATTTTTGTTTTCAAAATTTGATGTTATAAAATCTAGAAATGGACTCTAGGGAGTATGTAGACGTGTTCTGGAGTTTTTTTGGAGGGATTGGAGGTGTTTAGAACGGTCTTCAGCTTGAAGAAAGGTAGTGTGTGTTTTTTGTGTTCTTGGTGTTCTTAGTGAAAATGGAGAGGATTAGAGAGAAAATGCTGGACAAATTTTTGAAGAGGCTGGCCGAATAATTGAGGGAGTTTTGGGATTTTGATTTTCAGATTAGAGAGGAGAGAAAAATCTGGTTGTTTGAAATTCAAATGAAGAAATTTAAGGAGTTTTTTAAGGTAAAAGATCTGGTAATGGTGTTTGATTGATGGAGGTTTCTTGGAGTTGCAAATGGCCGACTGATTTGCTGTGTTTTGCTGAATTGAATGAGGGTTGAACGAGCTATAAGGCTGGCTGAATTTCTAAGTTCAATGGTGGGAGGATTTCTGGTTATGAAGCTTAATCCAAGAGTGTTTTCATGGAGTAAATGCTGAAAATTTTAGAATTCAAATGGAAGTTTGATTGGAGTGATTGTAGGAGAAATTTGAGAAGTGGCTATGGAGTCTAGTTGTGCAAGGTCAGTGGAGGGGGTAATGGAGTTCAGTTCATTTCTGAACAAAGGTTAACTTACAAAGGTTTTGAGGAGGTTTTCAGCCAAGGCTTGAAAGGAATAAGGCTGGAATTTTTTTCTGGTTATGTTTCAAATTGGTTATTTGCTGTGTAGTTTTCTGCAATGTTCCTGTCGATTTGCAGAGGGTTTTGAGAGGTGTTTGAGGGTCCTTTAAGGCTGGTTTCCAGCCTTCTATATGGAGGAAAAGCAGAGGTAATTTACAAGTTTGAAGACAGAAGAAACAGCTTTGATCTCAGCCTGCTATGCTGCGAAACTGCCCAGAATTTTTTCTGGTTTGTGCAGTTTTGCGCAGTCCAATTTTTGCACAAGAATCTCAATCTTCAAACTAAATAAATTGGCCATTTTCTGGCAGCAATTGAGTAAGAAAGATGGCTAAAATTTTTTAAGATTAGGCTGCTCAAGAATTTGGAAAAATTTCAAATTTCTTCCATAGAGAAGATGAACACTATAGAGTGGAGTTTGAAGGTTCAACTATGGAGATTAATTTCCCTTGGGAACCTTCCTTCGCTCCTTCCCTATTTTCAGTCAAATCTCCAACCTCTAAGAGCCATTTTCGAAACTCAAAGACCAATAATCCTTATTGAATTTTCTGGAATTAAAACATGGGTTTGGATAAATTTTGAACAAGCTTAATTGGTGAAGAGGTTAGGATAAGCTAGAGGTAATAGAAGGACAAGAATTCTTCTAGAATTCTTTTAGGACATAAGGATAGGATTAGGACATTCCCTTCATATCTCCCCTAGGACAACACTCCTATTTTTTTTTTTTTTTTCTATGAAATGCAAGAGACAAAAATCCCACCTTAAATTAAAATAATCATGACAAAAAACTTAAATAATGGGATTTGAACTCAAGACCTTAGAAATTAATTCTAAGGCTCTAACCACTAAATCATAACAACTCTTGTTCTTATTTTCTCATCCAAATATTCTTCTTATTTAATCCTTAAGCTATCTTCCTATTTTGATCTCAAGCAAAATTACCGTCTTATCATTCATACTCAATAAGTATAACCAAGCCTTCTAGATTATGAATCATAATTCTAAAGCACATAAAATCATTCATATATATATATATATATATATATATATATATATATATATTCATGCAAAGTAACATGATATGCATCCCGACCTCCTTACTCTAGGGTTGGCTTTAGGTGGGATTTCACACATAGTGATATAATGCAGCATTTCACAGTACAGGGACATGATGTAGGGTTTTATGACTTAGGGCTACGATGCAAGGTTTCATAGTCCACGTTATTGTTGAGTAGTTGATTTCCTTGGAATAAAGTTATTTACTGAGAATGCAAATTGAAAATACCACTCTTGTATTTAAAATTGTTGACTTTGATTGCATTTGCGCTTTTGGTATTTAAAAATTGCATATCACAAAATTGTTTTGAATGTACACTCTCACACACAAGAACTTATTAGGAAATATATTTCTCACAATTTTTGTGCATGTGTTTAGGTTATGAGCACTACTAATAAGGTTGGGACTAGAGTTCAAGATCTTGTACTTGACATTTTAGTTGTTTTGCTTATAAACAATGCTTTATTATTCTTTATTTTTTAGACTCTAGTTGAGCTTTACTTTATCTGTATTATGGTTAAGTTTTATTTGAGGTTTTAATTTGGATGAGTTATTTATTTATCTTATTGTAATGATCCCTTGTTCTTTGAACGGGGCGATATCCCTGTCCCTTTTGGGGTAAGTAGATAGCGAGGTGTTAGTAGGGCCAATACGGAGAGAAGTAGTAAGTATTATTCGGTGCACTTTTTTAAGACTATAAATTCCCAAAAGAAAGAAAAGAAAAACGCTAACTAAAGGGGGCTAATATGGTGAGTGAAGATAAAAACACTAACATGAGGCTAATATCCCTAAGTCTTTTTGAAAAAAAAAAATGTGTGTTAAAAAGAATTGAGTGTCTTATTGTTTTACTACTAGAAGTTGTGCAAATTTGATTCCATGAGACTTGAATTGGTTAAACAACTTGACTTATATGATTTGTATTATCCATGTCTTGGCTTGAAAGGTGAAATATTTCTTAGACTAAAGTATAAGTTTATTTAATGCAATTTTAAGGGACTTGGTATATTTGATTTAATACATAAGTTTGCAAAAGTTTTGAAATGGTTGAATGAATGACAAGTCTATATTCAATGTTTGAAAGAAAATTGTGGCTTTGATGTGGATGAATTTGGCGTGAGAAAAGTTTTTTTTGGTGCTTTGTTTTAGTATTTGTCTAGGGACAAGTAAAGACTTAAATATGGAGGAATGTGATAGGGATAAATTATGCACACATTTTGTAGATACTTATGATGTATTCATGGTTGATTTTTAGGTCAAATGCCATTGATTCTCCTTACTTTGTTATGTTTTTGAGTAGATTGAAGATTGAAACACATTGGTGACAACTTACACAAAAGCATATGAAAAGAAGCTAAAAATAAAGCTATGAAATAGAGCAAACAAAGCCAAAACAAAGAAGAACAAAACAGGGCTGAAATCGGACACAATAGAGTTGAACCAGTCAGGGTTCAAGCTTGTGAACTACAGCTGGCTTAATGAAAAACAAAAGAAGAAAATTAGCAGTATGAAACCATACTCAACTAGAATGCAAGCTGCGACTAGCTCATATAGAGAATGTGTGAGAAAAGTAGCGGCTGGATTGTGTACAAGCCACGGCCGACTTCAACATAAGAATGGCTCAAACTTGACTTGGGCTCGATCGGCTTTAGTGTAAAAGACAAAATGGAAGCGGCCTGCTTCAACAAAGGAAATGGCTTCAACAGCTTGGATACAGGCATCTTTAGTGGCTCGTTTGGAAGGAACAAAAGAAAAGCAAGGATGCTCGGCTTCAGAATATCAAGAATATAGCTCAGCTATAGAAACAAGTAATAGACAGAGGCTCACTCACAATCAAAGTCGATGGATTTTATTCTTTTTGTTCTAAAAGTGTTTTGGATTAGGAAACTACTTCTATATTTAGGATTTTTAAGAAATCTATGTGACTATAAATAATGTATATTCACGTTAGGAAAAGTGTGTGCAAAATATGGAGAATTAGAAAAAATATAGAGAGCGCACCATGTAATTTCTTGGAGATTATGTTAAAAGAAAGGATTATTGGTGGGTGGAGTTCAATTGAAGTTTAGAGATTCCACCTGTCTATGAGTATTTCTCTAACTTTTTTTTGTATTTCTTTCTCTATAATGTGTTCTTAATTATTGTGTTTTTGAGAAGTTGAATTCAAGATTTTAGTTTATGTTTATGCTATCTTTTGTGATTAATTTCATGACATGCTTTAGTATTTTGTTACTTAAGCATAATGTCTTATTGGATTGATTAGTTCTCTCTAATTAACTTGGGAAAAAGGTTAGGAAATGAGGTACCAACTAATTAATTCAATACTAGTTATCTCATAATTGACTTGGAAAAGAATGCTAAGACTAAAAACTAAGTAACCAAAGAGGGATTAATTTCACTAAGGGATAGGGTTATTAATTTCTTCCATTAAGAAAAATGTTCAAGTCACCTAGGGATATGGACTTTGATTTCTTTTTTGTGTTATTAAATTGATAATATTACTTAGAGATAGGCATATTATTTTCTTGATAAATTCGTGGATAATGTGTTTAAAGCATCTTTGTGTAAAACTAATAAGATAGGGATATCTGTTGGTTTTATCTAAGATAGGAAATTCATAACTCTGGAGAGAGTAAGTTTTATAATTATTATTCTTGGTGCTAGATTGTTGTTAAATTGATCATGAATTTTGCATAACATCTTACCATATCTTGAGGGAATTCTATCAAAAATACATTTTTTTTTTATTCCTTCTCCTATTCCATTATTTTTCTTGAAATTATTTGTCTTGTATTAATTATTTCTTTATGAATTTAATTAGTTAAACAAATGATGAAGAGTAATTAATGGTAGTTATTCCTTGAGGATTGATACTCGTGGATCCTTTATGCTTTGCGATGAGTGCACTTGTTCATATGTGTGATTTGTGATTAACATTTTAATTAAAACTTGATTGGAAATGGATTAAAAAATGAATGATTTTATTTACCCAAATCTGACGCATCAGTTTACAATATTATAATGCCATATATATAGGCAACCAAACCTAGCTAAGATGAGATGAAATCCTAGCTATTCAATCTTTAGGTAAGTCTAAAATATTCTTATAGCATAATATAAGTTGTGGGAATTGAAATGGCGACAAAATAAAGCAAAACAAGGATAAAACAACAAAACCAGGCAATCAACTCGACTTAGATGAGTGATTGATCAACAACAAGCCTCAAGGAGTTTATATCAAGAATCAATGAATTCAAAAAGCTCAACAATTTCAGTTGAGTAAGAGATGGGTAAATGGACAAGACTTAACAAGATTTTTCAATGAAAGCGCTAGAAGTTCAAGATACATAGTATTCAAGAACAATAGCAAGATTTTCACAACTAGGTTGATCTCAATTGGACAAGAAGTGTCCCAAAGATACTTGAAGTTAATAGATAAACAACAATAGGAAGTGATCACAAAAGTTTTAGCCACAATTTCAATTAAAAAAAAATTATCCAAGTAAAATATCAAACATTTTGCAAGTAATTTTCGTAACTAAAGATATAGCAAAATTTTTATGCATACCTTAGCCCCAATAATCAACCAAACACAAAAAATTCTCAATCCAAATGTTTATACTATCAACAACGATCAAGTTTAGCACACAAAACACAAGAAAACATAGCCTTTGTGAAGCCCAAATTTGATTACGGGGTTGTCAATTTTTTGAGCTTTCTTTAATGCCTTTAAGCTTTGATGAGAATCAAAACTCTCCTTACTTTAATACTAAATTATTTGATATGATCTTGGGGGATAAATTTTGTGGCTATTTTTAGAGGAATTTTCTAGGCTCAAATAAATACCCAAAACTAAGAATTTAATAAAGAACAATCAAACTCTATTCAAATACTAGGACCCTGGCCAAATGGAGAACCTAGAATATTAGAAATAGGAATCAAGTCTTCCAAACCACTCCCAAGAACTCTTGATTTAGCTAGGAAATCAAGAACAAATTGAAGAAGAGATTTAGGCAATCAAGATTAACTCCTACTTAAGAACCTAAGGAAAACAAGTTCTTAAGACCCTATTTTGGTAAGCTAATTTGATCTATCTTTATAGGTTTATAGACTCAAATCATAGGTAAAGAATAGAATTATAGGATTGGTTTTGGCCTTCATGGAAGAACCTTCGAAGAACTCTTTCAAGACTGTGTTTTGATTTCAAAACATAATATCCAACTTGTGTTTACAATGTTATAATGCTATATATAGAGACAACTAAACCTAACTAAGATGAGTTGAAATTCAACCATTCAAGCTTTAAGCAAGTCTAAGATACCCCTATTACATAATATAAGTCATAGAAATTGAAACGAAAACAAAATAAAGCAAAATAGGGATAAAACAATAAAATCGGGCAAGAACCCGAAATGGGCTGATGTCGGCTTAGCTGGGGAAGCTAGCACCAGTTGCATTCTATCTGAACATGGCTGTTTGGCCATAATTGAGCTGGCGCCAGTTGCCCTGGCTGGGCCGGCGTCAGTTGTGTTCTGTATCTCTAACAACTAGCTTTGATCTTGTGTTCCATCTTTTGTTATGATTCCTTGGCCTTCCATATCAATTATTGCTCAAGTCTTGATCTTTTTAACCCTTTCTTGATCTTCCATTACTTGACAACCCTTTTCATTCTTAGCTTAGGTGCTTAGTTAGCTTGATTTCTCTATTGAAAACCTTCATAACTTGATTTACTCCATTGAAAACCTCCATAGCTTGATTTTCTTCAAGACTCCACAAAATATGGTTTGAATGTCCATTCCCCTTGTTTAGCTTTGGTATGTTACTTGGACAGATTCTAATCAGAAATCCATAATTGAGTTTTTTTGTAAGTAATGAATTTCTACTTCTATTAGAGCAAAGGGCCTTAGATTTTCTTTTTGCAAATTGTTTTTTTTTCCTTTTCTTCTGTTTCCATTCCAATAGAGAGCTCTAGCTTTGTGTCTTTAGTGGCTTCCAATCGATTATGTTCTACATATTCACTTTCCAATATATGAATATACATATATGTGGCTTCAAAAAAAAAAAAAAAAAAGGAATTGGATCTCTAAGAATTTGGAACCAAACTATAGATATCGTCAATCTTCTTGAGATGGAGATTGCTAGCACAAAATAGTTAGGGCTTTTCAGGAAGGCAAAGTTAGGTTAGACTAGTGATGTGGCGAGTGTACCAAGTGTAAGTTCATGATAGAATTGCTGCACCACATCAAGGTGATGACATGGTGTAGCGATTGCATTGAAAAATTTCTCATATTTATGGCATTAAAGCAATGATCGCTAGTTGGGCCAACCATAAGTTAAAACAACTCTTTCAAATTTGTATTATTAGGACGTTAAAGCTCTAATTGTGCACATGATTTTTGTGAAATAAGACATCCATCCTTCTAGCCTATTTGAATTGAAGGAAACAGAAGGAGTGAAAAGGCGAGGAAACAGATGATTTATGTTTTAGGTATTTGGATTAATTTTTTATAAAGAAAGAGAAGGGAAATGGAGGAATTAGATTCAATATAAAAGTTTTAACCGTTTGGACGGCTATAGAAGTAGAGAAAATCTCATAGTAAATGGACTAGAACATCATTAATTAATTAATATTGTTACATTAAATTATTGAGTAAAAATATAACTTAAATAGTATTATTTTCTTTCTTTTTTTTTTCTTTTTATTTCTCTAAATGCTATATTTAACATTTCTTTTTTTATTTCTATATATTTAACCAAATATAATAAATAATTATTAATCTCTTCTACTATTCTTCTCTTTCCTTCTTGTCCTTCTCCTTTCCTTTTATTTCCTTTCATTTCTCTCAATCCAAACAAAAAGATACCTATAACTCAGATAAAAGCTTTGTCTCTCTTGTAAAGCAATATACCTAACCTTTATCCTTGTTTGGTCTCTCTTATAAAAATAAATTTATACCTAACCTTTCCATTTTTTCTTTTTTTTTTTTTGGTCTCTCTTTAAATAAGTACTAGATTAGAATTGTATTTACCCTTACTTAATTACAAAATACTTATAAATCCCAACAAGTAATAGCGTGAATTATTTTTCCTTTAAAAAAGCAAAAGCATGAGATATAAACATAGTAGTGTAACTTTCAAAAAATATATGATGTAATTAATAAACATTTTAATTTATTAAAGCATCTCGAACAAATTTTTTTCTTTTTTATATTTTGGAAAACTGGAAATGAATCAAATAAGGATTTATAATTTGATAGAAAATTTTATTAGAATTTCTAATAAATAAAATTATTACATTATCATCTAGTTTTCTTATAGTTTATAATAAGCTATTGGTCAATTCGTTGGAACTAATCCTTAATAAGCAATAAATGCTTATGTTGTACTTGGATAGAAATTATTTTGAAATGAATTTATTTAAATATAATAAAAAATTATTATATATAAGAAAGTCAAAGTAGAGTATAAATGAAAACAAAGAGAGTATATAATATGTTTTTGAAAAATAAAAATTATTTAAATTATAATAAAGTTTTAAATTGGAAAGAAATAATTCAATTCGCCATCTCATCCAGTCATCCTGCATGTATTAAAGGAAAAAAAATGGTTTCGTTATAGTAGTTTGCAGAGCAAAACCTCTCCAGTCCCTTGGTTAGACATTTTAGATAAGTAATACTCCTTTTGTCCTATAATATAAGTCGTTTGACTTAATTTCACACATATTAAGATTATTGAAAATAATGTGACTTTATGTTTTTTCTTTCTAAAATATCCCTATTTAAATGTTTTGGAAACAAGAGGAGAGATGAGAGAGAAAGAGAGGGAAAGAGAATAATAAATAAGGATAAAAATGTAAAAATAATTTCAAAACCTCCTTGAAAAGTTCCTAACCACTTATAATTTGGGACAACAAAATTAGTTTCAAACGACTTATATTATGGGATGGAAAGAATAATAATTATAAAGAGTCTTTGTTAGACATTTAGATTAGTAGGGACTCTACGGTGCCACGTGTCAACAAGAACAACATCTATGTGAAACTATGTAGGACAGAGTGACACGTGTCAATGGCAAACAGCCTCGAAGTTGACTTTTTCTACGGCAGAAAACCAAGAATGTTATCCCAACCCCACAACATCTCACACGTGCCTGACTAGCATTTGTTTTCGTTGCCCCATATTTTCTTCCCAGGTATATTTCCTACTTCCTTCCCCACTTCTTCTACAACCAAAACTTTTGGTTTCAATTATCCAGAGACACAGGAAATTGCTATACCTCTTTCTCCTCGACTGCTTCCATCTCAAGCCTTCGTTTCTCAGGCACCTAAACGGATATTCCATCTCAAAACCTTCATTTCTCAGGCACCTAACAAATATTCTTGAAAGCTGTATAGTTGAAATCCTTTGGTGGTTTTGAAATCTGAAGTTTGAACGCCGTGGTTTCGGGTTTTGATTATTAATTTTAATTTATGTTCTGCGTGACAATACCAAATTTTCATATAACTAGTGTAAATAACCAAATCCGATATCACTTCGAAGCCAAAAGGCGGTGGAAATCTAGCCAGGTGTTGAGTTTGAATCCATTCAATTTTGTATCAAAAAGGGAGCAAATGGCGAACACACAGGGTAATGATGTAACAGTAATGTTGACATCAGGGGCGAGTGGGAGGATCAACGCTTTGTTCTCTTTGCGTGCGTGGAGGTCTTTGTTGATGTTGGTGAATACCTTTCTTCTCTTCTTGTTGTTGCCATTCCGCAGAAGGAAGGCCGTGGTGGTGATGGCGACAGGGGAATCTCAGGGAGGAGGGGTAGGAGGAGGACAGGGTATTGGTAATGGAAAGGAGGAGAAGCAAATGGAGAAGAAGAGTGGGGCGGTTGTTAGAGTTCCAGCGGCCATGGTACGGTGGAAGAGCGCATTGGCAGTGGACCAGGAGGTGGCTGCAAGGAGATCGCTGGCCATCAAGAGGGTAATGCAGGATGATGGGAAAGGGTCGGTTCGAGAATTCTTGCTTTTTGCTACATCAAGAGGTGATACATTGTTCACGCAATCGTGGACTCCGGGTTCGATCAAAGTCGGGTAAAACTAAATCAACCTTTTCTTCTTTGGATGCGGAGGGGGAAAAAGAAAAAAAAGAGCATTTCCCCGATGTTTTTTGTTTGCTAATTTTCATTAGTCTATTGCTCTTTTTATTTTTATGTTTTTTTTTTTTTGAGTTGTTAAAGTTTGATTTCTGACACTGTGTTGAAGCTGCTTCTTTGTCTGGGATGATCAATTACAAATTGCCTCAATTTTTTATAATAGTTTTATTAAATAAATAGGAGAATTCTAAAAAAAGGGGGAAAAAGAAAGAATTAATTGGGCTTTGCTCAATTTTCTAAATATTCCATGTACTATATTCTATACTTTAAATGGCCTCACCAAATTTTTTTGTTTTGACCCTACTCAATTAGGAAATATATATATATAATTTCGTTACTCACATATCCTAAAAATATAAATACTATTTTAATTAAGTACATTTTACATATATTTCGGTCTCAAAGGCAGCAGGGAGGGGGAAGGGTAGGGGAAAGGTGAAGTAGAATTATAATTTACTAAATTTTAGTTTGTTTTGTTTCTCAATCTCTCTAAATTTAGATATATTATTTTAGTGACGAAAAAAATTTTCATTATTAATTTACTTTTCTTTCATCTTTCTTTCTTAATCAAGTAATGTAAATTACATTGAGATTTATATCTTTCATTATTTTTTTTCTCTTTTCATCCTAACTAACATACTATTAAAATATGTTTTTTTTTTTTAAATTACCATATTTTAGTGTGACAGTTTAAGTTTTGCTAGTTGGAGATAATACTAATTTAGTTTTGATCACAACTAGTTGGAGATAATACCAATGTGTCTTGGCTTCACCAGTGCTTACAAGCGAGTCATTATTTTGGGTTCCGAAGATTTAAGGTTGAATGGTAAAAATCAGTTCTTTCAAGTTATCAGCTTGCCTGGTATAATGTTTTTGTGATGGGTTGTAGATTCTTAGATTTTTGTTCTTAGTTGGACAGATCTTATGTGGTCAAATCTGAGGAAATTGTTTTCATTTAATTGTTTTGAGCTGAAATTCAGTATGCGAAAATATGAATTATTCCTTGTGACATTGTGGTCCTTGAGTATGATACCCGGTTGAAAATATCAATGAATGACAACTTTTTTTCATTTCTGTACTGCTCGATGGTGTAGAGGTTAATTGGTAACTTCCAGATTTAAAAGCATGATAAGAGATATCGCTCTTTCATCTGTTTCAGAGTAGCCGCTGGTTGATTTTCACGGTTTGTTTTGTTGTATCTACATGGAATCTTGTCTGTACCCTTAGCAGGACCGCACCCCAAGAGTCGCAATAGCCAAGAGTGGTTGATGAAGATGACTCTTTTGTTTTCTATTGGCACTGTATACTATCTCACAGTATTCCCTCAATTTGCTTCATATATCCTGTGCCCATATTCCAGTAGATCTTTTATGATTACAGATAAGTGTGTCCCTATATGTATACGTGGCAAGTGTAGTTGCTGCACCCTTCAATATTGCTGGGAGCCCGGCTCCTTGCAGTGTATGGGGACCTTTTTGTGTGCCATCTTCATTATAGTTCTTTTGTGGTTGAATGAAGGTAATCGGTTTCATTTACAATTATATGTGCTGCCATATTGTTGGCAGTCTCCGTTCAATTGGCACGCGGTTTTAACTGTCAGTGATCTAAGGAAAGGGACCTGTTTTTTAATCATTTGGAGTGCGGACAAATAGATACAAGTATGTGTTAGATAGAACCAGTCAAGACTATTGTCAACTCCATTATCACCTTCGTATCAGGGCAGACTTTAGGCCAACTTTGCCTAATTTTTTTTCTTCAGATTTTATATCATCGGACAACCAAAAACAAACTAATTTTAAGATGATTCCACCCGTCTTGAGTGGGAGTCTCCCTGTCAGCTATATAGATGTAATTTCTTGCAGAATTTTGGGGAGATGAATTATGCAAGGTGTTTATACTGCTATCCAGAGTTGCTGTTTTCTGTTTTCCCAGATTTGTTGTTGACTGCAGTTTGATTTTGCTTACTTTCATAACCCAAGCTGCAAGCAAAAAGCATAGGGAAGTGGACAGTTTCATGAATTAAATCTGTCTGTTCAAAATTCTTAAGAGATTCTGCATTCTTTGGCATGACTCTTCTGCAAGGCAGATTTTTCATGTAAGATACAACATTCAACGAAGCAATTGCAAGCTTGCAGAGCTGCAAAGAACCATTCTATTGAACTACATCTATGAGCATTACATAAGTTGGGGAGACTTTACAGTTACTAATTGTTTCTTTGTGCTTTTTTAATTCATTAAAGGGTCTGTAAATGGAAAACCACAAAGCAAAACTACTAGAGGTTGATTATCCAAAGGTTAAAAAGATAATATCATTAACAAAATATAATTATTTAAAGAATATAATTTATTCATTGAGTATGTGGTTAGCCATGCCATGTCCAACCTAGATGCTTTTTTTCCTTTCCCTTCTAAATAAATGAATGATTGGATTGTAATAAGGGTACATTGTCTCTTGATTCTAATGGAACATTTTCTCTTTATACTTGTTATTCCTATCTTTTGTTAACATTGGAAATTAACATATTGCTAGGAGTTTTCCTTCTTTGCTTTTAATCCCCTCATCTGGGAGAACAAGGTGATGAAAAGTAGTTGATTTATTCTTTGTAGGGGGTTGGTTGTTCTTCTTCATGGCTTAAATGAGCACAGGTTGGTTTCCTGAATCTACTTGGGATGGGAATTTTTCTTCTTTGTTAACTTCTTTTAAGTTTTACTAAATCTGTATGTTTATTACATAACAGTGGCAGATATAGTGATTTTGCAAAGCAATTAAATGCGCATGGCTACAAGGTTTATGGAATGGATTGGATAGGTAATTGAAATCCTTTTGCATACTAATCACTAGATTTGTTCTCAATTCAAATAACTTGTCCCACCATGCATACTATATACTTTTCCTTTTTTAGGAAGTTTCAACATGCATTCTAGATTGTGGTTGATACTGGAAGTTTCAATTTTAATGATTGTGCATTTCAACTTCTCCTAGGAGCGCTTTTAAGTTCTCTTTGTATCTACCAAATGTAGGTGCTCTAGAAGAGGCTGTAATACTCAACTTCTCATTTTCTTTTGTTTTTCTGTGTTTTTTTTCTTTTGGCACCAGACTTTTTGAATTGGAATTAGTGTGTTAAGCTAGGTTTTCTTCAATATGGATGCTGTCCCATTTGGTTTCTTCATCATTTGTATCCATTCTACACCAGGCAGCAATAGGACAATAAATCTCCATCAACATAATTAAAAAGAAATACGGGAAAGGCATTGGAAAATTTTAGTTTAAGTTTGGTGTTAACGATCTCAAGAGTCTGAGATACTTGAGAACTTCATTCATCCTACTGCAAGAGGATCATGATTTGGAATTTATACTGACACAAATTGGTTTTCTACAGTCAATTTTGCTTCCTTCTGGAATGCATGTTATGCACGTCACATCCTTGAGGTTCCTCTTCTTTTGTCTAAGGATTCATTTGAAATGTGGCAGAAGCTTCATGCTTGTGAGCTTGACATAACACTTTAAAATGTCTTTGTAGGATATTTAGCATAATTCAGTGATAAATGCAACTGGCTTGAATCTATTCTGTTCTCAACCATGGGATGTTTGCTTTGTTATTAGGTCTGAAGAAGTTCAATATATATATATATATTTTTGCCGTGGTAAAGTACAAGTAGATGAGAGAGCAAGAATGCCTTATCAATCAACCACAATGCCTATACCTGAACTTTGGATTTGGATTGACTAATATATTTTATCTGTTAACTATAAAGGGATTGAGGCTGATTTTGGGAAACCAAACCTCATTGATTGGCTCCTGTTTCCTTTAGTTGGTAGAGCAGTATATTAAAAATTAAGGAACAGATATCAGATGATGCAGATACCTCTTCACTTTTCACCATACACATTTATTATATTCTGACTGACAATGTGAAAGGGGTTGGGAGTGCAAAGAACGAATACCGGGACTATAATCATATCATAGCTATTTTGTGCTGTTAGAGGGTTCACTAACTTCTATTTTATGTTCATATCGAGTCAAATGCAATGTTTGGTTCTCTGCTATTATCTGGTTCCGTTTAACAGGACAAGGACCTGGATACAGAGAAGTAAGGATAATTTTAGGGTAATTGACCAAACTTTTTAAGCACATTTTTAGCTATTCTTTTCACACAGACTAACAGTTGGAAGGTCATGTCTAATTCAGGACTTCTGCATTTGGTTCCTTTATCTTTAAAAAAACAAGAAAGATGAAAAAAAGGTGTCATTTTTGGTATCTGCTCTAATTTTTTCAGATGTAGAAACCTTATAATTTAGCTGCTTCTTTGTAGCCTAGAGTTTTGTCTTCAACTATGCATCTATATTTGGGTGTTGCAGGGATTGAAAACTTTCCAATGCGGACGCCATTGGTGCGAAAACGTACCATGTGATGCTTCTCATCATAAGTAAGCTCATCATTCGAGTCCTTGCATTACCCTAGCACATAAAAGAATGCCAGAGGGTGGAAGCATGACTTTTGAGAATGAATTTTTAAGACACCAACTTGCTTACTAAGTCAATCAATTTTATTCTCGATTGGATTGTATAAAATCCTCAATTTGTAGGTCTGTACATACACAAGCGCACACTTAAGGCATCTGTATATCTATCTGTGTATAGTATATGCAATTTCTGGGCTCCTGTGGGAAGATGTTTACTGCTTCATGGTGTCGGTTTTGCATTTGAAACTCCAAAAAACTGAATAGGCTGGCTTTTCTCCCTGAATTGTTGGTCTGAAATCAGACCTTCTTACCTGCATGCTCCATTGAATAAAGCTGACAGATGCAAACTTGCTCAGCTGCTTTTGTATTAAGTGCATCCTAAGTCGTTTTATATTTTTAAACCTCATGTAGCCATGATTGTTAGTAGATGCTGATATCTTTGTGCTTTTGCACTGAGTGATCCACCAACTTAAGCGATATTTGGGAAGTCTTTTCCTTCAGATTCTTTAAATTTTGAGTTTCTTTCTTTCTTTCATTCTTTTTTCCTTCTTAGGATACAAGCAAATGCCATGCATACTAAATTGGTGCTGCATCTAGCACTCAGAGAACTGGTTATAAAATACTGTTTCATCATCTTATGCTATTTTCCTTATGTGTATTCTTTTCTTCCTTATTTGACTATTCTTGTCCTGTTGCAGGACATGGTGGAAGTGATGGACTACATGCTTATGTACATTCGCTTGATGATGCTGTTACTGATACGGTCTTTATATAGAAAAGCTTTTGAGAAAAGTTGAAGTCTCTAATATATGACAAATTTACGTATTTTTAACTTATGAAATTTTGTGTTCCATGTAGAAATTATTTATCACGAAGGTTTTAGCTGAAAATCCTGGTCTTCCATGTTTTTGTTTTGGTCACTCAACTGGCGCAGCCATAATCCTGAAGGTGATATTTTAGTTATTTGATGACTTCTCGCAGTTAAAAGTGGTATTGGACTTTTGCTTAACTCTCTATATATTCTTGTTCTTGCCAACATTTGTAGGCAGTGCTAGATCCAGAGGTTGAAGCTCGTATAGCAGGAATTGTCATGACTTCACCGGCAGTCGGAGTCCAACCATCTCATCGAATTTTTGCAGTAAGTATTTTTCTTAACTGTGTAACTATTTTCTTGCTTTCTTTGACGGATTTTGAGAGTTAAAAAAGAAAAAAAAAGAAAAAACCGTGTGATCTACTTTGCCTAAAAGAAATTATATATACTGTTACAATGTGCTTCTCCTCATGACAACATAAGAAGACCTTCTCTTTTCCCGAGCCTGATTAGTCTATTTTATTGATACAGGTTCTTGCTCCAGTTTTCTCATTCCTATTGCCAAGATGTCAGTTCAGTGCAGCAAACAAGAGGGGCAGTGTAGTTTCTAGAGATCCAGAGGCACTAGCAGCCAAGTATTCTGATCCTCTTGTGTTCACTGGATCAATCAGGATAAGAACTGGTTATGAAATTCTACGGATAGCTACATATCTACAACAAAATTTGTATAGAATAACAATGCCATTCTTTGTTCTTCATGGCTCCGCTGATTCAGTCACCGATCCTCAAGCATCTCAGAAACTTTACGAAATGTCCGCCTCAACTGACAAGACCATCAGGCTGTTAGACGGGCTATTACATGACCTCCTCTTTGAGCCAGAAAAAGAAGAAATTGTGCAAGAAATTATTCAATGGTTGAACCAAAGATTGTAGTGTCAGGGACTGCAGACTCTAAATAAGCTTTTCTTGTAACTCGAAAACTATGGATGGAAGTTTTCCTGGGCAAAATGACAAACCTTGAGATGGTAAGTTTTCAGCTAGTTTAGTTGAAAATAAGGATGTAAATCCTGCAAATCCTTTTCTGTTGTGGGTGGTTGGTTTTATAATGAGCTTCAGCCTTGTTCTTCCGTCCTGCTCTATGCTTTGCTCAGAAAAATTAGAAAGGTGATTCGAATAAAGGTTACCATCTTTTATTCTGGGGCACTTTGAACCTTCCTCAATTCAACTGCAATACATTTGAGATGGCACTACCGTATTTTTGTACGAAAACCTTCTTTCTCAAGAATTCAAAAGATTTATGTCCACATATTATCTGTGAGATGTGATTTTCCCTATAATTCATGTAATAAAATTTTATTAATTGGTGAGGTTTCAAGCTGGCGACAAAATTTACATTCAGTCATTTAATGGGATTGAAAGGCGAAAGCTTACTTAAGTGGATTCTCAAGTTCTTTAGGCCAAAACCACTCTTTTTAAAGCACGGGGGGACTTTATGCCTCAAAACTTACAATGCCAATATAGTTGGAAGGATTATTTGCATTTAGCAAGATTTATCTTTTCCGGATGCAATGAGCTAAAAATGCCAACAGCATAATCCATTGGATATCTCCCATGCTTTAGAAGATCATTGTATCTTTAATCCACAATCAACTTTCAAAGAGACCAAATAGTAAAGGGGATATGACTATGTATACATAATCTTTATAAGGTGATAAATGTAAACAAAATATCGTTTGAGTAAAGTAAAGATGAGAAAATATACATAAATATAAATGTTCTGATTAATTTGTATGTCATTTTCTTTGTCAATAATTTTTGTTCGAAGTCGTTGCCTTACATACACTTGTAAATGCGCATTCATTTTCTTTAATATATATATATATAGGAGTTATATGTGTCATAAGAGTGGATTTAAAAAGAGAGAGAGAGAAATTTACGAACACATTGTATATGGTAGACTAAGAAAGTATTAGTCATTTAGGTAAAATTTGCTTTTGCTAGAGATTAATAGATTTGACAATATTTTTAAACTAATTTCGATAAAATAAATTTCAATAAATAAAAATAAGTAGTTGGCTGTATAAGTGTACATCATCAATAAAGAAAATTGGGATTGTGAAAAATGATTAGTGTATTAACATAGGACTGTGATTTCCCTTCCAAAAAAAAAAAAAAAACAAACAAATAAAAAAAAAAACAAACAAACAAACAAACTCAATGCTTCAATGGAAATCAATGATCTCAACTTTTTTAGCCATACAATACACAACCATCAAATCTATCTAAGTCTTCACTGAAAGATTTGGTATCTAAGTTGGTAAGTTTTATAGATTTGCGCTTCTAAGGTGTAGAGGCTTCAATGAGAAATCAAGAGACTTCTATTCATAATATAGAGAATCAAATTGGCCAGCAAACCAAACTTCTTGAAGAAAGATAAGTTGGATTATAGTCCAGAAACACAGAAAATAACCTACATGAATAAGAGCGTGGGAAGGGATGTACTTTTACTCCTTTAATTTGATTATTAATTTCGGTCAATTCTAATTTTCATTTATTTTAGGTTTCCTATTTAAATTTAATTAAAAAATGCAAAAACAAAAAAGAAAAAAAAAATCAGACTAGAAAGGAGCCCAACTCGCGCTGACCCAGTTCGGGCCAATAAATAGAACAACCGTAAGGCTATTCTTTTTCATTTCTCCACTGTGTTATGAAATTTGGGTAGTGTTAGAATAAAATCTACACACTACACACTAATAAAATTTTAACTATTTTTGTATAAGAATTTCTTCAAATCTCTCTCTTTCTTTCTCTCACAATCACAATTCTTTCTTTCACAAAATGATGGTGTATTACAAGTTTAAAGAATAACTCTATTTATAGAGCTCTAATAAGTGGAATACATCATGGCATACATCATCTTCCAAGTGGAATACATCATGGAATACATCATCTTCCACTAATCTTAATTAGTAGTGTATCCACTAAATGATGGACATCCATAAAAATTCATAATTAGTGGAGCTTCCACTAATTCACAATATATCATAACACTCCTCCTTGGATGTCCATCCATTACATAAAGAATATGCCTCGTTAAAACCTTACTAGATAAAAACCCAGTGGGGAAAAAAAATCTAGTGAAGGAAAAAGAGTACACTATTCTATATGTTTGTTTATTACTCCCCCTGATGAGATGATTCCTTTAAATCTTTAAATCAACGCATACTGATTTTATATCTCAACTTCTCAAATGTTGCAGTCGGTAAAGTCTTTGTGAAAAAATCTGCGAGGTTGTCACATGACCGAATTTGTAGCACATCAATTTTACCTTTCTTTTGGAGTTCATGAGTAAAGAAGAATTTTGGTGAAATATGTTTTATCCGATCTCCTTTAATATATCCTCCTCGTAATTGAGCTATGCAAGCTGCATTGTCTTCATAAATAGGAGTTGTAATATCTTTGATTGATGATAATCCACAACTTTCTCGAATATAATGAATCATTCTCTACTTGCTTCATGAATGACTGTAATTTCAGCATGATTTGAAGAAGTAGCTACTTGGAGATATCGAAGGACTTGTTTAATTCCATTCCAATGTCATCGTATTAGTGAAGAACTAATCTTGTTAATAAATTGACAACAAAGGCAACATCAGGTCGTGTATTGTTAGCAAGATACATCAATGCACCAATTGCACTGAGATATGGTACTTCAGGACCAAGAAGTTCTTCATCCTCTTCTTGAAGTTGGAGAAGATCTTTATTCACATCTAATAACCGGACGATCATTAGAATACTCAATGGATGTGCTTTGTCCATGTCAAATCTTTTTAGAACTTTTGCTATATATGTTGATTGTTGAATAAATGTTCTACTTGCCAAATGTTCAATTTGTAAACCAAGGCAAAATGTAATTTTACGAACATCCTTGCTGTCGAATAATCAATTGTTTCTTGGAGCTCTTCAGGAGTTCCAATAAGATTAATATCATCAACATATATAGCTAATATCACAAATTTAGAATCAGATTTCTTAATAAAAACACATGGACATACCTGGTCATTTTAAATCTCGCTTTCAATTAATATTCACTAAGATGATTGAACCACATGTGCCCAGATGGCTTCAGGCCATATAATGATTTATGCAATTTGATGGAGTAATTTTCACGAGGATAATGTGTATATGCTTCAGGCATATGAAATCCTTCGGGGATTTTCATGTAAACATCATTTTTTTAAATTTCCATACAAGTAAGCAGTGACAACATTTAATAGGCGCATATCTATCTTTTCATTTACTGCTAAATTGATAAAATATCAGAGTGTAATAGCATCAACAATAGGAGAATAAGTTTCATCATAATCAATACCTGGTCTTTGTGAAAAAAACTTGGGCTACTACCCGTGCTTTATATCGTACGATTTCATTATTTTCATTGCGCTTTTGCACAAATATCCATTTGTAGCCAACGGGTTTTACACCTTCTGGTGTTCGGACTGCAGGTCTGAAGACTTCACGTTTTGTCAGTGCATTTAACTCCGATTGAATCACATTTGTCCATTGTAGCCAATATTTTCTATGCCGACATTCATCAACTGATATTGGTTCAGGATCATCATTATCCTGTATAACATCAAGAGATATTATATGCAAACATATTATCAATAATTATTTCTATCCGATTCCAATTTCTACTGGAAGTGGTATAATTGATAGAAATTTCAGTGTTACTTTCATCAACTTCTGGTTCTTTGTTATTAGTTTTCTTTTGGTCTTTATCATTTTTTTTTTCTTCAATATGATCTTCTGGATAATTTAATCATCTTTTCTTTTGAGGATTTTTATCTTTGGAACCAAGAGGTCGGCCATGCTTCTGGCATACTTTTGGCTCAGCAGCTATATGTCAAATCTTTTATTCTGCTAGAACTTCAATTAGAATAGGAGCATTTATAGCTGGTATATGCGATTTTGGTACTCTTTTGGAGTCAACAAAAGCGTCTGGCATTTGATTTGCAAACTTTAAGTTCACACGCGTTTGTCTGCAGATCAAGATAATTTAATGATGTTGTCCAATCAAGATCTTTCTTGTATTATTTCTAGTCTCCCCCTAATTTAGGGAATAATGATTTCACAAGAGAATAAGAGAAAAGAAAAAGAAATATAAGAAAATGATAACAAGAGAATAATGATTATACAAGAGAATAAGAAAAGAAATGTAAGAAAATAATGACAAGTAGAAAATGCCAAGAAATCTATTATAAATATCCCCCTCTTTTTTTTACTCTTCCCAGTACCATCTTTTCTCCTTCTTTTTTTTTGTCTTTTCTTCTTCTTCGACCCTCTACCTACCATCTACCTCTTCTTCTTCCTCATACAGATATATATATGTGTGTGTGTGTGTGTGTGTGTGTATATTGATATATATCTCAGTCATCAATTATTAGTAAATATCAAAAACAAAAACCACAAAGTAGATATGGAAACTTGTATTTCATTTGAGACATGGTCAAATTTTGACTTGGTTTCTACAACAGATTTTGATGTATTTCCTTTCCAAACCAACCGATTTCTCCTAATTCTAACGCAGAAGATTTTGATATGTTTTCCTTTCCAAGCCAACCGCTTCCTCCTAATTTCAAGTGAGATACTTTTGAGAGCGTCCATTTTTTTTTTTTTTAGTGTGCTTGATAGTGAAATTAAACTATCTTTTGGTTTGTTTTGATGAAAATTAGTGAACATACTGTTTGGGACCAATTTGATCTACCCATGCAAGAGACTGCTTTTGATGCTGTTCCTCTTAATGCTATTCCTCTGAATGAGGATATGCTTGTGCATGATCTTTTCTACTCTCTAATAGATTTTGAACAAAGCCAGAATATGATTCCAGGTTATCATATATTCAAACATGGATTTTGAATGGTATTATCTTTACTGATATTATTTTCTTTTCTAGGAGAAATAATGAGTGGTCTTGGTAATGAATTTGGAGTGAGGACCCATGACATGCATAATATCAAAGTTCAAGATATTATTTCAGATGAAATTCCTATAGAGAAGAAGAGGATTAAGAGGCAGGGAGAGAAGAAGGGCAATAACTCCCAGACTCTATCAAGAGAAACCATTTCGCAGTACTTTTACCTGCCAATCAAGAGCGTGGCCAAAGAACTGAATATTGGCTTAACCCGTCTTAAGAACAGATGTAGGGAGTTAGGAATTCGTCGATGGCCTCACAGGAAGTTGAAGAACTTGGAGACCCTAATCCAGAATGTTCAAGTTCTCTCACACACACACTTATAATTTGTAAGTATGAAACTATAAAAGATTTATAAGTAAATAACCGATGATATCACTTCGATTTACAGGAGATGCAAAATAAAGAAGAAGGAGGACATATGGCTGAGAAGAAGTTGAAAGAAGCCATTGAGATATTGGAATGTGAAAAACAGTTGGTGGAAGAAAGTCCTGATACGCAGTTGGAGGACCAAACACAGAAATAGAGACAAGCATGCTTCAAGGCCAAATATAATGAGAAACTTAAGTATAATAAACTTAAGGGGATCATAAAATCCCAAGACTCATTTCACAGTAACTTCATGACTAATTCTATTGCTAGTCTAGATGCGGGGAAAGAAAAGGAGGAGGATGCCAAAGAAGAGGAGTTGAAGTCCATAATTGCTAATTGTTTGACTTCCTCTAATGCAAATATGGAAAAAGAACAACTACAAACATTCACCCTAAATTTATTAGCTCTATTGAAAAAGAGCAATTGCAAGCATGCATCCTCAAGTTCACGTGAACACCAATGAGATGAATGAAGGAAATAAAAGTGACTTATGATTTTTTTTTGAACTGTTAGTAGTAATGTAGTATATTGACATCCGAATGCATCATCTCAACAATTTGATGCGTATTATTATTAGAAATATCCTTTTATTACTGGACATATCTTTTTCCTTTATTATCTTTTCTGTTCCACTTCAAGTGCCCAGTATTTCTCTGTGATAAGGGAAATATCGAATGTGTCCATGACCATAACCACGGTCACTGCCACAACTACGATTATAACGATGGCTTCTGCTGGAGCTAACAGCATTCACTTCTGGGAGTGCTGTTGAGCCAGTTCATCTGGCTTCATGATTTTTCAATAATAACTCATGTTAAATCTGTCAACTTTGGATACCCCTTTTCTCGATATTGTTACTGCAGGATAATATTCGAGATATGAAAAGTGGAGAATGTCTTCTCCAAGATATCTTCATCAGTAACTTTTTCTCTACATAATTTTAACTGAGATGTAATTTTATACATCGCGGAATTCACGGTTTTAAAATCTTGTAACTTTAGGTGCAATCATTCATACCGTGCAGTTGGTAGTACGACCATCTTCAGGTGGTCAAATCTTTCTTTTCAGCATTTAGATGTATTTCTGTATTGAGAACCCATGACATATAATTTTTTTTTCCAGAAATATCAAGTGTTACAAATTTGAGTTTAGCAAGGGTAACCATAGAGATTAATAAATGCGTATCTATCTTCTGGCTTTAATAACGGCAGAGACTCGTGCTTAGTCTTCTGGCTTTTGTAACGGTAGAGACTCGTGCTGATAACGTGTTATGAAATTTGGGTAGTGTTAGAATAAAATCTACACACTACACACTAATAAAATTCTAACTATTTTTGTACAAGAATTTCTTCAAATCTCTCTCGTTCTTTCTCTCACAATTTTCTCTCACAATCACAATTCTTTCTTTCACAAAATGATGGTGTATTACAAGCTTAAAGAATAGCTCTATTTATAGAGCTATAATAAGTGGAATACATCATGGCATACATCATCTTCCAAGTGGAATACATCATCTTCCATAATACATCATGGAATACATCATCTTCCACTAATCTTAATTAGTAGTGTCTCCACTAAATGATGGACATCCATAAAAATTCATAATTCGTAGAGCTTCCACTAATTCACAATATATCATAACACACCAAAAGTTTTCCCCTCCTTTTCCCCTTATTGCTGACTGCTTCTTCCTAACCTCCTTGATAATTTTCATCATATCCATATTTTACATATCATTTGTGCTTTAAAGTCTTAAAAAATGGATATAAATTTTAGTTATTCCCTATTTTCTTCTTTTTTGATGTAGATTGCATTGATTGGAAATTAAAAGTAAAATCTAGGAGAAAAAGATAGAAAAATTGATTAACTAAAGCTACATATCACCATGCAAGTCACACTGCGTGTTATTGTATTTAATGTGGCTTGATTCACATGTTACTTTACAAACCAGAAATTGATTCCAACATATACTGAAAAGTGAAAATTGAAAATTTTGTATTATAGAAGCCGACATTATATTATAATTTTCAGAAATTGGTTCTAGAGTAAATGAACTAATGGTTCCAAATTCCATGACACAACATTATATTATAGAAGCCAAACTATATTGCTAAAGGCTCACAAGACTCGGTATTCCACAACATATACTGAAAAACACTTGTTTGACTGGACCATTTTAAAATATCAGCAGTCGCAGCTTGCCAACCCTCCACGTACCCTTGTAAGCGATATGAAGATTTAGGTTTACTCTTTGTTCAACCTATAGGTTTTGGTGAAAACTTTGACTTTTGCAACAGAGGGAACAACAGGAACTAGTTCAGGGATGCAGCATGCTGGTGCCCTTATTGATAGGCAACAAGGTATGAATCTTTTGCAATTTCCCCGGGCAATATAATTTTCTATTTATTCTAAATGATTTACTTGTCTTGGTTTGCTAATTCCTTTGTTAGGCTTAAGCTTTAGTAAGTTGTGTGTTTACTTTGTCTTGGTTTGCTAATTCCATTGTTAGGCTTAAGCTTTAGTTACGGGTCTGTTTTCTTCTACTGCTTAGTTGGATAATTAGCAATGCCGTTTCTTTGGAGGTTGGAAAGTCTGTAGTCTAGCTAGTTTTATGCATGCCTAGTGGTAAACTAATCTTTTGTTCTATAGGTGGTGAAGAAGGCAGGCCTACAGGTTGTTTATTAGGAAATCCAACTTGTAGAACTACTGGATTGCTTTTGAATGGCCGGTCATGTGCATTTTGCAGACTAGTTCTAATTTTTTCCCGTCAGGTGGATCTTCAGGATGACCAGCTATCTCTAGCAGTCGTGATCCTGTCATAAACTCAATAGACTCAGAATTGAAAGTTTCTTCAGCAGCAACACATACCACATGTCCAATTTCAAAAGCCCAAGACTTAGGAAATCCCAAAGCAACATAAAAACTAAAGAATATCGAAGTCCCTCAATTTTATATAAAAGCGAATATAGAAAACAGAATATTTGTTGACAAGTTCTGTCTATAAGAACTGTAAAAGAAGAAAAGTTAGGCATGTACTTTCATTTGCTAATATTTAGAACTCTATTAATCAATGATCAAATGATCAAGTGCTAAAATAAGCAGAATCCAGTGGTTACATAAAAAGTATCATATATTCAAGCTAAGATATTTTATGCCACATAGGAGAACAAAAGTACACTAGTATCCTCCAGAATCATTGAGGCACAAACTGCCCTCCAGCACCACTGCACCAGCACCCATGGGCAACAGAAATAAAATATCAAACAAATGAAACCAAACACAAACACTAGGAAGAAAACATAAAAATGTGTCTATTCAGACTTGAGGATTGCGCAAGCTTTGACCTGCATTAAATTCTACATCTACTTTTGTTCAGATCCTATTTTTGCACCTAAATATAATTTTGGTCTGATCCTATTGTTTATGCTTAGTTTTAGAGGGATATCTACAATAAAGAAAGCACAGATTTCTTTACTCCATATACAACAAATGAAAGTTGATATATCAACTATTATACTACAAGCTATATCTCTACTCAAAATAGTAGACTACTGTACACACTTTAGTAAGTAATCTCATGCTATATGAATCCCTGCGACATAAGCATCTAGTCTTTGTAGAAGAACTCCATGATGTAAGGTCCTGATCAATTTTCATTGAAAATCACTGAAAATTCCCCCCCCCTCCCCCAACATGGATTCAAAGAGGTAAAATATAAGCTTAGTGCAAATCAGTTGATCATTCTCTTCAGAAAAATACAGTATATAAAGTTCAATACTTATGCCAATCATTGTCCAGATATTGCCCAGTTGCATCCAAAAGAATTTTGCCTAAACATATGTAATCACATCAGCCATACAAGCATGCCTAGAATATGTTATCTTGAAGCTTAAAATCTCCACTAAAATCTCCATACAAGCAAGATGAATAAGGTATCAGCCATTCAAGCAAGCCATACATCACCCATTCACTAAAATTTCCATTCCTGACAAATTCGTACTTTCACCACTCCAAGATGGGAAAGGTACTGAGTCATGTTTGCAGTAGGGTTAAGGAACCATATTAGACAAGGAAAAAGAGAACCGGGTTTTTTGTATGAAGCAAAGTTTTCTGTTTCTTAAGCTGTTTAATTGAATTTGCATGTAAAGATAAAAAGCAGTGACATCATTTTCGTACTTAGATCAGGAAGCCATGATATCATGTCAGAGGATGCATATATATAGGGTAGTACAGTATGAAGGCCAGTAATATCTCAAGTAGAAGGGGGAGAGAGTAAGTGCACATGGACATAATCCTTTGAAATTCATGTTGACCAATTCTTCTGCTTTTACGTGTAATAAATCATGAAATTGAATGGTTGTCAACTAGATAGGTAGAAGATCAACATGAACTGGAGCTGCTTTGCCACGAAAAATGGCTAACTTTGAAAATAGGTAGCTTATTTCGCCTGCTTCATCTTAAATATTATTTTTCAAAATTTACGATCTTTTGTTAAATAAATTACCATTTAAATCACAAAATTTATAATTTTTATTACTTATTTATTAAAAAATTATCACTTTTATTCATTAAATATGCATGTACCATCATAGGTTCTGCCAGTTTTATATTGGGATAGCACTGTAACAGATGGTGAAAGACAGTGGAAAAGCTCTAAGAACACAAAATAGGTCATGCCAGTTGTATATTTGGGTTCAAATATTCCAATTAATAAAACTAAATTTGTGATTTGGGCCAAAAAGTGTTGCTACATTCTAAAGTTACAATCCAGACAGGGCCTGTGTATTTTTTATGCTTCCACAATGACTGCAACAGAATATAGTACTGATAGTAGGTAAAATGCTTAAGCATCTCACTACAGATCCAAGTTTCAGAGGCTTCTCTCTCTTACAGGGACACGGATGTCCAAGAGACAAAGATTTTTAATTTTGAAATTTAACATTAGAGGAATTGACAAATTGAAATTCAGGCTTATTGAAAGCTGAATACTTCTTACGTCTCTTCGGCCCCTTTCATTTTTCTTCATAAAATTGTTTAGCAGTTATTACATTGGTGGAAATCTGACAAAATAAATCACTGGGACAGAAGTTGAAAACCTAAATGCATCAGTTGCCAATGGAGGATTCTAAAAGTTAGTTATGTTAGAGAAACTGCAGAGTTATGTATTCAAAAATCACATTAGCAGAGAAAAAATGGAAGCCCCATTAAACCTTAAGTTAGATAGGCAACAAGGAATCTTTTACATAAAAAAGCCAGGATGGATAAAAGATAAGACAAACCAAGTTCCTATGCATGCAACGACCCAAAAAGCAGAAAACAATCCAGACACAAGCACACAGTCTTTTGTGAACATATTAGGCCAAGAAAGTGGAAGCATTGACAGCAGACAATGCCACGCAACATGTATAATAGCATACATATAGCCAGTAAACTGCTGCTTATGGTTTATGAATCAAAGGATAAAATTAAGTACGATGAAATACCTATTTCACAACGCAATGATTTTGACTGGTTTTAACCTTGTAGCTACCAACATGGTTTTTAAAGTAGCTACTAGAATGACCACCATGTGTTTTTGAAGTAGGAATTCAATATCTTATCTAGCCACAAAGTTGCTCTTTGACTCTCTACTAGGAACTCTTACCATTTGAATTACTGAGTGCACTTAACATGAAACATATAGGTAGGAAAAGAAAAAAATTGATAGATTTATGCGTTTACATTGATTTTTGTTAGAGAATGATCTAGCTACCATTATTTGTTGTTATCCAAATAAATTATTACCCTAAAAAAGCAAGATACAAAAAAAAAAAAAGGTTTAAACTGATTAGAAGTATTACGTACAGGAACATAAAGTAATAGAAAATATTCACAAAAAACTCCCCAAACCAAAACTTCTTCACCTTAGGAGGTACATCACTGAATCACAGCCATGCCCCCTTAAATTGCAGCTTTATTATTGTGGTGATGGTTTGTGCACACTCGGACTGACGTGTAAATCTATCACAATGTGTTAAATATCAATATTCCGAGCAAGAGGAACTGCTGTTTTAAATAGAGAGTTATTCACGAGGAAAATTATTTTAAAGAATACTATTTGTTCAACTTACGTAACACCATATGCTCAATACGGTTATTATCCCCTGAATGTGGTGTAAAACTAGATGATGAGGGGTGTAGCGATGGTCCTCTAGACTTGACATCCTACTGCTGAGCAGGCTCAGGAAGTGGATATTGCTCAGTAGAGGGATATGGTCCAAGTCTAGCCACTCCAACCACATGAAGATGAGAAGTCTGCCCCATTGAACGAGAAGATAACTCATGGTGCACATCAGGCAATTGATTGGGAGCAGCAATGGATGTCGGTCGATGGCAAGATGTAGGATTGGCTGCTTGAGGGCTAGATGATGGAGTAGCTACTGGATTGGAAAAGTCTGGGTTTTGAGATGATGGTTGATCCACCCATTGGGCAGATTTACATGAAGCAGAATTCAAATGTATTTTTCCTCCCCCTTTAGCCATATCTAAAAATTTAACAAAGTTGAAAATCAAGTTAAATTCTGTAATAATCAAGAATCTATTTAAATAAAAAATATAATAACATAATAATATTGACTAAGTATACATGTAAATTGGTTGTGAGTTGAAATAGATTGATTTATGTAATCCCTTTCTATCAGAAGTAATACATGGGGACTGTAAAAGAGCACATACATATCCCTCAATGATAGAAAAGGAAAAAACCCATTCAATAAGGATACAAAACAAGTCCTATTTTCATATAGCTATTATTTTACAAGTAAATATTTTGAAATTACCAATCTTTTTATATATTATGAACTATACTTAATCTGATTCATCGTTTGACACATATTCTTCATCAATGTCATCGCTTTCATCATCTATTTCCCAATCAATCTCTACTTCATCTTGATGGTGATTTAAGTCATTTTCATCCGTTGTAATAAACTCTACTTTAGCATCCACCATCTCTTTTTCACCGGATTCATGTGCCAGGGGTCCAATATCATCTCCTATACATATACTTATTACCTCAACTTCATCTACATCTTCCTGGTAGGCTTTGTCAACTATGGGTACATCAATTACATGTCGTCCTTTTGTTTTACATACAACTAACCAATCAAACTTTGGTCTTTTGCTACCAGGATATGAAGTAAAGTATACTTGTGATGAGATTCCGCTCCATCATGGAGGTTAAGATCAAGGAGGGGGAGGAGTGGCCATGCAAGGACAAGGACCGATGATGAGATCTAGGTCCAAGAAGCTTCAAGATGAGTTTCAATTACTCATAAAACCATGCTTGAGGATAGAAGAAGGTTGAAAGGTTGAGGAAGTTAGCCAAGAGTTCATTTTGATGACTATCCAAGAAGGACCCCAACAAGAACTCAAGTCGGCAAAAAAGAGTTTTGATACAAATTAAAAATATGGTGTATTATATATCTAATATATGTGTGTGTGTATTGAAAAACATTGTCTTCGCAAGGCTTTTCATTGCTTATTCTGAAGAGTTTTGATGCTCTAATCTAGAATCTTAACCGGTTTCTCCATGTAACTCAAGTCAGGTTGTAATAGCAAGTGCTTATCGCTCAAGACATGGTCTGGGTTAGGATTGTACTTCTTCAGTTGAGACACATAGAATACATCATGTATTCCAGTCAATCCATCCGACAAATCTAATCTTTAAGCAATAGGCCCAATTCTCTCAATGATTGGAAATGGTTCCAATTATCTCGGACTTAACTTTACTTCTTTTGGATGCTTCAAAATCCCTCTACTAGGGGTCAACTTCAAGAATACACAGTCTCCAACTTGGAATTCCAACTGTCTCTGCCTATTGTCTGCAGAGCTCTTCTGCCAACTCTTAGTTACCTTCAGCCTCTCTCTTATTGCTTTCACCTTATCTGCCATTTCTTGAATACAAACCTCCCCAGTCTTGCTTATGTGACCATCCTCTATCCTACTCTAGTACAGTGGTACTTGACATACAATGCTTCATATAGAGCCATACCAATCAAAGATTAGTAATTATTGTTATAAGCCAACTCAGCGTATGGTACACATTTAATTCATTTATCTCCGAAATCTAGTATGTATGTTCTAAACATATCTTTTAATATCTGAATAACTCTTTCTAACTGACCTTCAGTTTGTGGATATGCTGACGTGCTGAACTTCAAATTAGAACCCATAAATTCCTGGAACTTAGCCTAAAAACGTGATGTAAACCTAAGGGTCTCGATCAGGCACGATACTTGAGGGTACTCCAAGCAACCTTACTATTTCTTGTACATATGTTTGAGCTAAATTTTTCATAGAGTCCCTTACATTTATCAGAATAAAGTGCGTTGTTTTTGTTAATCTATCAACCACTACCTAAATGGCATCTTTTTGGGTCTTTGACATAGGCAACCCAGTGACGAAATCCGTTGTCATCTCCACCCTTTTCCATTATGGTATTGGCAATGGCTGTAATAATCCAGCTCACTTCTTGTGTTTTGCCCTGACTTGTTGATAGGTTAGGCATGTAGACAGAAAATGTACCACATCTTTCTTCATTTCGGGCCACTAAAAATCTTTCTTCAAATCTCAATATATTTTCACTTCCCTAGGGTGAATGGCATACTTGCTTCAATGTGCCTCCCCCAAGATCTTTTTCCTCAGCTCCTATTCATTAGGCACACACATGCGATCCCAAAAATACATCACTCCTGTGTTATCTTATCGGAAGTCGTTGCCTCCTCACTTAAGCTCCTTATCCTTGAAAAGTTGAAACTCCACATTATCTTGCTGTGCCTTGATAATTTCTTGCTTTAAATCCGGTGTTAATCTTAGATTGCTAATATAAATCCTTCCTTCTTGTACTTCTATTTTCTTATCCAGAACTTCCTGAGCCGCTTGAATTTCTTGTATCCTCAATATTGCCATCTTGACTTTTTGACTCAAAGTATCAACAACTATATTGGCTTTCCCCGGATGATAGTTGATAGGACATTGGTATTCCTCCAGGATTTCCATCCATCTTCGCTGTCTGAAATTCAGGCCCTTCTAAGTAAAAATATACTTCTGACTTTTGTGATCCATGAACATCTCATACTCGGCTCCATATAAATAGTATCCCATTTCTTCAATGCAAAAACAATAGTGGCCAATTCCAAATCATGTGTTGGGTAATTGACTTCATGTGGCTTTAACTTCTGCGAGGCATAAGCTATCACTTTCCTATCCTGCATTAACACTACTCCTAATGCCTCCTTAGATGTGTCATTATACAAGGCATAGGGTTTATCTTCTTTTGGCATTACTTTGAATTTGTAATGACCATATCCGGTATTAAAGGTCATCTTGGAAATATCCTCCTCTTTAATCCGCACCTGGTAGTAGCCTTGCCTCGAATCTAGTTTGGAGTAGTAGCTAGATCCTTGTAGCTAATCAAATTGTTTATCAATCAACGGTAGAGGATTTTTGTTCTTAATGGTCAAGTTGTTTAACCCCCGATAGTTGATGTAAAGCCTCAACGTTCCATCTTTTTTCTTCACAAATTGCATAGGGGCTCCCCATGGTGTAGTACTAGGCCTTATATAACCTTACTTCATCAACTCTTCTAATTACTCCTTCAGTTCCTTCAATTCCGTAGGAGCCATCCGGTATGGAGTCTGTGATACAGGTTCTACCCCCGGAATCAGATCTATCATGAACTCAACTTCTCAAGTGGGAGAAAGGAAAGTGAGTTTAGCTGGGAACATATCAGAAAAGTCTTTCACCATTTTAGTGCTTTCCAGGGTGCACTGATCATTTGGCTTCTGTATCATGTAAGCCATGTATCCTTGACATCTTGTCTTAGTAGCTTTCGGGCTTTAGCTCCAGCTATCAAAAATTTCAATTCTTTTACCCGTGTACCATTGAATTCAAGAACATCATGACCAGGTCTGATACATTGCACTAACTTATTCTTACAACTTACTATAGCCCCATGTTTCTCAAGCCAATCTATCCCCAAGATTACATCATAATCATCAATAGTTAAAACTATGAAATCTCTTTCTAAATTCACCTTCCCAACTCTAATCCTACAATTCTGTACATATTTATCTTCTTGCCTTATTTTTCCTAAGGGAGTACTCACCAACAAGGTATATGGTTATTCAATTCCATCCCAACTCAAATTATATGCAAAGGTCTTGTTTAGATAAGAATGGTTGAATCTAGAGTCTATTAAAGCATTTATAGAATGTCCTTGAATAGTGAACGAACCTTCCACCAATGCTATATCTGCTCCAACCTCTTCCTGATTCAGGGCAAAGACTTTTACCTTCACTTGTGGCTTCTATACTCTACTTCTCGAGGTTCCCGAGTTATTTGCTCTATTGGCTCCGGTGGCCTGTGCTTGGATTCCTTGTCCAATTCTTAGATGTTTGGGACACTTGTTTCGAAGATGATTAAGATATCCCCAGCTGTAGCATTTCCTTACAGCTCCCTTAAACTAGCAATCATTTTCTACATGACCTCTCTTACCACAATATCAGCATTTTGGCAAGTTTTGAGTAGGGCCAGTTGGTATAGTGCGTGCTTGCTTTTCTTTGCTCTGCCATTACTGATTGGCAGGACACTTGTTAATCTATTGCCTTAGAAACTGCTTTGGTGGTTGCCTCGGTGGTGGGAATATCCTTTGAGCTGTCCTGCTTTTATTCTTGTTTTCAGTTTGAGTGGCCGCACCCATTGCTACTGAGTACATCATTGGTGGTGAAAAATCTTAGGGAAGGGGGGGTGAATAAGGTTTTGGCAAACTAAAATTTTTAAGAAATCTGTTTTATAGAAAATAAACATTCTTCAAGTTTCTTAGACTAACTTCACAGCAACAGAGAAAGCTAACCAAGGAAACTTTGAGAAATATCCAAATTCAGTCTAAGATAAGAAGTACAATACAATTAATGCTATATGCAGAGAAATGAGACATGAAATGTATAGTGGTTTGATCTACCAAGATCTGCATCTATTACCTTAAGCTCATACTTAAGGATTTTCAACCAGACTTTATTTACTCAATTTAATTAAATCAATCTGTATCAAATACAAGAGAGGATCACCACACTTGGTGTTTCAAAACCTTTCAATCAACTAACAAATCAAGGCTCACCCCAGATGGGTTTTACACCACAACCTTAGTATAAAAAAGAGATTGAATATCAATGAAATAGTAAAGGCTCACTTCTTTGAGCAGATGTGCACTAAGAAAAGGCACAAACACTTTTACCTTTAAGATATAATTTGATTTCACTTTGAAGCAATTTGATAAAGGAGATTTTTATTTTCTATAGAGCAAGAGTGTTTCTTAGAAAGATGGAGCAAAATCTACAGTCAAATTGAGTTTAGAAGCCTTATATAAAGACATAAAGTGAAGTACCAATGGCTATAAAATGGCTATTTTTCACTGTTAGATTTACCCGCATTTTGGACACATGTTTTGGACGAATGTGCATCTAAATGGTAAGTCCAAAATGACACTTTTCAAGCAAAAATTATTTGACACTATTTACGGGATTTTGGATGAATCTTTGGGATGCAAAATCATCCAAACTACTTAATCCAAAATTATGAGATTTAAAATTTTGAAATCTTTTTGTTTGCGTGCTTCAAGGTAGAAATAAATTGAATCATAAGATAAAGAGATATCGGAATTTACAAGAAATACCTTAATAACGATTCCTAGTCTAAAGTTCTTCCACAAAAACTTATTGGTATGTAATCTCTTAAGCTTGGTCTTCTACTTGATCACCCGTTCTTGGATTCTATTGCTCAAGAATTGCTTAGCAATCTTATTTGCACACCTTAGAAGAACTGAGGTCACATAAGTTAGTCCTTATCAATGTTTGTCATAAGTAAAAATATAGGAGAATGCCCATAGGGCTAACAATCTCCCCTTTTTTGAGTGATGACAAACTTGATAGGATTGTGATATGAAAACAATGATATGTACAGAACGAACATGTTAGGCCGAGAGAAATAAGAATAATTTTCAATGAAGTGTAATCTCTATTTATAGGACTCAAAGAGAGCTTATGAGTTGAAGATAAGAATTTTAGGCATATACTCAAAAGCATGGCTCATTGAGCCTATAGTCTAACCTATCTACATATCCTCTTTCCTTCTATTATACGATTATTCCTTAAAGAAATAACCGTTACAATGATTTTATAAACATGTATAGAAGAAAGTTATAGCAAATAAGTTATGAGATGAGATGCTCCCCCTTAATAAGTGCATATATGAATATTTGTAAATTATGAGAGAATATTGGAGTTAATTTTGTACGTCTAAAATGTACATCCAAAACTTGGGGAATGTGAGTATGAAACTTTTTGGAATTTGAGTTTTGGATGTCTAAAAGGTGTGTCCAAACAACATGTAGGTTTAGAGGAATACATTTTTGGACTGGACTTTTGGATCAAGAAAAATATGAGTCCAAAACTCCCCCTGTCATAATGCAGGAGATAATGAATTTTTAGAATTTTGATCAGTCCTAGTTTTCTCAAAGAGTTTTGATTATTAAGGAGGCTATCCAACTATTTGATATTTTTATCAATGAATATGTCACAGAATCATGTTAATAAATTAAAATAAATTTACCAATAACTCTTGTCTCAAAGTTACTTTTATTCCTGAAGAGAGTACTTTTGGACGACATTCAGGATACCAAACTGATGTTATTTTTGGACATCAGCAAACTGAGATCACAGATTATAAATTTTCATATTAAGTAGTTTATCTAAATCTTGTCATGAATTTCATAGAGAGAATTATAGGACCTTAGCTATATTCAGAGACAATATGCTAGTATAGAATATCAATTTCAATGCAGAACATCAATTCAGAGCACAAAGTTTCCCTCACGTTAGTTTACTACTCAAGGACTATCAAGCAAATTGTTAAATAGTTATTCATTAGTGCATTATTAAGAATTAACCACGGAGAGCATAGCACACAACCACATAGATGATCAAATGAATTTTTCATTCGTTCTTGATCTGTAGAATAATCACAACATAGTCAATGGAACCAGCACACTCATAATCATAAGTAGAAACTTATCCTAACATTGCCCAATCATATCAGGCAGGTATAAACAAAACATCCAAGAATGACAATCACAATCCAATGAATATCAATCAGTTTTCTCATCCTTTGGCATCAATCAAAATAAGGAGTAATAGAAATGAAGCAGGAAAAAAGATATATATATATATATATATATATATATATATATATATATATATATATGAAGCATTCATAAGATAAGCAGATAAACTTGTTAAAAGACATAAACTAAATTATTCAGATGCAAAACAAAAATTAAAATTGTTCAGTCTTCAAGATATCAGTAAAAAATGAGTTCAGTCTGGGTAGAGGTCAACGGGAGTGCAATCTGCTAATCTGGGCACTCAGGAGATGTGAACTGTTTCAATCTTCGACCCGGCACCTTTTCGGGAGTGTTGACCAGCAATCCTACTTGATTTCCTTTTAACCATAATATGTTTCTATCTCTTCCCAGATGAGACATAAGGTTCAGAGGAGGCAGGGGGTGCTATAGCTTTCTGAGGCAAGAATTTTTCTTTGTCTTGTGCAGTAACTATCACTTCCTTAGCAGGCTATTCTCGTCTAGTTTCTTCCTTAAGGACTATTACCTCTACTGTTACCTTTGCTGGAGTAGGTGCTGCAGGAGCAAACATCGATTCATCTATTTTTGCCTTCTTCTCTACCACAGTTAGTCTATTTCCAAGAGTTTGAAGTTCTGAACTGAGGCCATCCAATTTAACAGCCAGAGAATTGATGGCATCCAAAATGCTTTCGGATAATCCTTTGTCCTGAGCTTGTTCTTTCCCATTGGTATAGAATGCTTCTTGAGGTTCTACCTCAATTTTTCTTTTGCCTCCAACATAAGGGGCATTCTTTCCTTTAGCTTTTACTTTCAACAATCTTTCCCTTTCCTCACCATCTGTGCCACGGTGTAACTTCCATTCATTTCCTATCCTCACATGGCCCATCACTCACAGGACTTAAAGCTATATATATTCATTTTTGATGGTTCACAAGGGATAGACTTTAAATTAACATTAAAATATCTGAAGACTTTTGTTAACAAATTTCCATAAGGCAGACCATTGCTAAAGGTGTTTCTTGTTTGCAACATCAACTTGGCAGCCAAGAACCCCAAACTTATTTGCCTTCCTTTAGCCAAGGCTAATATAATCACCATCTGCATTATGTTAATGGAGGTTTTATAACCAAAACTTGGCACCACCATGGTAGAAATCATATGGTGTAAGATCCTACCTTCTCCATTTAGCCATTTGGTGTTTCTGTTATTGGAATTCTTGAAACTCCTTCCACCAACAAATAATTCTTCAAATTTCTTTAAATCAAACATGTCAATTCCCTCGAAAAATTTATTCAGTTCAAAATACTAAATCCCTCCATCTCTTACTTCACACATTCTGTTCAGCAAACGGTGGTCGAACTCAATATTCTTCCCCCCAATTCTAGAAGTATACCATCGAATCATAAACCCTCCATCGGTTTCCTCAAGTTGTCCTTTCCTCAAGTTAGCCTAGAATTCCTAAATAAGGGGGGTAAACAACTTTTCATCGACAGACAGTAAACTACCCCAACCAATAGACTCAAACATATTCAACACATTGGAGAAATTTAGGAAAAATGATGGATTTACTCGATACCCAATAATCATAGTTTTATTTCTTGAGACCCAATCATTACAATCAATTCATTTTTTGAATTTATAAATCGAAGTACCCGAGTCTTGGAACTCACTTGTTTCGGTTATGATTTTGAGGAATCATAATGGGAGGCTGAGAAATCTGGTGCAGTTTCTCTTTCTTTGTTCATTGCAGAAGGCTTTTTCTTCATCATTGGAGAAGTTTTTATGCTCCTTCTTTGATTTTAGTGTGGTTGATTTTATTTTTGCCATTTTTTTTGAGAAGATGAGGGCTTTAACAATCGGTTGTTCAGAGAAGAAGAACTCAAAGAATTTTGAAGAAGATGGAGTGAGTAATTGTCGGTTCTAGAGTTTTGGAAGAGAGAAGGAAAGGAATGTCCTTTGTTAATTCCTAGAAAGCTACGATAGAAGTGTAATTAAGTACATTGAAAATACCACTTTACTCAGAGATTACAAAAAATCCGTCTTGAGAAAAGTTCAAGCATTTTGAAATTCAAATATGAAAATATGAAAGTAGTCATTTTAAAAGGAAAATATGAAGCATTAAAGATGATTCTGTTTTGGATTTAGGGCCAATCCAAAATATACATCCAAACAGAACTTCTTTAGGGATAAGTTTTGGAGGTGGGTTTTGGATTCAAACATTGCGTCCAGAATCTTTGTCTTCAGTGATTCTGCAAGATAAAGAAAACTTGTGCAAACAAGTCAGTCATGTGATTCTTGTAATTCCCAAACCTTTTCTGTAACACCCTGCTACCTAGGCCCAACAGGGCTGGGGATGTCGCCCCGTTCAAAGGATAAGAGGTCTTTATAACTAGGTCACACAACAAAAATTTAAACAATACTTTGAAATTTAAAACTTATTACAACCCAAAAATTCAAGAACAAATCCGAAATAAAAATTGTTCACTCTCAACTCCCAAAGCATTACATAAAATGAATAACAGAATATCTTCCAAACAGGCAACAACTAGCTACTCAACCCCAACAGCAAGATAGACCTAAAATCATGGTAAAAAGGGTGATGAGATAAAAATCTCAGTAAGTCCATGTGTGCTTTGGGTGTCCAGTGAAAATAGTTCATGAATGCAAGGTGTAAGAACTTCATAAGAAAAATACTAGCAAGCAATAAACAATGTTCAAAATCAAGAGTGGCGTTTTAGCTTTTCCAACCACACATGTATAATAAAATCAACCACTCAAAAGGGCGGCCATGGGTTACCACACGTTAGGCACCATAACTATACAACGATCAGAATTCCACACTTTGTGCAGATTGACAAAAAGGTAGGTGATCGGCCTATCAGGTAAGATACTCCTTCTTCTCTACACCCAAACAAAACCGGTTGTCCATTTCAACAACACACAGTCCACATGACTGAAACCTGCTAGCTCGGACTGACATGACTAAGTAGTACTGACGTTTCTCTAAGTTGAGTTCATCTTCTGGAGGTGGCCTCCTGCCAGAAGACTTGCTCTTGCTATTCAAAACTAACACTACTAGCCTACCCTTATTGAGTACTCAATGATGATTGTCCCACTTGGGAGAAAATTGGTAAAACATAGCCTTACTTGAAAATGGCAATCAAGGGTTTCTAAAGTCTTTGTCAAAATTAGTTTTAGAAATAGTTTGGTGTTTGAGTAAAACTGCTTGTTGATTTTCAAATAATTAGTTTGACTGAAACAAGAAAGGAAACAGTTCTTAATTGCCTTTACCAAATCAGTGTTCACATACTTCGTGTTTAGCTTGCCATGGTAATCTTTTACAACAAACAAGTTTTATGCAAGAGCTTATCTGATCCTTTGCTCGAGATAAATTAGAGATCTCCAAAAGCTGACCTAACCCCGCCTGGGGTAAATATAAGCCATAATCAAACTCAAGCCAAAATTTGCTTTGATAAATAATCCTAACTCCACTTACTACAATCATGACCCTAGTGTTCCAGACTTTAAGGCTAGATAATCAAAATGATTTTATAAAATAAATCTAGCTTGATAATAAAATAACTAGAGTTTGTGAAATAGTTACTAATAAGTTGTAGATTTAAATCTTGCTATAAATAAATTAGGGTTTATTTGATGAAGGGTCCTAGGTCCTAGATGATATTATTTAAAATAATGATTTATAATAACTAATGGTTAGAAAATAATTGGTAAATAAAATTAATATTAAGTAAATGTTAATATGTGTTGATTAAAAGATAATAAATAAATTTTATTAGTACTTATGAATTTATGACTTACAAGATTAATATTCTACCTATTATGATTATTTATATAATAGGCTTTATTAGATATTATTATTATACATAATATTTATATATTTTATTTCTTTAATAAAAGCTATCATTTATTTGACTAAAATATCATTATTTTATATAATAGTCCAAATCCACATTTTCCTAGGGTTTTCGAAATCATTACAAGAAATTATAGTATTAATCATTTTATTGATGAAATAAAATTGGCTAACTTAATTAGCTTAGGAACAACAAGGTCATGATTATAATTCCTATTGCTAACCATCATCATGAACATACACTCTACACCAATCAACAAATCATCCAAATCATGTAATAAAGCATAGATCTAAATCTACCAACACATGATCTAAACTCCACTAAACATAATCATATTCATGGCCTCAACAAGAATACATGAACATAAAATCCTATTCACCAAAGGTGACATAATCTCTAACATGCTTAATCATTCATACTACTCACGACATGAAGGCATGCAACAAACCCTAAAACATTATAAAATTCAACCAAGACCAATCATCCTCATGCATCAATCCCTACTCCATCATATAAACGCATTTATTCTCATGCTTTAATCCCAACTCCATCATATATATGCATACTCAATCTCCAAACATAATCCATCCTTCTCCAACAACATCCAAAAGACATGAATCTTGAATTTAAAGAGAAGGTTGAAGAGGCTTACTTGAATGATGACTACCTTGAAAAAGTTTCAAAAGAATCCTCACGCTTGGAAAGCTTGATCTGTCCAAGGAGAAAGAAGAAAAATGGCCATGGTTGGAGTAACCACTCAGCGGAGAGAGAGAGAGAGAGAGAGAGAGAGAGAGAGAGAGAGAGAGAGAGAGAGAGAGAGAGAGAGAGAGAGAGATTATTAGTATATTTCATTAATGGTTGAAGAGGAACGAAGATGAACATAATCGTTCATGCTTACCTTGAGAGTGTTCTTGAGCCTTCAATGAAAATTCTGGTTTTTAATCCGAAAGTAAAATCTTTTTTTCAGCGTTTGATGTTATAAATTGCAGAAATGGATTTAAGAGGATGAGTAGGTGTGATCTAGAGTTTTTGGAGAAGATTGAAGAGGTTTAGAGTGTTCTTAAGCGTGGAGAATGGTGGTGTGTGTTCTTGGAGGTTTGGAGAGAATGGAGAGAATGGAGGAAGGCTGGTCGAAATTCTGCTTGGAAAGGGTGGCCAAATGGAATGGAGAATTCTGGTGATTGAATTCTCAGATTTGGGAGAAAAGGAAAGCTAGTTTGAAATTCAAAAAGAATAATTTAGGGAGTGTGTTATGGTAGCAAGTATGGTAAGAATATCTTGGTTGAAGGAGGTCTTTTATGAGCTTCAATGGCTGACTGGTTGGCTGGGATTTTGTTGAGATGAATGATGCTTGAAAGAGCTATAGGGTGGCCGAATTATGGAGTGCAATGGTGAAGGAATTTTCTTGATAGTTGAGGCTTAATCCATGGAAATTTGATGAAATAATTGCTGGAATTTTGGACTCCAAATGAAGGTTTGATTGCAGCAATTGATGGAGTGATATAAGGAGCAGCCATGGAGCTTCATTCGAGCAGATCAATGGAGAAGATGGTGAAGCTCAATTCATGGCTGACTAAGGTTGGTTTCACAGAGAAAATGGAGTATGTTTCGGACATGGGTGAAGAAGAAACAAAGCTGGAATTTCTGGTTGGTTTTTTGCATGGCTTGGTAGAATTTCTGTGCAGATTTTTCTGCAACGCTTCAGCCTATTTGCAGAAGGTTTGAAGAGGTATTGGAGGGTTCTTTAAGGCTGGTTTCCAGCCTTGTTTATGGAGGAAAGATAGGGTTGAATTGCTGGTTGGAAAGGTGGAAAAAACAGCTTGGTTCTTGGCTCACCGTGTTGCGAAAACTGTCTAGGGATTTTTCTGGTTTGCACAGCTTTTGTGCAGTCTGGTTTTGGTTGAAGTTTTTAGTCCTCAAGCTGAGTGAATTGGCTATTTTTCTAGAAGTATTTGAGAGGGAAAGATGGCTGAAGGTTTCGACAATTGAACTGATCAAGAAGCTGGAAAAATTTCCAGGTTGCTACAAGAAGAAGATGATTACTCATAGGGTGGATTTTGAAGGTTCAACCATGGAGATTAATTCTCTTGGGAACCTTCCATAACTCTTCCCCATTTTCGGCCAATATGCTACCCTCCCATAGGTAATTTCTATCCTCCAAGATCAAGGAAGCTTGCTGGAATTTTCTGGAAATAAAATGGCTTGAATAAATTGAGCAACTTAATTGGTCAAGAATTAAGGTATGTTAGAGAACAAAAAGGTTATGAATCCCTTATGGATTTTTATGTAGGGCACAAGAGTGGAATTAGGACATTCCTTTCATATCTCCCCTAGGACAACATCCCTACTCCTCCCTAAGTCATGTAAGGCCGAAAATAGCCTACCTATCAAAAATAAAATTTAATCATGCTAAAACTTAAATGATGGAATTTGAACTCAAGACCTCAAGAATTTATTCCAAAGCTCTAACCACTAAACTACAACAACTCTTGTTCTTATTTTCTCTCCGAAATATTTTTCCTATTTAACCCTTAAACTATCTCCCTATTTCCATCTCAAGCAAAAATTACCATTTTGCCCTTCTTACTCACTAAGCACAATTAAGCCATCTAGACTACAAATCACAAATCCAAAGTACATAAAATCATCAAAAATATTTTTATGGATATAAGAAAATATGATATGCATCCCGACCCCCTTACTCTAGAGTTGGTTTTAGTTGGGGTTTCACACCCTCCCTTCTTTAGGAGAATTTCACCCCTAAATTCAGGCATACCTCTATCTCAGATTGGGATACTTCTCTTTACCCACTCATCTGATTCCCATGTGGCATCTCACGTGCCATGATGCTCCCACTAAACTTTTACCATTGGTATCTGCTTGTTCCGGAGATTCTTGATACTGCGGTCCAATATTCACACGGGTTTCTCCACATAGCTTAGATCGGGTTGCAACACTAATGGGTCCTTATTCAGAACATGACTGGAATCGGCATTGTACTTCTTCAGTTGCGATACAAGAAACACATCATGAATCCCTATCAATCCATTCGGCAAGTCCAATCGATATGCTACCGGTCCAATCCTTTCCTTTATCGAGAACGGTCCCAAATACCTTGGATTCAGCTTCCCAGCTTTCGGGTGCTTCAAGATTCCTCTATCTAGCATCAATCTCAGAAATACACTGTCTCCTACTTGAAACTCCTACTCTCTCCGCCTATTAACTGTATAGCTTTTTTGTCGGCTTTGAGCTGCCCTCAACCTTTCCCTGATTAACTTAACTTTGTCCAACATTTCCTGAACACAGATTTCTCCGATTTTACTGATGTGTCCATCTTCTGACCAACTCCAGCATAGCGGTACTTGACACTTGCGTCCATACAGGGCCTCATATGGAGCCATCCCAATTGAAGCTTGATAACTATTATTATACGAAAATTCCGCGTACGGAACACATTCAATCCACTTATCCTCGAACTCCAGCACACAGGCTCTCAGCATATCTTCTAATATTTGTATAACATTTTTTGACTGCCCATCGGTTTGCGGATGCACCGTCGTACTAAACTTCAGACTCGACCCCATTACTTCTTGAAACTTGCCCCAAAAATGAGAGGTAAACCTCGGGTCTTGGTCAGACACAATACTCGAAGGCACTCCATGGAGACGGACTATTTCTCGCATATAGGTTTGAGCCAACTTCTCCATAGAATCTCTTACATTCACTGGTATGAAGTGAGTTGATTTGGTTAGTCGATCCACTACCACCCATATGGCGTCCTTTTGGGTCCTTGACATAGGAAGTCCAGTGACAAAATCCATGGTCACTTCCTCACACTTTCATTCAAGTACTGACAACGGTTACAATAGTCCTGCTGACTTCTTATGCTCCGTTTTGACCTTTTGATAGGTGAGACATGTCGAGATTTATTTAACCACATTCTGCTTCATTCTGGGCCACCAATAGGCCCTTTTCAGATCCTGATACATTTTGACTTCCCCCGGATGAATGGCGTACTTGCTCCTATGCGCCTCTTCTAAAATTCTGTCCTTCAATTGATGCTCTCCGGGCATACACAACCGATCCCTAAAATACAAAACTCCTGCTTCGTCTTGCCAAAATTCACTGCCTTGCCGTTTAAGCTCCTTGTCCTTGAAAAGCTGAAATTCTGCGTTACTTTGTTGAGCTTCCATAATTTCCTGCCTTAGATCTGGTGTCAACTTCAGGTTGCTAACAACAATTCTCTTCTCTTACACTTCCACTCTCTTGTCCAACATATCCTGAGCTACTTGAATCTCCTGCACTCTTAATCTGGCCATACTAACTTTTCTGCTCAGGGCATCAGCAACAACATTAGCCTTCCCCAGATGATAGTTGATTGGACAACGGTACTCTTTTAAAAATTCCATCCACCTTCACTGTCTCAAATTCAAATCCTTCTGAGTGAAGATGTGCTTCAGGCTCTTGTGGTCAGTGAATACTTCATATTCTGCCCCGTATAGATAGTGTCGCCATTTCTTGAGAGCGCACACAATGGTTGCCAGCTCTAGATCATGTGTAGGGTAGTTGACTTCATGAGGCCTCAACTTTCGAGAAGCATAAGCGATCACCTTCCGGTCTTGCATCAAAACCGCTCCCAATCCTTCTTTTGAAGCATCGGTATATAGCGCGTAAGGCTTATCTCCCTCTGGCAGACTCAACACTAGTGCTGTTATTAATCTTTGCTTCAGCTCCTGGAAACTCTTCTCACATTTTTCACTCCAAACAAATGGAACATCTTTTCTCAGCAGTCGGGTCATAGGCGATGCCAGCGTTGAAAATCCTTTGATGAACCTCCTATAGTAACCAGCTAATCCCAAAAAGCTTTAAATCATGGTGATGTTCTCTGGTTGCTTCTAGTCTGACACTGCTTCAACCTTTGCTAGGTCTATCTTTATTCCCTCATTGGTCAGCACGTGGCCGAGAAATGCTTCACTATCCAGCTAGAACTCACACTTGCTAAACTTAGCGAAAAGCTTGTGCTCCCGCAGCTTCTCCAATACGAGCTTCAAATGTTTTGCATGCTCCCTCAGACTCTTTGAATAAATTAGAATGTCATCAATAAAGACCACCACGAACTTGTCCAAATAGGGTTGGAACACTCGATACATCAAATCCATGAATACTGCTGGAGCATTGGTCACCCCGAACGGCATTACCATGAACTCATAATGTCCATATCTGGTGTTGAAGGTGTTGGGGATATGCCCTAGAGTCAATTTGTACTTATACTATTGTCATTATGTTTTATATAATAATATGGGGCTTTCCTTTCCATGAATAGTGAGTTTTGTTTTGTGGTCATCAAGTACGTGACTTGATAGTAAAACCCTACAATGAATATAATGACTATTCTAAAACTGTCCCTGATCGATTATTATTATTGGAATAATAATAAATTAAGATTAGTATGTTTGTGACTTGATGGCTATGTTTTACTAGCCATGGATATTTGTGATATCGAATCAAGACATAAATAAATGTTAGAGAATATTGTATTGGATATGATCCACTGTGAGAGTACTTCATAGAATATGTCATAAGTACTTTCGAGACATAATAATATTGAAAGTCCTTCGACCTAAATTCATCATAGTTTCCTACTTGATAAATTCTATATTTTGACATTGTCTAAAGTTGTCTTTAACCAAATAATAAATTAGACTACTGTTGGATATAGAATAAATCAAGGAGAGGAATATGATTGATTGTGAAGGAATTTGTCCCTCTCAATTATGGGAGAGATATCCATAGGCCCATTGATAAGTTAGACTGTTAAAAATGCATGGCCGTGCTCAAATATATCAATTTAAGATATTGATATCATTTGTTTGAATAGTCTACTATGAAATCAATAAATAATTGATTAAGCTTAATAAGGATGACATGCTCCGTGCCTTATACTTAATCTGGATATCGTGTGACAAAAGGACTAAATATAAAATTATGGTTTGGTTCAAAGAGATCACCGATCTTCATTTAACCTGGATAGTTATAATGTTTTGCTAGAAATCGTTTATAACTTGTGGGTCATTTAAATATGATTTAGGCACACTGCCAGTGTTAAATGAACCTATAGGGTCACACAATAAGCGAACTTGTTAGATTATTTTTCTGGTGACCAGATTCGATGAATCTGGAAATATGTCTAAGTTAATCGTACTTAGAAAAATTTACCAGATATAATGAATCTGGAAATATGTCCACATTCGATGTATCTGGATGATGTCCAGATTATAAGAATCTGACTCGGTAAATTAATTAGTTAAATTATCGAGATAATGGCAGAATCTTATCATATCAGTTTTAATTTAATTTGAATTTAAATTAGAATATGATAAGATATTATTAGGGTTAGATCTAAGAGGTTCGGGGGTTTTTAAGAAAACCCTAGCCGTCTTTTCAATAGTCTAATTTTTCGGTTGAGAACATTCGTGCCATTCTCTATTAGAAGAGGAAAAAAAAAAACCTCTCAAACCCTAGGTGCTAGCACTCCCCGGGTATCAAGTGAGTTCGCGGTGTGTATCCGATAGAGGACGTTCGCATACTGCAGTGTCTGGTGATTGTTCGGGTTGAACGTATAACAGCGCAATCAGAATCGAAGGATTTCGATTACAGCAACTAGAGGTAATTCTTAAACCTTAGATCTTCTTAATCGTTTACTTGGGTCCTCAGGAGGGATTCGTAGATGTTTTCCGTGTTTAGAAGTCCATGAATTCTAACAGTGGTATCAGAGCAACTTGCTAAACGATTAGGTTGATTGATCTGTGTTAATCGTATTGTTGAATACATGTATGATATGTATATGTGAATTTAAACGGTATGTATCAGCATGTTCGCATGATTATGATTTTAGAATACTTAGCATGCAGACTGCCTGAATTAGGTTTAATATATGCATCTTAGTTGCCTGATCAGACCAGATTAGTTGTAGATTGTCTGTAAATTGGTCTGTTTTAATATGATATGGTATCGTAAGCATGCTATCCGTCGTTCTATATTTTCGAATTGTTTGTATTAATCGGCCATGATAATATGTTATCTGTATAAATATGATTAAAAGAACGCATATTGTCTGTAATATGAATTTTCACGGCGATGGTTACTAAGGGGTCCGAACATTAATTTGATTAATATTCGGAAATCGGAAGGCAAAATCTCATTCAATGAGAGAAGGAAAAATCGTTTTTCCTTTCGGGGGCGCTGCCCCCGGAGACCCTCGCAAGGGTCGCTGCCCCTTGGAACCCCAACTAACTATTTGTTGTGTGTTATTCGTTAGTGTTTTTAATTGTAGTTGTGGATTATTTTGAATAGTGTATAGCATGGCCCGTTTTATCCCAATGTGATTGGCTGGTTACATTATGGTTGTTTTAAGTTGTAATTTTTAAATACGGCCTGCGTGTCGTTTTTCATTGTTGTAAAGTTGTACTACTTTCCTAGAATAGGAATTATTTTAATTTTACTATCCAATGTAAAAGAAGACGACAGCCAACATTTACAACCAAGGAGGAGTATGCTCAAGGCATTAGAGAATGCTTAAGGAGTTCATATACTTAGATTGACCACCTTGATCTTCACTTTGCTCGTGATGATCAACATAGGTTATGGGCCATGCTATGTCACTTTTATTTATGTCTTGCATGCATATTTGATATGTTTATTTCCTGCTTACTACAATCAAATTTTTTTTTTAAAAAAAAAAAGAAAAAAAAATTTAAGTGTTAAATGCCTTCCAAAATCAAACACTTGTTATTACTTGGATCATCATATGGTCATTCCTACCAAAGTAGGAGGCTTTTGATTATCTGAGTGAGATAAGATGGAAAATAGTTTTCCATATGTTTGATATGGTTTGACTTAACTGGGCTATCAAAATGGTTTTTGGGCCTAGGGCATTATATGAGATATTTTTAGCCAGGACATTTGATGTCTATCTCATTTAAAATTTGAGTTTTATTTAATTATAAGATTAAAGCCAAAGCTTACTTATGATTAAAATAAAATATTTATATAAAAAAATATATATTTTCCCCACTATGATACATCAAAATGTTGAAGTTTTAAAAAGTTTAAATGCTTTTAGTGGGAGTTTTTCGTTGAAGTCTAAAAAAAAAAAATTAATTACTTTGCATATTTTTGTATGTAGATAATGGCAACAAACAGTTGGAATAATTCATTGCGATCTGTGCTTGAAAAAGACAAGCTTAGTGGGACTAACTTTCTTGATTGGGCACGAAACTTAAGAATTGTTTTTAAGCAAGAAAAAAGGCTCTATATTCTTGAAAATTCTATTCCCCCTACTCCAGCAAATAACACCTCAAAAGCTGAAAAAGATGCTTATAGTAAGCACAAAGATGACTCCAACGATGTTACTTGCCTCATGCTAGCAACCATGAATTCTGAACTTAAAAAACAGTTTGAAGAAGTAGAGGCATATGACATGATTGTGCATCTCAAGGAAATGTTCCAAGAGCAAGCACGACAAGAGAGATTTGAAACTCACAAGGCGTTAAATGCATGTAAGATGGTTTCTGGCACCTCGGTAAGTGCTCATGTCCTTAAAATGAAGGGCTATCTAGATCATCTTGATAAGCTTGGTGCTCTTGTTAATCATGACATGGCCACGGATTTGATCTTGAGCTCTTTACCTGATGAGTATGACCAGTTTGTCATGAATTTTAACATGCATAATGTGGAGAAATCCATTACCGAATTGCATGGGATGCTAGAACAAGCTGAACTGAACATTAAGAAGAATACTCCTAGTGTTCTAATGGTTCAAAAAGGGAAAGGCAAAAAGAACAACCAAAAGGGCAAGGTCATGGCTAGTAAGGGTAAGGGCAAGGCAAAGTCCAAGTTCAAGCCCAAACCTAAGGCCAAGACACCAAAAGAGGGAGCTTGCCACCATTGTGGAGAACAAGGACATTGGTTAAGAAATTGCAAGCTCTATTTGGAAGCAAAGAAAAAGAAGGACAGTGCAACTGCCGCTTCAGGTATTTATGTTATTGAAATTAATTTATCTACTTCTGATTCATGGGTATTGGATACCGGTTGTGGATCTCACATTTGTGTAAATGTGCAGGGTCTAAAAAGGAGTAGAGCCTTAGCAAAAGGCGAGGTGGACCTACAAGTTGTGAATGGAGTAAAAGTTGCTGCAGTAGCTGTAGGAACTTTTGAATTAATTTTGCTCAGTGGGCTTGTTTTAGAACTGAACAATTGTTTTTATGTTCCTGCTATGAGTAGGAATATTATTTTAGTTTCTTGTTTGGATTTAGAAGGTTTTGAATTTGTTATTAAGAATAACATTTGCTCCATTAATAAAAACGACATTTTTTATGGAGATGCTTCATTATCGAATGGGCTCTATATTCTAAATTTTCGTGGATCTTCAAACATGTCTATCTATAATATAAATACTAAGAGATTGAAATCCAATGATTTAAATCAGACTTACTTCTGGCATTGTCGTTTGGGCCATATAAATGAGAAACGCATAACAAAGCTTTATAATGATGGACTTCTAAAATCGTTTGATTTAGAATCTTACAAAACATGTGATTCTTTTTTATTAGGCAAAATGACTAAAGTGCCTTTCAAGAGACAAAATGAAAGGGCAACTGATTTATTGGGCCTAATACATACTGATATATGTGGACCAATGAATTCACATGCTAGAGGAGGATTTCAGTACTTCATTACATTTACAGATGATTTCAGCAAATATGGCTACCTGTATATGATGAAACATAAATATGAATCGTTCCAGAAATTCAAAGAATTTCAAAATGAAGTACAAAATCAACTTGGCAAAAGTATCAAAATACTTCGATCGAATCGAGGTGGTGAATACTTAAGTCACGAGTTTGACGAGCATCTTAAAAATTGTGGAATTATTTCCCAATTAACTCCACCAGGAACACCTCAATGGAATGGTGTATCTGAACGGAGAAATCGGACTTTATTAGATATGGTTCGATCAATGATGAGTCAAACTGATCTTCCAATCTCCTTTTGGGGTTATGCCCCGAGACTTGCTGCATTCATACTAAATCGAGTTCCATCTAAATCGGTTCAGAAAACGCCATATGAGATATGGACTGGGAGACAACCTAGTTTGTTATTTCTGAAGATTTGGGGTTGTGAAGTTTATGTAAAGCGTTTATTATCTGATAAACTTGCACCTAAATCAGATAAATGCATATTTGTAGGGTATCCTAAAGAAACTAAAGGATATCAATTTTATCTCCCGAAAGAAAATATAGTAATTGTTGCTCGAAATAGATTCTTTCTTGAAAAGGAATTTATTTCCAAAAGAATCAGTGGGAGTAAAATACATCTTGATGAGATTCAAGGACCACAATTAGTGCCTGAACCTTATCGAGATGAGATTCAAGAGCCACAATTAGTGCCTGAACCAAATAATGAATCTTGATTAGATGGCTCACAAGTCCAAGATGAGCCTACATCTATAGAACAAGGACCTCGAAGATCTGATAGGGTTCGTCAACAACCTGAGAGATATGAATTTCTCATCACTAATGATCACAATGTGGAGCTTATGGTTAATGATGAGCCCACTTCCTATCAAGAAGCCATTAAGAGTTCTGACTCTGGAAAATGGTTAGAGGCTATGAAGTCTGAGATGAAATCCATGTATGATAACCAAGTTTGGACTTTGGTTAACCCACTTAAAGGTTCAAAAACCATTGGGTGTAAGTGGGTTTTCAAAAGAAAACAGACATGGAGGGAAATGTGCATACTTACAAAGCACGTCTGGTAGCAAAATGTTATAGACAAAGTCATGGTATAGACTATGATGAAACATTTTTACTAGTTGTAATGCTTAAATCTATCAGAATTCTTCTTGCCATAGCAGCATATTATGACTATGAAATTTGGAAAATGGATGTAAAAACCGCGTTTCTTAATGAAAACTTACTCGAAGATGTGTACATGACACAACCTGAGGGTTTTGATGATCCTTTGAATTCTAATAAAATGTGCAAGCTTCAAAGATCCATTTATGGATTGAAGCAAGCATCTCGAAGCTAGAATCTTCGTTTTGATGAAGCAATTAAAGAATTTAACTTTATCAAAAATGAAGATGAGCCTTGTGTCTATAAGAAAACAAGTGGGAATGCAATAGTCTTTTTGGTACTTTATGTTGATGATATCTTACTCATTGGAAACGACATCCCAACTCTACAAAATGTAAAGATATGGTTAGGAAATTGTTTCTCAATGAAAGACTTAGGTGAAGCTGCCTATATTCTAGGTATAAGGATCTATAGAGATAGATCTAGAAAGCTAATTGGACTAAGTCAAAGTGCATACATTGACAAGGTACTGAAAAGGTTCAGTATGCAAGACTCTAAGAGAGGATTCTTGCCAATGTCACATGGCATTAAGCTCAGCAAAACTCAAAGTCCTTCTACGAAGGATGAAGAAGAGCGCATGAACAAGATACCATACGCTTCCGCTATAGGGTCTATCATGTATGCCATGTTATGTACTCGACCCGATGTATCATATGCATTGAGCATGACGAGCGGAGTTCCGATCAAATCCTGGAGAGGCACATCTGGATCGCTGTCAAGAACATACTGAAGTACTTAAGAAGAACTAAAGATATGTTCTTAGTTTATGGAGGACAAGAAGGCGAGCTAGTTGTAAATGGTTACACTGATGCTAGTTTTCAGTCCGACATAGATGATTATAGATCGCAATCAGGTTTTCTATTTTGTTTGAATGGAGGTGCTGTAAGCTGGAAAAGTTCAAAGCAAGACACCGTGGCCGATTCTACTATAGAAGCTGAGTATGTAGCTGCCTCAGCTGCAGCTAAAGAAGCAGTTTGGATTAAAAAGTTCATTATAGAACTAGATGTAATTCCTAGTATTGTGAACCCAGTGGATCTCAATTGTGACAACAATGGAGCCATTGCACAAGCTAAGGAACCAAGATCACATCAGCGATCCAAACATATACTTAGACGTTTTCATCTCATTCGAGAAATTGTTGGTAGAGGAGATGTCAAAGTATGCAAGATACCAACTGATGACAATGTTGCAGATCTACTGATAAAGCCTCTCCCATCGTCTAAACATGATAGTCATACCAGATCAATGGGATTACGGCTTATGCCAAATTGCTCTTAGTGCAAGTGGGAGACTGTTGGGGATATGCCCTAGAGTCAATTTGTACTTATACTATTGTCATTATATTTTATATAATAATATGAGGCTTTCCTTTCCATGAATAGTGAGTTTTGTTTTGTGGTCATCAAGTACGTGACTTGATAGTAAAACCCTACAATGAATACAATGACTATTCTAAAACCGTCTCTGATCGATTATTATTATTGGAATAATAATAAATTAAGATTAGTATGTTTGTGACTTGATGGCTATGTTTTACTGGCCATGGATACTTGTGATATCGAATCAAGACATAAATAAATGTTAGAGAACATTGTATTGGACATGACCTACTATGAGAGTACTTCATGACATATGTCATAAGTACTTTCTAGCCATAATAATATTGAAAGTCCTTCGACCTAAATTCATCATAGTTTCCTACTTGATAAATTCTATATTTTGACATTGTCTAAAGTTGTCTTTAACCAGATAATAAATTAGACTACTGTTGGATACAGAATAAATCAAGGAGAGGAATATGATTGATTGTGAAGGAATTTGTCCCTCTCAATTATGGGAGGGATATCCATGGGCCCACTTGATAAGTTAGACTGTTAAAAATGCATGGCCGTGCTCAAATATATCAATATAAGATATTGATATCATTTGTTTGAACAGTTTACTATGAAATCAAGAAATAATTGGTTAAGCTTAATAAGGATGACATGCTCCGTGCCTTATGCTTAATCTGGATATCGTGTGACAAAAGGACTAAATATAAAATTATGGTTTGGTTCAAAGAGATCACCGATCTTCATTTAACCTGGATAGTTATAATGTTTTGCTAGAAACCGCTTATAACTTGTGGGCCATTTAAATATGATTTAGGCATACTGCCAGTGTTAAATGAACCTATAGGGTCACACAATAAGCGAACTTGTTAGGTTATTTTTCTGGTGACCAGATTCAATGAATCTGGAAATATGTCTAAGTTAATCGTACTTAGAAATATTTACTAGATGCAATGAATCTGGAAATATGTTCACATTCGATGTATCTAGATGATGTCCAGATTATAAGAATCTGACTCGGTAAATTAATTAGTTAAATTACCGAGATAATGGCAGAATCTTATCATATCAGTTTTAATTTAATTTGAATTTAAATTAGAATATGATAAGATATTATTAGGGTTGGACTCTAAGAGGTTCGGGGATTTTTAAGAAAACCGTAGCCGTCTTTTCATTAGTCCAATTTTTCGGTTGAGAACATTCGTGTCATTCTCTACCAGAAGAGGAAAAAAAAAAAAAAAACCTCTCAAACCCTAGGCGCTAGCACTCCCCGGGTATCGAGTGAGTTCGCAGTGTGTATCCGATAGAGGACGTTCGCATACTGCAGCGTCTGATGATTGTTCGGGTTGAACGTACAACAGCGCAATCAGAATCGAAGGATTTCGATTACAGCAACTAGAGGTAATTCTTAAACCTTAGATCTTCTTAATCGTTTACTTGGGTCCTCAGGAGGGATTCGTGGATGTTTTCCGCGTTTAGGAGTCCATGAATTCTAACAGAAGGCCATCTTAGGGATATCCTCCTCTTTTATCCGCACTTGATAGTACCCTTGCCTCAGGTCCAATTTGGAGTAGCAACTGGATCTTTGTAACTAGTCGAACAACTCATCAATCAGTGGTAGGGGATACTTGCTCTTGATCGTCAGATTGTTTAAGCCCCGATAGTCAATACATAGCCTCAGAGTCTCGTCCTTCTTTTTCACAAATAGTAGGGTGCTCCCCAAGGTGACATGGTAGATCTGATGTAGCCTTGCTTCACTAACTCTTCTAACTGCTCCTTCAGCTCTTTCAGCTCTGCCGGTGCCATCTGATACGGGGTCCGAGATACTGGTTTCGCTCTCGAAACAAGGTCAATGGTAAATTTAACTTCTCGGATGGGAGGTAGAGAGGTAAGTTCCGCTGGGAACATATTGGGAAAGTCCTTCACTACCTCGGTGTCCCCCAGAGTGCATTAATCCTTGGGCTTGTTTATCACATAAGCTAGGTATCCTTGACATCCTTGATTCAGCAATTTCTGGGCCTTAGCCCCCGCTATCAAATACTTCAATTCTTTCACTCTCTTGCCATCAAATTCCAACACATCACAACCCGGTCTAATGAATTGGACTGATTTATTCTTACAGTCTATCCTAGCCCCATTCTTTGCTAGCCAATCTATTCCCAATATCAAATCATAATCCTCAATATCCAACACTATCAAATCTCCCTCCAAGCTTTCTTTCCCCACATCAATTTTATAATTTTGCACATACCGATCTTGTAACACCCCGCTACCTAGGCTCGCCAGGGCCGGGGATGTCGCCCCGTCCAAAGGACAAGGGGTCTTTATAACTAGGTCACACAATTAAAATAGCGAAATGAAAATAATAATTTAACTTAAAATTTATTACAACCCAAGAATAAATCCACGAATAAAACCATGAATTCCCAAAAGAAATACAAATCCATAAATATAATCATCCACTCTCAACTCCCCAAAGCAATACATAAAAATAAAAGACAACATTCTCTTCCAAGGCAGATAACACAAGCTACTCATCCCATAGCAGGATCGGCCTGAAATCATGGTGAAAAGGTGATAAGACAGAAATCTCAGTAAGTCCGTGTGTGCTTTGGGTGTTCAGTGGAAATAGTTCATGGATGCAGAGTATAAAAACTTTATAAGAGAAATATTGGCAAGCAATACACATTAGTCAAAAGCAAGAGTGGCGTTTTTGCTATTCCAGCCACACATAATTTATAAGATCAACCACTCGAAAGAAAGGATTATGGGTTACCACACGTTGGGCCCCATAACCGAATGGTCAGTATGCCGATACTTTGTGCATACTGCCGGTCAGAATGCCGACACTTTGTGCAGACTGACTAAAGGTAGGTGATCGGCCTACCAGGCAAGATACTCATTCTTTTCTATACCCAAACAACAACCGGGTGTCCATTCCGGCAAAACATAGTCACTTGACTGAAATAGAAACTGCTAGCTCGGACCGGCATTACTAAGTAGTACTGACGTTTCTCTAAGTTGAGTTCATCTTCTGGAGGAGGCCTCCTGCCAAAAGACTCACTCTTGCTCTTCAAAACTAGTACTACCAGTCTACCCCCATTGAGTACTCAACGTAACATATCCCACTTGGGGAGAAAATGAACAAAACATAGTTCCACTTGAAAATGGCAATTAAGGTTTTCCAAAGTTTGGGGCAAAACTGGTTTTAGAAAGAATTTTAGGTTTTGAGTAAAATCGCCCCTTGATTTACAAATAATTTATTTGTCTGAAATGAGAGTGGAAATAATCCTCAATTTCCTTTACAGAAATGAGTGACCATGCACTATTCATTTGGCTTGCCATAAAAAAAATCATTTTTCATCAAACAGGTTTTATGCAGGAGCTTACCTGATCCTTGCCCACAACAAAGGTCTCCAACAGCTGACCTAACCCTGCATAGGGTAAATACAAACCACAATCAAACTCAAGCCAAGATTCACTTTCACAAATAAAACAAACTCAACTTACTACAGTCATATCCCTAGTGTCCCAAGCTTTAAGGCTCAATAATAAATAAAAATGGTTTATAAAATAAATCTAGTTTGATATTAAAATAACTAGAGTTTGGAAAATTAGGTACAATATGTTGAAGGTTTAAATTTTGCTAAAATAATTTAGAGTTTATTTGATGAAAAGTCCTAGGTGGAATTAGGTAAAATAATGATTTATTAATAATTTAGTTGTTAGAAAATAATTGATAGCTAAAATTAGTTGAAAATAAATTTAATGAGTCTTGCTTGAAAAATAATTAGCAAATCCTTAATGGGTTTTGATTAAAAGATAATAATTAAATTTGTAGTAATAAATATTTTATTAATTATAATTATTTCCATAAAAGGCTTTAATTGATTTTATTATTTTAAATAATATATATATATATATTTTTCTAGCAGAGACTATTATTTATTTGACTAAAATATCACTATTTTATATAAAAGACCAAATCCACATTTTCCCATGGTTTTCAAAATTTTACTGGAAAAATCATATTATTAAATATTTTATTAATGAAATAAAATTTAGCTTAGGGACAACTAGATCATGATCATATTCCCATAGCTAACCACAATCATGAACATATACAACCCTTCAATTCATCAAATCATCCAAATCATGCATACAAGCATAGATCTCAATTTATCAAAACATGATCTAACCCCTACTAGCATAAATATGATCTGACTTCAACAATCCAACATGAATATAAATCCTATTCACCAAAGGTGACATAATCTCTAGCATACTTCATCACAAATACTACCTATGACATGCATCAACCTCAAATCATCATATAATCATCCAAGATAATCCTTCCATGCATAAATCCCATCTCCTTCACAATCATACATATATTCATGCTTCAATCTCAACAATATATATATATATATACTTAAATCCTATCGCCATCCACCTACTATCATCATCATCCTAGAGACATGAATCTAGAGTTTAAAAAGGAAGATTGAAGGTACTTACTTGGTTGATGAATTCCTTGAAGGAGTTTAGAGTAGATCTCAACTCCTAGATGTCTAACTTTGTCCATGGGAGATGGCGAAAGCATGTTCATGGGAGAAAAAGTCATCCGACCAAGAGAGGGGAATTTTCGGCCATAAGAGAGAGAGAGAGAGAGAGAGAGAGAGAGAGAGAGAGAGAGAGAGAGAGAGAGAGAGAGAGAGAGAGACCATTAGCATGTTTATTCACATAGGCTCTCACAAGAGATCAAGATTAGAGAAGATGAAGTTGTTAGAATAAATTTACCTTGAAGGTGTTCTTGACCTTAACAGAAATTTCTGGTTTTGATCCGAAGTAGCAAGATGATTTGAGGAGTTTGATGTTAAAAATGGTACGGATGGACTCACAACAATGAATAGATGAAGTCTGAAATTTTTAGAGGTAGTTTGAAGTGATTTGGAGAGGTATTAGGTGAAAGGAAGGAGTAGGTGTTCTTGAAGGTTGAAGAAAATCGAGAGATGGTAATGTGCAGCTGCCGAATTTTTGTGAGAGATAGAGCTGGACGAATTTCTGTAGGGTTTAGGAGGTTGATTCTCTGATTTGGAAGAGAAAAGGAAAGGTTAGTTGTTACAATCTTTGAAGAATATTTTTAGGAAGTGAATTTGGAAACTAAATATTCTAAGAATATCTTGATTGTTGGACAGCTTTTGGAGATCTGCCATGGACGAATTTCTGGGCAGTGCTTTGGTTGAATGAAAGCTGGTTGAAGGAGGCTTAGGGTGGCCCAAATTATGGAGTATAATGGTGGAGAGAAGGTCTGGTTGTTTGAGGTATATTTTATGGAAAGTTGTTAAATCATGGTAGCTGGAATTTTGGTATCCAAATCAAGGAATGATTGCAGAATTTTTTTGGAAATCTTTTAGGCATCCATGGCTGGATTTTTGTGCAGAACTTTGGGAGGACAATGGAGTTCTGTTAATGGAGGTTTAAGGGTGGTTTCAGCAGAAAAAGGATGTTGTTTCGGCTAGGAGAGAATTAGGAAACAAAGCTGGAAAAAAAAAAATCACTGCACAGATTTTTGCAAGGCTGGAATTTTCTGGACAGTTTTCGGCTGCCCTTTTCCAGGTGATTTGCAGAGGCTTTGAAGGGGAATTTCTGGGGCTTTCAAGGCTGGTTTCCAGCCTACTTCATGGAGGAAATACATGGCTAGGGTGCTGTACAAAAACTGGAAGAAAACATCTTGGTTTTGGACCTCCAAAGCTGCGATTTGTACAAGATTTTTTTTCTGGTTTTGCACCATCATTGTGCAGTCCGAAAAAAGCCATAAAAATCCAGATTCTAAGCTGATCAAAAGGGCCATTTTCTGGCAGCATTTGGGAGGGAATAATGGTTAAGAATTTTGACACCTTGAAGGCACACAAAGCTGGAAAAATTTCAGTTCTATGTACAATGGGAAATGAACCTAGCTAGAGTGAATTTTTAGAAAGTTCACTGAGGAATTTAATTCACTTGAAATCTTTCCCCCTCATCCATTGATTTGGTCCATATGATGTCTTTTACTAAGAAATTTTGAACCTTCAAAGCCACAACACGTTGCTGGAATTTTTCTAGAATAGAATTAGCTTGAACACAATGAAAAAACTAATGAATTGAGAATTAGGAAAAACTAAGGATCAAGAAGAAATGAATTCCCCTTAGAAATTTTGTGTAGAGCAAAAGAGTAGGATTTGAAGACTCCTATCATGTCTCTCATAGGAAAACATCTCTACCCTACTCCAAACACCACTAAGGTCGACAATGATACTTCCCAAGCAAAAATAAAATTTAATCATGCTATAGCTCTAATAATGGAATTTGAACCCAAGACCTCAAGAATCAATTCTAAAGCTCTAACCACTAAACCACAACAACTCTTGTTCTTATTTCCTCTCTAAAATTCTTTTCCTATTTATTTCCCAAGCTATCTCCATATTTTCACCTCAGGCAAAAATTACCATTTTGCCCTTCTCACTCAATAATCATAATCAAGCCCTCTAGACTATAAAACACAAATTCAATGCACATAAAATCATATAAAAATATATTTAAACATGCAATAAAATATGATATGCATCCCAACCCCCTTACTCTAAGGTTGGTTTTGGCTGGGGTTTCACAGATCTGCTTGCACCATCTTTCCCAAATGTGTACTCACCAACAAGGTAAAAGGTAGCTCCATTCCATCCCAACCTAAATGACATGCACAGATCTTGTTTAAATAGGAATGAGTAGAGCCAGGATCAATCAATGCATTAATGGAACGTCCTTGGATAGTAAACATACTTTCCACTACTGCTGCATCAGTTCCAATCTCCTCTTTGTTGAGAGCGAATACCTTGGCTTTCACTTGAAGCTTCAGTGCTTCACTCCCGGATGCTCCTATGGCATTGGCTCTATTGGGTCTCGGATTCTGAGCCGAATTTTCTTGTCCAACTCGGTGCAGTTTAGGGCAGGCATTCCACAGGTGGTTCAGGTCGCCGAAGTGATAACATTTCTGTTCACCTCCTTTAGACCAATAATTCTTCTTCGTGTGGCCTATTTTCCCACACTATCGGCATAACAGAAGGTTCTGCATAGGTTCAACTGGTGCGGTTGGGCTTGCTTTCCCTGATTCTACTACTGCTGGTTGGCGGGGCACTTGTTGGATTGCTGTCTCTAGAAGTGTCCCTGAGTTTGCCTTGGTAGCTGGAAGGGTCTCGATGCCATCTTGCTGTGGTCCTCATTTTCTGATCTGGTAGTGGCGTCTACGGCCCCCGAATAGGTCGTGGGTAGAGAAGGTGCCAACGCCCTCCTCAATTCCTGCCTCAATCCCTTGACAAATTGCCTCATCCTATTCTGCTCGATGTCCACTAGCCTCTTGTAGTACATTGATAGTTGGGTGAACAATGCTGCATACTGGGCTACTGTCATGCCTCCATGCTTTAAGTTTTGGAACTCGTCCTCTCGCTTTTTCACTATCCATTGAGGGATATACTCAGTTCTAAATGCTTCAACAAAGTTGGACCACGTCCATTCCTGGTTAACCATCTCCCAGTCGTCCTAAACCTGCTGCCACTATGCCCGAGCTGGGCCCCTCAAACAGAATGCAGCAAACTTAACCATTCGTTCCTCAGTGTATTAGAGCATAGCAAATACGTCTTCCATCTGCTTGATCCATTGCTCAGCATTTTGATCTTGCTCAGCTTCGCCCAAGAAGACGGGCAGTTGAAATTTCAAAAACCATTCCAATGCCTCATCTTCTCCCTTGGGGTTTCTCTACTTAGTTAGGGTCTGCAGAATCTCTGCCATCTTATTGCATGCTTGCCCTATCATCACGTCAACCGGTGCTTCAGACCCCATTCCCATATCTGGTTCACTCTCATCACCCCGGTTAGGTGATTGCATCTGGGTTGTCTCAACTTCTGGTGCCACATGATCTGCTTCCGGAATTCTCCTGCTTGACGAAGCTACACGGCGCTTGGGTGCCATTCTAAACCATACCCAAATGATAAGTTTATACATTCAATGATTAAATCATTTTAGTTGAGCATGTATTCATGGTCAGATATAAGTAAAAGAAAATCAGATGCAAGTTTTTTACTAAAGAATTGCTCATAAATTTTCTTTCAAATCTTAGAGTACTCAAGTACTCTTATTTGTATAAATTTGAATTTAAACAAAAAACAGAAATAAAACTCCATAAAAGTTTACGAAAAGTAATAAATAAGCATCTTGATCATAATAACTCTTAGCCCTCTAGTCCTCATCAGAATCTTCAGGATCAACCTCATACAACCATCCCCCAGAGTTTTTAGAGAAATCTATCCCAGCCCCACTTGCAAACCCCTCCATTGGCAATTTCCTGGTCGCATAGAACTCTCCCCGGTCTCAACCTGGCTGGGTGGAGGAATGAAAGAAGGCCTAGGTGGAGATTCATAATCTATCTCCCCCGGGTCATCATTATCTGCTGATAAATCAACTATAGGGCTAGGAGGGTGGGGAACATACTCCACGTCTATTTCCTCATCTTCACTGTCAGAACTCAATTCTATCACTGGTATTGGGGGTGGCTCATTGATCGGGACCTCATCATCACTGCTATATTCCAGAGGAATAACTGGCTGAGGAGCAGGCTGAGGTGCTGGAAGGTCTTCTGGGTAGATAAGGAAAGGAGGATGCCATTGCTGCCCCTTTATCGCGGTTCTAAGCATTCTAAGCATTCAATAGCATAAACAAGATAGGTTAGATAAGGATTTGAACTTAAATAAACAGGACATGTACTATCAATACTTGCCAAAACCTAGGCTCTAATACCACTTGTAACACCCCACTACCTAGGCCCAATAGGGCCGGGGATGTCGCCCCGTTCAAAGGACAAGGGGTTTTTATAACGAGGTCACACAACAAAAATTTAAACAATACTTTGAAATTTAAAACTTATTACAACCTAAAAATTCAAGAACAAATCCGAAATAAAAATTGTTCACTCACAACTCCTAAAGCATTACATAAAATGAATAACAGAATATCTTCCAAGCAGGCAAAAACTAGCTACTTAACCCCACAACAGGATTGACCTGAAATCATGGTAAAAAGGGTGATGAGATAAAAATCTCAGTAAGTCCGTATGTGCTTTGGGTGTCCAGTGAAAATAGTTCGTGAATGTAAGGTGTAAGAACTTCATAAGAAAAATACTGGCAAGCAATAAACAATGTTCAAAATCAAGAGTGGTGTTTTGGCTTTTTCAACCATACATATACAATAAAATCAACCACTTAAAAGGGCGGCCATGGGTTACCACACGTTGGGCCCTATAACCATACAACGGTCAGAATGCCACACTTTGTGCAGACTGAAAAAAAGGTAGGTGATCGGTCAACCGGGTAAGATACTCTTTATTCTTTACACCTAAACAAAACTGGTTGTCCATTTCGGCAACACACAGTCCACATGACTGAAGCTTGCTAGCTCGGACCGGCATGACTAAGTAGTACTGACGTTTTTCTAAGTTGAGTTCATCTTTTGGAGGTGGCCTCCTGCCAAAAGACTCGCTCTTGCTATTCAAAACTAGTACTACTAGCTTACCCTTATTGAGTACTCAACGATGATTGTTCCACTTAGGAGAAAATTGGTAAAACATAGCTTTAATTGAAAATGGCAATCAAGGGTTTCAAAGTCCTTGTCAAAATTAGTTTTAGAAACAGTTTGGTGTTTGAGTAAAACTGCTTGTTGATTTTCAAATAATTAGTTTGACTAAAACAAGAAAGGAAACATTCCTTAATTGCCTTTAGCAAATCAGTGTTCACATACTTCATGTTTAGCTTGCCATGGTAACCTTTTACAACAAATAAGTTTTATGCAGGAGCTTACCTGATCCTTTGCTCGAGATAAATTAGAGATCTCCAAAAGCTAACCTAACCCCACCTGGGGTAAATATAAGCCATAATCAAACTCAAGCCAAAATTTGCTTTCATAAATAATCCTAACTCCACTTACTACAATTATGACCCTAGTGTTCCAGACTTTAAGGCTAGATAATCAAAAGGATTTTATAAAATAAATCTAACTTGATAATAAAATAACTAGAGTTTGTGAAATAGTTACTAATAAGTTGTAGGTTTAAATCTTGCTATAAATAAATTAGGGTTTATTTGATGAAGGGTCCTAGGTCCTAGATGATATTATTTAAAATAATGATTTATAATAACTAATGGTTAGAAAATAATTGGTAAATAAAATTAATAATAAATAAATTTTAATATGTTTTGATTAAAAGATAATAAATAAATTTTATTAGTACTTATGAATTTATGACTTACAAGAATAATATTATACCTATTATGATTATTTATATACTAGGCATTATTAGATATTATTATTATTATTATTATTATTATTATTATTATTATACACAATATTTATATATTTTATTTCTTTAATAAAAGCTATCATTTATTTGACTAAAATATCATTATTTTATATAATAGTCCAAATCCACATTTTCTTAGGGTTTTCGAAATCATTAGAAGAAATTATAGTATTAATCATTTTTTTGATGAAATAAAATTGGCTAACTTAATTAGCTTAGGAACAACAATGTCATGATCATAATTGCTATTGCTAACCCTTATCATGAACATACACTCTACACCAATCAACAAACCATCCAAATCATGTAATAAAGCATAGATCCAAATCTACCAACACTTGATCCAAACTCCACTAAACATAATCATATTCATGACCTCAACAAGAATACATGAACATAAAACCCTATTCACCAATGGTGACATAATTTCTAACATGCTTAATCATTCATACTACTCATGACATGAAGGCATGCAACAAAACCTAAAACATTGTAAAATTCAACCAAGACCAATCATCCTCATGCATCAATCCCTACTCCATATCATATAAACGCATTCATTCTCATGCTTTAATCCCAACTCCATCATATATATGCATACTCAATCTCCAAACATAATCCATCCTTCTCCAACAACATCCAAAAGACATGAATCTTGAATTTAAAGAGAAGGTTGAAGAGGATTACTTGAATGATGAGTACCTTGAAGAAGTTTCAAAAGAATCCTCACGCTTGGAAAGCTTGATCTGTCCAAGGAGAAAGAAGAAAAAGGGCCATGGTTGGAGTAACCATTCGGCGGAGAGAGAGAGATAGATTATTAGTATATTTCGTTAATGGTTGAAAAGGAATGAAGATGAACATAATCGTTCATGCTTACCTTGAGAGTGTTCTTAAGCCTTCAATGAAAATTCTGGTTTTTGATCCGAAAGTAAAATTTTGATTTCAGCGTTTGATGTTATAAATTGCAGAAATGGATTTAAGAGGATGAGTAGGTGTGATCTGGAGTTTTTGGAGAAGATTGAAGAGGTTTAGAGTGGTCTTAGGCGTGGAGAATGGTGGTGTGTGTTCTTGGTGTTCTTGGAGGTTTGTAGAGAATGGAGGAAGGCTGGCCGAAATTCTGCTTGGAAAGGGTGGCCGAATAGATTGGAGAATTCTGGTGATTGAATTCTCAGATTTGGAAGAAAAGGAAAGCTGGTTTTAAATTCAAAAAGAATAATTTAGGGAGTAAGTTATGGTAGCAAGTATGGTAAGAATATCTTGGTTGAAGGAAGTCTTTTGTGAGCTTCAATGGCCGATTGTTTGGCTGGGATTTTGCTGAGATGAATGATGCTTGAAAGAGCTATAGGGTGGCCGAATTATGGAGTGCAATGGTGAAGGAATGTTCTGGATAGTTGAGGCTTATTCCATGGAAATTTGATGAAATAATTGCTGGAATTTTAGACTCCAAATGAAGGTTTGATTGCAGCAATTGATGGAGTGATATAAGGAGCAGCCATGGAGCTTCATTCGAGTAGATCAATGGAGAAGATGGTGAAGCTCAGTTCATGGCTGACTAAGGTTGGTTTCACAGAGAAAATGGAGTATGTTTCGGACAAGGGTGAAGAAGAAACAAAGCTGGAATTTCTGGTTGGTTTTCTGCATGGCTTGGTAGAATTTCTGTGCAGATTTTTCTGCAATGCTTCAGCCTATTTGCAGAAGGTTTGAAGAGGTATTGGAGGGTTCTTTAAGGCTGGTTTCTATCCTTATTTATGGAGGAAAGATAGGGTTGAATTGCTGGTTGGAAAGGTGGAAGAAACAGCTTGGTTCTTGGCTACCGAGCTGCGAAAACTGTCCAGGGATTTTTCTGGTTTGCATTGCTTTTGTGCAGTCTGGGTTTGGCTGATGTTTTCAGTCCTCAAGTTGAGTGAATTAGTTATTTTTCTGGCAGTATTTGAGAGGGAGAGATGGCTGAAGGTTTTGACTATTGAACTGATCAAGAAGCTGGAAAAATTTCCAATTTACTACAAGAAGAAGATGATCACTCATAGAATGGAGTTTGAAGGTTCAACCATGGAGATTAATTCTCTTGGGAACCTTCTATAACTCTTCCCCATTTTCATTCAGCCTATATGCTACCCTCCCATAGGTAATTTTGAAACTCCAAGATCAAAGAAGCTTGCTGGAATTTTCTAGAAATAAAATGGCTTGAATAAATTGAGCAACTTAATTGGTCAAGAATTAAGGTAGGTTAGAGAACAAAAAGGGTATGAATTCCTTAGGGATTTTTATGTAGGGCACAAGAATGGAATTAGGATATTCCTTTCAAGTCTCCCCTAGGACAACATCCCTACTCCTCCCTAAGGCATGCAAGGCCGAAAACAACCTACCTATCAAAAATAAAATTTAATCATGCTAAAACTTAAATGATAGAATTTGAACTCAAGACCTTAAGGATTTATTCCAAAGCTCTAACCACTAAACTACAACAACTCTTGTTCTTATTTTCTCTCCCAAATATTTTTCTTATTTAACCCTCAAGCTATCTCCCTATTTCCACCTCGAGCAAAAATTACCATTTTGCCCTTCTTTCTTGCTAAGCACAATTAAGCCATCTAGACTACAAATCACAAATCCAAAGCACATAAAATCATCAAAAATATTTTTATGCATGCAAGAAAATATGATATGCATCCCGGCCCCTTTACTCTAGTGTTGGTTTTAGTTGGGGTTTCACATTTTCTTAGATTGTTGAATATTTCTTCGGCCAGAGGTTTTGTAAAGATGTCCGCTAGTTGTTCATTAGTTGAAATATATTTAACACACATATCGCCTTTAAGCACATGATCACGGATAAAATAATATTTAACTTCTATATGCTTGGTCCTAGAATGTTGAAGAGAATTTTTAGTTAGATTGATAGCATTTGTATTGTCACATAATATAGGTACGCAATTAAAGTTAAGACCAAAATCAAGCAATATATTTTTCATCTATAAGATTTGTACGCAGCAATTGCTGGCTGCAATATATTCGGCCTCGTTGTGGATAATGATACACATGCTTGCTTTTTGCTATGCCATGACACTAGAGAGTGTCCAAGAAATTGACAATGGCCACTTATGCTTTTTTTTTCCCCACTTTGTAGCGCGCATAATCCGCAACAGTGTATCCTATAAGGTCAAATGTGTTAGTGTGAGGATACCATAAGCCACAACCGTGTGTGCTGATTAGACATTGAAGGATGCATTTTACTACACATAGGTGCGATTCCTTTGGACATGATTGAAACCGGGCACAAAGATAAACTGAAAACATAATATCAGGCCGGCTAGCGGTAAGATATGGTAAGCTACCAATCATACCTCTATACTTATGTTCATCTACCTTCTTACCCTTTTCATTATTGTCAAGTTTTATAGAAGTACTCATAGGTGTGCAGATTTATTTGGCTTTGTTCATTCCAAACCTTTTGAGCAGCTTCTTGGCATACTTAGCTTGATTTATGAAGATTCCAGTCTTAGTTTGTTTAATTTGCAGTTTGAGGAAGAAGTTTAGTTCTCCCATCATGCTCATTTCGAATTCTTGCTGCATTGTCTTAGCAAACATCTTGCACAAAGAATTATTAGTAGCACTAAAAATGATATCATCAACATAAATTTGAGCAATAAGTAGATCACTAGATTTATCAGATTTGATAAACAAGGTGGTATTGATCAAGCCTCTTGAAAAACCTTTTGAAATCAATAATCCACTAAGCCTCTCATAACAAGCTTGGGGAGCTTGTTTTAATACATAAAGAGCCTTAGAAAGTTTGAAAACATAATTTGGAAAGTGCTCATGAATAAAATTAGGAGGTTGTTCTACATACACCTCCTCCTCAAAAAAACCATCTAGGAACACATTCTTAACATTCATTTGATAGAGCATGAATTTTTTGAAGGAAGCAAAAGCAAGAAGCATTCTTATAGATTCTAGTCTAGCAATGGGAGCAAATATCTCATTATAATCAATGTCCTCTTCTTGATTGAATCCTTGGGCAACCAGTCTAGCTTTATTTCTAATGACAGCTCCATTTTCATCAAGTTTATTTCTAAATACCTACTTGGTACCAATAACTGGACGATCAAGTGGTCTAGGTATAAGTTTCCAAACTTGTTTTCTTTCAAATTTGTTTAGTTCTTCTTGCATAGCAATTATCCACAATTCATCATGTAGTGCTACATCAATACAGTTAGGTTCTATACTTGAGAGAAGGGCAAAGTTATCTATGAAATACTGTCTAGTTTTAACTCCATAGCTTGGATCACCAATGATTTGTTCTTTGGGATGACCGATTTTGTATTTCCAATCCTTTGGTAATTGTTGATCCGTGGACTCTTCAGTTTGTTGCCTTCCTTGTTCAGCTTGTTATTCTTTAATTTCTTCTTTTTTTGCATGATTATCTAGTGGTGGAGCTTTGAGTTGGTCTTTTCTTACTTCCTTTAAATCTTCTATATCATCATCATCTTTCATTCAAGGCTAACGATCCTCATTGGTCCAAACAAATCCACATGAATTAATTCAAGAAGTTTTGAGGTTAAAATCATTTTTTTGGGTTTAAAGGAAGTTTTGATTTATTTTCCAAATTGGCATGCATCACCAATTTTGCTTTGATCAAACTTCATTTTGGGCAATCCCCTAACAAGCTCTTTTGAGGACAGTTTGTTTAGCAAATCAAAAGATATATAACCTAATCTTATATGCCAAAGATAACCAATATTATCATGTATGGAGAGACATCTAATACCATGAGCTATAAGGTCATTTAGATAGAATACATAAATATTTTCAACACGGTTGGCAAAAAAGATTGTTTCAAAATTTGAGTTATCCATGACAGAGCAAGAATCCTTTTCAAAAATGACTTTGCAGCCGTTATCACATAGTTGGCTAATGCTAAGCAAATTAAATTTCAGGTCATCAATTAGTAATACATGTTTTATAATGGATGAGGAACCTTTACCAATGCTACATATGCCAAGAATCTTTCCTTTCTTTTTATCTCCAAAGGTAATGAATCCTTCATTTGTGGTTTGCACATCTTCTAACAAGGCTGCATTTCTAGTCAAATGTCTTGAACAACCACTGTCCAAGAACCACTTGATGAAGTTCATTTTCTTCAATGAATGTGCCTATACATGAGAAAGAAGAGTGATTTTTAGTCCCCATATTTTCTTGGGTCCATTGGGGTTAGTAGTGTTTCCTTTAATATTTCAAAAAGTTATTCCACTGGATTCCACTTTCTTCTTAATAAGACACCTCGATGCTATGTGTTGTGATTTTCCACAATATGTGCATGTTTTGTGTGTCGTGTAACATGAGACAGCTTTAACAAATTGAGGCTTGTGAATTTTGTTTTTATTCTCATGTATATATCCTAAGCCATTTTGATTCCAACTTGGTATTGAGTCCTAAGTAATTTTTCCAGGTTGTTTTTGCCATTTGTAAATTTTTCAATACATGTGGTAAGGTTATTGACTCTATTTTTCATGTCATCAAAAGTGCTAACCATACTTTCAAGAGAATGAATTCTATCATACAAACTTCCATTTTCAAGAGATACATACTGTAAAGTAGTCATGATCACATCTTTTTCCATAATAGCACATATGTGTGACTCAAGAGACATTTTGTTCTCACTCAACAACTTTTCATTCTTATTTAACAAACAATCAATCTTCAATTTTATTTCTTTATTTTTTCTAGATAGTTTTTTTAGTTCATGGAACATATAAAATAGAAATTCATTTGGATCATCATGCTTTTTATGTTTAGATATAAGCGAATTAGACATGAAATCAGTGGTAGTAGAGTTTACCTCATTTTTCATGACCATGAAACTTATATTGGCAGATTTGTTTTCAGAATCTTCTTCTTTAGACTCACACCCATTTTGGTCCCAAGTCCCCATCAAACCTTTATCTTTCTTTACCTTCGGCTTCTTCTTCTTTTTAAGCATTCTGCCTTCCTTTCCTTTAGCAACTGGATAATCAGCAATAAAGTGTTCGGTGCTTTTGCATTCATAATATTGAGGCTTGAACACTGAGGATTGTCCTTTCCTTTTTTTGAACTTCTTTCCTCTTTTGAAGTTCCCTTTGTTGAACATCGTTTTGAATTTCTTTGCTATCATTGTCAAATCTTCATTATCTACTTCAGTTTCATCACTACTATCAGATTGACTAGTTTCTTCATCCTATTTTTTAGCTTTTAGTGTTATTCCCTTTTTACCTTTATCATGATCATCAGATTCTTGAAACTTTTTGAGTTCTATTTTATGTGTTAGAAGAGAGCCAATCTGCTTTTTGGTTTGTAAAGATTTTAAATCCTTGGATTTTTCCACAGCAAGAGCTTTAGGCTGCCAGCTTTTAGGTAATGCCTCTAGAATTTTTTGATTTTATTCCCCAAGGGAATAAACCTTCCAGAGGCTTTGAGACCATTTGTGATATTTGTGAATATAGTGAACATATAAAAAATGTTTACATTCGGCTTCATTGTGAATAATTATAATCATGAATTAGAAGCCCCAATTTGGATTCCTTAACTTTATTTGTCCCCTTATGGGTGACCTCAAGTAATTTCCACATGTTATGAGCTGAATCACAACCACTAACTCGATTGTATTCAGTGGCATCAAATGCACAACACAAGATATTCATAGCCTAAAAATTCAATGTCATCTTAGCATTGTCTTCAAAATTAAATTTGTCATTTTGTTTAGGCATTTTTATGCCATCAACAATTTTTAACAGAATAAAAGGACCATTTTCTATCAAATTCCACAACTCAAAGTTGTTTGAGCATACATAGATTTTCATTCTATTTTTCCAAAATGTGTATTTCTTTCTATTGAACAAAGGAGGTCGATTTGTTGATGAATCTTCAACATATAGAAGAGAAGATGGGCTTTCCATGAGGATCTTTCCTATAAGGTTTTTAGACCGAAAATATGTAGATCAAGCTCTGATACCAAATGAAAAACCTTAGGGGGGGGTGAATAAGGTTTTTGGCAAACTAAAATTTTTAAGAAATCTATTTTATAGAATATAAATGTTCTTCAAGTTTCTTGGACCAAATTCATGGCAACAAAGAAAGCTATCCACGAAAACTTTGAGAAATATCCAGATTCAGTCTGAGATAAGAAGCATAATGTAATTAATGCTATATACAGAGAAATGAGGCATAAAATATATAGTGGTTCGATCTACCAAGATCTACATCCACTGCCTTAAACTCACACATAAGGATTTTCAACCAAATTTCATTTACTCAACTTAATGAACTCAATCTGTACCAAATACAAGAGAGGATCATCACATTGGTTTTTCAAAATCTCTTAATCAACCAGCAAATCAAGGCTCACCCTAGATGGGTTTTACACCACAACCTTGGCATACAAAAGAGATTGAATATTAATGAAACAGTAAAGGCTCACTTCTTTAAGCAGATGTGCACCAAGAAAAGGCACAAACACTTTTACCTTTAAGACATAATTTGATTTTACTATGAAGCACTTTGATAAATGAGATTTTTGCTTTCTATAGAGCAAGAGTATTTCTTAGAAAGATGGAGCAAAAATCTACAGTCAAATCGAGTTTAGAAGTCTTATATAGAGACATAAAGTGAAGTACCAACGTCTATAAAATAGCTATTTTTCACTGTCAGATATACCCGTGTTTTGGACGCATGTTTCGGATGAAGGTGCATCTAAACGGTAAGTCCAAAATGGCACTTTTTCAGGCAGAAATGATTTGACACTGTTTATGGAATTTTGGATGAATCTTTTGGATGCAGAATCATCCAAACTACTCAATCTAAAATTCTGAGATTTAAAACTTTGAAATCTTTTTATTTGTCTGCTTCAAGATAGAAATAAATTGGATCATAAGGTAAAGAGACATAGGAATTTACAAGAAATACCTTAATAACGATTCCTAGTCTAAAATTCTTCCAAAAGAACTTCTTGGTATGCAATATCTTAAGCTTGGTCTTCTACTTGATCGCTCGTTCTTGGATTCCATTGCTCAAGAATTGCTTAGCAATCTTATTTGCACGCCTTAGAAGAATTGAGATTAAACATGTCTTATCACATATAGATCACACAACTTAGTCCTTATCAGTGTTTGTCATAAGTCAAAACATAGGAGAATGCCCTTAGGGCTAATAGGGGGGAAAGGCACCAAAACCCTTCTCAACTCCTGCCTCAGGCCCTTGACAATCTGCCTAGTTTAGTTTTTCTCAGCGTCCACCAATCTCTTACAATACTTTGACAATTGGTTAAAATAAGTAGCATTCTAGGCGAAGAATATGCTCCCCTACTTCAAATTCTGAAACTCATCTTCCTTTTTCTCCACTATCCATTGGGGGTACATACTTAGCCCTGAAAGCTTCTATAAAATTATCCCAAGTCCAATCCTGATCTGACAGCTCCCAATCTTCCTGAACTCACTACCACCGTGCATGAGCCAACCCTCTTATCCTAAAAGCAGTAAATTTAACTATTCTCTTTTCTACATACAAGAGCGTACCAATAATGTCCTTTGTTTGCTCCACCTATTGTTCCACCTTCTGATCTTAGTTTGCCTCACCTAGGAAAGTGGGAGATTGAAATTTCAAGAACCTTTCTAGAGCTTCATCTTCCCCTCTTAGATTTTTTTGCTCTGTTAGGGTTTGCAGTATCTCGATCATCTTGTTGAATGCTTGTCCTGTAGTTAGCTCTGTGGGTACCTCAGACTCCACTTCTTGGTCTGGCTCATTCTCGCCTCCCTGGTTCGGTGTGGATAGTTAAGTAGTGTCGTACTCAGGTGCCACAGGTTCGGGCTTAGAAACCCTCCTGCTAGTTTTAGCAACTCGATGTTTTGGTGCCATTCTATAACATCGTGCCCAAGCAATGAGTTATGCTACAAACTTTAGGTATATCCAAAATGCATGAACATTCAAGGTATAAACATAAATGCAGTATATGAAAATACTAATAATGATTAAAAAATAATAATATTAGTAGTAATAATAGCAATAAAAATAATGATAACGATTTAAGTATCGAAAGTAACAATAATATTACTATTATTAATTAAAGTATTAATAATTTTGCTATTAATAAATAAAGTAGCAGTCATATAAGTAGAAGTGTCAATAATTATTTATCACAACAAAAGTAGTATTTATAATAACATTAATAATATTTGCAAGGTGATAATAAGTATTGATGGTATTTTCAATAATATTAAAGCAACAACAACAACATTAATCTCCAACATCAACCATATCATCACATGCTTTAATGATATATAGATTCTATTCTCAAATCTCCGCACAAACATGTCATAATCCCAAATTAAGAATCAAGACCCAAATATAATACACAGAGCAATCTTAATACAGTCTCAGCCTTTATCGTAGAATCACTCATACCATAAATATTTCCCCAACATCATCATAAATCACATTAACCCTTCTATATTGACATCATCCTATACCACATGAGTTCAAAAGAAATAAGAAGGTTTGATGAAAATACTTGTCTTGATGACCGTTTTGAAGATAATGTTGGTTAATCGAAAGCTTGATTACCTTAGTGAACACCTTTGAGAGTTGAAATGGAAAGGTCCGTCCTTGACCATCAACCATTTCGGTCAAGAGAACATTGAGAGAAGAGTAAGATAAAGAATAAGAGAGATGAAAAGAAAGAATATGAAATGATGTTTTTTGAACTTGGTTTACCTTCATGTTCTTCTTAACTTGAAAGAAAAAAAATGCGTGTCTGCTCTGAGTATAGGAAGAACTTTAATTGATTTGGTGTTATAAAGTATGGTAAAAGAGAAAACATGTTGCTTTCTAATTAATTTGAGGATTTTAGAATGATTTAGCATGATTAGAAATGGCTAAAAGGTTGAAGAAAAGTAGTGTGTGTTCTTGAAAGAACTAGAGAGAAAATTAGAAGAAGAGGGAGAGGGTTCTTAGTTTGAAGATGGTTGAATGGGAGTGGTGTTTTAGTTTTGCTAAGAGTGAGGGAGTCTAGGAGCTTATTCAAGTTTTGAATTTGAGAAATGGTTGAGGAATTGGTGGAGGTTCTTGAGGTAGAAGATTGCTAATAGTGTTTTATCCTTAAAGGTTTCTAGCTCTTCAATAGGGGCTCACTTAATTAACTAAGATATGGAAGAGAAGTGGTCAGTGGCCTAGCCTTTAGAGCAAGCCAAAATTCTTGATGAAGGTGTGCAGAAATTCTGGTTTGGTTGTTTGAATTGGTTGAGTGTTTAATGGAGCAAAACATGGATTTCAACTTTCAAACTTAAAATATTTTGAATGGAGGAAAGTTAGGAGAATATTGAGGTGCATTAATGGAGTTTATAGGCCATGGTCGAAGGTAGAAGAAAGAATGTTTAGCTATTATGCTAAGAGGTGGCCAAAAAATGGTGAAGGAAAATGAAGAAGAGAAAATAGTTGAATAAAAACTGATTTAGTTGGAAAAAAATCTGGATGTTCTAATGAAATCTAGGAAGGTTTGTTGACCAAAAATTCAAAGTATTTTGTTGCTATAAACTAGGAGTATATCAAGGTCCTTTAATGGAGTTTTCCAGATAGCAACTTGTTGAAGAACAAGGGCTATTAAAGAACTAGTTCAAGAAGATAAATGCTCAAAGATTTCTTAGTTAAATGGCTTACATGTTTGCTGGAAATTTTCTGGTTTGAAAGGGTTAGGTGAGGTCCGAATTTCACCATGATTTTCCAGCTTTTTGCACAAAAAAAAAAAAAAAAGAGTGTTTGTTTTGCAAAGAACAAATTAATATCCAAGCTGCCTAAGTTTCGAAAGTTAGCTAAGAAGAAGAGCTAAATAATTTTCCAGCTTTTCACCGTAACAAGAACTAAAATTGAAGTTCTTTAGGAGAGTAATTTGGTGATTTAATCTTAGATGATAAATCATCCTTTTAGCTCTCCTATGATTCAGCCAAGATGTTTCTAAGAAGCTGAAGTTTATTTAAATTCTGGGACCATAGTAATTTAGAACATTTTATAAGAAAATAAAAGAATTCATGAAATCAAAATATTTTCAAATGCAAACATGTTAAGACATAGATTGCTAAAATAATAGAGGATAAAACTCCTCTAGATTTTCTTTAGGACAAAATCACATGGTTAGAATATTACTACTGTGATTGCACATGACAAAATTCCTACATTCATGGATTGCAGGAAATAAAATCAAACTTTAGTTAGGATAATTAAAAATAATACTTAGTTAATGCGATTTGAACTTAAGTCATAAAGCATTAATCACCAAACTATTACCATTTGACCATAATAGCTCTTTTCCCAATTTCCCAACTTAATTCTATTCCCTTCTACATCCCAAGCTTCTCATTCTCTCATCTCTAAGCAAAATTTTCTAATTTCCCCCAATACTCATCAAATATAAATAAATCATATAAATCACATATAATAATTTTAAAACACAAAAATTCATCTAGAAAATATTTAGTCATACAATATGTCATGAAATGCAACCCATCCCTCTAACTCTAAGGTAGGCTTAGGTGGGGTTTTACATCCGCCCTTCCTTAGAAGAATTCGTCCTAAATTTGGTGTGTACCTTCACATCAAGTCGGGATATTTTTACTTCATCCATTCCTCCATTTCCCACGTGGCATATTGTGTGCCATGATGCTCCCATAACACATTCACCATTAGTATTTGCTTGTTCTGAAGAGTCTTCATGCTTCGATCTAGAATCTTAACTGATTTCTCCACGTAACTTAAGTTAAGTTGTAATAGCAAATGCTTATTATTCAAGATGTCTGGGTCAGGATTGTACTTCTTTAGCTAAGACACATGAAATACATAATGTATTCCTGCCAATCCATCCGGCAAATCTAATCTATATGCAACAAGCCCAATTCTCTCATTGATTGGAAATGGTCCCAAGTATCTCATACTTAAATTTCCTCCTTTTAGATGCTTCAAAATCCCTCTGCTAGGGGTCAACTTCAAGAATACACAGTCTCCTACTTAGAATTTCAATTCTTTCCGTCTATTGTCTGCATAGCTCTTCTGTGGACTTTGAGCTGTATTCAGCCTCTTTCTTATTGCTTTCACCTTATCTACCGTTTCTTGAATACAAACCTCCCTAGTCTTGCTTATATGACCATCCTCCGTCCAACTCTAGTACAATGGTACTTAACATTTACATCCATACAATGCTTCATACAGGGCCATACCAACAAAAGATTGGTAATTATTTTTATAAGCCAACTCAGCATATGGTGTACATTCAATCTATTTATCTTTAAAATCCAATATGCATGCTCTTAACATATCTTCTAATATCTAAATAACTATTTATACTGACCATCAGTTTGTGGATATGCCAATGTGCTAAACTTCAAATTAGAACCCATAGATTCTTAGAACTTAGCCCAAAATTATGATGTAAACCTCGGGTCTCAGTCAGACACGATACTTGAGGGTACACCATGTAACCTTACTATTTCCTGTATATATGTCTGAGCTAACATTTTCATAGAGTCCTTTATATCTACCAGAATAAAGTGGGCTATTTTTGTCAATCTATCAACCACTACCCAAATGGCATCTTTTGGGGCATTTGACTTAGGTAATCCAGTTACGAAGTCCATTGTTACAACCTCCAAATTCCATTTTGGTATTGGCAATGGATGTAATAATCTAGCTGACTTCTTGTGTTCTGTCTTGACTTTCTGACAGGTTAGGCATGTAGACACAAATCGCACCACATCTTTCTTTATTTTGGACCACTAAAAAGCTTTCTTCAAATCTTGATACATTTTTACTTCCTTTGGGGGAATGGCATACTTACTATGTGCCTCCTCCAAGATCTGTTTCCTCACCCCCTATTTATTAGGCACATACATGCGATCCCGAAAATACATCACTCCTATCTCGTCTTATCGAAAGTCACTGCCTTCTCGCTTAAACTTCCTATCCTTGAAAAGCTGAAACTCCGCATTGTCTTGTTGTGCCTTGATAATTTCTTACCTTAAATCCAGTGTTAATCTCAAATTGCTAATATAAATCCTTTTTTCTTGTACCTCTATTTTGTTATCTAGAAGTTCCTGAACCGCTTGAACTTCTTGTATACTCAATCTTGCCATCTTAACTTTTTGACTCAAAGCAACAACAACTGCATTGGCTTTCCCCAGATGACAGTTGATAGGACCCCGATATTCCTCCATGAATTCCATCCATCTTTGCTGTCTCAAATTTAGGTCCTTTTGAGTAAAAATATAATTCAAACTTTTGTGATCTGTGAACACCTCATACTCTCTCTATATAAATAGCGTCGCCATTTATTTAATGCAAAAATAATAGTGGCCAATTCCAAATCATGTGTTGGGTAATTAACTTCATATGGCTTCAACTTTCACGAGGCAAAAGGAATCACTTTCCTATCTAGCATTAACACTGCTCTTAATCCCTCATTAGATGCGTCAATATATAGGGCATAGGGTTTATCTCCATCTGGCAAACTCAGTACTGGGGCTGTCACTAGTCTCTGCTTCTGCTCTTGGAAACTGTTCTTGCACTTCTCATTCCAGATAAAAGGAATATCCTTTCTCAGCAATCGTGTCATGGGTGATGCCAACATCGAAAATCCCTTTAAGAAATTGATGGTAATACCCAGCTAGTACTAAAAAGCTTCGAATCTCTGTGATATTCTCAAGTTGCTTACAATTTGAAACGACTACAACCTTGGCTTGGTTGACCTTAATGCCGTCCTTTGACACCACGTGGCCAAGTAATGACATAATGTCCAGTTAAAAGTTGTACTTCCTAAATTTAGCATACAACTTATGCTCCCTCAGTTTTTTCAATACATTCTTTAAATGTTCTGCATGGTCTTTCGGGCTTTTGGAGTAGATGAATATGTCATCATTGAGCACTACCATAAACTTGTCCAAGTACGGCTTGAAAACATGATATATCAAATCTGTGAATACTAGCGGTGCATTAGTTACCCTAAAAGATATTACTACGAACTCGTAATAACCATATCTGGTATTAAAGTCCGTCTTGGGAATATCCTCATTTATAATCCGTACCTAGTAGTAGCCTTGCCTCAAATCTAGTTTGGAGTAGTAGCTAGACCCTTGTAGCAAATCAAACAATTCATAAATCAACGATAGAGGATATTTGTTCTTAATGGTCAAGTTGTTCTACCTCCGATAGTTGATGTAAAGCCTTAACATTTTGTCTTTTTTCATCACAAATAGCACAGGGGCTCCCCATGGTAAAGTACTGGGCCTTATATAACTTTGCTTCATCAACTCTTCTAATTGCTATTTTAGTTCCTTCAATTTCCCAGGAGCCATCTGGTACGGAGTTCGTGATATAAGTTCTACCCCTAGAATTAGATCTATCATGAACTCAACTTCTTGAAGGGGAAGAAGAGAAGTGAGTTTAGTTGGGAACACATCAGAAAAGTTTTTCACCTCTTCAGTGCTTTCCAAGGTGCACTGATCTTTTTCCTTGTTTATCATATAAGCCAGGTATCCTTGACATCCTTATCTTAACAGCTTTTGGTCTTGAGCCCCAGCTATCAGAAATTTCAATTCTTTTACCCATGTATCATTGAATTCAAGCACATCATAGCCTGGTCTGATAAATTACACTGACTTATTTTTACAATGTACTTTAGCCCCATGTTTCACTAGCCAATCCATCCCCAAGATTACATCATAATCATCAATAGTTAAAACTATGAGATCTTCTTCCGAATTATCCTTCCCAACTCCAATCCCATGGTTCTGCATATATTTATCAGCGTGCACCATTTTCTCCAATGGAGTACTCACCAACATGGTATATGGTAGTACAATTGCATCCCAGTCCAAATTATATGCACAAGACTTGTTTAGATAAGAATGGATAGATCCATTGTCTATTAAAGCATTAACATAACGGACTTGAATAGTGAATGTACCTTTTATCACTACCGCATCTACTCCAACCTCTTCTCGATTCAAGGCAAAGACTTTTGCTTTCACTTATTACTTCTGTGCTCCACTTCCTGAGGTTCCCAAGTTATTTGCTCAATTGGCTCTTGTGGCCTATGCTGGGATTCCTTACCCAATTCTTAGAGGTTTGGGATTATTGTTTCAGAGATGATTTAGGTCTCTGCAGTAGCAGCATTTCCTTACAGCTCTCTTAGACTAGAATCTTTCTCCACATGACCTGTCTAACCATAATATCAGTATGTTGGTAAGTTTTGAGGAGGGCCAGTTGGTGCGGTGTAGTGTGTGCTTGCTTGCTTTCCTTTGTTTTGCTATTGTTGATTGGCAGGACGTTTGTTAATCTGTTGCCTTAGAAACTGCGTGGGTGGTTGCCTCGGTAGTGGGAAGATCTTTTGAGCCATCCTGTTTTTATCCTCATTTTAGTTTGAGTGGCCACATCTACCACTACTGAGTACGTCATTAGTGGGAAAGGTGCCAAAGCCCTCCTCAGCTCCTGCCTCAAGCCATTAACAAACTGCCTGGTTCGATTTTGCTCTAGTGTCCACCATTCTCTTGCAGTACTTTGACAATTGGTTAAAATGAGCAGCATACTGAGCTATAGACATGCTTCCCTACATCAAATTTTGGAACTCATCTTCCCTTTTCTCCACTATCCATTGGGGTACATACTCAGTCCTAAAACCCTTCACAAAATTAGCCCCAGCCCAATCCTGATCTGACAGCTCCCAATCTTCCTAAACTCACTGCCACCAAGCATGAGCTGGCCTTTATAGCCTAAAGGCCACAAATTTTACCATTCTCTTTTCTGTATATAGGAGTGTAGCGAAAATGCCCTCCATTTTCTACACCCATTGCTTTGCCTACAAATCTTGCTCTGCCTCACCCAGGAAGTGGGAGGTTGATATTTCAAAAACCTTTCTAGAGCTTCATCTTCCTCCTTTGGTTTTTTTCATTCTGCTAGGGCCTACATGTTGGGTATATCATGCATATCATATATGGCGCAGCGAAAATATAAGAACGAGATACCATCCTAGGACTCGCATACGTGTGGAAAACATGACATAAGGAGAACAAAGGTAACATCTTTACCTTTCTTTGAGCATCTGAAAAATAAAAATTTTCCTTCTTCAAGTCGAGGTGCAATCCAGCAATTCTCTTGATCAAACACCACGAGAGCTAAACGTCCAACCACTATAATCACAGTGTGTGATTACCTCTAACAGAAATCCACACAGAGGAACACACTCAAGCACCAAGATGTTTATGTGTTAGCATAAACCAAAGTGGCGGCTTGGGTTAGGGTTTCTTATTTCCTTTTTCTGAAGAAGAATGAGAGAGAGAGAAGAGAAGGTTGGAAGCTGTAGTTTCATGAATCACCAGTACAATTAGGGTTTTGTGCATATCCCCTATATGTCACGAAAATCACTGAAAATTGAGAATTCTAAAACAGTTAGAATTCTCTAATTGTAATTGGAAACATTAAGTTCTCACAACTACAATTTGGACCAAATTATAACTAATTATAATTTGGCCACAACAACTTCTCTTTCTCGCAATTAACCCCACTATGTTATCAAATAACATTTTGAGTATATAAACCTCTATTGTGTGTGATCTATTAGGTTTTTCAGTCAATTGGTAGCGAACATGAATTAATCCAAACGTCTTTGAGATTAATAATTCACAATTAATTAGAATTTATCCTATTAATTCTAATCAGGATTTGTTTATTAATTCATCAATTAATAAACCCATATTCGCAGATCATGAGCGGTATCTAACAACACATCATGACCACCTAAAAGTCCAGGAAGTTTAGTGGCTTAACATGAACCTTTCAATAACAAAATATAGTGCAATGAACTCCTTTCACCATACAATATCTTATTCGGTTTAGAGTACGGAATTAGTGCCAACTCCCTTCAAAATTAATTCTGGCCCGAATACAATAGTACTTGTACCAGGAACCTACTACTTTAGATATGTATTAATTGGAACTATTTCCAATAGACAATCGCCTTAGCCAAGGACTTCTCAAGTATTAATTTCTCCAAGTAGCCATGAGATATTTTTCCCTACTATTAGGAGTGGTGAATCCTTTATTGACCATATCAACTACTTTCGTTTACCTCACAATGTACCCAATATCCGTCCCATAGGCAGCCCTCGATCGAGCTCCAGAGATTGGAATCAAAGCATAATGCTGAACAAACAAAGTACCTTGGAGATTTAAAGTCTAAGGATACTTGCACGTTTGGTATATTGAGATTATATCACTAGTACTAAATAGTTATCTATGTGATTATCTCATAGTTAGGTTATCCAATGAATTTGTTCCATTAACAAACATTCATGTGTTAACTTGGAGTATCTCAATACTCACAGATATGAGAACCACCGCCTGATCAAGTCAAGAAGTCTAACACATGCTAGTCTTAACACATTAATGATATCCTATCTCTTTAATACTGTGACTAGTGCCTATTTAAGTACTAACCCTATACAGTGCAGTAGGAATCTCATATCATAATCTCTATTATGATTTCCTTAACACAGTATTGTACTAGGGACTTTATCTAACAGTTATATTACATAAAAATAAATAAAAAGAAACTATAAGATAAATAATGCCTTTTATTAAAATAAAATGTGTCATATATAATGTATAAGTGATTGCCTCTAGGGCATAACACTAAAATCAATATTTTAGAAAAATACATTAATTTTAAATTTACAAAATCATTGTTTTGAAAAATAAAATTGTTTGTCTCAAAATTAATTTTGAGAAAATACTTTTCGATCCCGTCTATGGTAGTGAAAATGGCGGTCCCACTGGCCGATCAGCAGGCGGGGGTTAGGGTGGCAGCGCCCCCATGGAAAACTTTTTATTTTACCACCTCTCATCAAACGAGATTTTTCCCTTTAAAAATTCTATTCCTGGATTTTTTTTTTTAAATAGCTGGAACATCGCAAACAGAGTAGAACCGGCGCCGGTTAAAAAGCCAGAGCCGACGCTGGCTGCATTCCGGTTTTAAGAAAAATTTTCTTCTAGAAATGATTTTTGGATGTTTGCGAAACAACACAGAACCAGTGCCTGTTGGGAGGTCGGAGCCGGTGCCGGTTGTAGTCGAGAAAAGGCGGCGATTTTCAGAAAAATTTTCCAAAAACCGTTTCTGGTGCCCTAGTCTTCTACAACAAATCAGTGAGTACAATTCTCAGCAGAATTTTTTGTTTTGAAGCTCAAAACAACAACCAATTTGTTAGTTTAAACAAAACAAAACAGAAAATCAAATTCACAATATGAAACAGAAAGCAATCAACATGTTTTCAAGAAAAAATTTTTCTACAGAAAACTTTCAGCACATAAAGAAAACATCTTTCGAAATATGCTGTAACTTTTACACAATCATATTTTGTTACGGACCCAACCCATAATGCTCGAAACAATTTTGACTCGAGTGAAAACGATTTTCACAGCGAAGTAAGACAAACACGAATACATGAAAATATTTTTTCATGCCAAAAACAATGTCTGTAAACCACATATAGCATGGCTATGATACCACTGTTGGGTATCTCTCACGCATATTGTATATGGCGCAATGGAAAATAAAACGAGATATCATCCCAGGATCCGCATATGTGTGGAAAACAAGACACAAAGATAACAAAGGCAATAGCATTTTACTTTTCTTTGATTGTCTGAAGAACAAAAATTTCTTCTTCAAGTCGAGGTGCGATCTAGCAATCTTCTTGATTAAACTCTACAAGATTTGAACGTCCAACCATTATAATCACAGTGTGTGATTATCTCTAACAATAATCCACACAGAGGTACACTCAAGCATGAAGTTTTTTGTGATAGCAGAAAATCTAAGTGGCGGCAAGGGTTACATGTTTTTCAGAAAAACAATGTGATAGAGAGAGAAGAGAAGAAGTCGTTTGTTGCCTAGGGTTTTCGTGAATCCAACCGCTGCTAGGGTTTCGAGTATGTCATACATATAAACCGAAAAACCCTACTAAAATTGAGAATTCTAATCTTATTAGAATTTCCTAAATGTAATTGGAAACATCAAATTCTCACAATTACAATTTGGACCAAATTATAACTAATTATAATTTAGCACAACAACTTCTCTTTCTCGCAATTAACCCCACTATGTTATCAAATAACATCTTGAGTATATAATCATCTATTATGTATGACCTATTAGGTTTTCCAGTCAATTGGTAGTGAACATGAATTAATCTAAACGTCTTTGAGATTAATAATTCACAATTAATTAGAATTAATCCTATAAATTCTAATTAGGATTGGTTTATTAATTCATCAATTAATAAACCCATATTCGCAGATCATGAGCGGTATCTAGCAACACATCATGACCACCCAAGAGTCCAGGAAGTCAAGTGGCTTGACATGAACCCTTCAATAACAAACTACAGTGCAATTAACTCATTTCACCATATAATATCTCATTTGGTTTGGAGTATGAAATTAATGCCAACTCCCTCCAGAATTAATTCTGGCCTGAATATAATAGTACTTGTACTAGGAACCTACTACTCTAGATGTGTATTAATTAGAACTATTTCCAATACACAATTACCTTGGCCAAGGACTTCTCGAGTAGTAATTTCTACAAGTAGCCGTGAGATATTCGCTCCTGCTGTTAGGAGTGGTGAATCCTTTATTGACCATCTCAACTACTTTCATTTACCTCACAATGTACCCAATTTGCATCCTATAGACGGCTCTCGATCGAGCTCCAGAGATTGGAATCAAAGCACAATGCTCAACAAACAAAGTACCTTGGAGATTTAAAGTCTAAGGATACTTGCACGTTTGGTATATTGAGATTATATCACTGGTACTAAATAGTTATCTATGTGATTATCTCATAGCTAGGTTATCCAATGAACTTGTTCCATTAATAAACATTCTTATGTTAACTTGGAGTATCTCAATACTCACGGATATGAAAACCACCGCCTGATCAAATCAAGAAGTCTAACACATGCTAGTCTTAACGTATTAATGATATCCTATCTCTTTAATACTACGACTAGGGACTATTTAAGTACTAACACTATACAGTGCAGTAGGAATCTCATATCATGATCTCTATTATGATTTTCTTAACACAGTGTTATACTAGGAACTTTATCTAACAGTTATATTACATAAAAATAAACAAAAGAAACTGTAAAATAAATAATGCCTTTTTATCAAAATAAAATGTGTCATATACAATGTATAAGTGATTGCTTTTGGGGCATAACACTAAAATCAATATTTTAGAAAAAAACATTAATTTTAAATTTACAAAATCACTATTTTGAAAAATAAAATTGTTTGTCTCAAAACTAATTTTGAGAAAATGCTTCTGGGTCCCATCTTTGGCAGTGAAAACGGCGGTCACGTTGGCCGGTCAGCAGGCGGGGTGCCCACTTGGAAAAATTTTTATTTGACCACCTCTTATCAAATGAGATTTTTCCCTTTCAAAATTTTTTTCCAGATTTTTTTTTAAATAGCTGGAACGTCGCAAACAGAGCAGAACCAGCGCCGGTTTGAAAGCCAGAGCTAGCGATAGCTGCATTCGGGTTTTAAGAAAAATTTTCTTCCAGAAATGATTTTTGGATGTTCGTGAAATAGCACAGAACCATTGCCATTGGGAGACAGGAGCCGATACCGGCTGTAGTCGGGAAAAGGCAGCGATTTTCAGAAAATTTTTCCAAAAACAGTTTCTGGTACCCTAATCTTCTGCAACAGATCAATGTGTACAATTCTCAGCAGAATTTTCTATTTTGAAGCTCAAAATAACAACCAATTTGTTAGTTTAAACAAAACAAAATAGAAAATCAAATTCACAATACGAAACGGAAAGTAATCAACATGTTTTCAAGAAAACATTTTTCTGCAAAAAACTTTCAGCACATAAAGAAAACATCTTTCGAAATATGCTGTAACTTTTACACAATCATATTGTGCTACGGACCCAACCCATAATGGTCGAAACTATTTCGACTAGAGTGAAAATGATTTTCACAGCGAACAAAGACAAACACGAGTACATGAAAACACTTTTTCATGCAAAAAACAATGTCTGTAAACCACACATAACATGGGTACGATACCATTGTTGGGTATCTCTCACGCATATTGTCTATGGCACAATGGAAAAGAAAACGGGATAGCATCCCAGGTTCCCCATATGTGTGGAAAATAAGACATAAAGATAACAAAGGTAATAGCGTTTTACCTTTCTTTGATCGTCCGAAGAACAAAAATTTCTTCTTCAAGTCGAGGTACGATCTAGCAATTCTCTTGATCAAACTCTACGAGAGTTAAACGTCCAACCACTATAATCACAGTGTGTGATTATCTCTAATAGTAATCCACACAGAGGTACACTCAAGCACGAAGTTTTTTGTGATAGAAGAAAATCTAAGTGGCGGCTAGGGTTACTTGTTTTTCAGAAAAACAACGTGATAGAGAGAGAAGAAAAGAAGTCATTTGTTGCCTAGGGTTTCCGTGAATCTTACCGCTGCTAGGGTTTCGAGTATGTCATACATATAAATAGAAAAACCTACTAAAATTGAGAATTCTAATCCTATTAGAATTCCCTAAATGTAATTGGAAATATCAAATTCTCACAATTACAATTTTGACCAAATTATAACTAATTATAATTTAGCCACAACAACTTCTCTTTCTCGCAATTAACTATGTTATCAAATAGCATCTTGAGTATATAATACTCTATTGTGTGTGATCTATTAGGTTTTCCAGTCAATTGGTAGCGAACATGAATTAATCCAAACGTCTTTGAGATTAATAATTCACAATTAATTAGAATTTATCCTATTAATTCTAATCAGGATTTGTTTATTAATTCATCAATTAATAAACCCATATTCGCAGATCATGAGCAGTATCTAGCAACACATCATGACCACCTAAAAGTCCAAGAAGTTTAGTGGCTTGACATGAACCCTTCAATAACAAAATATAGTGCAATGAACTCCTTTCACCATACAATATCTCATTCGGTTTAGAGTACGGAATTAGTGCTAACTCCCTCTAAAATTAATTCTGGCCCGAATACAATTGTACTTGTACCAGGAACCCACTACTTTGGATGTGTATCAATTGAAACTATTTCCAATACATAAACGCCTTGGCCAAGGACTTTTCGAGTAGTAATTTCTATAGGTGGCCATGAGATATTTGCCCCTACTATTAGGAGTGGTGAATCCTTTATTGACCATCTCAACTACTTTCGTTTACCTCATAATGTAACTAATATCCGTCCCATAGGCGGCCCTCGATCGAGCTCCAGAGATTGGAATCAAAGTACAATACTCAGCAAACAAATTTGGAGGTTTCCTGTCTAAGGATATTTGCACGTTTGCTATATTGAGATTATATCACTGGCACTAAATAGTTATCCATGTGATTATCTCATAGCTAGGTCATCCAATGAACTTGTTCCATTAACAAGCATTAATGTGTTAACTTTGAGTATCTCAATACTCACGGATATAAGAACCACTACCTGATCGAATTAGGAAGTCTAACATATGCTATGTTCACGCATTAATGATGTCCTGTCTCATTAATATTATGACTAGGGACTATTTAAGTACTAACACTATATAGTGTAGTAGGAATCTCATATCATGATCTCTGTTATGATTTTCTTAACACAGTGTTGTACTAGGGACATTATCGAGCAGTTATATTACCTAAAAGTAAACAAAAGAAACTGTAGGATAAATAATGCCTTTTATAAAATAAAATCTATCATATACAATGTACAAGTGATTGCCTCTAGGGCATAACTCTTACAGCTTATGTTGCCGTCCTCCAGTCATGTTCAAATATACAAGTATTTTTTCTCTAAAGGCAATTAAGGACACAATATCATGCCCCGTGCCTGCGGACCCGGGAGTGCGACTATGGGCCTGGTAGCACCCACTATCAACTATTTGGCCGTCGTCCTTGCTAGACCAAAATGGATATCCTAAGTTAGGCCCATTCTTATATACCATTCATACTTCTTATCCCAATCTCATGTAGGATTGGAGTATCACATTCACTCGTCCTTTAGACCCAAGCATTCTCGCTGGGCCTATACTTTGGGGCCAAACCCAAGACCAACTATGCGGCATAGGATTTTAGAAGTGGCTCCCACCGCGCATGGTATAGCACTTAGTTCTCATTTCGGGGGCTACCAAACCCAGGACCAACCAGGCAGCATAAGATTCTAGAGGTGGCTCCCACCACGCACGGTGTAGCACTTAGTTCCCATACCGGAGGCTGGTAACCTGGCTCTGATACCAAATGTCACGCGCCGTGCTCGCGGACCCGGAAGCGTGACTATGGGCCTGGTAGCACCCACGGCAACTATTTGGCCGCCGTCCACACTGAGCCAAAATGGATATTCCAGTTGACAATGGGTACATAGGCCCATTCTTATATACCATCCATACTTCTCATGCCAATCCCACACGGGGCGTGACATTGGGCCTGGTAGTACCCACAGTCAACTATTTGGCCACTGTCCTCGCTAGGCCAAAATGGATATCCCAAGTTGACAATGGGTACTTAGGCCCATTCTTATATACCATTTACACTTCTCATCCCAATCCCATGTGGGATTTGGGTATCACAAGAAAACTGAGAAAAATTCAGAGGAGGAGCAGAGTGCACTTGGCACCAGGTGGGTCGATTGGACTTGGTGCCAGGTCCGTTCTGGGAAGCCAAAATCTTGTGCTTGAATTTAAGAATTTTCTAATGATTTTGGTATTTTTGAATTCTACTCGGCCAAGACTTCCCAAACTGCGAATTTAGCATCTAAGAGACTTATAAAAGCAAGGGAAAACATAAGAAATTGGAGGTGGATCCAAGAGTTTAAATTCCAATCACTTATTGAAGGAGAAATTTACCAATTCAAGGAGGGTTGTTTAAGAGAGTCTTCAAGGAAGAAGAAAAAGTCTTGTCTATGAGTTCTTTCTTTTATCTTTGTTTTCTTTTCCTTAAACAATGATGTATTCAATGTTTTTCTTTTTTTTGTAATTTAACATTATTTTGGATTCATAGTTTTGTGTTAATTTAGTTATTTGATTAATTCTTTATCATATTTAGTATTTGACTACTTGTTGTCATTGGTTATTGATGCATGTTCTTCTAATTGACTTGAGACAACGATGTTAGAAGTTTATTGCATTGATTTCATATTTGTTAAATCTTAATGGACTTAGACGATGAAGTTAGGATTATAGGACTAAAGTAATCAAAGATTAGTTGATTTCACCTCGAGCAAATGGTTATTAGCTAATTTTATGTTTTTAAGGAATTGAGCTTAATGCATATTTTGGTTAAGCTAGCTTGATTGAAAAATATGTTAATATTAGTTAAAAGATAGTAATTCCATGAATTGGAAAAAGAAGTAAAATTTACATAAGTAAGTTCATGACTTGGGAAATGATTGAATTTTACTTTATATTCCTTCATGATACCAAAATGATGATGTTGGTCGTGAATTAACCAACGAGGGGCTGGGTTACACTGGAACCTCTTGTTAGTATTGTGCTTTAGAGGCAATCACTTATATATTGTATATGACACATTTTATTTTAATAAAATGTATTATTTATCTTACAATTTCTTTTGTTTACTTTAAGTAATATAACTGTTCGATAAAGTCCCCAGTACAATACTGTGTTAAGAAAATTATGATAGAGATCATGATATGAGATTCCTACTACACTGGATAGTGTTTGTACTTAAATAGTCCCTAGTCATAGTATTAATGAGATAAGACATCATTAATGTATTAAGACTAGCATGTGTTAAACTTTCTGATTTGATCAGGCGGTGGTTCTCATAACCATGAGTTTTGAGATACTCAAAGTTAACACATGGATGCTTGTTAATGGATCAAGTTCATTGAATGACCTAGCTTTGAGATAATCACACGGATAACTATTTAGTGCCAGTGATATAATCTCAATATAGCAAACGTGCAAGTATCCTTAGACTTGAGATGTCCAAGGTATTTTGTTTGTTGAGCTTTGTACTTTGATTCCAATCTCCGGAGATCGATCGAGGGCAGCCTCTGGGATGGATATTGGGTATATTGTGAGGTAAACGAAAATAGTTGAGAGGGTTAATAAAGGATTCACCACTCCCAATAGTAGGGGCGAATATCTCACGGCCATTTGTAGGAATTACTACTCGGAAAGTCCTTGTCCAAGGCGATTGTGTATTGGAAACAGTTCGAATTGATACATATCTAGAGTAGTAGGTTCCTGGTACAAGTACTATTGTATTTAGGCCAGAATTAATTCTGGAAGGAGTTGTCACTAATTTCGTACTCCAAACCGAATGAGATATTGTATGGTGAAAGGAGTTAATTGCACTGAAGTTTGTTATTGAAGGGTTCATGTCAAGCCACTTGACTTCCTGGACTCTTGGGTGGTCATGATGTGTTGCTAGATACCGCTCATGATCTGAGAATATGGGTTTATTAATTGATGAATTAATAAACCAATCCTGATTAGAATTAATAGAATTAATTCTAATTAATTATGGATTATTAATCTGAAAGACATTTGGATTAATTCATGTTCGCTACCAATTGACTGGAAAACCTAATAGATCACACATAATAGAGTATTATATACTCAAGATGCTATTTGATAACATAGTGGGGTTAATTGCGAGAAAGAGAAGTTGTTGTGGACAAATTATAATTAGTTATAATTTATAGTCCAAATTATAATTATAAGAACTTGATGTTTCCAATTACAATTAGGAAATTCTAATAGGATTAGAATTCTCAGTTTTAGTAGGGTTTCTTTCGATTTATATGCATGAGATGCACGAAACCAGAAGGGTGATACACACGAAAACCCTAGCCAGCAAACAACCTTCTCATCCTCACTCGATTGTTATTGAGAAACAACCCTAGCCGCCATATTTTTCTGCTAGCACAGGAAATCTTGGTGCCTGAGTATTCCTCTGTATGGATTACTATTAGCGATAATCACACACTGTGATTATAGTGGTTAGACGTTCAACCCACGTGGAGTTTGCACAAGAGGATTGCTGGGTTGCGCCTCGACTCGAAGAAGAAATTTTGTTCTTCGGACGATCAAACAAAGGTAAGAAGCTGTTACCTTTATTATCTTTATGTCTTGTTTTTCACACATAGGTGGGTCTTGGGATGGTATCTCGTTTATTTTTCGCTGCGCCGTATAGGATACGAGCCTGACATACCCAACACCTCTTGTGTTAGAAAGGGAGATGAAGGCGTCTGCTGTTCAATTGGAACTCCCGCTAATCTTCTACTCCAACCTATTAAGCATCTCCAAGCTTCTTCTCTTTGCCTTCCAGAGTATGACTCTACCTTGTTCTAGGCGTTAGCTTGGTGAGAGCTCTTTTCTTGGATAAAATCACTCTAGCAGAGAGAAAGAAGAGAAATAACGTGGAAGAGAAAGACCAGAGGAGGCAACACACTCTCAAAAATTAATTGCACAATGCTTATTTTTTTTGCTACATATTTCGACCAGCCTTAGGGCTTCCAAATCCCTAATGGCCGAAATCATCAAGCCCAATTTGGCTAGTTATTGTGCTAAAAAAAACTGCGCAAGACTGGCCGAATCCTCTTAATTAATTAATTAATTATCTTTTCTGGACCTCATTAAATTCCCAAGACTAATTAATTAATTCTAATTGGACTCTTAATATATGTTAACGTATATTAGCCTAATTAATTAAGTTATTCCAGTCTAATTCTCTTAATTAATTAATTATCTTTTTTGGGCCTTTTCAAAACCCAAGACTAATTAATTAAATTCTAATTGGACTATTAGAATAAATTTTATCCATTAAGCTTAGATTGTGTCTAAACAACACCAAGATAACTTGAGCTACTTCGGGGACCAAGAGACATTTTATTCATGACTACTAAAATGCCCTTACTATTAAATAGCCGCATTTTATCATTTTAAATATTTTCATTTATCACCATATAGAAATATTGACCCCAAGAATAATATTGCTAAAGTAATGTCTCCGACCTACATGTGAAATGACGAAAATACCGCTCTTTGTAACACCCATCAATGAGACAGGATAAATGTACTAACACCTATCTGAAAGACATCTATCATCCTTAGATCTTTAGTTTGATAATTCATGACTCACTTGAATGTACTTGCTTATTATTGGAAGTGCCTAAAACCAAAAATTCTAGAGTCACGTTCCCAGATCCCTAAATCATTAGAATTTCCTGAACAATCATAAGGGGGTAATTTAACTTCACTAAGTGAGGCATAGAACCTTTGTTGCATAAATATGTCTTAACTAAATAGAGTAATATACCCAACATACAAGGATATTGATATCACAAAAGAAATCTCACCTAACATACATTGAAGTATAAAACCCTAACTTTGCTAAACCACCAACTCATACTCAAGTATGAAAGTATCCGTCTACGCTGTAGCAGTAATAGTTTGGTCTTTATAATTATAGTACTTTAAGAGAGACTACTACTACAGGTCCAGTTCTACGTATTCAAAATACGCTTATGCCAATGATGTGAGTGAACTACTCACTGATTCAAGGTAAACTATTCCTTATTAGAAATCATGGCATAATAGTCTCAACTTGATGAAATGCCCAGTTCTATCAAATGACTAAGAACTCAATTTTACTTGAATGACAAGTACTCATTATCTATACCTTACTGTGAAGAATGACCCAACACATGAACCATTATTTATCATACTTGGACCTTAAATGTGCATTAATATAAGAACCAAAGTAAATTTGAATGAATAAACATTTTATATTTTTTGCTGTGTTTTTCTTTTGATAGTTTTTCGCAATTTCTTCAAGTGGTATTAAAGATACAATTTTCATCTAGGAGCATGTACTAGGGGTTAAACTGGAAAAAAGTGATTCCTTTATTATTAAAAATGAATCTTTTGTGAATTTATGTGATCGCTCATACATTGGTTTCAAGAGTTCATGTACACCTCGCGGTTAGAGGCATCGGATCATGTTTTCTAATGGTTTTCCCACTATTTTTCTAGTTTTAAGTAGATTTGATGTACGCCTCATGGTTAGAGGCATCGGTACGTGTAAATGCATGTTTTTATGCCTGGTTTTGTGTTTCTTTGTATTCTTTTAATCTTTATATTTTGGGGATTGGAAGAACATGATTGTTGGAATTGTTGAGGGGCAAAAAGTGGTTGAAAAGTTGGATTTTTCCAAAAATCGGCGAACTCCAGAGCTAACCTAGTGCCAGGGGGGCCCAATAGACCAGGCATTTGGTCCAATCTGCCCAGAGGCAGTTGTGCGCAAATTGTCCAAGAAATAGGAGAGCACTGCTAAAGTTTTGTTCCTCAGTTTTTCCTAAATGCAATCATGTTTTGAAACTATTGTATGCGGTTAATTTTCTGCAATAGTTTGATTTATCTATGGATGAATAATTTGCATGAAAATGAATAGCAAAGGTTGGAACCACCTTAGGATTAAACAAGATCATTAATTTTTTATTTCTTGATGTTTAATCCATTCTTTGGTTATCTATGTATAAATGAATAGTTTGAGCATGAAAAAGTTTACTTTTGTTATGATGCTCATTTCATTTTTATGATCAAATACGCGAGTTATTGTGAGACTAAAGTCTCAAAAGATAGGATGGTTTTTTGATAAAACATTTTAATCTAAGAAACTTAAAAAAAATAAAAGAGTCCATAGTTTATTCTCTTAAAGGATATAATCCTTGACATATAGAATAATATTGAACTTAAGGTTATTTATTAAAGTTTTACTTGGTTAGTAACTTAGAATAGTAAAATAAATTCATAGTTTATTCTCTTAAAGGATTTAATCCTTAACATAGAGAATAATATTGAATTTTAAATTTTTACTAATGTTAATGAAACCATAAGATTATAAAAAGCATTTTTTGAGAACTCTATATTAAATAAAAGATTAAGTAGGAGAGGGGTTCCAACGACCCCATGACTTCCATCAAAACTCTCATTTGAGATAGTGGATTTCCTCGTGTCATTCCGAGCATGACCCCCTATAGGATGGATTTCCACAAGTATTGAGAACTAATGGAAGTGTAAAATTAAAAGCCTAGGGTATTTGCTCGGATCGACCAACCTACATTGAAGGTTTTTAGCATTAGATTGCCCATAGGTGGAGTGAATTAGTGGCCATCCTATCGGTGGAACTTTTTCTAGACCATTACCTATTTTAGGAAGTTTTGATTTGTGATGGTTATACACTTAACTTAGGATACTGTTAATCTTCCTACGAAGCTCTATTAGCTTTTCTAGGAGCCAAACTATTTATATTATTGATAATGGTTTTAAGAGTTAAATATTATCAAAGAAATAAGATAAAGAATGTGCATTTTTATTTATTGCAAACTAAATGAATGTTTTTCGCAATATTTCAGAAATGTCTGGTTTCAATCCATTGTCAATCATTCTCAAGGAGAAAAAGTTGATAGGCCCAAATTATGTGGGTTGGAAGAGGAACCTAAACATTGTACTCACTGTCAAAAAGTACAAGTATGCTCTTACAAATCCCTATCCTGAGATCGGGGAAGAATCTACTGCTCAGGATCGAGAGGTTGAGAAGGCACAGAAGAAAGTCGATGAGATGGCTAAATGCTACATGTTAGCTTCCATGTCAAGGGTGCTTCAATCTAAGCATGAGCACATGTCCACTGTGTATGACATGGATTTGTCATTTCATACCATGTTTGCTGACAAGAGCCAGCTCGCAAGGTAGGAAGCTCTTAGGGCAATCATGAACACTAGGATGGGTGAGGGGACATCGGTTCGAGAGCATCTGCTCAAGATGATTGCTTACTTCAAGGAGGCTGAGGTCCTAGGCATGATAATAGATCTTGAGAGCTAAATTGACATAGTTCTTAAAACTCTGGTTGATTCATATTCTCAGTTCAAGTTGAACTACAATATGAACAAGTTGGATATGAATCTTATAGAGCTTATAAAAGAGCTTCAAGCGATAGAGAAAATCATGAAGCTCGTGTCAAAGGCTTTGGTCTCTCGTTCTGCTTTTTCTTCTAGAATTAAGGCAATGCCTAAGAAATTTAAGAAGTGGAAGGTCAAGAACGATGCATGGGCCTAACCTAAAGCATTTGGTCAGGCTAAAGACCAACAGGAAGCCTAAAGGTAAATGCTTCAAGTGTGGCAAGAAGGAGCAATAGAAGAAAGATTGTTCAGACTGCTTAGCTAAGCCTACTTCAGGTATTACTCTATACCAAGAGTCTATTTTGATGGTTAGATCAACATCCTCTTGGATAGTTGATTCTAGAGCCACTGACCATATCTGTAACTTTTTGTAGGGGTTTAGAAGGATAAGAAGACTCAGTAAGAGTGAGCACAGATTTTAAGTAGGTAATGGAACAAGAATTGTTGGGTATCTCAGGCTTGTATCCTATATGGTGCACTGGAAAATAAAACGAGATACCATCTCAGGACCCACCTATGTGTGGAAAATAAGACATAAAGATAATAAATGTAGCAGATTTTTACCTTTGTTTGATCGTCCGAAGAACAAAAATTTCTTCTTCAAGTTGAGGCGCGATCCAACAATCCTCTTGATCCAACTTCACGAGAGTGGAACGTCTAACCACTATAATCACAGGGTGTGATTATCTCTAATAGTAATCCACACAGAGGAACACTCAAGCACCAAAATTTGCTGTGCAAGCAGAAAAAAGTGGCGGCTAGGGCTGTTTCAGATTTTTAGCAAAACGAGAAAGAGAGAAGAACGTTGGTTGTGTGTCTAGGGTTGGAGATTTCGTATGAATTACCCTAACTCCTTAGGGTTTCGTGCATATCCTATTATATGTCACAAAATCCACTAAAAATCTGGAATTCTAAAACAATTACAATTCCTTAATTGTAAATGGAAATATCAAGTTCTCACAATTACAATTTGGACCATAAATTGTAACAAATTATAATTTGGCCACAACTCTTTCTCTTCCTCTCAATTAACCCTACTATGTTATCAAATGACATCTTGAGTATGTAATCCTCTATTGTGTGTGACCTATTGGGTTTCTCAATCAATTGGTAGAGAACATAAATTAATCCAAACGTCTTTGAAAATAATAATCCATAATTAATTAGAATTAATTCTATTAATTCTAATCAGGATTGGTTTATTCATTCATCAATTAATAAACCTATATTCCCAGATCATGAGCAGTATCTAGTAACACATCATGACCACCCAAGAGTCCAGGAAGTCAAGTGGCTTGACATGAACCCTTCAATAACAAACTTCAGTGCAATTAACTCCTCTCACCATACAATATCTTATTCGGTTTGGAGTACGGAATTAGTGCCAACTCCCTCCAGAATTAATTCTGGCCCGAATACAATAGTACTTGTACCAGGAATCCACTACTCTCTATGTGTATCAATTGAAACTATTTTCAATACACATTCGCCTTGGCCAAGGACTTCTCGAGTAGTAATTTCTACAAGTGGCCGTGAGATATTTGCCCCTACTATTAGGAGTGGTGAATCCTTTGTTGACCTTCTCAACTATTTTTGTTTACCTCATAATGTACCCAATATCCATCCCATAGGCGGCCCTTGATTGAGAACCGGAGATTGGAATTAAAGTACAATGCTTAGCAAATAATGTACCTTGGAGATCTCAAGTCTAAGGATAGTTGCACGTTTGCTATATTGAGATTATATCACTGACACTAAATAGTTATCCATGTGATTATCTCAAAAGTAGGTTATCTAATGAACTTGTTCTACTAACAAGCATCCATGTGTTAGCTTGGAGTATCTCAATACTCATGGATATGAGAAGTACCGCCTGATCAATTCAGGAAGTCTAACACATGCTAGTCTTTACGCATTAATGATGTCCTGTCTCATTAATACGACGACTAGGGACTATTTAAGTACTAACACTATACAGTGTAGTAGGAATCTCATATCATGATCTCTATCATACTTTCCTTAACACAGTGTTTTACTAGGAACTTTATTGAACAGTTATATTACTTAAAAGTAAACAAAAGAAACTGTAAGATAAATAATACCTTTTATTAAAATAAAATGTGTTATATACAATGTACATGTAATTGCCTCTAGGGCACAACACTATTAAATTCCTACTTGCATTAAAGCCAATTATTCATGTATCTAATATTGAATGACTCAACATGACAATCATATTTCTTTTGGGATAGGGCTTTTGTAAGCGAGTCAGCTATGTTCTTATCCATGGGGATCTTTCTCTATCTTTATTTCCTTTGCTGCTTCAGAAGCAGCCATGTACTCAAACTCTATCATAGAGTCGGCAATAATCTCTTGTGTGGAACTTTTCCAACTTATTGCCTTTTCGCACAACGTAAACACCTAGCCAGATTGTGACTTGAAATCATCTTTTTCAGATTGAAAACTGGTATCAGTATGCCTGTTTATATTCAAATCACCTTCTTTATATACTAAGAACATATCCTTAGTCCTTTGTATGTACATAAGAATGTTCTTTACAGCCGCCCAATGACCCTCACCAGGGTCAGATTGGTATCTTCTTGTCAAATTGAGAGCACAAGATACATCAGACCTAGTATATATCATAGCATACATGATAGATCCAACTGCCGAGGCATATGGAATCATACCCATTTGATCCCTTTCAACTTGTGTCTTGGGAGACATTGACTTTGAAAGGCTTACACCATGTGACATGGGTAAGAATCCCTTTTTGGATTAATCCATGCTAAACCTCTTTAACATTTTATCTATGTATGTAGACTGTGAAGACCTAGCAATCTTTTGGATCTATCTCTATAGATCCTTATTCCGAGAATATAGGTTGCTTATCCAAGGTCTTTCATGGAGAATTGTTTGGACAACCAAACTTTAACAATTTGCAAGACAGGTATATCGTTTTCTATTAGTAATAAGTTATCTACATAAAGCAGTAAGAAAGTGATTGCACTCCCACTAACCTTCTTGTATATACAAGGCTCTTCCATGTTTTGAATGAAACCAAACTCTTTGATTATTTCATCAAAACTGATGTTCCAACTCCTAGAAGTTTACTTAAGTCCATAAATGGACCTTTGCAGCTTGCACACCTTTGTGCTATCACTGGACGTAAAACCCTTAAGTTATGTCATATACACTTCCTCAGTTAGTTTTCCATTTAGGAAAGTTGTTTTCACATCTATTTGCCAAATCTCATAATCATGACGAGTAGCAATGGCTAGAAGTATCCTGATGGATTTCAATATGGCTACTGGCGAGAAGGTTTCATCATAGTCAATACCATATTGTTCACGATAACCCTTTGCCACTAGTCGTGCTTTATAGGTAACTAAGTTGCCATCCATGTCCGTTTTCTTCTTGAAAATCCACTTGCACCCAATAGGTTTAATTCTTTTGGGTGGATCAACCAAAGTCCATACTTGGTTGTTGTACATGGAATCCATCTCTGACTTCATGGCCTCAAGCCATTTGTCATATTCTAAACTGTTCAGAACATCCTTGTAGGTAGTAGGCCCATCTTCATCTATAAGCAATACGTCATTGTGGTCAATAATGAGAAATCCATATCTCTCAAATGCCACACGTATCCTACTAGATCTATGAAGCTCTTGGGTATTAGAAGGTTCATTTATTCTCTCAATAGATGTGGGGTTAGACGGTTGTTCCTTATTTATTTGATCTTCATGAACTTTACTAAGTTCAATCTTACTCCTACTGTCCCCTTTAAGCATGTGCTCCTTCTCTAAGAAGACGGTATGCTTCGAAATAAACAATTTATTTTCAGAGGGTAGGTAGAAGTAGTATCTGAAAGATTCTTTCGGATATCCAACAAACAAACACTTGTTAGACTTACTATCAAGTTTGTCTGACTGTGGCCTTTTAACAAAGGCAGGACAACCTCATACTCGCAAGTGAGATAACTTAGATTTCTTACTAAAGAACTTCTCAAATGAGGTAGAATCAACCATTTTTGTTGGAACTATGTTTAGTACATAAACAGAAGTCTCTAGTGCATACCCCCAAAACGATTTTGGTAAGTCTGCAGAAGCCATCATTGTGAAACCCTAGTCAAAACCAACCTTAGAGTAAGGGGGTTGGGATGTCTATCATATTTCATTGCATGTTTAAATACATTTTTATATGAATTTATGTGCATTGAATTTATGTTTTATAGTCTAGAGGGCTTGATTATGATTATTGAGTGAGAAGGGCAAAATGGTAATTTTTGCTTGAGGTGGAAAAAGGGTGATAGCTTGAGGATTGAATAGGAAAATATTTTTAGAGGGAAAATAAGAACAAGAGTTGTTGTGGTTTAGTGGTTAGAGCTTTGAAATTAAATATTGAGGTCTTGGGTTCAAATTCCCTCATGGGAGCTTTAGAATGATTAAATTTTATTTTTGCTTGGGAAGTGGAATTTTCGGCCTTATATGCTTTGGAATAGGGTAGAGATGTTGTCCTAAGAGAGACATGATAGGAGTATCCTAAGCCTATTCTTTTGCCCTACACAAAATTCCTAAGGGGAATTGATTTCCTCTTGATCCTTAATTTTTCCTATTTTTCAATTCATTAGTTTGTTCAATTTGTTCAAGCTAATTTTATTCTAGAAAAATTTCAGCAATGTGCTATGGCTTTGAAGGTTCAAAATGTCTCAGTGAAAGACATCTTATGGACTAAAACCATGGAAGAGATGGGGAAGGATTTCAAGTGAATTAATTTCCTTAGTGAACTTTCTAAAACTTCACTCTAGCTAGGTTCATTTTCCTTCATGCATTGAACTGAAATTTTCCAGCTTCTCGTGCCTTCAAGGTGTCGAAATTTTTAGCCATTATTCCATCCCAAATGTTGCCAGAAAATGGTCCTTTTGATCAGCTTGAAACCTGAATATTTCTGGCCATTTTCAGACTGCACAAAAGCTGTGCAAAACCAGAAAATTTTCTGGGCAAAATCGCAGCATAGGTGAGTTCAAACCAAGCTGTTTTCTTCTAGTTTTTCTCCAGCTCCTTAGCCATGTTTTTCCTCCAAGAAGAGGCTGGAAACCAGCCTTGAAAGACCTCTGAAATCTCCTTCAAACTCCCTGCAACTTGGCTAGAAAATGGCAGCCGAAACTGCCCAGAAAAATTCCAGCAATAGCAAAAAATCCTATGCAGTGATTTTTCCAGCTTTGTTTCCTAATTCATCCCTAGCAAAAACTCCAGCTTTCTTCTGCACAAACCACTCTTAAACAAACATGATCAGAGCTCCATTGCCTTCCCCAAGCTCCTACCCGAAATTCAGACATGGCTGCCCAAAAATCTTTCCAAAAAAATTACTACAATCATGCTTGATTAGTTACCAAAATTCCAGCCACCATAATTTAACAACTTTCCATAAAATATCCCTCAAACAACCCGACCTTCCCTTCACCATTATACTCCTTATTTTCAGACACCCTTAGCTCCTTCAACCAACTTTCATCCAGCTGAAACTCTGCACAGAAATTCGGCCATGGCAGCTTCCCAAAAGCTCTCCAACAATCAAAGATATTATTGTTTCCAAATTTGCTTCCCAAAAATATTCTTCAAGGATTTCAACAACTAGCCTTTCCTTTTTCCTTTCAAACCAGAAAAATCATCTTCCAAAACCTCTCAAAAAAATTTGGTCACTCTCTCCCTCAGAATTTCGGCCAGCATTAACCAAAATTCCTCCATTCTCTTCAACCTTCAAGAACACATAGCACACCAAGAACACTTACTCCTTCCTTTTGTCTAATACCTCTCCAAATCACTCCAAACTTCTTCTAAAAATTCCAGATTTCATCTATTCACTGCGGTGAGTCCATCCACACCATTTTTAACATCAAACTCCCAAATCCAACTTGCTCTTTTGGATAAAAAACCAGAAGTTTTGCGAAGGCTCAAGAACACCTTCAAGGTAGGGTTGTTCTAACAACTTCATCTTCTCTAATCTTTTTCTCTAATGAATATATATATGAATAAATATGCTAATGGTCTCTCTCTCTCTCTCTCTCTCGGCCAAACCTCTCTCTCTCTTGGCCGAATGGCTTCTTCTCCAATGGCCATGCTTTCTCCATCTTCCTTGGACGGATCTAGTCATCTAGAAGTTGAGATTCGTTCGAAACTCCTTCAAGGTTTTCATCAATCAAGTAAGTCTTTTTAACCCTTCTTTTAAATTCTAGATTCATGTCTCTAGGATGATGTTGATAGAAGAAGAATCATGAATGGGATTTGAGTATATATTGTTGTGATGAGTCGAGAGTGAAGCATGAGTATATGTATGAATATGATGGAGATGGGATTTATGCATGAAGGGATTATCTTGGTTGATTGTATGATGTTTTGAGGTTTAATGCATGTCTCCATGATCAAGCATGCTAGAGATTATGTCATCTATGATGAATAGGATTTATATTCTTGTGTGATTATTAAAGTCATGATTATATTTATGCTAGTAAAGGTGAGATCATGCCTTAGTAAGTCTAGATCTATGCTTATATGCATGATTTGGATGAGTTGATGAATTGAAGGACTGCATATGTTCATGATTGTGGTTAGCCATAGAAATATGATCATGATCTAGTTGTCCCTAAGCTAATTTTTATTTCATGAATAAAATATTTCATAATATGATTTTGCTAGTAATTTAAAAAGAAAAAACCCTAGGAGGGGTAGATTTGGATTATTATATATAATAAGGATATTTTAGTCAAATAAATAATAGTTTTTGCTAGAAAAATAAAAAAAAAATATAGATATTATATAAAATAATGAAATCAACTAAAACCTTTTATGGAAATAATCATAATTAGTAAAATATTTATTACTAAAAATTTAATTATTATCTTTAATCAAAACCCATTAAAACCTTATTTATTATTTTTCAAGAAAGACTCATTAAATTTATTTTCAACTAATTTTAGTTATCAATTATTTTCTAACAACTAAATTATTAATAAATCATTATTTTACCTAATACCACCTAGGGCTCTTCTTAAAATAAACTCTAAATTTTTCTTAGCAAGATTTAAACCTTCAACTTATTAGTACTTATTTCCTAAAACCTTAATTATTTTAAATATCAAATTAGGCTTAGCTTATAAACCTATTTATTTATTGTTTGGCCTTAAAGCTTGGGACACTAGGTTCATGGTAGAAGTGAGTTAAGTTGTTTTAATTTGAGAAAGTGGATTTTGGCTTGAGTTTGATTGTGGTTTGTATTTGCCCATGCGGGGTTAGGTAAGCTGTTGGAGACCTTTTTATTGTGAGCAAGAATCAGGTAAGCTCCTGCATAAAACCTGATTGATGTAAAATGTTTATTATGGCAAGCTAAATGTAGAGTGTATGGACACTCATTTCTGTAAGGCAATTGAGGATTGACTCCCTTCTTATTTCAACCAAACAAGTTATTTTAAAACCCATAAGCAGATTTACTCAAACTCAAAACACTTTCCAAAACTGATTTTGACAAAGACTTTGGGGACCCTCAATTGCCATTTTCATGTGGAACTATGGTTTGTTCATTTTCCCAAGTGGGTTACGTTACATTGAGTACTCAATAAGGGTGGACTGTTAGGACTAGTCTTTGAAAGGTTAGGGTGAGTCTCTCAGTAGGTGGCTACCTCTGAGGGGTGAGTCCTTCTCGGATAAGATGTCAGTCCAGTAGGTCGTGCCGGTCCGAGCTAGCAGTTGTTTATTTTTCAGTCAAGTGACTGTGTTTTGCCGGAATGGACACCCGGTTGTTGTTTGGGTATAGAGAAAGAGGAGTATCTTGCTTGGTAGGCCGATCACCTACCTTTTGTCAGTCTGCACAAAGTATGGCATTCTGACCAGTTATGGGGCCCAACGTGTGGTAACCCATGATCATTTCTTTTGAGTGGTTGATTTTATTGATTATGTATGGTTGGAAAAGCCAAAGCACCACTCTTGCTTTTGAGTAATGTTTCTTGCTTGCCAGTATTTTTCTTATAAAGGTTTTATACCTTGCATTCACGAACTATTTCCACTGGACACTCAAGGCACACACGGACTTAATGAGATTTCTGTCTCATAACCCTTTTTACCATGATTTCAGGTCGATCCTACTGTGGGGATGGGTAGCTATTGTTATCTGCCTTGGAAGAGAATGTTGTCATTTATTTTTATGTGTTGCTTTGGGGAGTTGAGAATGGATAATTTTACTTACGGATTTGTTTTGGGAATTCATGTATTTATTCTTGGGATGTAATAAATTTTAAGTTAAACTATTATTTTTATTCCGCTATTTTATTTGTGTGACCTAGTTATAAAGACCCATTGTCCTTTGGACGGGGCGACATCCCCGGCCCTGGCGGGCTTAGGTAGCGGGGTGTTACAATCATGGTCCATACCATGTCTAGAAGGGTTTGATTCATTCTCTCAGATACACTGTTATATTGAGGTGTATGTGGTGGAGTCTATTGAGATAATATCCCATTATCTCTAAGATAACTCAGAAACTCTTTGCTCAAGTATTCTCCTCCTCGATCAGATCTTAGAGTCTTAATACTTTTGCCAAGTTGTTTCTTTATTTCATTCTTGAAGTCTTTGAACCTTTCAAAGGCCTCAGATTTGTATTTCATTAAATACAAATATCCATATCGTGAGATATCATCTATAAAGGTTATGAAATAGTTATAAACCGAATCATCATTTCTTATTATTTATATTGAGAATTGTATTATCTAAATCTAGAACATATAAACCGTTAACCAGAGTTGCTGAACCATAATGAATATCATTCAATGAAAAAGAATAACATTTATTCTTAAATATCAAATGAAATCCATATAAGTCTAAACACGCAACTGAGATAATGTTTTTTATTAAAATTGGTACATAATAACAGTTTTGCAGTTCTAGAATTAATCTCGATGGCAAGTTCAGCTCGTATGTCCCCACAACAAGTGCAGCAACCTTTGCCCCATTTGCAATACGTAGGTCCACATCGCATTTCTCTAGCCTTCTACTGCTCTTTAGTCCCTGCAAGTTTTTTCACAAATAATATTTATATTTGGTATCTAATGCCCATATTTCATTTCTAAAGGCAATATTTATCTCAATCATAAACATATCCGGAGTAGAAGTAGAAGTTCTTGTAAGCTTCTCCTTCTGCTTCTTGTCCTTAATGGTCTCCAAGTAGGCTTTGTAGTTGTGCCTCCAGTGGCCCATCTTCCCACAATGATGGCATGGGCCCTTGGTAGCTGCGTCCTTCTTGTTCACACCACTTTTGGGCTTCATGGGAGCCTTCTTCATCTTCTTTTGAACTTTCTTCTTAGAAGAGAAAGATTCTACCATTAAAATTGCATTAGAATCCTTTTTCATGGAGGACTCCATAGTTTTGAGAAGATTGATCAACACAGGAATGGTGGACTCAATCTTTTTCATCTGATAGTTAATCACAAATTGTGAGAAACTATTAGGTAAAGATTGTAGAATTAAGTCAACACTTAAGTTATGATCCATTGAAAACCCGGGAGATCTAAGCTTCTCTATCAAGCCCAGCATCTTCAGCCCATGAGTAACCACAGAAGAACCCTCTGCCATTTATAATGAAATAGTTGCTTCGAGATCTCACATCTCTCAGTTCTGGCTTGGGCATCAAACAACTCTCGAAGATGTAGTATAATCGATTAGGCATCTATATGCTCATGCTATTTTTGCAACTCGGGAGTCATGGATGCCAGCAAAATACATGATGCTGTATCACTATCCTCCTTGTACCTCTTGTGGATAGCATGCTCATCAGTATGAGCATCTTGAGCTGGTATTGGTGGAATAGGAGCATCTAGCACGTAGAGCAACTTTTCTGATTTGAGGACAATTCTCAAATTTTTATATCAGTCGAGATAGTTTGATTTGGTTAACTTGTTGGTTTCCAAGATGCTACGTAAGTTCATGTTTGTTGACATGATGCAAGTGATCTAGATGTAAAGATAGAGAGCATTAGCTACTTGTATATGCACATGATATGCAAATAATTAGGACTTTAATTAAATGCATTTTTAATCCATTATTTTACTCAAACCAATAGCCCCCACTACTGATTCGGGAAAGCCCGTTGGAAGCTTTTCTAGTAGACCGGTATCTAAATTTCTCAAGAACAATCTTGGGTTTGCCCAACAAGCTACCCTTAAGTTCATTTGTAGGTATCCAATACCAATTACATCGTATGTAACTACAAGATCATTAGGTGATTAACAGCTTTTAATCTTAAAGCCCTTTGGGCTACCCTAACTTTTCCTCTAAATTTCTTTATGCTTGAGTTTACCCAATCGGGATAAAGAATTTAGTTAAACCCGACTCATTAATTAGGAATTTAATTCCATAGCTTGAACATGCCCAATGTCAAGTAGGCTTGGGTATGCCCAACAACTTGGTTTCGAAAAAGGACTCTCGTTCTTACTATATTAATGGAAGGGATTAGGTTTAATATTAATTGAGGAATTTGTTCCTATTAGTGATTTCATTGAATGACATGCATAAAAATCAATAAATAACATAATTGATAATCATGGTAATAAAGCGATTCCGTGGTATGGTTATGGACTTTACCCTAAATTCATTTCCTTGAGCCATAAAAGAAATTAATATGGTTAACCCTATGTGTTCATGCATGATTTAAGTAGAAGGTCTTACCTTCTTACCTTGTTTTGGTAGCTATCTCCAAAATTAAAATAATTCTACTGTTATCTAACCTATGTAAACTAATTACATAATTTCCTAAAGAGAGAAAACCTCGAGTTACATTCGAGGGGAGGTAGATGAGAAGAGAATTACACAAGAATTCTAGAGAAGGTAGGACATGCAGGCTCTATTTCATAAAAACCAAAACTATAAAATGTGTGAAACCCCACCTAAAACCAACCATAGAGTAAGGGGGTCGGGAATGCATATCATATTATTTTGCATGAATATATATGTTTTTGCATGATTTTATGTGCTTTAGAATCGTGGATTATAGGTTTAAATGCTTAGTTATGCTTATTGAGTCGGAGGGGTAAAATGGTAATTTTGCCTGAGGTCAGAATAGGGAGATAACTTGAGGAGTAGATAAGAAAAATATGAGGGTGAGGAAATAAGAATAAGAGTTGTTGTGGTTTAGTGGTTAGAGCTTGGTGAATTAATTTCTAAGGTCATGAGTTCAAATCCCATTATTTAAGTTTTATCATGATTATTTCCATTAAGTTTGAATTTTTGTTTTCTTGCATTCCATAAAAATAGGAATGTTGTCTTAAGGGAGACATGAAGAGAATGTCCTAATCTTATCCTCATGTCCTAAAAAGAATTCTAGAGGAATTCTTGTCCTATTTATTACCTCTAGCGTGTCCTAACATCTTTATAATTCAAAACCATTAAATCCTTTCTTTTAAATTCCAAAAAAATTCTGGGATAACTCCTCCACCATGAAATTCGAAATTCAGCTATGGTGGTTGGGTAGTTGGCCGAAAATAGGAGGGTAAATAGGAAGGGTTCCAAGAAAAAATCAATCACCATGAAAGGACCTTCAAATCTACCTTCATGTTGTTCATACTTTAGTGGAAAGAAATCTGGAAATTTTCCAGAATTGTTTCAGCCCCTTTCTTCAAAAATTCAGGCCATAATCCCATTCATTTGCTACCAAGAAAATGGTCATTTTATGCGGCTTGGAAGCTGGAAAAACTGTGCAAATTTCGGACTGCACAAAACAACACCAAACCAGAAAAAAAAAAAAACTGGGCATTTCGCAACTTGCAATCAAGGAAATGGAGCTGTTTTTAGTTCACCTTCAAGCAAGCAAATCTCTTCTGTATTTGTCCAGAAATAAGGCTGAAAAACCAACCTTGGAAGACCCTCAAACACCCCAGAAGAACATCTGAAAATCGAGCTAAGAGTGTGCAAAATTCTGCACAAAAAATTCTGCAATCTTCGAAAATTCTGAACAACTTGAAACCAGAATTTTCCAGCCTCGCTTCCTTCTAGCCTAAGGCCGAAAATCATCTTCAACCTCTGTAAAAATTGAGCTTGCTCAGCTGTGGACTGAACACCATAAACCCCACTCTTACCTTGAGCATAAGGACTCCATAGCTGCACCACAAAACACACCTAAGATCACTCCATTCAAACTTTTTTGAACTTCAAATAATTCCAGCATTTTACTCCCTTAAAACCACTCTTTCATTAGGCTAATTAACCAGAATTTTCTCTGCCTTCATGGACTGAATTTCGGCCAGCCTTGAGCAACATGAACCTTCAATCATTTCAGGAAAAACTCCATGTTCAGCCGGTACCATTGAAAGACATAGAAACCTCTCTTGATCAAAACACCATAGCTAACCTCTTACCTTAAACCTCTCCACTATTTCCTCCATTTAAATTTCAAAAAAATCTGAACATCCCCTCTCTTCCTAGATGAAAACCGAAACCCTCATTCATTCCAGACCATTCGGCTTACCTTCTACCAAAATTCGTGCAGCATTCTTCCAAATTCTCTCCATTTTCACCTAGAACACCAAGAACACTAAGAACACACTAACCTTCTTCAAGCCTAACCCTACTCCAAACACCTCCAATAACTCTCAAACACTCCAAATCACTTCCATTTAATCCCTACACCTCATTTCTGGTATTTATAACACAAGACCTCGCAAACAAAAATTTTCAAGCGGATCGAAATTAACCTTTTTCTTGAAGGTCTCAAGAACATTAACAAGGTAAGTCAAGAACAACTTTCTTATTCATCTTCTTCCATTCGATTATACCATTGTAATGATCTCTCTCTCTCTCTCTCTCTCTCTCTCTCTCTCTCTCTCTCTCTCTCTCTTTCTAACCGAAATGGTTGATCAAACATCAACCATGATCGTTTGTTTCGTTGGACCATTCAAGACACTCCATCGCGCGTGGACCTTCTTTTGTCTTCTTCGAAGTACTCGAAAATCAAGTATTCATTCTTAAATCTCTCTTATTAAATTCTAAAATCATGTCTTTTAAGTGTTGATAGGGAGATGGAATATGATTGGGAGATTGAGTATATGCATATAGGGATTGGGGTTAGGACATGATGATTGTTGTATATGACTAGGATATATGTATTTTCCTTTCGAATCATTGTATGTTCTTCATGCTTAATGAATTTTATGGATATTTGAAGCATGATTAGATATTATGACACCAAAGGTGATTAGGCTTTTATGTTCTTATTTTTCCATGGAAACCATGATTGATGATTATGCTTAGTAGGATTTTGGCCATGTGATGGTATGCGATAGTTCAAGGGTATGTTCATGAATGGAATGGTTTATTGTTTGATGATGGAGAATGTGATCATGAATCTTTTCTAGCACTAGGAAAATCATGATAAGAGATTATTTTCTTATTAATTATAGGTTATGTGCATTAACAAAATTTATTACAAAAAAAGTAGAATTACTACTATATTTTCCCTCAAAATTTGAAACACTAGGGGATTTGGATTGGAAATATTTAATTAGGCTATTAATATTTTTATTAAACAAAAATTTGATAAAATTCATTTATTCATAATTTTATTTATTATTATCTATTAAAAATTTTTTTAATTAAAAAAATTGTTTAATTTATTATTTATTTATAATAAAGCTATTTTTAAATTATCATATATTAAAATTATTTAGGACTTAATATTATTTAAAATTCAAACCTTAGTTTATTTATTACTAACAACACTCAAGAATTATTATTTGAGTCTATAATTTATTAGCAATTATTTTAGAACCCCTGGTTATTTTAACTTATCAAACTAGACTTATTTTATAAAATTCTTTAGCATCTAGACTTAAAGCTTAGGACATTAAGGTCATGGTTAATCATGGTTGTAGCTAGTTGGGCTAAGAAGTATTTATGTAAGGCAGGTATAGCTTGAATGTGACCTTATGTTTTGTGTTTACCCCAGGCGGGGTTAGGTCAGCCTTGGAAGACTTTTGAGTTTGAGCAAGCAAAGAAGCAGGTAGGCTCCTGCATGGAGTTTTTGTGAAGACCAAAAGCTATTGTGGCAAGCAAATGCAATGTATACGGACATTTATTTGTAAGTGCAATTAAGGACTATTTTTCCTTTTTATTTCAGTCAAGCAAATCATTTGAAAATTGAACAAGCAGTTTTACACAAATCTAAACTTTTTCTAAAACCCAACTTGACTAGACTTTTGGAAACCCTTAATTGCTATTTTCAAATAAAGCAAAGTTTGATCAATTTTCTCCCAAGGGGAACAATCAACGTTGAGTACTCAATAAGGGTAGACCACCATGACTAGTCTTTGAAGGGTTAGGGTAAGTCTCTCAGTAGGTGGCCACCTCTGAGGAGTGAGTCCTTCCTGGATAGGATGCCAGTCCTGTAAGTCATGCCGGTCCGAGCTAGCAAGTTTCAGTCATGTGGACTGTGTGTTCCGGAGTGGACAACCGGTAAGTTTGGGTGTAGAGATGGAGGAGTATTTCACCCGGTAGGCCGTACACCTACTTTTTGTCATCTTGCACAAAGTGTGGCATTCTGACTGTTATTTAGTCATGGGGCCCAACGTGTGGTAACCCATGGCTACCCATTTGAGTGGTTGTATTTATTGTGCACATGTATGGTTTGAAAAGCGAAACACCACTCTCTTTTTTCAGCATTTATTTATTGCTTGCCAGCACCTTTTTCTTATGAAACTTTTACAACCTGCATACATGAATTATTTTACCTGAAACACTCAAAGCACACACGGGCTTATTGAGATTTTTATCTCACCACCTTTTATGCCTTATTTTCAGGAAGATCCTGCTGTGGAGGTCATTAGCTATATTGTTGCCAGTGCTTGAAGACTTTTGTTATTTACTTTAAGTTTTGTTTGAGAGATTATTGCAAACAATTTATTTTGGATTTGTTCCAGTACTTATCTTTTGGGTTGTAATAAGCTTAAATTTTAAAGTCTTTATTTTTTTTATTTTATTTAACCTAGTTATAAAGACCCCTTGTCCTCTGGACGGGGCGACATCCTCGGCCCTGATGGGCCTAGCTAGTGGGGTTTTACAAGTGGTATCAGAGACTAGGTTTAGGCAAGTATTGATATTATATGTTTTGATTTATTAAGTTCAAATCTTTTATCTGACATGTCTTGTTTGTGCTATAGGATGGTTAGGATGATTAGAACTGCAAGGAAATGGCAGCAATGGCACCCTCCCATTCCTATCTACTCGGAGGACTTACCAGTGCCTCAGCCTGCACCCCAGCCTGCACCCCAGCCAATCATTGCCCTGGATGATAGTAGTGACGATGAGGTCCAGATCATCGAGCCACCTCTAATACCCGTGATCGACTTGGTTACCGACAGTGAGGACGAGGATATAGACATGGAATATGTTCCCCGTCCTCCTAGCCCCATAGTGGACTTGACTGCTGACAGTGATGATCCAGGGGAGTTAGATTATAAGTCTCCACCTAGACCTTCTTTTGTAACCCCACCCAATCAAGTTGAGACCGGGGAGAGTTCTAGGAGACTCGGGATGGGGCCCATAGATGGGTTTGCAAGTGGGGCAGGGATGGACTTCACTAGGAATTCTGGGGGGTGGTTATATGATGCCGACATTGAAGATTCTGATGAGGATTAGAGAGGCCAAGTTCTGCTATGTTTAGGGCGTTTTATTTGCAATTTTTCATAAACTCCTATGCTAGGAGTCCATGCACCTTTATTTCTTTATTTCAAAATTTATGCAAATAAGAGTACCTTGGGTATTCTAAGTTTTGAGAAAAAATTTATATGCAATTCTTCATACAAAAATTGCATCTAATTTTCTTCCGCTTAACGTTAAATGTGAATGCATGCTCAATTTGGATATTTTTAACTTTGATGCATAAACTCATTATCTGGGGAATGGTTTAGAATGGCACCCAGACGTCGCGCAGCCATATCCAGTAGAAGGGTTCCTGAGGCAGAGCCCGTGACACCAGAGGTTGATGCAACTCAAATTTTATCACCAAATCAAGGGGATGAGAACGGAATAGGGCTGGAGATGGGATCAGAAGAATCGGTTAGCGCGACTATGATGTAAGCATTCCACAAGGTGATCGAGATTCTGCAAAATTTGACTGAGCGGAGGAATCCAAAAAGGGAAGACGATGCATTGGAGCGGTTTCCAAAATTTCAACCTCCTATATTCTTGGGAGAGAGGTCGAACAAGACCAAAAAGTGGAACAATGTGTGGAACAGATGGAGGACATCTTTACTACGCTCCAGTACACTGAGAAACGAATAGTGAAGTTCGCTGCATTCCGGCTGAGGGGTCCAGCTCGGGCGTGGTGGCAAAGGGTTCAGGACGACTGGGAGATGATAGACCAAGACTGGACATGGGCTAATTTTGTGGAAGCATTTCGAACAGAGTATATCCCTCAGTGGATAGTTGAAAAACGGGAAGATGAGTTCTAGAATCTAAAGCAAGGAAGCATGACGGTAGCCCAATACGCAGCACGGTTCACACAGCTGTCAAAGTACTGCAAGAGACTGGTGGATACTGAACAAAATAGAACAAGGCAATTCGTTAAGGGATTAAGGCAGGAGTTAAGAAGGGCGTTAGCACCCTTTCCACCGGTGACTTATTCGGGGGCTGTGGACGCAGCCACCCGTACTGAGAATGAAGATCGCAACCGGTTGGCTTCACGACCGTTTGTACCGATAAGACCGCCGCTAAGACCTTTTTAGAGGCAGCCACCTAACAAGCGTCCTGCCAACCAGCAATGGCAGAATCGGGGAAAGCAAGCCCGAACAGCACCGGTTGGTCCGGCGCAGAATCTTCCGTTATGCCGGCACTGTGGGAAAAGGGGCCACATTGAGAAAAATTATTGGTCCAAAGGAGTTGAGCGGAAGTGCTACCACTGCAGAGACCCGAATCATCTACGGAACGCTTGCACTAAACTTCTCCGGATTAGGCAGGGGAACCCAGCTCAGTACCCGGGACCGAGTCAAGCCAACACCTCGGGAGCTTCTGGGAGCGGAACCTAGAAGCCGCAGGTGAAAGCAAAAGTTTTTGCTCTCAACCGGGAGGAGGTTGGGGCTGATGCAGCAGTAGTAGAAGGTACGTTTACTATCCAAGGTCGTTCTGTTAATGCATTGATAGACCCTGGATCTACCCATTCCTATTTAAATAAGAATTGTGCATATCAATTGGGTTGGGATGGAGTAGAACTACCTTTTACCTTGGTAGTAAGTACGCCTTTGGGGAAAATGGTGCAAGTGGATTGGTATGTGAAAAATTATAAAGTTGAAGTAGGGAGAGAAAGCTTGGAGGGAGATCTAGTCTTAGCTATTGATGATTATGATTTAATATTGGGGATGGATTGGTTAGCGAAGCATTGTGCTAGAGTAGACTGTAAGAATAAGTCAGTTCAGTTCATTAAATCGGGATGTGATGTGTTGGAGTTCAACGGCGAGAAAGTAAAAGAATTGAAGTTTTTGATAGTTGGGGCTAAAGCCTGGAAATTGTTGAGGCAAGGATGTCAAGGATATTTGGCTTATGTGATAAACAAGCCGAATGACCAGTGCACTCTGGAAGATACTGAGGTGGTAAAGGATTTCCCCGACGTGTTCCTTGCAGAACTCACTTCTCTACCTCCCAAGCGAGAAGTTGAGTTCACCATTGACCTAGTCTCAGGAGCGGAACCGGTGTCTCGAACCCAGTATCGAATGGCACCGGCGGAGTTGAAGGAATTAAAGGAGCAGCTAGAGGAGTTGGTGAGGCAAGGCTATATCAAACCTAGCACGTCACCCTAGGGAGCACCTGTGCTATTTGTAAAGAAAAAGGACGGGACTCTAAGGTTGTGTATTGACTACCGAGGCTTGAACAACCTGACCATCAAAAATAAATATCCTCTGCCGTTAATTGACGAGCTGTTCGACCGGTTGCAAGGGTCCAGTTGTTACTCTAAACTGGATTTGAGGAAAGGCTACTACCAAGTGAGGATAAAAGAGGAGGATATTCCTAAGACGGACTTCAATACAAGATATGGTCATTACGAGTTTGTGGTGAAGCCTTTCGGGGTAACCAACGCACCCACGGTATTTATGGATCTAATGCATCGAGTGTTCCAGCCCTACTTGGACAAGTTCGTGGTGGTCTTCATCGACGACATACTTATATACTCCACGAGCCCAGAGGACCATGCCGAACATTTGAAGTTGGTACTAGAAAAGCTAATGGAGCACAAGCTTTACGCCAAGTTTAGCAAGTTCGAGTTTTGGTTGGATAGTGTGGCGTTTCTTGGTCACGTGGTGACTAAGGAGGGAATCAAAGTAGACCCAGCGAAGGTTGAAGCCGTATCAGATTGGAAGCAACCAGAGAACATCACCGAGATTCGAAGCTTTTTGGGTTTGGCTGGCTACTACCGGAGGTTTATTAAGGGATTTTCGACGTTAGCATCTCCTATGACCCGGCTGCTGAGAAAGGATGTACCCTTTGTTTGGAACGAAAAATGCGAAAAGAGTTTTCAAGAGTTGAAGCGGAGGTTAATGATAGCGCCTGTGTTGAGTCTGCCGGAGGCAGATAAACCTTACGCCCTATATACTGATGCCTCGAAGGAAGGCTTGAGAGCAGTTTTGATGCAAGATTGGAAGGTGATCGCCTATGCTTCCCGAAAACTGAAGCCGCACGAAGTTAATTATCCTACGCATGATCTAGAGCTGGCTGCTATTGTGTTCGCATTAAAGAAATGGCGACACTATTTGTATGGGGCGGAATATGAGGTGTTCACTGATCACAAAAGCCTGAAGTACATCTTCACCCAGAAGGACTTGAATTTAAGGCAGCGAAGATGGATGGAATTTGTGGAGGAATACCGGTGTCCTATCAACTACCACCCCGGGAAAGCCAACATCGTTGCTGATGCCCTGAGCCGGAAAGTCAGAATGGCCAGGCTAAGAGTACAAGAGGTTAAAATGGTTCAGGACATGTTGGACAGAAGAGCAGAAGTGCTAGAAGAGAGGATCATTATTAGCAACCTGAAGTTGACACCAGATCTAAGGCGGGAAATTGTTGAAGCCCAGTAGAGTAATGCGAAATTTTAGTTTTTCAAGGATAAGGAGCTTAAACGGCAAGGCAGTGAATTCCGACAGGACGGAGCGGGAGTGTTGTACTTCCGAGATCGTTTGTGTGTACCCGAGGAGCACCAGTTGAGGGATAGAATTTTAGAAAAAGTGCATAAGAGCAAGTACGCCATTCATCCAGGAGAGGTCAAGATGTATCAAGATCTGAAAAAGTCTTATTGGTGGCCCGGGATGAAGCGGAACGTGGTTAAGTATGTCTTAACGTGTGTAACCTATTAGAAAGTCAAAGCGGAGCACAGAAAGGTGGCAGGATTATTACAACCGTTGCCAGTACCAGAATGGAAATGGGAAGAGGTAACCATGGACTTCGTTGCCAGACTCCCTATGGCCAGGAGCCAAAAGGACGCCATATGGGTAGTGGTGGATCGACTGACTAAGTCGGCGCATTTCATACCCGTGAATGTAAGGGATTCAATGGAAAGTTGGCTCAGACCTACGTGCGGGAAATAGTTTGATTGCATGGAGTACTTTCAAGTATTGTTCTGATCGTGATCCGAGATTTACATCCCGATTTTGGGGCAAGTTTCAAGAATCGATGGGTTCTGGTCTGAAGTTTAGTACGACGGCGCATCCACAGACCGCTAGACAGTCAGAAAGGGTTATTCAGATATTGGAGGATATGCTGAGAGCCTGTGTGTTGGATTTCGGGGATAAGTGGATTGAAAGTGTGCCGTATGCCGAGTTTTCATACAATAACAGTTATCAGGCTTCGAATGGAATGGCTCCGTATGAAGCTCTATACGGACATAAGTGTCAAGTACCGCTATACTGGAGTTGGTCAGAGGATGGACATATAAGCAAATCGAGAGAAGTCCATGTTCAGGAAATGTTGGACAAGGTTAAGTTAATTAGGGAAAGGTTGAAGGCAGCCCAGAGTCGACAAAAGAGTTATGCAGACAATAGGCGGAGAATGTTAGAATTTCAGGTAGGAGACAGTGTGTTTCTAAAATTGACACCGAATAGGGGAATTCTGAAGCACCCGAAAGGGGGAAAGCTGAATCCGAGATATTTGGGTCCGTTTCCAATAAAAGAGAAAATTGGGCCGGTGGCATACCGATTGGAGTTGCCAGATGGGCTGACGGGAATTCACGACGTATTCCATGTATCACAGTTGAAGAAGTACAATGCCGATCCTGGACATGTGTTGAATGATGAGCCGTTAGTGCTACAACCCGACCTGAGCTATGTGGAGAAACCCGTAAAGATATTGGACCGAAGTATGAAGACTCTCCGGAACAAGCAGATTCTAATGGTAAAGGTGCAGTGGGAGCATCATGGCACGCGAGATGCCACATGGGAAACAGAAGAATGGGTGAAGCGGAAGTATCCCGATCTGAGGTAAAGGTGCGTCTGAATTTCGGGACGAAATTCTCCTAAGGAGGGGAGGATATGAAACCCCACCTAAAACCAACCCTAAAGTAAGGGGGTCGGGAATGCATACTATATTATTTTGTATGAATATATGTGTTTTTGCATGATTTTATGTGCTTTAGAATCGTGGATTATAGGTTTAAATGTTTAGTTATGCTTATTGAGTAGGAGGGGTAAAATGGTAATTTTGCCTGAGGTTAGAATAGGGAGATAACTTGAGGAGTAGATAAGAAAAATATGAGGGTGAGGAAATAAGAATAAGAGTTGTTGTGGTTTAGTGGTTAGAGCTTGGTGAATTAATTTCTAAGGTCATGAGTTCAAATCCCATTATTTAAGTTTTATCATGATTATTTCTATTAAGTTTGAATTTTTGTTTTCTTGCATTCCATAAAAATAGGAATGTTGTCTTAAGGGAGACATGAAGAGAATGTCCTAATCCTATCCTCATGTCCTAAAAAGAATTCTAGAGGAATTCTTGTCCTATTTATTACCTCTAGCGTGTCCTAACATCTTTATAATTCAAAACCATTAAATCCTTTCTTTTAAATTCCAAAAAAATTCTGGGATAACTCCTCCACCATGAAATTCGAAAATCAGCTAAGGTGGTTGGGTAGTTGGCCGAAAATAGGAGGGTAAATAGGAAGGGTTTCAAGAGAAAATCAATCATCATGAAAGGACCTTCAAATCTACCTTCATGTTGTTCATACTTTAGTGGAAAGAAATCTGGAAATTTTTCAGAATTGTTTCAGCCCCTTTCTTCAAAAATTCAGGCCATAATCCCATTCATTTGCTACCAAGAAAATAGTCATTTTATGTGGCTTGGAAGCTGGAAAAACTGTGCAAATTTCGGACTGCACAAAACAACACCAAACCAGAAAAAAAAAAAAAAAACTGGGCATTTCGCAACTTGCAATCAAGGAAATGGAGCTGTTTTTAGTTCACCTTCAAGCCAGAAAATCTCTTCTGTATTTGTCCAGAAATAAGGCTGAAAAACCAACCTTGGAAGACCCTCAAACACCCCAGAAGAACCTCTGAAAATCGAGCTAAGAGTGTGCAAAATTTTGCACAAAAAATTCTGCAATCTTCGAAAATTCTGAACAACTTGAAACCAGAATTTTCCAGCCTTGCTTCCATCTAGCCTAAGGCCGAAAATCATCTTCAACCTCTGTAAAAATTGAGCTTGCTCAGCTGTGGACTGAACACCATAAACCCCACTCTTACCTTGAGCATAAGGACTCCATAGCTGCACCACAAAATACACCTAAGATCACTCCATTCAAACTTTTTTGAACTTCAAATAATTTCAGCATTTTACTCCATTAAAACCACTCTTTCATTAGGCTAATTAACCAGAATTTTCTCTGCCTTCAGGGATTGAATTTCAGCCAGCCTTGAGGAACATTAACCTTCAATCATTTCAGGAAAAACTCCATGTTCAGCCTGCACCATTGAAAGACATAAAAACCTCTCTTGATCAAAACACCATAGCTAACCTCTTACCTTAAACCTCTCCACTATTTCCTCCATTTAAATTTCAAAAAAATCTGAACATCCCCTCTCTTCCTAGCTGAAAACCGAAACCCTCATTCATTCCATACCATTCGGCCAGCCTTGGACCAAAATTCGTGCAGCATTCTTCCAAATTCTCTCCATTTTCACCTAGAACACCAAGAACACACACTAAACTTCTTCAAGCCTAACCCTACTCCAAACACCTCCAATCACTCTCAAACACTCCAAATCACTTCCATTTAATCCCTACACCTCATTTCTGGTATTTATAACACAAGACCTTGCAAACAAAAATTTTCAAGCGGATCGAAATTAACCTTTTTCTTGAAGGTCTCAAGAACATCAACAAGGTAAGTCAAGAACAACTTTCTTATTCATCTTCTTCCATTCGATTATACCATTCTAATGATATCTCTCTCTCTCTCTCTCTCTCTCTCTCTCTCTCTCTCTCTCTCTCTCTCTCTCTTCTAACCGAAATGGTTGATCAAACATCAACCATGATCGTTTGTTTCGTTGGACCATTCAAGACACTCCATCGCGCGTGGATCTTCTTTTGTCTTCTTCGAAGTACTCGACAATCAAGTATTCATTCTTAAATCTCTCTTATTAAATTCAAAAATCATGTCTTTTAAGTGTTGATAGGGAGATGGAATATGATTGGGAGATTGAGTATATGCATATAGGGATTGGGGTTAGGACATGATGATTGTTGTATATGACTAGGATATATGTATTTTCCTTTCGAATCATTGTATGTTCTTCATGCTTAATGAAATTTATGGATATCTGAAGCATGATTAGATATTATGACACCAAAGGTGATTAGGCTTTTATGTTCTTATTTTTCCATGGAAACCATGATTGATGATTATGCTTAGTAGGATTTTGGCCATGTGATGGTATGCGATAGTTCAAGTGTATGTTCATGAATGGAATTGTTTCTTGTTTGATGATGGAGAATGTGATCATGAATCTTTTCTAGCACTAGGAAAATCATGATAAGAGATTATTTTCTTATTAATTCTAAGTTATGTGCATTAACAAAATTTATTACAAAAAAATTAGAATTACTACAATATTTTCCCTCAAAATTTGAAACACTAGGGGATTTGGATTGGAAATATTTAATTAGGCTATTAATATTTTTATTAAACAAAAATTTGATAAAATTCATTTATTCTTAGTTTTATTTATTATTAATTAATTATTATCTATTAAAAAAATTTTTAATTTAAAAAATTGTTTAATTTATTATTTATTTATAATAAAGCTATTTTTAAATTATCATTGATTAAAATTATTTAGGACTTAATATTATTTAAAATTCAAACCTTAGTTTATTTATTATTAATAACACTCAAGAATTATTATTTGAGTCTATATTTTATTAGCAATTATTTTATAACCCCTGGTTATTTTAATTTATCAAACTAGACTTATTTTATAAAATTCTTTAGCATCTAGCCTTAAAGCTTAGGATATTAAGGTCATGGTTAATCATGGTTGTAGCTAGTTGAGCTAAGAAGTATTTATGTAAGGCAGGTATAGCTTGAATGTGACCTTATGTTTTGTGTTTACCCCAGGCGGGGTTAGGTCAGCCTTGGAAGACTTTTGAGTTTGAGCAAGCAAAGAAGTAGGTAAGCTCCTGCATGGAGTTTTGTGAAGACCAAAAGTTTTTGTGGCAAGCAAATGCAATGTATATGGAAATTTATTTGTAAATGCAATTAAGGACTATTTTTCCTTTTTATTTCAGTCAAGCAAATCATTTGAAAATTGAACAAGCAGTTTTACACAAATCTAAACTTTTTCTAAAACCCAACTTGACTAGACTTTTGGAAACCCTTAATTGCTATTTTCAAATAAAGCAAAGTTTGATCAATTTTCTCCCAAGGGGAACAATCAACGTTGAGTACTCAATAAGGGTAGACCACCGTGACTAGTCTTTGAAGGGTTAGGGTAAGTCTCTCAGTAGGTGGCCACCTCTGAGGGGTGAGTCCTTCCTGGATAGGATGCCAGTCCTGTAAGTCATGCCGGTCTGAGCTAGCAAGTTTCAGTCATGTGGACTGTGTGTTCCGGAGTGGACAACCGGTAAGTTTGGGTGTAGAGATGGAGGAGTATCTCACTCGATAGGCCGTACACCTACTTTTTTCAGCTTGCACAAAGTGTGGCATTCTGACTGTTATTTAGTCATGGGGCCCAACGTGTGGTAACCTATGGCTACCTATTTCAGTGGTTGTATTTATTGTGCACATGTATGGTTTCAAAAGCGAAACACCACTCTTTATTTTCAGCATTTATTTATTGCTTGCCAGCACCTTTTTCTTATGAAACTTTTACAACCTGCATACATGAATTATTTTACCTGAAACACTCAAAGCACACACGGGCTTACTGAGATTTTTATCTCACCACCTTTTATGCCATATTTTCAGGAAGATCCTATTGTGGAGGTCATTAGCTAGGTTGTTGCTTGTGCTTGAAGACTTATGTTATTTACTTTAAGTGTTGTTTGAGAGATTGTTGCAAATAATTTATTTTGGATTTGTTCCAGTACTTATCTTTTGGGTTGTAATAAGCTTAAATTTTAAAGTCATTATTTTGTTTTATTTTATGTAACCTAGTTATAAAGACCCCTTGTCCTCTAGACGGGGCGACATCCCCGACCCTGATGGGCCTAGCTAGTGGGGTGTTACAAAATGCATGAGCAGATATAATTGGTTTTAGTCTATAACAATCCACCATGCCATTAACTATGCTTAAACAAAATAAACATATACTTTTATTATTCCAAAATCACTATTTTGGAAAAATAAAACAAATTCTAAAATCAATATTTTAGAAAAATACATTAATTTTAAATTTTCAAAATCACTATTTTGAAAAATAAAATCGTTTGTCTTAAAACTAATTTTGAGAAAATGCTTTTGGGTCCCGTCTCTAGCAATGAAAACAGTAGTCTCGCCAGCCGGTCAGCGAGCGGGGTCAGGGGGCAGCACCCCCTTGGAAAAATTTTTATTTTACCACCTCTCATCAAATAAGATTTTCCCTTTCAAAATTCTATTCCAGATTTTTTTTTTAAATAGCTGGAACATCGCAAATAGAGCAAAAATGGCACCAGTTTGAAGGCCAAAGCCAGTGCCGGCTTTGTTCTGGTTTTTTAAAAATTTTTCTCCTCCAATAATGGTTTTTGGACATAGCGAACAGAACGGAACCGGTGCCGATTTGGAGGCCAGAGCCGGCGCCGGCTGTTGTCGGGAAGTGTAGTGATTTTTTAAAATTTTTTTCCAGAAACAGTTTCTTGTGCCCTAATCGTCTACAATAGATCAGTGAGAACAATTCTCAGTAGAATTTTCTATTTTGAAACTCAAAAAAACAACCAAATTTTTAGTTTAAACAAAACAAAACAGAAAATCAAATTCACAAGATGAAACGGAGGGCAACAACTATGTTCAAGAAAACGTTTTTCTGCAGAAAATTTTCAGCACATAAAGAAAGCACCTTTTGAAATATATAATAACTTTCACACAATCATATTATGCTACGGACCTAACCCATAAAGCTTGAAACAATTTCGACTCGAGTGAAAACGATTTTCACAGCGAACAAAGACAAACACGAATACATGAAAATAGTTTTTCAAGCCAAAACAATGTTCATAGACCACACATAGCATGTCTCTGATACCACTGTTGGGTATCTCAGGCTTGTATCCTATACAACACAGTGAAAATAAAACGAGATACAGCGCAGTGAAAATAAAACGAGATACCATCCCAGGACCCGCCTATGTGTGGAAAACAAGACATAAAGATAATCAAGGTAGCAGCTTTTTACCATCGTTTGATCGTCCAAAGAACAAAAATTTCTTCTTCAAGTTGAGGTGTGATCCAGCAATCCTCTTGATCCAACTTCACGGGAGTGGAACGTCTAACCACTATAATCATATTGTGTTATTATCTCTAACAGCAATCCACACAGAGGAATACTCAAGTACCAAAATTTCCTGTGCTAGTAGAAAAAAGTCGCGGCTAGGGCTGTTTCACATTTTCAGCAAAACGAGAAAGAGAGAGAAGAACATTGGTTGTATGTCTAGGGTTAGAGATTTCGTATGAATTACCCTAACTCCTTAGGGTTTCACGCATATCCTATTATACGTGACAAAATCCACTGAAAATCGAGAATTCTAAAACAATTAGAATCCCGTAATTGTAATTGGAAACATTAAGTTCTCATAATGACAATTTGGACCATAAATTATAGCAAATTATAATTTAGCCACAACTTATTCTCTTCCTCTCAATTAACCCCGCTATGTTATCGAATAACATCTTGAGTATATAATCATCTATTGTGTGTGATCTATTAGGTTTCCCAGTCAATTGATAGAGAACATGAATTAATCCAAATGTCTTTCAGATTAATAATCCATAATTAATTAGAATTAATCCTATTAATTCTAATCAGAATTAGTTTATTAATTCATCAATTAATAAACCCATATTCCCAAATCATGAGCAGTATCTAGCAACACATCATGGCCACCCAAGTGTCCAGGAAGTTAAGTGACTTGACATGAACCCTTCAATAACAAATTTCAGTGCAATTAACTCATTTCACCATACAATATCTCATTCAATTTGGAGTACGAAATTAGTGCCAACTCCCTCCAGAATTAATTCTGGCCCGAATACAATAGTACTTGTACCAGGAATCCACTACTCTAGATGTGTATCAATTGGAACTATTTCCAATACACAATCGCCTTGGTCAAGGACTTCTTAACTAGTAATTTCTACAAATGACCGTGAGATATTTTCCTCTACTATTAGGAGTGGTGAATCCTTTATTGACCCTCTCAAATACTTTCGTTTACCTCATAATATACCCAATATCCATCCCATAGGCGGCCCTTGATCGAGCTCCGAAGATTGGAATCAAAGTACAATGCTCAGCAAACAAAGTACCTTGGAGATCTCAAGTCTAAGGATACTTGCACATTTGCTATATTGAGATTATATCACTGGCACTAAATAGTTATCCATATGATTATCTCAAAGCTAGGTCATCCAATGAACTTGTTCTATTAACAAGCATCCATGTGTTAACTTTGTGTATCTCAATACTTATAGATATGAGAACCACCGCCTGATCAAATCAGGAAGTCTAACACATGCTAGTTTTAACGCATTAATGATGTCTAGTCTCATTAATACTACGACTAGGGACTATTTAAGTACTAACATTATACATTATAGTAGGAATCTCAATCATGATCTCTATCATGATTTTCTTAACACAGTGTTGTACTAAGGACTTTATCTAACAGTTATATTACATAAAAGTAATCAAAAGAAATTGTAAGATAAATAACGCCTTTTATTAAAATAAAATGTGTCATATACAATGTACAAGTGATTACTTCTAGGGCATAACACTAATAGACTGAACGAATGTCCAGTCTGAACTATCTCAAGATATGGGGTTGTCCAGCTTATGTGCTGACAAAAAGGAAGTAAGCTATTACCAAGATCAGAGTTATGCTACTTCATTGGGTTTCTAAATAGAACAAGAGGCGGATATTTCTATCATCCTCAAGAGCATAAAGTACTTGCTAGTACTAATGTTAGATACTTAGAGGATGAACAAGTTACATCGACCACGGGTTCAAGTAGAATAGAGTTATCGGAGAAGTTAGTCACTGATTCAATTTCAAGTATTTCTAACACCCCGATCAAGGAACCAAGAGAAACACTACTGAATGTTCCTATACGAACTGAGTCTCATCGTAGTGGGAGGATCACAAGAATTCCAGAAAAGTGGACTAGAGAGATCTATAATCTAGTCTCTGATTATCAGGAGTAAAACACCATTAGATACGAGGAGACTATGTTAATGTTGATGCAGATAAATGGCAGCTAGCTATAAATGTCAAGATTGAGTTTATGTACCTTAATTGGGAGTCTGATCTTGTCATTGCGCTTGATGGGATAAAAGCCATTGGGTGTAAGTGGGAATACAAGAGGAAGAGAGGTGCGGATGGAAAGGTTGAAACCTAAAAAGCAAGGTTGGTTGCTAAAGGTTATACTAAAAAAGAAGTGATCAATTATGAGAAAACATTTTCACTAGTTGCCCTGTTTAGCTCTATCCGAATTCTCTTAGCCATCGCATGTCATTATGACTATGAGATATGGCAGATGGATGTCAAGAAGGCTTTATTAAATGGCTAACTAAGCAAAGACAACTATATGTCCTTGCCAGAAGGTTTTGTTGCTAGAGGTCAAGAACAATTGGTCTGTAAGCTTAAGAAGTCTATTTATGGACTTAAGCAAACGTCATGAGCATGGAACATACGTTTTGATCAAACCGTGAAAGCTTATGGTTTCATTAAAAAGTGGATGAACCGTGTGTGTATAATAAGTCAGATAGTAGCAAAGTGATTTTCTTGGTACATTGTACTCATTGGAAATGATGTAGGGACATTATGTGGATCACATCTATGAGTGCTTTCTTTAGAAATCATACAAGAATTTTGGGAAAAGAATTTCAAATGAATATAGTTTGTGTTTGTGATAATTTTTTTTGAAAATTTCAGTGGTTTCATTGTTAAGCAAGGTTGTAATTCTTCTTCTTACTTGGATATAAGTTTTGTCATTTATTAGTTGGAATTTGATGAAATTATTTTATTGCAAAAGATATTTGTCAAGACTTGAGAATTTTGATTAATCTTATTTGTGCATTGGTGTTTAAATGTTATTTGACTCATCTAGTTGAAATATAGAAAATATGATGAATATTGGAAGAATTATTGGCTAACTTTTGTATTATGAGTTTAAATTTTGCTAGTTTTGAGTTATGATGAAAAAATGTGAGTTGAATTTTTGAGAGGAAAGATTGAGAAGAATATCGAAAAATATGATTTATGTTGAAGAGTAAAACACTAAGGGAAATCAACACTGTTGTTGGTGTAAATTAGAGAAAATGCTCTTATTGATGATCTTTAAAGACCTTTAGCTAAAAAAGGGGTCAATATGGGGAGAAGTAGCAAGTGTATTTGGTACTCTCTCTTGATGCTATGCTGAAGGCAAAAAGTTAAGCAAGAGTATAGAAAAAAGAATTCTGGAAAAAAAATGATGAGTGATGATTGTAAAAGGGGCCAATATGGTGCGTGAAGAGAAATCTATGCACTTGAGGCTATCAATTCCCTAAGTCATTGAAAAAAATGTTAAAAGAAAAACATTTTTTGGATTACTTTCCTCACATCATAACTTGAGTGTGCAATTTTTGGATTTATAATGCTTGACCTATGTAATTCATGTTAGCTATATTTTTACTTGAAGAGTGAAATAGCATTTTTAGACTAAAGTATGCACTTGACTAATTTGACATCAATAGTTTTGTGATGTCTTGGCCAATGTTTCAAAGTTTGAAATTGTTTTCAAAGGATATGAATGACAAGGGTTGTATCTGAAGTTTTAAAGGAAGACATGATTTTTGCTATGATAAAGAAGCTTTTGGAATGAGAAGAAAACCTTGTGTTGTCTTAATAATTTTTCTTAGATTAAAGTGTTTTGCTTAAGGACAATCAAATGTTCAAGTGTGGGGGTATATGATAGGGGTTAAAATCACCATTCTTTTCCTAGTTATTTGAGGGTGTTTTAAGATACATTTGTTGTAATAACTAGGTATATTCTTTCCTATTTGACATTTTGCTTGCAAAAGGTGTTTTTGGCAAATATGTGCATATTTAAGTTAAAATCAAGCAGAAAGTGCACAGAACCAGAATGCACATGGTGCTAGGCCCAGCCAGTGGACTAGGTGCTGGGTCCAATCTGTCCAGTAGCAGAGATTGAATGAGCTTCAGGAATTTTTCCAGAATAGCCGTGGCACCAGGTTTGGCAAATGTATCTAGCGCCAGGTCCATTCTGTCTGCCGGACCTAAAACATAGCAAAACAAAGGAAGAACAGAGTGTACCTGGCACTAGGTGGGTTAAAGGTACCTGACGCTAGGTAGGTCTGGAGGTGGAAATTCTATACGCAGAATTATGGCTTATCCAGGGATTTTGGTATTTTCCTATTCCTACTTAGCTAAGACTTTCTCAGCCACAAAATAGGCATCCAAGAGGCCTATAAAAGCATAAGAGAACATATGGTTGGATATATACAACCAAAAAGGTGAATTGAAGGGCAAAAATTTTGATTTTCTAATTGGAGGAGGAATTCACCCAAGGTAAGGAGGATTGTTCAAATGAGTGTTTTCTTTTCTCTTTCTTTAGTAATGATGGATTTAATATTTTCATTATAATTTAGTAATATTTTGGGATTCATGATTGATGCATCAATTTAACTACTTGATCAATTTTCTCTCATTTCTGGTATTTGATTACTTGATTTCAAAAGGGTTGTTGGCTAATTTCATATCTTTAAGGAATTGTGTTTAATGCATTATTTAGTTCTGTTGGTTTGATTGGGAAATATGCTAATTTAATCAAAGGGTAGTAATTCTATGGACTGGAAAAGAAGTGGAGTCTACATAAGTGAATTCATGACTTGGGAAATGATTAAACTTTACTTTATATTCCTTCATGATGTCAAGATGATGATGAATTGAAAGAGTTGTTAAGTAGGTCATTGTCAGGTTTTCTAGGGTACTTGTCTAAATTCCATAAATCTACATCCTGGAGTTGTATATGTTTCTTTTGTTTTCTTTTTACTCTTTTCTCACTTGATTTAGATCGGTTAAACAATTAAAGAAAAGTGATTAGTGTGTACTTGTTCCTTTGAGGATCGATACTCATTAATTTCCTGTACTATGCTTACGATGAGTATACTTGCTCACATGTGTTTTTTAGGATTAGTATTTTAATTAAAACTTGATTAAGGGATATATTTAAAATTGATGATTTTATATATCCAAAATTTACGTATCAGTCTGCACCTTCTTTCAAGCCCCTACATGCCCAACCTACCTAATTCTATGAACCTACTTGTCAAATTTGGTATCAAAATCACCAACAAAACAAAATCATAGTAGAAAAGCGGTATAAGCCCTTCTTAGATAAATCCTTGGAGCTTTCTACTATGTTTAGCTGATTGGGGTGGGATCCTATCATTAGATTGGAAGGTGCTTATGGTCCTGTGAGAATAAGAGAATTTTAAGCAAATATGAGGGACAAGAAGAAAAACAACCTCTAGGTTATTTCTACTATAGTAAAAAGGGTACCCATTAAGTTTGAGCAGGCTAGATTAGAGAGAATTTTGGAAGTACCTGATAAGGGGTCGTGGATAGCTGTAGACCATAATAACTAAAAGATTATTTCTGAGCCTACTTGGGATGTGTGGGCTATGAGTGCAAGTTTGAAAATGTGTGTTGAAAAAGGCATATACATTAAAATTGTTACTATTCCAATAATGACGTTAAGGCTTAATTACGTGCCATAGTCTACATTTTTGTTTTTATTGTTTACCCTAAGGCTAGTGGCTTCAATGAATCTAGGGTCCTTGATCTTAATATTCTGGATAAGATGAGGAGGTGTGAGCCTATTCCTCTTGCCCCAATTATTATTCAGTCCATGCGCGAGGTTGTTATTATGCACATTCTAAGAGACTTTGGAGTGAGATTAGATAGAGAGCTTAGTGAGCGCACTACTGACTTTGACCTAGTAACTGAGAATACCTTGGTTCAGTGTGGTTATTGTTATGATGAGAGGGAGAGGTGATGGAAGTAGCCTATTGTGGTACAACACCCCGGGATGGTGGAGCTTCGCCCCAAGGAGGAGGAGGAGAAGCCTACTAGACCTCCCACCCATGCTACTGGTTCTCATTCCCGTACTAATTTTGAGGCATAAGTGGAGGCTCAACTGGAGAGTGAAATGACTATTCTTCTTTAGCTCCAAGACTTCATCGCAGATTTCCATCGATGCCATGATGCGTAAGAGCTAAAGTTGGAGACTTTGATTCAACAATCCACTGGGGCCTCTTCGAGTCGAGCAGGCGATGATCTTTATAAGGAGGGCGATGATGAGGACTTTTGATTTACTCTTTACACTTGTATTATTTTCTATTATTTCATTTCTTTTGAATTTTAATGACATTTCCTAGCTTTTAGTTATATTTTCTTTTATGTTACTTTTCTTTTTCTTTTTTCTAGATTTATGTTTTTATTTCTATTAAGTTAGGTACTCTTGTTACTTCTCTAATGATTGCTCCTTGTGGTGGATTCAAACATGTTAGCCCTAATATATATTGAAAGTATTTTCTTCTCTTTATTCTTCCTCTTTATTTATTTTGATCTTCTTAGCTTTGCTTTCCTTGTAATATCTTTGGCCATTGAGGACAATGTCCTGTTTAAGTGTGGGGAAGAGGATGTAGGTTTTGACAAGATTTTCCATATTATTTTTCTGTAAAATTTTTCAATTTTTTTGTGGTTTTCATTGTGGGGAAGAGGAGTAAGTTTGTAGTTCTTTTTCTTACTTTAATATGAATTTTTGTCATTGAAGATAAATTTGGCAAAAACGAAAAATGCTGAGGCATGTCACAGAACAAAAAAATAGAGCAGTGCAAACAAGCTATTTACCTCTGCGTTTTTTTACTGGTCCAGGGGGTGCTAACGCTTGGGTCTGAACCACTTCTGGTTCTGAGATCAATTCTTCGGATTGTGTCCCACAAGCCGTCGGCTTCTTCTGGGCATCAACGCAATGCTTTTTGTCTTTCAAAATATCACCGCACCTAAAAGCCTGGTGAAGGCTATGGATGATGAGGATGATCTTTCTTTTTTTTGACTAAATGCTACTAAGCATTAATCAGAAAAAAATGTGTCTCTGTTCTTGCTATTGAATAGCATAGAGAACACTGTCTACGGGAAGAAGAAAGAAGAACGACTAGAGCAAAAAAATAATGACCTGTTTTGTGAAAAACTCCTCTGTTCTATTGAATCCCAACTGCCATGATAATAGGCTATTATCCGGGCATTCAAAAATCAGACAAAGGCGATAGAATCAGAGATGCCCTAAGGCCTATGTCATGTTAAGCCATTAACCATGCCTATGGCCGAGTTCATTTGGGTTAAGCCTTTACTTCAATTTAATTATTTCTGGATTAATACAAGCTCAAGAATTAAATTAATTAAATAACCCAAATGGACTAATATAAACCTCAAGCCTTGGCCCAGTTTATTGGGTTAAGCCTTTAACTCAATTTACTTATTCCTGGACTAATACAAACCCAATAAATAAATTAATTAAATAACCTAAATGGTCCAATATATAATTCTCCCTTTTTGGACCTTTTGTTTTATTCTAGCTCAATAAATAAACCAGCTTACTCAAATAAAATAAAATCCATTTTATATAAGACTAATCCCTCAACCCAAAACCATCAGGACCTAGGGGCTATTACAAGGACCAAAACAAGCATCACCTTAGATACTAAAATAACTAAAATACCACTACTATAGAAATAGCTGTATTTTGCATTTTAAATATTTCTTAATATCACCATAAGAAAATATTAACCCCAAGGACAATGTTGCATTAGCAAAGTCTCCGACCTATAGGTGTAATGACTAAAATACCCTTTTACACATCACCATACATTTAGAGAGGTAAAGTGTACTAACACCTCTCTAAAAGACATTTACCATTCTTAGACCTCTAGTCCAATAATCCATGACTCTTGGAATGTTTTCACTTTCCAAGGAAGCTACCCTAAAGCAAACATCCAAGTCATGTTTTCCAGGGCCCTAGATATTTAGATCATTCAAACAGTCACAAGAGGCAATATAGCACAAAAGTTATTTTGTACAAGTCTATCTTTACTAACGAGTCACATATACCCAACATACAAGTATATTATCTCTACAATAGAACTTCAACTACAGTATATCAAAGTACATGCTTCTAGCTTCATCAGATCACCAACTCATACTCAAGCAGTAGAGTATTAGTCCACGCTGTAGCAGTAATTGTCTAGGTTTCTTCTAAATAGTACTTTTAGAAACTACTATTATAGGCCTTGTTCTAAGTATTCATAATACGCTCATGCTACAAAGTGAGTGGACTACTCACTGGCTAAAGGTAAGCCATTTCCCATTTGAAATTTATAACATAATAAAATAAACATAACGAGATTCCCATTCTCATCAATTGGTTAAGAACATACATTTATGTGTTAAGTAATCCGTGATCTATACCTTACTGTGATAGATCACCATTCACATGGATCACTTAATTAAACATAACGGGTCTTTTCCAAATGTAAATCATGTATAAATAAAAGATAAATTCACAAATGAATTTTAAGAATAAATTCTTTTATTAATAAATTCGATAATTACATTAGAAACCTAGTCTAGAGGGCATACAATCCAACAATTTCTCACTTGCACTCTAAGACCAAGAAAGTCCGTAGGTGCCCACCCCTATGGTGTCTAAATGTCTTTTGAAGATTCTCTCAGCCAAAGGCTTTGTGAAGGGATCTGCTAGGTTGTTCTCTGAGGCTATCTGTTCTACCACGATTTCCCATCTCTAGATGAAATCCCAGATCTGGTGGTACTTTCTTTCGATGTGCTTCCCCTTCTTGTGGTTCCTAGGTTTTTTAAATTGCGAGACTGCTTCAGTGTTGTCGCAATACACTACAATCGGTCTTTCTGTTGGGAAATATGCCCTCTTAGACAAGGTTTTTGATGTAAATATCGAATGTCATAATAAAAGAATTTATTTTCAGAAATTATTTGTGAATTTACATTTTATTTATGTACAATTACATTTGGAAAAGACCCATTGTGTTTAAGTAAGTGGTCCATGTTAATGGAGGTCTTTCATAATAAGGTATAGATCACGGGTTACTTAACACATAAACATTCGTTTTTAACTGATTGATGAGAATGGAAATCTCATTATGTTTAGGTTATTATGTTGTGGATTCTAAATAGGGAATGACTTACCTTTAGCCAGTGAGTAGTCCACTCACTTCATGACCTAATTGTATTTCGAATACGTAGAACAGGACCTGTAGTAGTGGTTTCTTAAAGTACTATATGGTAGAAACCTAGACTACTACCGTTATAGCGTGGACTAGTACTCTACGACTTGAGTATGAGTAGGTGGTCTGATGAAGTTGGAAGCATATACTTTGATATGCTATAGTTGAGGTTCTATCGTAGGGCCAATATACTTACATGTTGGGTATGTGTGACTAGTTAGTTAAGACAGACTTGTTCAAGATAGTTTCTATACTATATTACCTCTTGTGGTTGTCTGAATGATCTAAATATCCAGAGCCCTGGGAAACATGACTTGGATGTTTTCTTTAGGATAACTCATTTGGAAAGCGGAAACAATCCAGGAAGTCATGGATCATTGGAGTAGAGGCCTAAAGATGGTTGATGTCATTTATATAGGTGTTAGTACACTTCTTCCTCTTTAAATGTACGACGATGTATAGAGGGGTATTTTCATCATTACACCTGTAGGTCGGAGACTTTGTTAACGCAGCATTGTCCTTGGGGTCAATATTTTTTGATGGTGATATTAGGAAATATTTAAAATGTAAACTACAGCTATTTATATGGCAAAGGTATTTTGGCAATTTTAGTAGCCAAGGCAGAGTGTCTTTTGGTCCCCAGTATAGACCGTGAGTCCTAATTAAATATAAGCTAAGGAATTGATCTTAAATTAAATGGAATTTATTTTATTTAAGTAGACTATTTAATTGTTGGGCTAGAATAAAATAAAGGTCCACGGATAGAGAAAATTAATTAAATTGGTTTGGTGGGTTAATTAATTATTCAGGGCTTTGGCCTAGTTTGAATAATTAAAGATTAACCTGGGACTAAACTAATATAAGCCTGTTAATTGACCATGTTTATTTGGGCTGAAAAATTAATTATTTATTGGACCATTTATTTGGTTCTAATTAGAATAATTAATTAAGCCTAAAAGGTTAAACTAAGAGTCTAATGGCCCAGTCTAGTTTAACTTAGGGTTTTTTATTTAGGTTAAACAGGAGGATTGGATATAACATTTTTTTTGACGGCCTCTTCTCTGTGTGGAAAAATTGCCAGACGTCTCTCTCTCTCTCCAAGAATGTTCCCTAGCCTTATAAGTTGTTCACCAAACAGAATTAGGCAGGTTATATACTGGAAGACCGAGAGTTTGGCATTCACCTATATGCAAAGACGGAGTAGGAGACTTGTTGGAATCGCACCAGAGGTTTCCACTAGCACACCTACCCCGGTTGCACACATTCCGGTCCAGCCATTTCTTAGAACGAGAAAAAGAGGTATTTTTTTTAATCCTCGGGATCTGTGCAGAGCACAACTGGTGCCGGCTAGGGCTACCGGTGCTGGTGCTGGCGCCAGCTCTGTTCGGTTTCCCTGTTCTTCAGTTTTCCATTTTGTTTTGTTTTCGCTTCCGCTGTGTGCCTGTGTTTTTCATTTCTATGCCTTCAATTGGTATCAGAGCATGAAGGTTTTGTGAAAATTTAGGGAGCATGCATCTAGATGAATAAAACTGGAAACTTATGTGTGATTAAAATTGTGATTTTTCGTTGTTTATGGTATAGATAGATTCTATGTTAAACCTCGTGGGTAGAGGTATAGGAGATGTGAAATTTACTATTTTTCTTAGCAAATCATGTAAGCCCAATGTTTATAGGTATAGGTGATTGTTGGTTTTTGTTGATTTCATTGTATTTGGTTTGAAATCCGAGAGCCATTGATACCAGAAGTTGAGAAGAAAACAGGGGAAATTCAGAGAAAAAAAACTGCAGGAAGAGCCATCCAGATCGAAACCGGCGTTGGCTAGGGTCTGGAATCCGGTCCGTGCACTGGTTGCTCATGGGTCTTGGTTCTGTGCGGCAGGTGCAGTGGACTAGGGAATTTTTTTTATTTTTCTTGTAATTTTTCTTGAAATTTCGTTTGGTTTTAAGGTCCATTCCAGGCAAAGTTAATATTTTGCAATAGTTGATATTGAAGGAATATTTTTGCGCGAAAAATATTAGTAAGGGATTTTAGGATTAAAGAAAACCATTAATTAAATAATTAATGTGTTTAATTCTATTATCTGGGTACTTAGGTTTAAAAAATAGAACAATATAAAAACGTCTATTATTTTCTGGCATGCTATTTTTATGTACCTATATGCACGTTTTCTCAAAGACCAAAGTCTTTGGGAATGTTTTGACAAGGAATACATTTTTCTACAAATTAGATGGTTATTTTCACTTAAACAAAATTTAATCCTTACATATTTTCTCAAAGGATTTAATCCTTGACATAGAAACTATATTAGATTTAGATATTTTTGTAAGGTTAAAATAGAAAGCCATTTTGTTTTAATTTTAGCACAAGAAAAATTGTTTTGTCAAATAAACTTGAGACCAAAGTCTCTAGAAAGTTTTAATTGGAAAATTTTTGAAATCATTAAGTTTTTAACTTAAAATAAAATTAGTCCATGGGAAAAACTCTCAAAGGATATAAACATTGACATAGAGATTTTTATGGACTTAGATATTTTATTTTTGATTTAAGGGAAAACTTGATGGAAATTTTCAAAAGGATATTTTTCAGAAAATCCTTGTTTTAAAAGACTAAGTGGGAGAGGGGTTCCAACGGCCCTATGGCTTCCATCACGATCCTCAGTAGAGATTGTGGGTCCCCTTGCGTCATCCTAGGAGTAAACCCGTATAGGATGGGGATATCACAAGGATCTAGACGTAGATCTAATGGAGAGATGTAATTAATAACTCGGAACACATACTGTGATCGGCCAGCCCTTCATTGGAGGTCATAGTGCGAGGTATATCCATAGGAACTGAGAGGAAATGGCCATCCCCTCTATGGAGTTATCTTATAGATCATTACTTATAAGGGAAATTAATTTGTGGTGTTTAACACACTTAGGTTAGGAATTTGTTAATCTCCCTAAGAAGCTATGTCAATTTTCCTAAAAGCTAAATTGATTATTATTAGTTTTGATAATAAGGATAAATTGCACATATTTGTTTTGTTTTCACAAACTGAATCTTTTTCTTTTATTTTTCAATTTTTCAAAAATGGTGGAAGGTTCTTTTAGTCCATTGGCCATTATTCTTCGAGATAATAAGCTAACAGGTCCAAACTATGTGGACTGGAAGAGAAACCTGGACATAATACTCATAGCGAAAGAGTATAGGTATGTCCTTTACGAAACCTGCCCTATTATCGGGAAGGGTTCTACCGCTGAGGAGCATGAGGCTGAGAAGGCATGGAAGAAGGCCAACGAGATGGCTCGTTGTTACATGTTGGCCTCCATATCTAATGTGCTCTTATCCAAACATCATGACAACTGCGTATGATATAACCCAATCATTTGCCATGATATTCGCGGATAAGAGCTGGCTTGCAAGGCAAGAGGCTCTTCAAACCATCATTAACACAAATGGTTGAGGGAGTATTAGTCAGAGAGCATATGCTTAAGATAATTGTTGTTTTTTAGGAGAAAGAAATGTTAGGGGCTGTCATTGACCCCAAGAGCCAAGTGGACATGGTTCTTGAATCTCTACCGGGTTCCTTTACTCAGTTCAAGTTGAACATGGGTTTAATTGAGTTGATAAAGGTGCACCAGATGGCAAAGAATGTTATGAAGCCACAATCTAAGGCTATGATTGCTAAGGCTTCATCTTCTAGAACTGGGCCCAAGCCCATGAAGTTCAAGAAGAAGAAAGGGAGCGCAGCGGCCCAGCCCAAAGACAAACCTAAGGGCAAGTGCTTCAAATGTGGACTGAAGGGACATTGGAAAAAGGAGTGTCCAGATCTTCAAGCCAAGAAAAACCCCACAAGTAATGTTTTCTATCTAGAGTTTATATCAATGGTTGGATCAACTTCTACTTGGATTGTTGATTCAGGGGCCATTGATTACATCTGTAACTCGTTGCAGGGGTTTAGAAAAATTAGCAGACTCCAAAAGGGCAAACATGGACTACGTGTAGGAAATGGAGCACAAGTTTGGGCCCTTGCAGTGGGAGAGCTGGATCTTGTTTTTTATTGTAATAGAATAGTGGTTTTGAAAGATATTTTATATATACCTAGATTTTGACAGAAGTTAATTTTGGTTGCGAAACTAATAAATCAAGGATATTCTATATCTTTCCATTCTGGTATTTCTATTAGTAGAGATGTAAAAATTTTATGTACTGGGCACATGTATGGGAATTTATTTTTCTTAAACCCTATTAACAATCAATTAAATAACACTCAATCTGAACCTTTAACAAAGAAGAGAAAGACCAATGTCAATGATTCTTATCTTTGGCATCTAAGGTTGGGTAATATCAACTCAACCAAGATTTAGAGGTTGATCCATGATGGGCCCTTGGGCGCATTGAGATTGGAAAATTAGCCTCAGTGTGAGTCTTGCTTAATGGGAAAGATGACCAAAAGGTCATTTGCCCCTAAGGTGGATAGAGCCAAGGAGGTATTGAGTCTTGTTCATATTGATGTGTGTGGTCCCTTGTTTACACCAGCTAAAGGAAGTTTTGAGTACTTCATCACATTCACGGATGATTGTACAAGCTTTAGTTACATTTACCTAATGAGACGCAAGTTTGACTCTTTTGACAAGTTCAAAGAGTTTAAGGCTGAAATGGAGTGTCGGATAGGTAAATTGATCAAGACCTTACGATCGGATCATGGTGGAGAGTATCTCCTTGGTGAATTCAAAGACTACACGGTACATCATGGGATAGTATCCCAGCTCTCTGCGCTGGGGACACCCTAGCAGAACGGAGTAGTTGAGAGAAGGAACATGACATTGATGGAAATGGTCTGAAGCATGATGTCTTATTCTACTCTTCCAGTGTCATTTTGGGGATATGCCCTGGAAATAGCGACATATATTCTGAACTTGGGGCCTTCCAAGTCAGTACCTAGGACTCCCTATAAGATGCGGACTGGGCATAAGCTAAGTCTGAATCATCTTAGGATATGGAGTTGTCCAGCTTATGTACTAGTCAAGGGAGATAAGTTGGAACCAAGATCAGAATTATGCTATTTTGTTGGGTATCCAAAAGGGACAAATGGTGGTTACTTTTATTATCCTAAGGAGCAGAAGGTATTAGTTAGTACCAATGCTAGATACCTAGAGGATGATCAAAGTACTTCTATGAAAGGTTCAACTAGGTTGGAATTACAGGAGAAGTTACCTTCGAAAGCAACTTCTTCTGACCCGATAGTAGAACAAGAAAAGGCACAGCCTCAAGAGCTTGTACAAATATAGCCTCGTCATAGTGGGAGAGTGTCTAGGGTTCCAGAAAGGTGGACTGGAGAAGTTTTCAAACTGGTCTCTGACTATCAGGAACTAGACCCCACTAGATACGAAGAAGCTATTGCTGATGCCGATGCAAATCTGTGACATGAAGCAATGAAAGCCGAGATTGAGTCTATGTATCTCAATTAGGTTTGGGATCTTGTAGCTTCACCTGAAGGGATAAAATCCATAGGGTGTAAGTGGGTATACAAGAGAAAAAGGGGAATAGATGGGAAGGTGGACACCTTCAAAGTTAGGCTTGTGACGAAAGGGTATAATCAGAAAGAGGGTATCAATTATGAGGAAACCTTTTCCCCGATAGCCATGCTTAAGTCTATCCATATCCTCCTTGCCATTGTATGTCATTATGTCTACGAGACATGGAAAATGGATGTCAAGACGGCATTTTTAAATAGCCATTTTAGTGAAGACATTATATGTCCCAACCGGAAGGATTTATTGATAAAGGCCAAGAGCATATGGTTTGCAAGCTTAAGAAGTCAATTTATGGACATAAGTAGGTAGTGAGAGTATGGAACATTCGTTTTGATGAGACTATAAAGTCTTATGGATTTATTCAAAATGAGGATGAACCATGCGTGTACAGGACACTTGAAGGCATTAATATGGTTTTTCTTATCTTGTATATGGATAACATTCTACTCATTGGAAATGATGTAGGGTCATTGTCATCTACAAAGGTTTGGCTATCTAGTTAATTTAGAATGAAGGACTTGAGAGAAGCTAGCTACATTCTAGAGATTAGACTTCTTAGAAATAAAAAGTAGAGAATGTTAGGATTATCCCAAGTGGCATACATTGATAAGATACGGGCCAGGTATAGCATGGACTCATGCAAGAGAGCTCTAATTCCTTGCAGACATGAGTTGTCATTTTCTTCAAGGGACTATTCTAGGTCTCAAGAAGAAAAGGACAGAATGAGTAGGATTCCCTACGCTTCGGCGGTGGGAAATCTCATGTATGCCATGCTGTGTATTAGGCCAGATATTTGCTTTGCCGTAGGCTTGGTTAGCAGATATCAGTCAAACTCTGGGGAGGTTCATTGGCAAGCTGTAAAGCATATTTTGAAGTACCTCAAGGGAATGAGAGATTATATACTGGTTTACAGGGCTGATGACTTAGTTCTTACAGGATACATAGACTCAGACTTCCAGGCTGATATGGATGAGAGAAAATCCCCTAGTGAATATATCTTCACTTTGTCTGGAAGAGCTATTTCATGGAGGAGTATCAAACAATCTTGCATTGCTGACTCAACCATAGAAGTTGAGTATGTGGCAGCTTCGGAGGTATCCAAGGAAGCAGTCTAGCTTTGGAAGTTCTTTTTAGAACTTGGAGTCGTGCTATACATGGATAGGCCGATTGTGATGTATTGCAATAACACTGGAGCAGTATCACAATTAAAAGAACCCAGGAACTATAAGAAGGGGAAGCACATCGAGGGGCAGTACCACCTGGTCTGGGATTTCATCCAGAGACGGGATGTCGTGTTGGAACAGATTACTTCCAAGAACAATCTAGCTGATCCATTTACCAAACCTTTAGCTGAGAGAGTTTTTAAGAGACACCTAGACGCCATAGGGGTGGGTACTTACGGACTTAATTAGTCTTAGAGTGCAAGTGGGAGATTGTTGGGAAATATGCCATCTTAGACAAGGTTTTTGATGTAAATATCGAATGTCTTAATAAAAGAAATTTATTTTCAAAAATTATTTGTGAATTTATATTTTATTTGTGCAAAATTACGTTTGGAAAAGACCCATTGTGTTTAAGTAAGTGGTCCATGTGAATGAAGGTCTTTTACAGTAAGGTATGGATCACGGGTACTTGATACATAAACATTCGTTCTTCACCGATTGATGAGAATGGGAATCTCATCATATCTAGGTTATTATGTTATGAATTCTAAATGGGGAATGGCTTACCTTTAGTCAGTGAGTAGTCCACTCACTTCATGACCTAAGCGTATTTCGAATACGTAGAACAGGACCTGTAGTAGTGGTTTCTTAAAGTACTATATGGTAAAAACCTAGACTACTACCGCTATAGCGTGGACTAGTACTCTACGACTTGAGTATGAGTAGGTGGTCTGACGAAGTTGGAAGCATATACTTTGATATGCTATAGTTGAGGTTTTATCGTAGGGCCAATATACTTACATGTTGGGTATGTGTGACTAGTTAGTTAAGACAGACTTGCACAAGATAGTTTCTATACTATATCATCACTTGTAGTTGTCTGAATGATCTAAATATCTAGGGCCCTGGGAAACATGACTTGGATGTTTGCTTTAGGATAGCTCCTTTGGAAAGCGGAAACAATCAAGGAAGTCATGGATCATTGGAGTAGAGGCCTAAGGATGGTTGATGTCATTGAGAGGGATGTTAGTACACTTTTTCCTCTCAAAATGTACGGCGATGTATAGAGGGGTATTTTAGTCATTGCACTTATAGGTCGGAGACTTTGCCAACGCAACATTGTCCCTGGGGTCAATATTTCCTGATGGTGATATTAGGAAATATTTAAAATGTAAACTACAGCTATTTATATGGCAAAGGTATTTTGGTCATTTTAATAGCCAAGGCAGAGTGTCTTTTAGTCCTCAGTATAGACCGTGAGTCTTAATTAAATACAGGCTAAGGAATTGATCTTAAATTAAATGGAATTTATTTTATTTAAGTAGCCTATTTAATTGTTGGGCTAGAATAAAATAAAGGTCCATGGAGAAAGATAATTAATTAAATTTGTTTTGTAGATTAATTAATTATTCAGGGTTTTGGCCCAGTTTGAATAATTAAAGATTAACTTGGGACTAAACTAATATAGGCCTGTTAATTGGACTAGTTTATTTGGGCTAGAAAATTAATTATTAATTAGGCCAGTTATTTTGTTCTAATTAGAACAATTAATTAAGCCCAAAAGGTTAAACTAAGAGTCTAATGGCCCAGTCTAGTTTAACCTAGAGTTTTTTATTTAGGTTAAACAGGAGGATTGGATATAACATTTTTTTTGACGGCCTCTTCTCTATGTGGAAAAATTGCTAGATGTCTCTCTCTCTTTCTCTCTCCAAGAAAGTTTCCTAGCCTTATAAGTTGTTCACCAAACGGAATTAGGCAGGCCATATACTGGAAGACTGAGAGTTTGACGTTCACCTACATGCAAGGATGGAGTAGGAAACTTGCAAGTAAGGAATCCTTCTCATTTTGTCTTTTTCTTCTTGGGACTTAGGACAGTTTTTTGAACAAAAAGATAACCCATGTCTACAAGGAATTAGAGCTCTCTTGAATGAATCCATGCTAAACTTTGCCAGCATCCTGTCAATGTATGTCGCTTGGGATAGTCCTAACATGCTCTACTTCTTATTTCTAGGAAGCTTAATCCTGAGAATGTAACTGCCTTCTCCTAAGTCCTTCATACTGAATTGACTAGATAGCCAAATCTTAGTAGATGACAATGTCCCTACATTATTATCAATGAGTAGAATGTCATCCACATATAGGACAAGAAAATTCATGTTTATGCCTTCTAATTTCCCGTACATGTATGGTTCATCTTCATTTTGAATAAAATTATAAGACTTTACAGTCTCATTAAAATGAATGTTCCATATTCTAGATACCTGCTTAAGTCCATAAATGGACTTCTTAAGCTTGTAAACCATATGTTCCTAGCTTTTAGCAATAAAACCTTCCGGTTGGGACATATAGATGTCTTCACTAAGATGGCCATTAAGAAATGTCGTCTTGATATCCATTTGTCATATCTCGTAGTCATAATGACATGCGATGGTAAGGAGGACACGGATGGACTTAAGCATGGCTACTGGGGAAAAAGTTTTCTCATAGTCGATCCATTCTTTCTGAGTATACCTTTTCACCACAAACCTAGCTTTGAAGGTTGCCACCTTCCCATCTGCTCTCCTCTTCCTCTTGTATACCCACTTACACCTAATGGATTTTATCCCTTTAGGTGAAGCTACAAGATCCCAAACTTGATTGAAGTACATAGACTCAATCTTGGCTTTTATTGCTACATGCCATAGATTGGCATCATCATCAGTAATAGACTCCTCGTATCTTTTGGGATCTTGTTCCTGATGATCAGAAACCAGCTTGATAGCCTCTCTAGTCCATCTTTCTAGAACCCTAGATACCTTCCCACTATGATGAGGCTCCATTTGTACAGGTTTTTGAGGCGTGTCTCTTCTTTTTTCACAATTAGGTGTGAAGAAGTTGATTTTGAAGATAATTTCTCCTCGAGTTCCAAACTTGTTGAATCTTTAGTGGAAGTACTTTGATCCTCCTCCAAGTATCTAGCATTAGTACATACCAGTATTCTCTGCTCCTTGGGATGATAAAAGTAACCTCCTTTTGTCTCTTTTGGATACCCAACAAAACAACATAATTTCAATGTTGGTTCTAGCTTGTCTCCCTTGATCAGTACATAATCTGCACAGCCCTATATCCGGAGATGGTTTAGACTTAGCTTACACCCAGTCCACATCTCATAGTGCATCCTAGGTACTATTTTAGAAGGCACCAAGTTCAGAATGTATTCCGTTATTTCCAGGGTATATGCCCAAAAAGAGATCAGAAGAGTAGCATGAGACATCATACTTTGGACCATTTCTATCAATGTCCTGTTCTTTCTCTCAACTACTCCATTCTACTTGGGTGTCCCCGGTGCAGTGAACTGGGATGCTATCCTATGATGTACCATATAATCCTTGAATTCACCGAGGAGGTACTCTCCACCATGATCCGATCGTAAGGTTTTGATTAGTTTACCGGTCCAACGTTCCACTTCAGCCTTAAACTCTTTGAACTTGTCAAAAAAGTCAGACTTGCGCATCATCATGTAGACATAACCAAATCTTGTACAATCATCCATGAAAGTGATGAAGTACTCAAAACCCCTTCTAGCCAGTGTAGACGAAGGACCATACACATCAGTATGAACAAGGCCCAATATCTCTTTAGCTCTATCAGCCTTTTGGGTGAACGGCCTTTTGGTCATTTTTTCCAGAAGGCAGGATTCACACTAAGGCCAACTTTCCAATCTTAATGAGCCCAAGGGCCTATCATGGATTAACCTCTGAATCCTGGCTGAGTTAATATGACCCAACCTTAGATGCCAAAGATATGAGTCATTGACGTTAGTTTTTCTCTTCCTACTTAAAGGTTCAGATTGAGTATTACTTATTTGATTGTTTGTAGGATTTAAGAAGAATAAGTTTCCATACATGTGCTCAGAACAATAAACTTCTCCATTTCTACTGATAGTAATACCAAAATGGAAAGAAACAAAATATCCCTGATTTATAAATTTTGCAACTGAAACTAAATTCTGTCTAAATCTAGGTACATATAAAATATCCTTCAAAATAACTACTCTATTACAATAAGAAAATAAGATCCAACTCTCCTACTGCAAGGGCACATACTTGTGCTCCATTTCCTACTCATAGTCTATGCTCACCCTTCTATAGTCTTCTTATCTTCCTAAATCCCTGCAAGGAGTTACAGATATGATCAGTAGATCTAGAATCAACAATCCAAGTGGAAGTTGATCCAACCATTGAAACTGACTCTAGATAGAGAACAATACCTATAGGATTTTTCTTGGCCTAGAGCTCTGGACACTCATTTTTCCAGTGTTCTTTTTACTCGCACTTGTAGCACTTGCCCTTTGGCTTGTTGGGCTGGTTCTTGGGCTGGGCTACTGCGTTTCCTTTCTTCTTCTTAAACTTCTTGGGCTTGGGTCCAGTTCTGGAAGAAGAAACCCTAGCAATTAGACCCTTAGAATGTGGCTTCATGACCATCTCCGCCACTTAGAGCACTTTTATTAACTTAATTAAATTCATGTTTAATTTGATCATGTTGTAATTCAATTTGAACTGAGTAAAAGAGCTCGACAGAGATTCAAGAACCATGTCTACTTGGTTCTCGGGGTCAATAATAGTCCTTAGGACTTCTGCTTCCTTGAAAGCGGCAATCATTTTGAGCATATACTCGCTGACTTATGTTCCCCAGCCATCTTAGTGTTCATGATCGTCTATCATAGCTAATGACTGGCTAATGTCATATGCAGTGGCCATGTGCTCATGTTTGGACTGGAGCACATTAGACATGGAGGCCAACTTGTAGCAATGAGCTATCTCGTCGGCCTTCTTCTATGCCTTCTCAGACTCGTGCTCAACATCTGTGGAACCTTCCCCGATAACAGGATAGGTTTCGTAGTGGACATACTTATACTTCTTGATAGTGAGTATTATGTCCAAATTTCTTTTCTAGTCCACATAATTTGGACCCATTAACTTATTCTCTCAGAGAGTAACAGCCAAAGGACTAAAAGAACATGCACCAACCATTTCTGAAAATTTGAAAAATAAAAGAAATCTTAGTTTGTGAAAGAACAAAAATAGTTTGTGCACTTTATCCTTATATTAAATTCGATAATAGTTAACCCTATCACTATTATCTTTAATATGTTTAAATGTCTAAATAATATAATTAAATACATTAATTAATTAATGGTATTGTTTAATCTTAAATTTCCTTTACTATTATTTTTTATGCAAAATATTCAAAGAATATTAACTATTGCAATAAAAATAACTTTGCCTGATATAGAACCAAAAATAAAAAAAAAAAAAAAAAAATTTTCCCGCTTGTCCAGTGTACTCGCCATACTGGATCATGGCCCATGGGAAAAAAATCCATGGACCACGATCCTAGGCAGGTGCCCGCGCAGGAAGTTGCTACCCGATTTCCGCGAGCAATGACTTCCGTGAGGAAGCTTCCTCGTGCGTGGGGCTGAGCCGAGGCCATCTCGGTCGTGGCTGCGGCTGGCTTGCGCAGCTTCAGCTCCTCTCACATCTATAGCACGACTTAACTAAATGGCTCGGGTGAATGTGGCTCAGCTACTATAGTGATCATCTTTTTCGATTTTCTTTTGAGCGTTTCAGACGCTATTGTGCTCGTTTTTTACACAAATTTCATCCAAAAATCATCCAAAACAATCCACAAACACCTATGCCTTTAATTATAGGTTTACACGAATACCATGAAAGCCACAAAAAATTAATTATAGCGTTCCTATGTCTCAATCGTGAGACGTACAGAGAATGATCTAATTATACCAGAAAACACGAAGGATTAGAGATTATGATCAAACAATCATCTGATCATTTTTATTCACTAACATGCATCCTATATTGCCTGGTTCTGATACCACATGAGGGTAAATTTGGCAAAAATGAAAAATGATGATGCATGTCACAGAAAAAAAAAAAACAGAGCAGTGCAGAAAAGTTGTTTACCTCTACGTTTTTTTTTCTGGTCTAGGGGGTGTCGGCGCCGTGGTCTGAACCACTTCTAGTTCTGAGATCAATTTTTCAAGTTGTTGTCCCGCAAGCTGTCAGCTTCTTCTAGGCATCAACGCAACACTTATTATCTTTCAGAATATTACCACGCCTGAAAGCCTGGTGAAGGCTATGGATGAAGTGGATGATCTTTCTTTTTTCTGACTAAATGCTATTAAGCATTAACCAGAAAAAATGTGTATCTATTCTTGCTATTGAATAGCATATAGAACACTGTCTATAGGGAGAAGAAAGGAAAATGGCTAGAGCAAAAAAACAACGACCTTCTCCGTGAAAGACTCCTTTTTTCTATTGAATCCTAACTGCCTTGATAATAGACTATTATCTGGGCATTCAAAAATCAAACAGAGGTGATAGAATTAGAGAAGCCCTAAGGCCCATGTCATGTTAAGACATTAACCTGGCCTATGGCCGAGTTCATTTGGGTTAAGCCTTTAATTCAATTTAATTATTCCTGGACTAATACAAGTTCAATAATTAAATTAATTAAATAACCCAAATGGACCAATATAAACCTCAAGCCTTGGTCCAGTTTGTTAGGTTAAGCCTTTAATTCAATTTAATTATTCCTGGACTAATACAAGTCCAATAATTAAATTAATTAAATAACCCAAATGGGCCAATATATAATTCTCCCTTTTTGGACCTCTTATCTTATTCTAGCCTAAAAAATAAACCAGGCTAGTCAAATAAAATTAAAATCAAATTTATACAAGACCAATCCCTCAACCAAAAACCATTAGGACTTATGGGCTATTCTGAGGACCAAAAGACACATCTCCTTAGCTACTAAAATGACCAAAAGACCCCTGCTATAGAAATAGCTGTATTTTGCATTTTAAATATTTCCTAATATAACCATAAGAAAATATTGACCACAAGGACAATGCTGTGTTAGCAAAGTCTCCAACCTGCACGTGTAATGACTGAGATACCCCTCTACGCATCGCCGTATATTTAGAAAGGAAGAGTGTAGTAACACCTCTCTAAAAGACATCTACCATCCTTAGACCTCTAGTCCAATGATGCACGACTCCTGGAAGAGAGCTACCATAAAACAAACATCCAAGTCATGTTCCCTAGGGCCCTAGATATTTAGATCATTCGAACAGCCGCAAGAGGTGATATAGCGTAGAAACTATTTTGTACAAGTTTGTCTTAACTAACTAGTCATATATACCCAACATACAAGTATATTAGCTCTATGATAAAACCTCAACTGCAATATATCAAAGTACATGCTTCCAGCTTCGTCAAACCATCAACTCATACTCAAGCGATAGAGTATTAGTCCACCCTGTAGTAGTAATAGTCTGGGTTTATTCTAAATAGTACTTTTAAAAATCACTATTATAGGTCCTGCTCGACGTATTCAAAATACACTCAAGTTATGAAGTGAGTGGACTACTCACTGGCTGAAGGTAAGCCATTCCCCATTTGGAATTCATAACGCAATCACCTAAACATGACGAGATTCCCATTCTCATCAATCAGTTAAGAACAAATATTTATGTGTTATGTAACTTGTGATCCATACCTTACTGTGAAAGATCATCATTCCTATGTATCACTTACTTAAACATAATGGGTATTTTCCAAACGTAAATCGTGTATAAATAAAATATAAATTCACAAATAAAATTTGAGAATAAATTCTTTTATTAATAAATTCAATAATTACATCAGAAACCTAGTCTAGATGGCATACATTCCAACAGTCATTAATTTTGTGGATTTCTATGAAATTGATTTATTGAATAGGATATTGTTGAGACGTGAGAATTTTGATTTATCTTGTTTGTGCATTGGTGTTTGAATATTACTTGACTTCTCTAGTTTGAATTTAGAAGATATGATGATTATAGAAAAAGTTTGTTGGCTAACTCTTGTAGTATGGGTTTAAACTTTGTTTAGCTTGGAGTTGTGATGAGGAATGTGAGGAGATAAAAGATCTTTGAGTGGAAAAATTATTGTGAGTTGAAGAATTAGAAAAAATGAGTTTATTGTTGTTTCCTTTTTAAAGATGAGAAAGAATTATTTTTGCTTGATTATAGGGGCCAATACGGATAGTGAATAGAAATCAACTTTCTTGAGACTATGAATTCCTAAGAGCAAAAGAGAGGAAGGAGGTTGAAAAGATGATGAGTGATGACTGAAGGTGGCTAATACGGTGTGTGAAGAGAAATCCATGCACTTGAGGCTCTCAATTCCCTAAGTCATTGAAAACATGGAGAGAAAAAAAATTGGAATGCTTCCCTTACATCATGACTTGAGTTGTGCAACTTTTGGACTTATAATGCTTGTGTTGGTAGATATCTTGATGGTGTGTATGAATTTGGGTATACAAAATCATAAAAAAAATAAAGCACATTCCCAATCAAGTTTAAATTAAAACGTTAATTCCAAATTACACATATGAGCAAGTGTATTCATCATTAAGCACAGCATAGGGTTTCAAACAAGTATCGATCCTCAAGGAACAAATATACAGTAATCACTTTTCTTTCATTATTTAACCGACTTAATAAAGTAAAAAAGAATAAAAAGGAAAATAAAATAAAATAAAATAATATAATATATACATGTCAAGGATGGAGAATTTTGTAACTTAAACCATTATTTTGACAAACATGACCTTATATCATAACTAATCATTCTCATGGCATCATAAGGATTAAGATAGATTCAATTCTTTTCCAATCCATGAAATCACTATCTTCTAGATAAATTAGCATCACATATCCTATCTCAAATAATTCACCTAAAAGATGAATTAAACACAATCCTTGATTAAATCCCCATATCCTGGCAAATTTAAAACATGAAATTAACCAATGAATCCATATCTTGGCAAACATCAATTAGCTTTTAATTATATAGTTCTTAGCAATTAACCCCTTTTCCAAGCAAGTTAATAGGCAACAAATATGAAATTAATGAATTGAGACCACCATCGACCTCTTTTCCAAGCAAGTTAATAGAAAGAAACAACAAATTAATCTCGTAATCAGCATAAGTAATTAAATACCAAGAATAATACTCAATTAATCAAAAGATCAAAGTAACTCTAAAAATCAGGAATATTGAAAACAATGTCAAATTACAATAAAACAATTAATACATCATTGTTCAAGAAAAGAAAACAAAGTGAAAAGAAAGCACTCATAGACTAGCCTCCTTCTTCTTCCTTTGTAGACTCTTTTGTACAATCCTCCTTGATGGAGTGATTTTGTGTTTTGCTTCTTAAATTCATACCTTTGACTTGTGTTTTTCCTCTACTTATAGGCTTTATAAGTGCCTAAATTCGTCCCTCTAGGGTTTCTAGCCGAATAGAAGTAGGAAAATACCAAAACTCTAAAAATTGCCAAAAACACGTAAAAAAATTAAGGCACCACCTCTGTACCAGTGCACAACTGACGCCACTTGTCCTGCCTAGGGCCGGCGCCGGTTGCATTCTGTCTCTCTGTCTATTCGTTAAATTTTTTTTTTAATTTTCGTGCCAAGTTCTTCTAGGTCGCAGCCGTTGCCATATCTGGGCTCCCAACCGGCACCAGCTGTTTTTTGTTCAGCCCCTATTTTGCCAATTTTTCATTGTCTTGAAGTGCATGCTAATAACACGTGGCCAGCACCCCCTGTCCTGTCCTGGCCAACGCCGCCTCTAGTCTGTGTAGCGATGATTTTGTCTTATTTTACCCCTAAAATTAGAAATAATGCACAAAGTACTTTTCCAAGGGTAAAATCTTAAATTTGAAGGAATATGACCAGTTATTGCACAAAATGAATCACAAAATAGCCCCAAATAACTAGGAAATATATGACTAATTTAGGCCCTATCACATTCCTCACACTTAGCTCTTTGATTGTCCTCAAGCAAAGGATCAAAGACAAGTAGAAAAACCCAAATTTTCACAAAATCACTCAATCAATTTCAAAATAATATTTCCAATGCTTTCTTTATTCAAGACAACCAAAACATATGCTACTATACCTTTCATAACAAATGGAAGACTTGTGTAAGTGAAGAATGACTAGTAGAACCATCCCAACACTTAACATCATTCTCAAACCTTTGGAAAGAATTTAGTTAAAGAAAATATGCATTCCATAAGCTTACTTTTCATACACTCTCTCTACTAATCCAAGACATATCATGATTCTACTTAGGTTAAGTAGGACTTTTAAGTTTGTAATGTAAAACTGAAGGGTTTGTAATATAGTTGTCAAACGAAGGATATAGGGAAATCAAATATCAAAGAAGATAAGAGTTTACAAGAAAAGGATAAACAAAATGTACCAATAGATTCCAAACTTTTCTTGCTCTCCTATTACAAAACCAATAAAAAACCCATAACCTTGTATAGAAATCATATTACAGTCCAAGCAAATTTTGCAGTCTTTTCATCAATAGTTCTCAACTCATTAATCATATTGCACAAGATCATCAAAATTTCAGCAATTCTTATTCCACCTCAACCAACATTCTTCCTGTGCTCTTCTTTTCTTTTTCTTTCAGCTTTTCTTTTCTTTTTCTCTTTTTTTCAAATGCTGCTTTTGTTTGTTTCTCAATTTTTTCTTTCAACATTTTCTAGTAGCTTTTTGTTTTTCTCAATCTTTCTTTTTCTTTTCACATCTCCAACTCAACACATGATGCATGCCTGAAAGTAACAAGTCATGACATTTACACATGCATTCTCCCTCATAATTCTTCTACTTTTACTTTTATCTATCAAGAGCAATCAAAGATTTGGAAGGTAAATTAAACTCTCAAAAAGATGTAATGGACAAAGTATGATAACGGGTTTAAGATAGAAATTGACAATTTAGACTCAAAATAGGCACTAGGGATAATATAAAATAGGTAGGCTTGAAAAGTTCAAACTGTCCAAAGAAGGCCTATTACTGTCATCCTTAAGTTAAATCATGAATGTCTTTCTTATTTCGCCTTGAGAGGTATTCAAGCAAATTCTAGAATGTTCAATGAATTTTACCAGAAAAATAAGTTTAAGAATAGTGTAAAGCATTTGATCAAGAACTACTCAGTTCAAGTACGAGCAAAAAGTCATGTATAAGCCACAAATATATAGAACATATGCTCTATGATCTAGCACAAAGACATGCATTAAAAATCCATATTGAAAGCTCAAAAAATCAGAAAAAAAATTGAAAAATTTTCTCAAAAGGTTTAAAGAATTTCAAAAGAATGAAGTATAGAAGAATTCCAAGGTTCAAAGAATTTCAAGAAGAATGAAGTATAGAAGAATTCCCATTCTAACCACTCCCCCACACTTAAACTAGACATTGTCCTCAATGGCCAAATAAATAGAGTAAGGAAATATTGACATGAGACTAAAAATAAAGGGGAAAAGAGAGGAAAGAAAATACTTCCATTGCATTCTAGAGTTGAATTCTAGCAGAAAAGAGCATTGTTGAAGTACCTAGAAAGAAAAATACACAAATGAAACATACCAACGTATAAAAACTAGAAAAGAAATATAAGCAAAAAGTAAAGAAAATAGTATGAAAAAGAAAAACTTATAGTACAAAAGAAAGAAGTCAAGATAACCCAAGAAGTTTTATTCTGTAGTGTCAAAGAGCATATCCACCTGATCTGTGTTGCGAAGAATTTCACCAACATAGCGTTTTACCCGATTGCCATTGACTTTGAAAGTGCGTCCAGTGGGGTGAGTAATTTCAAGGGTTCCAAAGGGAAATATTTTACTTATCGTGTATGGTCCCAACCACCATGATTTCAACTTACCTGGAAAAATTCGTAAGTGAGAATTGAATAATAACACTTGATCACCTTTCTCAAATTCGTGTTGTCGAGTGGTATGCTTGTCATGCCATTTTTTGACCTTTTCTTTATACTGCATTGAATTCTCATAAGCATCCTCGCGCAACTCCTCTAAGGCTGTGAGTTGGAGCAATCTTGACTTTCCAGCTGACTCAAGATCAAAGTTAACAAGTTTTATAGCCTAATAAGCTTTATGCTCAATCTCAACAGGTAAATGACATGCTTTTTCATAAACTAACAAAAAAGAAGTTGTGCCAATTGGGGTCTTAAAAGCTATTCTGTATGCCTAAAGAGTGTTATCTAATTTTAGACTCCAATCTTTCCTAGTTGGGTTAACAATTTTTTCTAAGATTCTTTTGATTTCCCTATTAACCACTTCAACCTGTTCACTTGTTTGGGGATGATAGGGGGTGGCAAACCAATGGTTCACTCCTAGATGTTTGAGAACTTTTTCCATTTGAGTATTACAAAAATGAGTCCCCCTATCACTAATGAGCAACTTAGGCACACCAAAATGGGTGAAAAGTTTTTTCAGAAATTTTACTACAACCCTTGCATCATTAGTTGGTAAAGCTTGTGCTTCTACCCACTTAGAAATGTAATCCACTGCTACCAAAATGTATTTATTACCCAAAGAACTAGGAAAAGGTCCCATGAAGTCTATCCCCCAACAATTAAATACTTCACAAGCTTGAAAAATTTGTAATGGCATCTCATTTGATTTAGAAATGTTACCTGTGCGTTGACACCTATCATAACTTTGAACAAACCTGTGGGCAGTTTTGAACAATGTGGACCAATAGAATCCAGATTTCAGCACTTTTTGTGCAGTGTTGTTGGCTTGGTAGTAGCCTCCAGCAAGTCCTTCATGATATTGTCTAAGAATATCCTTTCCTTTCTTAGAGTCCACACATCTTCAAATGATTTAATTTGCACAACACTTCAACAAATAAGGGTCTTCCCAAAAGTAATGCCTTACTTCAGAGAGGAATTTCTTCTTTTGTTGCATTATTGTTTTGAGCACCGTCCATGTCTGCGAGTAAGTTCCTTTTGATTGTTCGGCGGATTTTCGACAATGTCCTTTCGATTTCAGGATCAAAATCTACTATATCACCTTCAGATCGTTGGGTCATGTACTAAGGCTAACACCTATAAAAGACAAAAAGAAAGTTAGATAACAGAATTCACAATTCAAACAAAATTAAAAGAATAAATTAGTCAATTAAACATCAGTCAAAGTTAGTAAATTTCATTACAAAGATACACAAGATACAAAAGATGGCACATTTTTGTAAAAGAGAACAATTGTACAAATTTACATATTTATATATTTACAAGGTTAAATCAACAAAATCCAAGCTTTCATGATATTGTTCCCCGGCAACGGCGCAAAAAACTTGATGTGTATGAATTTGGGTATAAAAAATCATTAAAAAATAAACACATTCCCAATCAAGTTTAAATTAAAATGTTAACCCCAAATTGCACATATGAGCAAGCATACTCATCACTAAGCATAGCGTAGGGTTTCAAACAAGTCTCGATCCTCAAGGAACAAGTATGCAGTAATCACTTTTATTTCATTATTTAACTGACTCAATAAAGTGAAAAAAAAAATAAAAAAATAAAAGAATATATACATGTCAAGGATGGAGAATTATGTAACTCAAACCATTATTTTGACAAACACGACCTTAAAGTACCCAATAATTATCATAACTAATTATTCTTTTGGCATCATCAAGGATTAAGATAGATTCACTTCTTTTCCAATCCATAAAATCACTATCATTTAGATAAATTAGCATCACATATCATGCCTCAACTAATTCACCCAAAAGATGCATTAAGCATAATCCTTGATTAAATCCCCATATCCTGGCAAATTTAAAACATGAAATTAACCAATGAATTCATATCCTGGCAGACATCAATTTACCTTTAATTACCCAATTCTTAGTAATTTACCTCTTTTTCAAGCAAGTTAATAGATAACAAATATGAAATTAATGAATTCAGACCGCCGTTAACCCCTTTTCCAAGAAAGTTAATAGAAAGAAACAACAAATAAATCTCGTAATCAGTATAAGTAATTAAATACCAAGAATAGCAATCAATTAATCACAAGATCAAAGTAATTCTAAAAATCAAATATCGAAAACAATGTCAAATTGCAATAAAACAATTAATACATCATTGTTCAAGAAAAGAAAACAAAGTTAAAAGAAAGCTCTCATAGACAAGCCTTCTTCTTCTTCCTTCGTAGACTCTTTTGTACAATCCTTCTTGATTTGATGAATTCCTCCTTAAACTCGAGTAATTTTATGTTTTGCTCCTTGAATTCACATATTTGACTTGTGTTTTTCCTCTATTTATAGGCTTTAGAAGTGCCTAAATTCATCCCTCTAGGGTTTCTGGCCGAATAGAAGTAGGAGAATACCAAAACTCTGAAAATTGCTAAAAATGCGCACGAAAATCTAGGCACCGCCTCTGTACTAGTGCACAGCCAACACCACTTGCCCTGCCTAGGGCTGGTGCCAGTTCAATTCTATCTCTCTGTCTATTTGCCAATTTTTCTCAATTTTTGTGCCATGTTCTTTCAGGTCGTAGCTGGCGCCGCCTCTGGGCTCCCAACCGGCGTTGGTTATGTTCTGTTTAGCCCTTGTTTCGCCAATTTTTCATCCCCCCAAAGTACATGGCAGCAACATGTGGCCAGCGCCCCTGTCCTACCCTGGCCAACGCCGCCTCTAGTTTGTTTAGCGATGATTTTGCCTTATTTTACCCCTGAAATCTGAAATAATGCACAAAAAACCTTTCCAAGGGTAAAATCTCAAATATGAAGGAATAGGACTAGTTGTTGCATAAAATGTATCACAAATTGGCCTCAAATAACTAGAAAACATATGACTAATTTAGGCCCTACCACTTGACTTATGGGATTCATTTATCTATATGTTTTGATAAGTGCTAAAATCACCATTATTTTCCTAGTAATTTGATGTTTCTTTGAGATACATTTGTTATAATAACTAGACATATTCTTTTCTATTAGACATTTTGCTTGTAAAAAGTGTTATTGGAAAATATGTGTAGATTCGAGTAGATTTCGAGCAGAAAGTGAACAATTCCAGTATTGACCTAGTGTAAGACCCAACCAAGGGACCAAGCGCCGGGTCCATTTTGGTCTAGCAGAGCAATTCGGATAACTTTTAGGGGAAAATCAAAACAGACCTGGCGCTAAGTCTGGCAAGTGTACTTGGAAACGGGTCAATTCTATTTGCCAATGAGAACAGATAAAAAATAGAGCAAAAATAAAGGAAGAACAGAGTGCACCTGACGCTAGGTGGGTCGAAGGTACCCGACGCTAGGTATGCTCTAGAAGACGAATATTCTGTGCACAAAATTTGTAATTTTCCAAGGATTTTGATATTTTCTAAATCCTACTTGGCCAAGACTTCCTAAGCTACGAATTTAGCATCCAGAAGGACTATAAAAATATAAGAATAACATAAGAGAAATGTGTGATTTGAAGGATCCAAGCTAGCTACTCAATCACCACTCAAAAGAAGCATTGTTCAAATGAGGTTTTCAAAAGAAAAATGAAGGGCTTGTGTATGAGTTTTATCTTTCATCCTTTATTTACTTTTCTTTAACAATGATGCACTTAATGTTTTGATTGTAATTGCATATTATTTTGGAGATTATGATTTTGAGTTAATTGGAATTTTTGATCAATCTATTGTTATCTTTGGTATTTGATTACTTGTTATAATTGGTTATTAATGCGTTTTCTTCTTATTGACATGGAAAATGATGTGAGGAGTTCATTGCATTGATTTCATAATTGTCATATCTTAATGAACTTGGGAAGCGAAGTTAAGATTAAAGGACTATAGTGATTAAAGATTAGTTGATTTCACCTCGAGCAAATGGTCATTTGCTAATTTTATGTTTATGAGGTATGAGTTTAATACATCTTTTGGTTGCTTTGGTTTGATTGGGAAATCTACTAAATTAATCAGAGGACGGGGATTCCATGGATTAGGAAAGAAGCGGTATCTACATAAGTAAGTTCACGACTTGGGAAATGATTGAATTTTACTTTAGTTCCTTTATGATGCCAAGATGACAATTGATTGTGATGAATGTGAATTAGTTCAATATTATGTTTTCAAGATAATTGTCTAGTTACATCTATATTAATCTTTATTTATTTTCATTTTTATTCTCTTCTTATTGTATTGGCTAAACAATAAATATTTAGGTAAAGTAAGGTGGGATCCTAAGTTCTTGTGGATTCGATACTTGCCATTCCCTATTCTATACGATGGGTATACTTTCCCATATATGTGGTTTTAGTGGTTAGCATTTTAATTAATGCATGATTGATTGTGTAATTTGTTGCTAATATTTTCTACACTAAAAAACATTCATCAAGTTTTTGGCACCGTTTTTGGGGATGGGCACTATCATTGATTTAGCCGTTGTTGTATTTGTAAATATCACTAACTTTTGTGTTTTGGTAGTTTGTGAATATTTCTGCTTTGTGTAATTTTCTTTTCTTTATTTTTTTATTATTTTTGTTTGTTTTTCTTTTTATTTTTTATTTGATTTTAATTTTTCTTTGAATGCGAGATTCAAAATATAATCATGGACAATTATTCATGGGCACAATGCCAGAGGATCTATAATGATGATATATTGGCAAGTTTGCAAGCTCGAATTAACACCTATTGTGAGACATCACTTGAAGTTTTAATCAAATCCTTTGTTTCCAACACAAACCCATCTATTCGGTGGCATGAAGAAGCATCCCAACGGAGCCATCAAAGAACACAACTAGCCAAGTTGGTTGAGGATGCCATAGAGGCTCATACAATTGAACAAGAGAATCCTCAAGGAAAATAGAGAGCACATGAGGAACAATTATTGATAAGACTCCACTTCATCATGGAGGACAAGGACCGATAACTAGAGTGAGGACCAAGAAGCTTCAAGACGATTTTCAATTGATCATCAAACAATGCTTGAGGATGAAGGAGGTTTGGAGGGTTGAGGAAGCGAGTCAAGAGTTCGTGTTGATGGCCATCTGCAAAGAATCCCAACAAGAACTTAAGCTGTCAGCAAAAAGGGATGAAATTTGACAAGGAAGGCTTCCAGAGAACAGTCGGTGCCGGCTCCTTGCATCCAAACCGGCGCCGGCTCCATTTTGTCCAAAACCAACACTCAAACAAATGGGAACCAGTCGAAGACATAACGTAACTGGCGCTGGTTGTGATGTTCCAAACCGGCGTCGGCTTGGCCCTGGGCAAGCGTCGACTGTTCTGCCTTTTAATGCTTTTCTCCGATTTTCTTTACTTTTAATTGCTTGTAAAGACTTATTTTGACCCTAAACTATAACTAAACCTTAGGGATTACTTAGCTAGGGTTAGGGTAGTATAAATAGCACCTTTATTACTTTGACAAGATAATTCATTGAACTTTAATTCAAATTTGAAAGAGAATCTTGAGAGGCCAAGCCTTCTTGTTCATCTTGTTCAAGACCAAGCTAAAGGGTTAGTCCTCATTTTGTAAGAGTCTATAAATCATTTGGATAATCTAATGTTGTTTTCTTTGAATGGGTCTTAGTTGCTTTATTCTTCTAGGGTTCGTTTGAAATTCAATATTTGGGTGCCTATTTTCTCTATTCTATATGTTCTTGCTTGCCTTTGTTGCTTCAAGGATGTTAGGGTGAGAATCTAGTAGAACTTTCTATTCATCTTAAGGGTCTTTGAGGCTTTGTTCTTCAAGGGTTTGAAAGAGTGTAGATAGTTAGGTTACCTTTCTCTTTTTGTCACAAGAACAAGTCCCTGTTTTGGTTCCCTTTGATTGAGCTGAACACATAGCCACCAAAGCACCACAACACTAAGAAAAAGCCACGACAAAAGTCATATCAATTATCTAATGTGGAAAGGGAGGTATTCAGTTCTCCTCTATGTGATAATAATTCTGGTCTTTCTTTGTCATATGATTTCTTAGGTTTCTCTCCATCCTTAGAGGGCGATGGTCCGAATGATGATGTATGAAATTTAACATGTCTCAAGGAGTTGGATCTATCAATGTTACATCATAAGAAGTCCTTGGAGGATGGTAGTAATTCATGCCCTCCGCCCCACTTTCAAGGAGGTAACTTGGTATTTGTAGATGTGGTGCAAAGTAAGGATTTCTTAATCCCATCTTTAAGAACTCAATTGCTACATTTTAAGGGAAATTTTCATTGCGACAAATCTTTTGAAGGTTTAACTGGTGATTCCACATTTGATGCATTCTTTAGAGACCATGTGCATGTATATATTGACAAAAATATTTGTGTGTCTAAAGGAATATTAGAGAATGATGTTCATATGTTTTTCTTTGTTGAGAAAAATTGTGTTCATGAACCTTCTATTTTTTCAAAAACCTCTCTTATTTATACTTTCATCATCCTTACCTTTTTGAATGAACATTAATGTCTTTTACAAAGAGATGATGAGAAAGCATGATGAGTGAAAAGAGTTGTATCTTTATTTTGTTTTTTTATTGCTTGGTGTCTTTTTATTCTCCCAAAAAAGGAAAAATATTTTCCTTCGTAAGTGTGGGGTGGGGGGGGGAGTGAGTTGTGTCTTTATTTGCTTTCTTAGGATTTTTACTGTGTTTTCATTTATTTTGGTGTGTCTTTATTTTATTATTATTTCCTTTGTATTTTTATTTTTGTTTTGTTTTTTAGATAGGAATAAAGTCTTCTAAGAGCAGCCCTTCTCTCTATTCTATGTTTTAAAATTTATTGGCATTTATTATACTTAGGGAGTATTGCCTAAACTTTCTACCTCTTTTATCATTTTTTGTCCCTTTGGAGATACTTTCTTGTGTTACTTTTTGGCCAATGAGGACATTGTCCAATTTAGGTGTGGGGGAGTGGTTTAGTAATATTCTTTGCCTAAGTTTTTATGAATGCTCTTAGTGTTTTTCTTGGTATGATCTTGGCATTTTTTCGGTACCAGACAATTTTGGAGAAAATTTTGAAAATTTTAAAATTTGGAAGTTTGGAGATAAGTTAGATTTTGCTAAGTCTTGAGAATTTAAGTTAACCTTAGTTATATTTGGTAATTGATTTTTGTTTTATTCTTTAAGTTTGAATGTGGATGATATGATGAAATATAAGAGGAGTTGTTAACTTATTCCTGTATTATAGGTTTAAAGTGTGCTTGACGTTGAGTTGTGAATAAGGAATGTGAGGAAATTAAAAAAAAAAAATGAGTGAAAAGGAAAGAATGTGAGTTAAAAAGAAATTGCTTTCATTTGTGGAGAAAAAAAAAAAAAAGACCATTGCATGAAAAGTGGGCTAATACGGTGAGTGGAAGAGAAGAAACAAAGAAGCATCACACTCTCTTGAGGCTATCCCGAAGGCAAGAAGGTAAGGATAAAAAGAAGAAAGAAAAAGAAAATTGCTAGAAAAAAAAATGATAAATGACGACTATAAGGGGGCCAATATGGTGCGTGAAGAGAAATCCATTCACTTGAAGCTATCAATTCTCTAAGTCATTGAAAAAAAATTTGAGAGAAAAATAAAAGTGGAGTGTTTCCTTGTTTCACTAACTTGAGTTGTGTAAATTTGAGTTTATAATACTTGAATTGATTATATGGCTTAACTTTTATGATTTATTTTATCTATGTTTTTGCTTGACGAGTAGGATGATTTTCTTGTACTAGATATAAACTTGTTTCACGTAACTTTGATGGCTTTGGAATTGTTTAATTTAATATAAGAGTTTACAAGGTTTTAAAAGGGTTGAATGAATAACAAGTTTGTGTTTATGGTTAGAAGAAGGTTATGTCTTCATTATGGATGAATTTGCTTGGAAAAATTTTCCTAAATTATTTTATCTTAAGCCATATGCTTAGTGTTTTAGTTCTTGATTGCCTAAGGACAAGAAAATGTTTAAGTGTGGGGTATGTGCTAGGGGCTAAAATCACCACTATTTTTCTAGTTATTTGAGGTTGTTTTGAGATACATTTGTTGTAATAACTAAGCATATTCCTACCTATAGGATATTTTTCTTGTAAAAATTGTTTTTGGAAAATATGTGCAGATTTGAGTAGATTTCGAGTAGAAAGTGAACAATTGCATAATAGACCTAGTGCCAGGCCCATGCAAAGGACTAGGCGCCGGGTCCATTCTTGGCCAGCAGAGCAATTTGAGCAACTTTCAAAGGAAAACCAGAACAGACATGGTGCCAGGTCTGGCAAGTGTACTTGGCGTGGGGTCCATTCTATCCGCCAATGAGAACAGACCAAAAACAGAGTAAAAACAGGGGAAGAATATAGTGCAACTAGCATCAGGTGGGTCGAATATACCTAGTGCCAAGTATGTTCTGGAAGGTAAATATTCTGTGCACGAAATTAGGAATTTTCCAATGATTTTAGTATTTTCTAAATCCTACCCGGCCAAGACTTCCTAAGCCACGAATTTTGCATCTAAAAGGCCTATAAAAATACAAGAAAAACACAAGAGAAATGTGTGATTTAAAGGATCCAAGCTAGCTACTCAATCATCACACAAAGGAGCATTTTTCAAACGAGGTTTTCAAGAGAAAAAGAAGGGCTTGTCTTCAAGTTTTATCTTTCATCATTTGTTTACTTTTCTTTAACAATGATGTGCTTAATGTTGTGATTGTAATTTTATATTATTTTGGAGATTATGATTTTGAGTTAATTAGAATTTTTTATCAATCTATTGTTATATTTGGTATTTGATTACTTGTTATAATTGGTTACTGATGTGTTTTCTTATAATTGACTTGGGAAACAAAGTTAGGAGTTCATTGCATTGATTTCATATATGTCAAATCTTAATGGACTTGGAAACAAAGTTAAGATTAGAGGACTATAGTGATCAAAGATCAGTTGATGTCACATCGAGTAAAGGGTCATTAGCTAATTTCATGTTTATAAGGTATAGGTTTAATGCATCTTTTGATTGCTTTGGTTTGATTGGAAAATCTGCTAAATAAATCAAAGGATAGTGATTCCATGGATTAGGAAAGAAGTGGTATCCATATAAGTAAGTTCATGACTTGGGAAACGATTGAATTTTACTTAAGTTCCTTCATGATGCCAAGATGACAATTGATTGTGATGAATGCTAAATGATTTAATATTATGTTTTCAAGTGTCTAGTCACATGAAATTGCATCCTTAAGTTTTATCTATTTTTATCTTTATTTATTTTCTTATTTTATTAGCTAAACAATAAAGATTTTGGTAAAGTAATGTGGGAGCCTAAATTCTCGTGGATTCGATACTTGCTATTCCCTATACTATACGATGGGTATACTTGCCCGTATGTGTGGTTTTAGTGGTTGGCATTTTAATTAATGCTTGATTGATTGTGTAATTTGTTGCGAATATTTTCTACACTAAAAAAAAAAAAAAACGCATCATATTTACTTGAAGGGTGAAATATTTTTCTTAGACTAAGGTATGAACTTGATTAATTTAACTTCAAGAGCTTTGTGATGTCTTGTTAAATGTTTCAAAGTCTGAATTATTTTCAAAGTGTGTGAATGACAAGAGTTTTTATCTAAAGTTTGAAAGGAAATCAAAATTCTTGTTATGTTTGGAATGAGAAAAAGTTTGTGTTTTCTTTATGATTTTCTTGGCTTAGGTGTTTTTCTTGAGGACAAGCAAAAGTTCAAGTGTGGGAAAATTGATAAGGGCTAAAATCATCATTATTTTCCTAGGAATTTGAGGTTAATTTTAGACACTTTTGGTGTAATAACTAGGTATATTTCTTCCTATTTGGCGTTTTTCTTGTAGAAAGTGTTTTTGGAAAATTTGTACAGATTTGAGTTAATTTCGAGCAAAATTGGTGAATTTCTGGACCACACCTAGCGACAGGACTGCTGAGGGGCCCAGGCACCAGGTCCAATCTACCCAAATAGTGAAAACATATCACGTTCAAGGTAGAAAACAGAACACACCTGGTGCCAGGTGGGTCGAAATGATCCGGCGCCAGGTCCATTCTGGAACAAGAAATTTCTGTGCACAAATTAAGGGTTTTTTCAATGATTTTGGTATTTTTCGAATCCTACTCGGCCAAGATTTCTCAAGAAATGAATTTAGCATCAAAGAGGCCAATAAAAGAAAGACAAACACAAAAGAGAAAAAAAAAAAGAGAGAAAAAAAGGTGAATTCAAAGCAAATCAAAAAATCACTCATTGAAGGAGGAATTCACCAAATCAATAAGGGTTATTCAAGAGAGTCTTCAAAGGAAAAGAATGAGACTTCTCTATGAGTGCTTTCTTTTACATTTGTTTCCTTTTTCTTAAACAATGATGTATTCAATATTTTTATTTTAATTTGACATTATTTTTAGGATTCATGATTTCTTGAATTAATTTAGTTTCTTGATCAATTTATTATTTATCTTGGGATTTGATTACTTGTTTTTCTTACGGAGTTGGTTGATTGATTTTTGTTATTAACTTGCTTGAAAAGGCGGTTGATAAAGACTTCAATTAATTAAGTTCATATTTATTATCTCCTAACTTGCCAGAAAAATGGGTTAATTGTCTGGAACATAGGTAATCAAAGGTTAGTTAATGATTGCTAGAATACTGATTCATTAACTAATTTCATGTTTTAAATCACGTAGAACATAAGGGTTGTATAAGGATTGATTTTAATGTATCTTTTGGATAAATTGGTTGAGATAGAATATGTGAAACCCCAACTAAAACCAACTCTAGAGTAAGGGGGTTGAGATACATATCATATTTTCTTGCATACATAAATATATTTTTGAATGATTTTATGTGATTTGGAATTGTGATTTAAAGTCTAGAAGGCTTAATTGTGGTTATTGAGTAGGAAGGGCAAAATGATAATTGTGCTTGAAGTGAAAATAGGGCGATTGCTTGTGGATTAAATAGGAAGAATATTTGGGAGAGAAAATAAGAACAAGAGTTGTTGTGGTTTAGTGGTTAGAGCTTTGGAATTAATCCTTAAGGTCTTGAGTTCAAATCCCATCATTTAAGTTTTAGCATGATTAATTTTATTTTGTGTAGGGTGGAGTATTTTCAGCCTTGCATGCCATAAGAAGAAGTAGGAGTGTTGTGCTAGGGGAGACTTGAAGGGAATGTCTTAATCCAACTCTTGTGCCCTACAAAAATTCTTATGGGATTCATGTCCCTTTTGTTCCCTAACTTACCTTAAATTCTTCACCAATTAAGCTTGTTCAATTATCCAAATCCATATTTTTATTCTAGAAAATTTCAGCAAGGTTTTTTGATCTTTGAGTTTCGAAAATACCTCTTTGAGGATAGAATTTTAACTGAAAATGGTGAAGGAGTTAAGGAAGGTTCCCAAGAGAATTAATCTCCATAGTTGAACCTTCAAACACCACTCTATAAGTGTTCATCTTCTTTATGTAGCAATTTGGAAATTTTCTAGCTTCTTAGTCAGTCTAACTTTCGAAAACTTCTGCCATTTTTCTCACTTAAATACTGTCAGAAAAATAGCCAATTTGTTCAGCTTGAAGACTAAAACCTTTGGCCAAAAATCAGATTGCACAAAGCTATGCAAACTAGGAAAAAATTCTGGACAATTGTGCAACCTAGCAGTCCAAAAACCAAGCTGTTTCTTCTAGACATCAAACTAGTAATTCATCTCTGACTTTCCTCCATAAAGAAGGTAGGAAACAAGCCTTAGAGGACCCTCCAATACCACTTCAAACCTTCTGCAAGTCGGTTGGAACATTGCAGAAAAAATGCACAAAAATTCCAGCAAAATCACTCGAATAAACAACCAGAAATTCTAGCCTTACTCCCTCTTCAACCTTGTCCGAAAAACCACTTCAACTTTCTGTGAAAAACACCCTTTGTCAGCCATGAACTTAACTTCATCACCCTCCTCCATTGATCTGCACAAAAGAGCTCCATAGCCACTCCTTAAATCACTCATTCAATCACTGCAATCAAGCATTCAATTGGAATTCAAAATTTCAGCAAATTATTCCACGGATTAAGCCTCAACCAACCCGAAATTTCCTCCACCATAACACTCAGAATTTCAGCCACCCTATTGCTCCTTCAAACCTCATTCATCTCAGCAAAACTTCATCAAGGTTGTTTCAACCATGGCCATTTTTTCTTCTTTCTTCTTGGTTGGATCAAGCCTTCCAAGCATGTGGATTCTCTTGAAACTTCATCAAGGTATTCATCAATCGAGTATGTCTCTTTAACCCTCTCATTAATTCTAAAATCATGTCTCTTGGATGTTGTTTGAAAAGGATGGAATATGATTGGAGATTGAGTATATGTTTAGATGAAGGAGTTGAGATTGGAGCATGAGGATGATTTGTCATGGTTGAGTTTTATGATGTTTTGTGGTTTGTTGCATGCTCTTCATGTCGTCAGTTAGTACGAATGATTAAGCATGATAGAAATTATGTCACCTTTGGTGAATAATATTTTATGTTCTTGTATTCTTGTTGAAGCCAAGAATATGATTATACTTACTAAAGTTTGGATAATGTGATGGTAGATATAGATTTAAGTCTTTATTCATGAATTGAATGGTTTTTTTTTTTATTTGTATTTACAGTTTATGTTCATGATTCTTGTTAGCCATAGGAAAAGTATGATTATGACCTTGTTGATCCTAAAATATTTAAGTTAGCCAATTTTACTACATTAATAAAAAAAATTAATTAATTAATACTATATTTTTTTCCAATAATTTCGAAAACCCTAGGAAGCTTTGGAATTGGATTGTTAAATGAAATAGTGATATTTTAGCCAAATGAATGATATCTTTATTAAAAATAATGTATATAAATATTTATATATAATAATAATATTAAATAAAGCCATTTATATAAATAATCATAATAGGTAAAATATTAATCTTATAAGTCATATATTCATAAATACTAGTAAAATTTATTTATTACTTTATGATCAAAATTAATAAATTTTACTATTAATTTTATTTACTAATTATTTTCTATCTATTAATTATTAATTAAGAAATTAGTAATAATTTATTATTTTTAATAAAATCATCTAAGACTTAGGACCTTTCATAAAATAAATCCTAGTTTATTTATTAATATCAAAGATTTATATTTGAACCTATATCTTATTATTAATTATTTTGCGATTCCTAGTTGTTTTATTATTAAGCTAGATTTATTTTATAAAACCCTTTTATCATCTAGCCTTAATGTTTAGGACATTAGGGTCATGATTGTAGTAAGTTGAATTAGGATTATTTATGCAGGTGAATATGCCTTGAGTTTAATTATGGCTTGTGTTTACCCCAGGTGGGGTGAGGTCTGCTTTGGAAGATCTTTGAATTGCTCAAGCAAAGGATTAGGTAAGCTCCTGCATAAAACTTATTTGTTGTAAAAAGGTTACTATAGCAAGCTAAACTTGAAGTGTGTGAACACTCATTTTTGTAAAGACAATTACGGACTATTTCCTTTCTTGTTTCAGTCAAACAAATTATTTGAAAATCAACAAACAGTTTTACTCAAACACCAAACTCTTTCTAAAACTAACTTTGACATGAACTTTAGAAACCCTTAATTTCTATTTCTAAATAAAGAAATGTTTTATCAGTTTTCCCCCATGTGGAACCATCAAACGTTAAGTATTCAATAATGGTAGGCTAGTAGTACTAATTTCAAAGAGCAAGAGCAAGTCTTCTGGCAGGAGGCCACCTCCAGAAGATGAACTCAACTTGGAAAAGCGACATTACTACTTAGTGATGCCGGTCCGAGCTAGTAAGTTTCAGTCATGTGGACTGTGTGTTTCCGGAATGGACAACCGGTTTGCTTGGGTGTAGAGAAAGCGGAGTATCTTACCCGATAGGTCGTACACCTACCTTTTGTTAGTCTGCACAAAGTGTGGCACTCTGACCGTTATATAGTTATTGGGCCCAATGTGTGGTAACCCATGGCCGCCCTTTTGAGTATTGTATTTATTGTGCACTTGTATGGTTTGGAAAGAGGAAAACACCACTCTTTATTTTAGTCTTATTTATTGTTTGTCAGCATTTTCTCTTATGAAGTTTTACAACTCGCATACATAAACTATTTTACCTGAACACTCAAAGCACACACAGACTTACTGATATTTTTATCTCATCACCCTTTTATGCCACGATTTCAGGTCGATCTTGCTGTAGAGTGGAGTAGCTAGAAAGTTGCCTTCTTGAAGACTTTATGTTATTTATTCTATATGTTGCTTAGAGAGATAATAGTGTACAATTTATTTTGGATTTGTTTTTGACTTATCAGGTTGTAAAAAGTTTTAAATTTAAAGAATTATTTTATTTTCGTTTGTGTGCTAGTTATAAAGACCACTTGTCCTTTAGACGGGGCGACATCCCCGGCCTTTTTGGGCCTATGCAGTGGGGTGTTACAGGTGGTATCAAAGACTTGGTTTAGGTAAATATTGATAATTTATGTTCTGTTTTATTAAGTTCAAATCCTTTATCTAACCTGTCTTGTTTATGCTGTAGAATGGTTAGAATGCTTAGAACCATAAGGAAAGGGCAGCAATGGCATCCTCCTATCCCTATTTACCCAGAAGACCTACTAGTGCCTCAACCTGCACCTTAGCCTGCACCGCAGTCAGTTATTCCCTTGGAAGATAGCAGTGACGATGAGGTCCCGATCAATGAGCCACCCCAATACCTGTGATAGACTTGGTTTCTGACAATGAAGATGAGAAGATTGATATGGCCTATGTTTCCCACCCTCGTAGTCTCGTAGTTGATTTGTCAACTGATAGTGATGATTCAGGGGAGATAGATTATGAGTCTCCACCTAGACCTTCCTTCATACCTCCACCCAACTAGGTTGAGACTAGGGAGAGTTCTAGGCAACCCGAGAAAGAGCCAATGGAGGGGTTTGCAAATGGGGCTGTGATAGACTTCTCTAAGAATTCAGGGGGATGGTTATATGAGGCCGATTTTGAAGATTCTGATGAGGACTAGAGGGGCTAAGAGCTGCTCTGATTAGGATGTTTTATTTACTGCTTTCGATAAACTCTTATGTTAAAGATTTCATTCCTATTTACTGCTTTCATTTCAAATTTATGCAAATAAGAGTACTTGAGTACTCTAAGATTTGAGAGAAATTTATAAGCAATTCTTTAGACAAAACTTGCATATGATTTTCTTTTACTTAAATCTGACTGTGAATGCATGCTCAACTGAAATGATTTAATCATTGAATGCATAAACTCATCATTTGGGCATGGTTTAGAATGGCACCCAAGCGCTGTGTAGCTATATCAGGCAGGGGAGTTATGAAGGCAGAACCTGTGGCATCAGAGGTTGAAACGACCCAAATGTCGTCACCCAATCGGGGAATCAAAAGTGAACCAAATTTGGAAATGGGGTCTGAAACACCTGTTGAAGTGACGATGGGGCAAGCATTTAGCAAGATGGTAGAAATTCTACAGACTTTGACTGAGCGAAGGAATCCCAAAGGAGAGGATGAAATCTTGGAGCGGTTTCTAAAATTTCAACTGCCCGTCTTCTTGGGAAAAGCTGAGCAGGATCAAAAGGCTGAGTAATAGATAGAGCAGATGAAATACATATTCGCTACGCTCCAATACACTTAGGAGCGAATGGTAAAGTTTGCTGCATTCTGTTTGAGGGGCCCAGCTCGGGCATGGTGGTAGCGGATTCAGGACAATTGGGAGATGATTGATCAGGACTGGACATGGGCCAATTTTGTGGAAGCATTCAGAGCTGAGTATATCCCTCAGTGGATAGTGGATAAGTGGGAAGACAAATTTCAGAATTTAAAGTAAGGAGGTATGACGGTGGCTCAGCACGCAAGACGGTTCACCCAACTATCAAAGTATTGCAAGAGGCTAGTGCACACTGAGCAGAACAAAATGAGGCAATTTGTCAAGGGATTGAGGCAGGAATTGAGGAAGGTGTTGGCACCTTCTCCACCAACGACCTATTCGGAGACCATAGACGCAGCTACTTGGATAGAAAATGAGGACCACAATAGAATGGCATTGAGACCTTTCCGGCCGCTAAGGCAATCGCAAGGGCACTTCTAGAGGCAGCAATCCAACAAGCGCCCCGCTAACCAGCAGTGGTAGAATCGGGGAAAGCAAGCTCGGATAGCACTGGCTGGTCCTATGCAGAACCTTTCGTTATACCAGTAATGTGGAAAAAGAGGCCACACAGAGAAGAACTATTGGTCCAAAGGAGGTGAGCGAAAATGTTACAACTGTGGAGACACGAACCACTTGCGAAACGCCTGCCCTAAACTGCACCGAGTCGGGCAAGGAAATCAGACTCAGAATCCGGGGCCCAATAGAACCAATGCAATATGAGCATCCAGGAGTGGAGCGCCGAAACCTCAAGTGAAAGCAAAGGTATTCGCTCTCAACAGAGAGGAGGTTAGAACTGATGCAGCAGTAGTAGAAGGTACGTTCACTCTCCAAGGACGTTCTGTTAATGCATTGATAAACCTTGGATCTACTCATTCCTATTTAAACAAGAACTGTGCATGTTATTTGGGTTGGGATGGAGTAGAGCTACCTTTTACCTTGTTGGTGAGTATACCTTTAGGGAAGATGGTGCAAGCAGATCGGTATGTGCGAAATTGTAAAATTGATGTGGGGAGAGAAAGCTTGGAGGGAGATTTGATAGTGCTGGATATTAATGATTATGATTTGATATTGGGAATGGATTGGCTAGCGAAGCATGGGGCTAGGGTAGACTGTAAGAATAAATCGGTCCAGTTCATTAGACTGGGGTGTGATGTGTTGGAATTCAACGGCAAGAGAGTGAAGGAACTGAAGTATTTGATAGTTTGGGCTACGGCCCAGAAATTGTTGAAGCAAGGATGTCAGGGATACTTTGTTTATATGATAAACAAGCTGAAGGACCAGTGCACTCTGGAGGATACCGAGGTAGTAAATGATTTTCCCGATGTGTTCCCCGCAGAACTCACTTCTCTACCTCCCAGCCGAGAAGTTGAATTTACCATTGACCTGGTTCCAGGAGCAGAGTCAGTATCCCAAACTCCATATCGGATGGCACCGGTAGAGCTGAAAGAACTGAAGGAGCAGTTAGAAGAGTTAGTGAAGTATGGCTACATCAGACCTAGCACGTCACCCTAGGGAGCACCTGTGCTGTTTGTGAAGAAGAAGGATGGGACTCTGAGGCCGTGTATTGACTATCGGGGCTTAAACAACCCAAAGATCAAGAATAAGTATCCCCTACCACTGATTGTTGAGCTGTTCAACCTATTACAAGGATCCAGTTGCTACTCCAAATTAGACCTGAGGCAAGGGTACTATTAAGTGAGAATAAAAGAGAAGGATATCCCCAAGACGGCCTTCAACACAAGATATGGTCACTATGAGTTCATGGTAATGCCATTCGGGGTAACCAAAGCTCCAGCAGTATTTATAGATTTGATGCATAGAGTGTTCCGACCATATTTGGACAAGTTCGTGGTAGTCTTTATTGACGACATCTTAATTTTTTCCTAGAGTCCGGAGGAGTATGCAGAACATCTGAAGCTGGTATTGGAGAAGCTTCAGGAGCACAAGCTTTTCACCAAGTTTAGCAAGTGTGAATTTTGGCTAGATAGTGTGGCATTTCTTGGCCACATGGTGACCAAGGATGGAATCAAGGTAGATCCAGTAAAAGTTGAAGCAGTGTCAGACTGGAAACAACTAGAGAACATCACCGAGATTCAAAGCTTCTTGGGATTGGCTGGCTACTATAGGAGGTTCATCAAAGGATTTCAACGCTCGCATCACCTATGACCTGATTGCTAAGGAAAGACGTACAATTTGTTTGAAGTGAAAAATGTGAGAGGAGCTTCCAAGAGCTGAAACAGAGATTAATGACAGCACTAGTGTTGAGTCTGCCAGAGGGAGATAAGCCTTACGCTCTATATACCAATGTTTCAAAGGAAGGATTGGGAGTATTTTCGATGCAAGATCGGACTGTGATCGCCTGTGCTTCTTGGAAATTGAAGCCTCATGAAATCAACTACCCCACGCATGACCTAAAGTTGGCTGCTATTGTGTTCGGTTTAAAGAAATGGCGACACTACTCGTACGGGGCAGAATATGAAGTGTTCACTGACCACAAGAGCCTGAAGCACATCTTTACCCAGAAGGACTTGAATCTAAGGTAGCGAAGGTGGATGGAATTTTTGGAAGAGTATTGTTGTATAATCAACTATCATCTCGAGAAGGCTAACGTTGTTGCTGGTGTTCTGAGCAGAAAAGTTAGTATGGCCAGACTAAGAGTGCAGGAGATTCAAGTGGTTCAGGATGTGTTGGACAGAAGAGTGGAAATGCAAGGGGAGAAAATTGTTGTTAGCAACCTGAAGTTGATACCAAATCTAAGGTGGGAAATTATTGAAGCCCAGCAAGGTAATGCATAATTTCAGCTTTACAAGGATAAGGAGCTTAAACGGCAAGGCAGTGAACTCTGGCATAGCGAAGCGGGAGTTTTATATTTCAGAGATCGGTTGTGTGTACCCGGAGAGCATTAATTGAAGGATAGAATTTTGGAAGAGGCGCATAAGAGCAAGTACGCCATTCATCTGGGGAAGTCAAAATGTACTAGGATCTAAAAAGGACCTATTGGTGGCCCGGAATGAAGCGGGACGTGGTTAAGTATGTCTCGACATATCTTACCTATCAGAAGATCAAAGCAGAGCACAAGAAGTCAGCGGGACTGTTACAACCGTTGGCAGTACCTGAGTAGAAGTAGAAGGAAATGACCATGGACTTTGTTACCGGACTTCTTATGTCAAGGACCCAAAAGGACGCTATATGGGTGGTGGTGGATCGACTGGCCAAATCAGCACATTTCATACTAGTGAATGTAAGAGACTCCATGGAGAGGTTGGCTTAGACCTATGTGCGAGAAATAGTCTGACTGCATGGAGTGCCTTCAAGTATTGTTTCTGACCAAGACCCGAGGTTTACATCTTAATTTTGGGGCAAGTTTCAAGAATCAATGGGGTCGAGTCTGAAGTTCAGTACGACGGCGCATTCGCAAACTGATGGGTAGTTAGAAAGGGTTATATAGATACTAGAGGATATGCTAAGAGCCTGTGTTCTGGATTTCGAAGATAAATGGATCGAATGTGTGCCGTATACGGAGTTGTCATACAATAATAGTTATCAAGCTTCGATTAGGATGGCTCTGTATGAGGCACTATATGGGCGCAAGTGTCAGGTACTGCTATACTGGAGTTGGTCAAAAGAGGGTTATATAAGCAAATTCGGAGAAGTCTGTGTTCAGGAAATGTTAGATAAGGTCAAGTTAATCAGGGAAAGGTTGAAGGCAGCTCACAACTGACAAAAGAGCTATGCAGACAATAGGCATAGAGAGTTAGAATTCTAAGCGGGAGACAGTGTATTCCTAAGACTGACACCGAATAGAGGAATCTTGAAGCATTCGAAAGGTGGGAAGCTGCATTCGAGGTATTTGGAGCCGTTCCCGATAAAGGAGAGAATTGGGACGATGGCGTATCGATTGGATTTGCTGGATGGACTGACAGGAATTCAAGACATGTTTCATGTATCGCAGCTGAAAAAGTACAAAGTCGATCCTGGTCATATTTTGAATGATAAGCTGTTGGTGTTACAACACGACCTAAGCTATGTGGAGAAACCTGTGTGAATATTGGACCGGAGTATCAAGACTCCATGGAACGAGTAGATTCCGATGGTAAAAGTTCAGTGGGAGCATCATGGCACGCGAGATGCCACATGGGAAGCAAAAGAGTGGGTGAAGCGGAAGTATCTCGGTCTAAGATAGAGGAATGCCTGAATTTCGGGACGAAATTCTCCTAAGGAGGGGAGGATGTGAAACCCCAACTAAAACTGACCCTAGAGTAAGGGGGTCAGGATGCATATCATATTTTCTTGCATGCATAAATATATTTTTGAATGATTTTCTGTGCTTTGGAATTGTGATTTATAGTCTGGAAGGCTTAATTGTGCTTATTAAGTAGGAAGGGCAAAATTGTAATTTTGCTTTAAGTGAAAATAGGGAGATAACTTGAGGATTAAATAGGAAGAATATTTGGGAGAGAAAATAAGAACAAGAGTTGTTGTGGTTTAGTGGTTAGAGCTTTGGAATTAATCCTTAAGGTCTTGAGTTCAAATCCTATCATTTAAGTTTTAGTATAATTAAATTTATTTTGTGTTAGGGTGGAGTATTTTCAGACTTGCATGCCATAAGAAGAAGTAGGAGTGTTTTCCTAGGGGAGACTTGAAGGGAATGTCTTAAGGGATTCATGCCCTTTTTGTTCCCTAACTTACCTTAAATTCTTCAACAATTAAGCTTGTTCAATTATCCAAATCCATATTTTAATTCTAGAAAATTTCAGCAAGGTTCTTTGATCTTGGATTTTCAAAAATGCCTCTTTGAGGATAGAATTTTGACTAAAAATGGTGAAGGAGTTAAGAAAGGTTCGCAATAAAATTAATCTTCATGGTTGAACCTTCAAACACCACTCTACAAGTGTTCATCTTCGTCGTGTAGCAATTTGGAAAATTTTCAGCTTCTTGGTCAGTCCAACTTTAGAAAACTTTGGCCATTTTTCTCATTCAAATATTGCTAGAAAAATAGCCAATTTGTTCATCTTGAAGACTGAAACCTTTGGCCAAAAATCAGATTGCACAAAGCTGTGCAAACCAGGAAAAATCCTGGATAATTTCGCAACCTAGTAGTCCAAAAACCAAGCTGTTTCTTCTAGCCTTCAAACCAATAATTCATCTCTGACTTTCCTCCATAAAGAAGGTAGGAAGCCAGCCTTAAAAGACCCTCCAATATCCCTTCAAACCTTTTGCAAGTCGGCTGGAACATTGTAGAAAAAATTACACAAAAATTCCTGCAAAACCACTCGAATGAACAACTAGAAATTCCAGCCTTACTCCCTTTTCTACCTTGTCTGAAAACCACTTCACCTTTCTGTGAAAATAACCTTAGTTAGCCATGAACTGAACTTCATCACCCTCCTCCATTGATCTACACGAAAGAGCTCCATAGCCACTCCTTAAACCACTCATTCAATCATTGCAATCAAGCCTTCAATTGGAATTCAAAATTTTAGCAAATTATTCCATGAAAACTTCCATGGATTAAGCCTCAACCAACCAAAAATTTCCTCTACTCTAACACTCAGAATTTCAGCTACCCTATAGCTCCTTCAAACCTCATTCATCTTAGCAAAACTTCAGCAAATTCCAGTCAGCCATAGCAGCTCCAAAAACCTCCATCAACCAAACTATTCATATCATATCTTCTACCTTAATTCACTCCCTAAATTACTTCTTTTGAATTTCAAACAACCAGTGTTCCCTCTTCTCCCTAATCTAAAAATTCAATCACCAGAATTCCTCAAACCATTTGGCCAACACCATTCAGCAAATTTCATCTAGCCTTCTTTCCATCCTCTCAATTTCTCCAAGATGTGAAACCCCAGTCGGAACCAACCTTAGAGTAAGGGGGTTGGGATGCATATCATATTTTAGTGCATATTTATATATATATATTTTTATATGATTTTATGTGCTTTGGATTTATGTTTTATAATCTAGAGGGCTGAATTATGATTATTGAGAAAGAAGAGCAAAATGGTAATTTTTGTTTGAGGTGAAAACATAGAGATAGCTTAAGGGTTAAATAGGAAAAATATTTTAGAGGGAAAATAAGAACAAGAGTTGTTGTGGTTTAGTGGTTAGAGCTTTGGAATAAATTCTTGAGGTCTTGAGTTCAAATTCCATCATAGGAGCTTTAGCATGATTAAATTTTATTTTTGCTTGGGAAGGGGTATTTTCAGCCTTAAGAGCCTTAGCATAGGGTAGAGATGTTGTCCTAGGGGAGACATGGTAGGAGTACTCTAATCCTATTCTTGTGTCTACTCAAAAATTTCCCAGGAGAATTCATTTCTTCTTGATCTTTAATTTCTCCTAATTCTCAATTCATTAGATTGGTCACATTTGTTCTAGCCAATTTCATTCCAGAAATTTCAGTAAAGTGCTGTGGCTTTGAAGGTTCAAAATGTCTTAGTAAAAGACATCTTATGGTCTGAAAATGTGGTAGAGATGTGGGAGATTCCAAGAGAATAAATCCCTCTAGTGAACCTTCTAAAATTGCACTCTAGCTAGGTTCATTTTCCTTCATGGCATAAACTGAAATTTTTCCAGATTCTTGTGCCTTCAAGGTGTCAAAATTCTTAGCCATTATTCCCTCCCAAATGCTGCCAGAAAATGGCCCTTTTGATCTGCTTGAAACCTGAATTTTTCTGACCATTTTCGGACTGCACAAAGGCTGTGCAAAACAAGAAAAATTCTGGGCAAATTCGCAGATTTGGTGGTCCTAAACCAAGCTGTTTTCTTCCAGTTTTCTTCCAGCTCCTTAGCCACATTTTTCCTCCATGAAGAAGGATGGAAACCAACCATGAAAGGCCTCTAAAATCCCCTTCAAACTCTCTGCAACTTGGCTGGAAAATGTCAGCTGAAACTGCCTAGAAAAATTCCAGCAATGGCGAAAATTCTGTGCAGAAAATTTTCCAGCTTTGTTTCCTAATTCATCCCTGGCCAAAACTTTAGCTTTCTTCTGCACAAACCACCCTTAAACAGCCATGAACTGAACTCCATTGTCCTCCCCAAGCTTCTGCATGAAAATCCATTCATGGTTGCCCTAAAATATTTCCAAAAAAATTACTGCAATCATACCTTGATTGGATACCAAAATTCCAGCCACTATAATTTAGCAACCTTCTATAAAATATCCCTCAAACAACCAGACATTTCCTTCACTATTATACTCCTTCTTTTCAGCCATCCTTAGCCTCCTTCAACCATCTTTCATCCAGCTGAAATACTGTACAAGCAGTCGGCCATGGTAGCTTCCCAAAAGCTCTCCAATAATCAAAGATATTCTTGTTATATTTAGTTTCCAAATTTTCTTCCCAAAAATATTCTTTAAGGATTTCAACAACTAGCCTTTCTTTTTCCCTTCCAAACTAGAAAATCATCTACCAAAACCCTACAAGCAGTCGGCCAACCCTAATCGCTTCAGAAATTCAGCCAGCCTTGAACAAAACCTCTATACTCTCTTCAACCTTCAAGAACACATAGCACACCAAGAACACCTACTCCTTCCTTTCGCCTAATACCTCTCCAAATCACTTCAAACTTCTTCTAAAAACTCCAGTATTCATCTACTCACTGCTGTGAGTCCATCCATACCATTTTTAACATCAAACTCCAAAATCTAAATTGCTCTTTTGGATAAAAAAACTAGAATTTTTGTGAAGGATCAAGAACACCTTCAAGGTAGGTTTGTTCTAACAACTGCATCTTCTCTAATATTTGATCTCTAATGAATATGCATATGAATAAGCATGCTAATGGACTCTCTCCTTCTCCTCTCTCTCTCTCTCTCTCTCTCTCTCTCTCTCTCTCTCTCTCTCTCTCTTCTCGGCCGAACCACTCTCCCTTTTGGCCGAATGATTTCATCAACCATGGCCATGCTTTCTTCATCTTTCTTGAACGGATTTAGACATCTAGGAGTTGAGATCCATTCGAAACTCCTTCAAGGTATTCACCAATCAAGTAAGCCTTTTTAACCCTCCTTTTTAATTCTAGATTCATATCTCTAGAATGATGTTGATAGAAGATGGATTATGAATAGGGGTTGAGTATGTATTGTTGTGATGAGTTGAGATTGAAGCATGAATATATGTATGAATATGATGGAGATGGGATTTATGCATGAGTTTATTATCTTGGTTGAATGTATGGTGTTTTAGGGTTTAATGCATGCCTCCATGATCAAGTATGCTAGAGATTATGTCACATTTGGTGAATAGGATTTATATTCATGTGTGTTTATTAAAGCCATGATTATGTCTATGATAGTAGAGGTTGGATCATGCCTTAGTAAATTTAGATATATGCTTATATTCATGATTTGGATGATTTGATGAATTGAAGGGGTGTATCTGTTCATGATTGTGGTTAGCAATAGAATTATGATCATGACCTAGTTGTCCCTAAGCCGATTGTATTTCTTCAATAAAAATATTAATATTATGATTTTTGACTAGTAATTTCGAAAAACCCTAGGAAGGGTAGATTTGGATTATTATATATGATAAGGATATTTTAGTCAAATAAATAATAGATTTTGCTAGAAAATAATATATATATATATATATATATATATATATATTATAAAATGAAGGAATCAACTAAAGCCTTTTATGAAAATAATTATAATAAGTAAAATATTTTTTTACTAAAATTTAATTATTATCTTTTAACCAAAAGCTAATAAAATTTATTTATTATCTTTCAATCAAGACTCATTAAAATTTATTTTCAACTAATTTTAGTTATCAATTATTTTCTAGCAAATAATTATTAATAAATCATTATTTTATCTAATACCACCTAGGACTTTTCTTCAAATAGACTCTAAATTTTTCTTAGCAAGATTTAAATCTTCAACTTATTAGTACCTATTTTCCAAAACACTAATAATTTTAAATATCAAATTAGCCTTAACTTATAAACCCTTTTTCTTTATTATTTGGCCTTAAAGCTTGGGACACTAGAATCATGGCAGTAGTGAGTTGAGTTAGTTTTAAATTATGAAAGTGGATTTTGGCTTGAGTTTGATTGTGGTTTATATTTACCCAATGCGGGGTTAGGTAAGCTATTGGAGACCTTTTATTGTGAGCAAGAATCAGGTAATCTCCTGCATAAAACCTGTTTGATGCAAAAATGATTTTTTTTTTTTTTAATGGCAAGCCAAATGTAGAGTGCAAGGACACTCATTTCTATAAAGGCAATTGAGGATTGACTCCTTTCTTATTTTAGTCAAACAAATTATTTGGAAATCAATAAGCAGATTTACTCAAACTTAAAACTCTTTCTAAAACTGATTTTGACAAAGACTTTGGAAACGCTTAATTGCCATTTTCAAGTGGAACTATGTTTTGTTCATTTTTTTCCCAAGTGGGATAAGTTACGTTGAGTACTCAATAAGGGTAGGCTAGTAGTACTAGTTTTGAAGAGCAAGATTGGGTCTTCTGGCAGGAGGCCACCTCCAGAAGATGAACACAACTTAGAAAAATGTCAGTACTACTTAGTCATGCCGGTCCGAGCTAGCAGTTTTTATTTTAATCAAGTGACTGTGTTTTGCTAGAATGGACACCCGGTTGTTTTTTGGGTATAGAAAAGGGGGAGTATCTTGCCCGATAGGCCGATCACCTCGCTTTTGTCAGTCTACACAAAGTGTCGGCATTTTGATTGGTTATGGGGCCCAACGTGTGTCAACCCCTGACCCTTTCTTTTGAGTGGTTGATTTTAATTATTGTGTATAGCGGGAAAAGCCAAAACACCACTCTTAGTTTTAACTAATATTTATTTCTTGCCAGTATTTCTCTTATAAAGATTTTATACTTTGCATTTACGAACTATTTTCACTCGACACTCAAAGCACACACGGACTTACTGATATTTTTGTCTTATCACCCTTTTTACCAGGATTTCAGGTCGATCCTGCTGTGGGGATGAGTAGCTAGATATTGTCTGCTTTGGAAGATTTTCTGATAATTTATTTTGTGTAATGCTTTGGGGAGATGAGAGTGGATAAATTTTATTATGGATTTGTTTTTGGTATTCTTGGGTTTATTCTTGGATTTATTCTTGCGTTGTAATAAATTTTAAGTTAAGATATCATTTTTATTCTACTATTTTGATTGTGTGACCTAGTTATAAAGACCCTTTGTCCTTTGGACGGGGCAACATCCCTGGCCCTGGCGGGCTTAGGTAGCTGGGTGTTACACAAGAACACCAAAAATCCAAAGAACATACACCACCATTCTCCAAGCCTAAGACCACCGTAAACACCTCCAATCTCTCCCAAAAACTACAGATCACGTCTACTTACCCTTTAGAATCCATTTCTATATTTTATAACATCAAAAACTAAAAACAAAATTCTGCTATCAGATAAAAAACCAAAATTTTTCTTGAAGATTCAAGAACTCTCTCAAGGTAACCATGAACGATTATATTCATCTTCTTTCCTCTTCAATCTTTAATATAATATACTAATACTCTCTCTCACTCTCTCGACCGAAATGGCTGTTTCAACCATGACCATTTTTTCTTCTTCCTTCTTGGTTGGATCAAGCCTTCCAAGCGTGTGGATTCTCTTGAAACTTCATCAAGGTAGTCATCAATCGAGTATGTCTCTTTAACCGTCCCATTAATTCTAAAATCATGTCTCTTGGATGTTGTTTGAAAAGGATGGAATATGATTGGAGATTGAGTATATGTTTAGATGAAGGAGTTGAGATTGGAGCATGAGGATGATTTGTCATGGTTGAGTTTTATGATGCTTTGTGGTTTGTTGCATGCTCTTCATGTCATGAGTTAGTATGAATGATTAAGCATGATATAAATTATGTTACATTTAGTAAATAGGTTTTATGTTCTTGTATTCTTGTTGAAGCCAAGAATATGATTATGCTTAGTGAAGTTTGGATCATGTGATGGTAGATATAGATTTAAGCCTTTATTCATGAATTGAATGGTTTGTTGATTGGTATTAGAGTTTATATTCATGATTCTTGTTAGCCATAGGAAAAGTATGAGCATGACCTTGTTGATCCTAAACTATTTGAGTTAGCCAATTTTATTACATTAATTAAAAATAATAATAATACTATTTTTCTTTCAATAATTTCAAAAACCCTAGGAAGCTTTGGAATTGGATTGTTAAATGAAATAGTGATATTTTAGCCAAATGAATGATATCTTTATTAAAAATAATGTATATAAATATTTTTATATAATAATATTAAATAAAGTCTTTTATATAAATAATCGTAATAGGTAAAATATTAATCTTATAAGTCATATTAATCTTATAATCATAAATACTAGTAAAATTTATTTATTACCTTATGATCAAAATTAATAAAATTTACTATTAATTTTATTTACTAATTATTTTTATCTATTAATTATTAATTAAGAGATTAGTAATAATTTATTATTTTTAATAAAATCATCTAAGACTTAGGATATTTCATCAAATAAACCCTAGTTTTTTTTATTAATAACAAAGATTTATATTTGAACCTATAGCTTATTAGTAATTATTTTGCAATTCCTAATTATTTTATTATTAAGCTAGATTTATTTTATAAAACCCTTTTATCATCTAGCCTTAATGTTTGGGACATTAGGGTCATGATTGTAGTAAGTTGAACTAGGATTATTTATGGAAGCGAATATGGCTTGAGTTTAATTATGGCTTGTGTTTACCCCAGGCGGGGTTAGGTCAACTTTAGATGATCATTGAATTAGCTCAAGCAAAGGATCAGGAAAGCTCCTGCATAAAACTTATTTGCTGTAAAAAGGTTACTGTGGCAAGCCAAACGCGAAGTGTGTGAACACTCATTTTTGTAAAGGCAATTAAGGACTGTTTTCTTTCTTGTTTTATTTAAACAAATTATTTGAAAATCAACAAACAGTTTTACTCAAACACCAAACTCTTTCTAAAACCAACTTTGACACGAACTTTAGAAACTCTTAATTGCTATTTCTAAATAAAGCAATGTTTTATCAGTTTTCTCCCAAGTGGGACAACCAAACGTTGAGTACTCAATAAGAGTAGGCTGGTAGTACGAGTTTTAAAGAGCAAGAGCGAGTCTTCTGGTAGGAGGTCACCCTCTAGAAGATGAACTCAACTTGGAAAAGTGACAGTACTACTTAGTCATGCTGGTCCGAGCTAGCAAGTTTCAATCATATGGACTGTGTGTTTCCAGAATGGAGATCCAATTTGTTTGGGAGTAGAAAAGGAGGAGTATCTTACCTAGTAGGTCATACACCTACCTTTTGTTAGTCTGCATAAAGTGTGGCATTCTGACCGTTATATGGTTATGGGGCCCAACGTGTGGTAACCCATGGCCGCTCTTTTAAGTGGTTGTATTTATTGTGCACTTGTATGGTTTGAAAAGAGGAAAACACCACTCTTTATTTTAACCTTATTTATTGCTTGCCAGGATTTTCTCTTATGAAGTTTTACAACTCGCATACATGAACTATTTTACCTGAACACTCAAAGCACACACGAACTTATTGAGATTTTTATCTCATCACCCTTTTATGCCATGATTTCAGGTCGATCCTACTGTTGAGTTGAGTAGCTAGAAAGTTGCCTCTTGAAGATTTTATGTTATTTATTCTATATGTTTCTTTGAGAGATGATAGTGTACAATTTATCTTGGATTTATTTTTGACTTATCGGGTTATAATAATTTTTAATTTTTAAGTATTATTTTATTTTCATTTGTGTGACCTAGTTATAAAGACCTTTTGTCCTTTGTATTGGGTGATATCCCCAGCCCTGTTGGGCCTAGGTAGTGGGTTGTTACAGAATATGTTCACTAATTTAACTAGAAGATAGTGATTACATGGATTCCAAATGAAGTGGGTCTATATTAAATCCTTTATGAGACAAATATGATAATTGATTGTGATATGTGTTAAATGATTCATTGTCATGATTTCAAAAGTCTTTGTCTAAAATGCATATTTTCACATCCTTAAGTTGTATATATTTTTCTTTATTTTTTTATTATCTTATCACTTTATTTGGTCGGTTAAACAATGAATGAAAAGTGATTAGTGTGTACTTATTCCTTTAAGGATCAATTCTTGTTAATTCCTATGCTATGCTTGCAATGAGTATACTTGCTCGTATGTGTATTTTGAGATTAATGTTTTAATTATAACCTGATTAAGAGATGGATTTAAAGTTGAAAAGGTCCGTCCATGACTTAAGGAAAATACACCCAAAGAAAAATATAAATGAAAAGGTCCGTCCATGACCACCAACCATTTCGGTCAAGAGGAGATTGAGAAGAAGAGTGAGATAAAGAACAAGAGATATGAAAAGAAAGAATGTGAAATGATATTTTTTTAAACTTGGTTTAACTTCTTGTTCTTATTGTCTTGAAAGAAAAGTGCTTGTTTGATCCGAGTGAAGGAAGAACTTTGATTGATTTGGTGTTATAACATATGTTAAAGGAGAGAATAGGTTGCACTCAAGTTGTTTTGAAGGTTTTAGAGTGGTTTGGAATGTTTAGAAGTGGCTAAAGTGTTGAAGAAAAATAGTGTGTATTTTTGGTGTTTTTATGAGAACTTCAGAGAAAATTAGAAGAAGAAGGAGAGTTCTTGGATTACAAGTGGCCAAATGGCCGTTCTGAGAGTGGTGTTTTGGTTTTGCTAGAAGAGAGGAGTCTCGAAGCTTATTCAAATTTTGAATTTGAGAAATGGATGAGGATTTGGCCTTGGTTTTTGAGGAAGAAGATTACTAATGGTGTTTTTATCCTTGAAGGTTTCTTGCTCTACAATGGCAGCTCACTTAATTAATTAAGATATGGAAGAGAAATACAGAATGCTCTAGCCTTTAGAGCTGGCCGAAATTCTTGATGAATGTGTGCAGAAATTCTTGTTTAGTTTGATGGAGTTGGGTGAGTGTTTGATGGAGCAAAGCATGGATTTCAACTTTCAAACATAAAATAATTTGAATAGAAGAAAGTTATGAGAAGTTTGAGGTGCTTTAATGGAGTTTATTGGCCATGGTTGAATGCAGAAGAAAGGATATTCAACTATTATACTAAGAAGTGGCCGAAAAATGGTGAAGGAAAATGAAGAATAGAAACTAATTGAATAAAAACTGATTTAGCTGGAATAATTCTGGTTGTTCTACTGAAATCTAGGAAGGTCTGTTGAGAAAAATTCAAAGCATTTTGAAAGGACTTTGTTGCTATAAACTAGGAGTATTTCAAGGTCCTTTAATGGAGTTCTCTAGTGAGCAACTTCATAAGGAACAAGGGCTATTTAAGAACTACTTCAAGAAGTTAAATGTGCAAAGATTTCTTGGTTAAATGACTTACAGGTTTGCTGGAAATTTTTGGGTTTGAAAGGGTTACGTGAAGTCCTAATTTCACCATGATTTTCCAGATTTTTTAACTAAAACAAAAAAAAAAAACAAAAAAAGTGTTTGTTTTGCAAAGAAAGAATTGATATCCAAGCTACCCAAGTATCAAAAGTTAGCTGAGAAGAAGAAGTAAATAACTTTCCAACTTTTCACCATGACAAGAATAACCAAACTGGAAGTTCTTTAGGAGAGCAATTTGGTGATTTAATCTTAGGTGATAAATCATCCCTTTAGCTCTCCCATAATTCGGCCAAGATGTTTCCAAGAAGCTGAAATTTATTTAAATTCCAAGACCATAATAATTTAGAACATTTTACAAAAAAAAAAAAAGAATTCATGAAGTAAAAATATTTTCAAATTCAAATATGTTAAGACAAGTATTTCTAAAATAATGGAGTATAAAACTCCTCTAGATTTTCTTTAGGACAAAATCACATGGTCAGAATATTACCATTGTGATTGCTCGAGACAAAATTCCTAGATTCATGGATTGTAAGAAATAAAATTCAAACATTAGTTAGGATAACTAAAAATAGTACTTAGTTGACGGGATTTGAACTCAAGACCTTAGGAATTAGCCACAAAGCACTAACCACTTAACCATATTAATTCTTATTCCTATTTTCCCAACTTAATTCTCTTCCTTTCTACATCCTAAGCTTCTCATTTTCTTATCTTTAAGAAAAATTCCATAATTGCCCCTAATACTTATCAAACGTAAATAAATCATATAGACCACATATAATAATTCTAAAACACACAAATTCATCCAGAAAATATTTAGTCATGCAATATATCTTGAAATGCAACCCGTCCCTCTAACTGTAAGGTAGATTTAGGTAGGGTTTTACAATATTAAAGTAGTTGGCCAATTCCTATTAGAATTTGGGTTCTAGTTGTTCTAATCTCCTAGGGTTCTTATTTTGTAAGCATTTTGGTAGAGAATTAGGTGACCATTTTCAGTTCTTAAGAAGTAAATATATAAGGGCTTACATTCTCATATCAAAGTTAGTATCAGAGTAAGATTATGTTGATTTTAATCAATACAGCTTTTTTTGGGGGCAAACGTACAATTTTCTTCAAGAACATGTGAAAATTTTCAGATTATTTCACTTTTTTGGGTGCTATTTTTGAATGCCTAGAACTCAATCTTGCGCTAGGAACCTAATGTTAAACTAATCTTATATGTTGGTATGATATTTGAGAAATCATTTAGCATGACGAATTGTAGATTTGAAGCTAAAACAAGTGCAAAAACTCATCAAATATTGCTATAATTTTTAAATTCCCATTATTAGTTTTTTTTCAATTTTTTGTAAGTTGAAAACATTAATTTTTAGTTTAGGATATTGTGGAATTGAGCTTACATGATATATTGACGTTTGTGGAACAATTTGGTGTTAAAATTTGTTGATTTGGGGCCGAATACATAGCTAAATTTGCTGATCAAAGTTAAATTATGAGCTTGTATACAAGGTATTTGATGGTTTTCTTGTTTGATAACTTGTTTTAAGTAAGAACTACCCTTTAAGTTGCTAATACAATTTCTTGACGTTGTGTTCTATGTTAAAGCTTGGGAAATCATTGAAGCATGCTTTGTTCATATCGTTTATTCCTTAAATTTTGAAATCTTGTGATATCATTGCCTTGAGTGGTTGTTGATTACAAATTGTGATCCTTGAGGTTATAGTAGCATCACATTACCTAAAATTCCTTGATTTAAAGAACTTTCTTGAAAGCCTACCGAGTGTTTGATGAATGCTTGAGAGTCTTTGCACTATCTTGTAAGGGTTCTTAACTTATATTTTTCACTTCCATTACACTTTATTGGTATATATTTTGTATTTAGTAGGTTGAACGCTTAAATTTGAATCTCTTTGTGATATTTAGGAGTAAATTGAATATTCTCCATATTTGATTATATTCCTTATTATCCTAGTTATTTGGATCCATGTAGTGCTTTACATAGTTATCACTTGATATGACTCATCACATACATATTTTTTAGTATTTTTGTGCTTTAATTATAGGAATTCGTTGTTGAAATCCCCACTCACCATACCATTCTTATCTTATTTTGTAGGAAATAAAGAAAATGTCGTAGAAGATGAATAATGATGAAAAAGAAGAAAAAAAGAATAAAAAAAAGAGAAAAAAGATAGAAGAACTGCACAGAGAAGAGACTGTTTAGGGAAATCAAAGTTCCCTAGGTCGCTTGGAGTTCAAAGGAGACCAAAGGAACAATAAAAGTGGCAGCCAAGGGAAGAAGAACTTCCCTAGGCCAAATAGTATTCATAATATGTGTTTGCATTAGGACTTGGCGGCCTAGGAGGCTTTCATTCTGCTAGGCTGCCTGTTTATTTTTGTGAATGTATATATCTATGTTTTAGGTGGTAGCCTAGGGAAGTTTCACTTCCCTTGGCCGCCTAGTGTTGTGTATATGTATATGTCTAGAGAGTTAGCGGCCGAGGGAACATCAAATTCTCTTGGCCGCATAGTGCATATCGTGTGTGTTGTGTATATTGTAAGTGGCGGCCTACGGAAGTTAAATGCCCCTAGACTGCATGATGTTGTATGTGTATATGTGTATTGAAATAAGTTGGCAGCTAGGGAGAATAAGCTCCCTAGGCCGCCTACTCATTTCCCTTGGCGCACTAGGCCCAAAGCCTAATGGACTAGGGAAAGTTCCTTATACTGTCTTGGTTTTGGACAACATGGCGGCCCAGAGAAATGGACCACAAGCGAGGCAAAGTGCGGAAACATAGATTTTTTTTTCTGCATTTTTCTCTTTCTTTTTTCGTTGTACACTATAAATACCCTATTATGAACCCTAAATCATCATTCTAGGTTGGCTAGCAACATAGATCCCTTGAGAAAACACACCTACCCACCAACAAGAAAGGAGATCTATGGAGAAGATGAAAAGATTGTTCGAAGGAGGCTTGGAGAAGATGAAGATGAAATCTTGAATATGAGTTTTTCTTGTTCCCTTCTCTTTATTTTCATTTGAGTCCAATATATTTATATGTTTTAATTGTTCTTGAAGGGGTGAACCTTAGTTTATCCTTATATTATTTCTACTCTTGTTTTGTTGATTTCCAATTCCTGATGAATGATTACTTGCTTTTCTTGCGTTAGGTTTGTTATTTGGGGCATTCTCTCTTAATGATTTCGAGAGACAGGGTTAGGAGTTGAGTTCCATCTAATGGGTCCAATGTGTATTATCCTTTGACTAACTCAAGAGAGAGGTTGGGGATTAGAACTTGGTAATTGTTGGGAGTTCAGAATCGCCTAGAGATAGGGGTATTAAGTTCTTTCAGATTGTATGGGGGTTTGTGCTTAATGCTTCATGGGTTCAATTGAGGAGGTAGAGATACCCTTTAATTAGCTCAAGAATAGGGAATCCTTAACTCGAGAGAGAGTGGGTTTTGCATTCATGACCTCTACCAGTGTTAGAATTAGGAATTTGGCCATCTTAGGTTTGATTTGGTACTAGGTGAATTTAGGGGGATTCTTGACAAGTTCATGTCAATTACTCATTTTTCCTATTCTTGATTTTCTCATGGCCAATCTTGTGTGGGTTGTGTGAATTCTCTTGGTTAGTCCTAGGGTAACTAGTTTTATTTGGTTTACCTCTTTATTCATTTTAGTTAGACAATGAGATTACAACAAAGTAGTTGTAATTGCTAAGTTCCCATGGATTAGATACTTGTTATTCCCTATGCTATGCAATGGGTGTACTTACCCTATTGTGTGGTTTTGGTGTATGGCATTTTAATTTTAAAACTTGATTTATTTGGATTGTTTATACTATTTCCAATGCACTCGAAACTGCCCCATCATCACCGCACATCTTTCTTGAAACATCTTGAGTTTGTATGGCATCTCTTTACTTAGAATTCTTATTAGTTGGTCTCGTCATTGTCATTCATCAAATACTCATTTCTTGTTAGGAACTTCTTAAAGCATTGAAACTTAGTTAATTGTAATAATTAGTACTAAATCATTTCAATTGAGAAAAATTTGGGAAGAACTTGAGTGTGGAATTGGGAGTTTAAAAAAAAAGGCAAAATGGTGAGCTCATTTGATAAAATCCAAAAGGGAGTGTACACGAGAGAAAAGTGTTATTTAAAGAGGACTAAACACGTGAAGGAGTGAAGTGAGAAATTTTCTTTTACTTCTATAAAAAATTTTCATTTTAAAACTCTTTTAAAAATATACTATGGCTAGTTGGAATAAAACCTAAGAATATGATTACTATAGAGAGCCTTGTTGAATTAGAAGTAGTTATGCTAGAAGTGATATGATTGGAGATATGAGGAGAATGATTACGTAGGTATAAGTTATTGGAATAATGGAGTTTGTGTTGGAGGACCACAAAAATATTCAAGGAATGGGTTGCAAAAGTCACAGAGTGATATTCAAAAAAAAAAAAAAAAAAAAAGGGAGTATAGGTGCTTATATGAGTATCCAAAAAAATATAGGCCAAGAGAAAGAAATGCATTGCAAAATTCTTCTAAGAGTGATTTCAAAAGAGAACATAATTATGTTTGCTCTATTTATTGCAACATTACTATAAATCATATGATTGTCTGAGAGTGACTGATCAGTGAAGAAGGGAAGACTTAGAAGGAAGTGGTTTGAATCCTTGCGAAAATTATGGTAGCTAACAACACATTTCACGTGATTGTACTTGGATTCTCATTAAATTGGCATGCAATAAAGTTATCAAGTCACTTGAATATGGAAAGAAGAAGTATGAATTTGAACCTAAAGAGAATGTTAGGATTGTTGGGAAAAATTAGGAAAAGAGTAGGGAGGAGCAAATGGCTTAAAAAAGTGAACACAATAAGTTACAAAAATTTGAGAAAGCGGAGACAATAGAAGAAGAAGCAAAAGTGAAAGAATTGCAAAATCAAAAGGTTGAAGAAAAACATGAAGAACATGGGAAAAGTCCATTAATACAAGAGAATGAAAACTAACACAAGGATGACAAAGAGGGAGTTGAGCATGATAATGATGAGGTTGATAAGGAGTAAATATGTACTAAAGATAAATTTTCTAAAAATGCTTCAAGTAACTATGAATATGTAGAGAGATCACATGAACAAAAGAAAGAGGGAGAATATGAGGTAGTGAAGAGTGAAACACCAACACCATTTGTAGCACCCCACTACCTACATACCCAAATAGGGCAGGATGTCGTCCTATCCAGAGGACCTGGGGTCTTTATAATGTTGTACCAATAATAAATAAAAAAAATAAAATAATCAACTAAATAAAATAATAAAATACTCTTATTACATCCGAGAGAAATACTTATGCAAGTCCGACAGATCATAACTAACAAACATCTCTTGAAAGAATTATAAATCAAAATAGAATAAAATAAATGGAAGAGCATCTCTTATTTCTTCAACCTGCTCAGTATAAATACTCCCTTGAAATCATGATATAAAAAGGTGTGAGGTTGGCATCTCAGTAAGTCCTGTGTGTTCAAGTGACAAATATAACCATTTCGTGCATGCAGGTTTGTCAAAATCACAAAATCGTGTTCGCAAGTTAATTTTATCAATAATAGTTATACAAAGGAGCCTTACTCAATGAATCCAAAATAGTTCACAATAAATCATAGTTTCAACATATTCACAATTTATTAACTAGGGATTAGCAATGATTCAAACAATAGTATTGTAATCCATATCATGGTTACCACCAAGATAGCGTCCTAATGTATTCTTTCAACAATGGGCAGTGAGGGATCCTTCGACTAAAGTGAGATACTCTTCCATCTCTACACCCAACACTCCGGTTATCCAACCCAAATCAACAATGTCCACATGCACCAAAATGCTAGCTTAGACACTCTGACTAAGTAGTACTGTCGCATTTCCAAGTTGATTTCATCTTCCAGAGGTGGCCTCCTATTAGAAGACTTACTCTTACTCTTCAAGACTAGTACCACCAGCCTACCCCCGCTAAGTACTTAACGCTCCCCATTTAGGGGTAGAATTATTTTGCATTTTTTTGAAATTTTTTGATTAGCTTAATTGCAAAATGTGGTTTTTCATAATAGAATTTTCAAATCGTTTAGTGATAGAGTAAGAAATTATTTTTCAATTTGAGCAATTGAAATATGACAAACTAATTTAGAAAGTAAAACATCCATATTTCCAACCTAAGAATAGAAACAACACAGTATAACTCATCATGTTTAGCCAACGTTTCAATCCTCTTGTCAAAACATCATATTAACATCAATTCCAAAAAATATTGTGAAAATTACTTGCAAACATGTAACATTTATCAAAACAGTTATGCATGGACTTACTTAGATAAATCAACAGCTAGACCCAACTTAAACGGTTGCCCATACTTCCATTCCTTCCTTATCTAGAATAAATGATTTTGTAATTAGAATCTAAATATTACATTCACTATTTCATGCAACATTAATTTTGATGATCTCATTAGTCACCTAATTCATCTACAGTATCTAGGTAATTTAATTTATTAGGTCACATACACAACTTCCTTTGCCATGCTATTGCTCATAACCATGCATTTATCCAAATCAAATCACTATATGACAACTCCTATATCCAACTAGCATAAAATCATCATAATTAGTCCCATAAACATTAAAAGATCTCATCTTTACCAACTTAACATAGATCTAGATTCATCATGACTAGATGCGTCAATATCCTGTCTCATACATACTTTGTCAATGTCTCACATCAACATATTTATCGTTCTAGTCCATTCATGCTTTCATACTAGACTTCATAAACATTCATAAGTCAATACTTTAAAGATTAAAGTCATTTAAATCAGTAAAGATAGGATCTTGATTACCTCTTAGAGAACTAGACTTAAAACATGACAACTCCTTAATGACTAGCTTGTGTTCAAGGGATAGTTGAAGAGGTTAGCCCACCTAGATGTTCTTGATCGAGGTTCATAAAGAATGGGAGAAAATTAGTCCCTTATAGATGTGATTTAAGAGAGAAAAGAGAGGAAAAATGGAATAAGAGATGGATAGAAGGATTGAAGATTGTTTACCTCGTAGGTTGTTTCGGTTTTGGTTTTGTTCTTGGAGTGTGCTGGCCGAAATTTTGAGTAGGTAGAATTCTGTTTGTTTCGTGAGTTTGAGAGGCTAAGATAGGGAAAATTTTGTGGTTTGCTGGATTGAGAAGATTAGGTTTTGGTGTTTGGGTGTTTGGATATGTGCTACCTTATTATGGATTCTTGATCACAAGAACAAGTTGGATAGCTTTGGTCCTTCTTTGGGGTTGCCGAAGCTGAGCAGTAGTTTTGGGTTGTCACTATTGTGTTTTTGGAGCTTATGATGACCAAAATCTGGACAGAAAGAGGGAAGAAAATAGGCTAGATTTCAGTCTCTAAGGTGGCGAGAATGAGAGAAGAAAAAGGAGTCTTTGTGTAGCTGCCTTTTTGCTCGTTGGCTAGAGAGAGTATGTGCAGGTTTTTTGCTAGAATTTTCGTGTAGAATGGGGGCTGATTGTGGCTGAAAATTTGAAGGAATGGAAAGGAAATTTCTCGCAATTTTTTTTTTTTTTTTTTGCTAAAACAAAGTCCTGTTTGGTTAAGGTATTTTTGGATAACTTTACCTAGGGTTTGAAGAGTTTAAGTTGAGTTCCAAGAGCTCTTAATATGGTGGCAGCTTTGGAGGTATTTTCCTGAAAAATACATGAAGGAATTAGGTTATTTGCTTAAGAAATAATTTAATTAATTCCCTATATTAATTTGAGTGAAATTTGAATAGCTATGAAATAATTATTTTACAATAATAAATTATGGTTTCCTTTTTCTTGAAGCTAACAGAAATTCCTTTCGCCTTTTCTCCAAAATTTCAAAAACACATATTCTAGAAGATAAGTGCTTCATTAAAAAAAAAAAAAAAATCTGCATTTATCCTTTTATTTTCTTTGAAAATTATTTGAAGAAAATTAAAATATGGAGACTTATCTCCTTAAGTAGTGGCGGTTATTTGAAGAAAATAAGATATATTTTTATATTGTTTATTTCCTAATAATTTACTGAGATATAGCTTTCAAAAGCTAGATTAGTAATACTTAAGATTCTAAAAGATTATGATAGGATATTGGAAATAAGAATTTAATTTATTTTCAAATTCTTTATAAAATAATTCCCACGATAAATCACTCTCCTAAATTTTAGGAATTAGCCTCCAAGGTGGCGGCTACCCTAGGAGAATTTCAGCCAAGGCTTAGAAAAATTAGGGAAAAAAAGAAATTTAAAGAAAGGAGAGGGTTTGAAATAGCTAGGATTCGAATTTAAGCCCACAAAGAATTAGACACCAAGCTCTAATTACTATTCCACATTAATTCTTGTGTAAATATTCCCTAATAAATTCCCTTAATTCCTACTCACTTTTTTTATCCTCTTTCTAATAAATTCTCCTCAATAAAACAAAAGCTCAACTAACTCAAGTAACACAATCACATCAGAACAAATTAATTCATGAAACAAAAAACTCATGAAACTCATATTTTCATGAAAATAATTAAATTTACCAAATGTAACATAAAAATTCTTTGGCATGCATGACTTTCCCTCATATTAAAGGTGGTTTAATATGGGGCATTATATCCTCTCCCCCTTAAGAGAAATTTTCCCCTAAATTCAGGGTGCAATCCCTCTAAAGTAAACTCAGATACGTCCTCCTCACCCAATCGTCAGTCTCCCACGTCGCGTCCTGAGAACCATGATGATCCCATAAAATCTTCACCATCGGTATCTTCTTATTCCTTAACATCTTGACACTATGTTCTAAAACATTAATTGGTCTCTCCACATAGCTTAAATCAAGCTGAAGAATCAAGGTTCCTCATTCAATACATGCTCTGGATCCGGGTTGTATTTCTTCAATTGGGACACATAGAACACATCATGAATTCCAGCTAACCCTTTTGGCAGCTCTAACCGATATGCTACAGGTCCAATCTTTCAATCACCAAAAAAGGTCCTAAATATCTAGGACTCAGCTTCCCTCCTTTAGGATGCTTCAGAATTCCTTTACTCGGCGTTATCTTTAGAAATATCCGATCTCCCACTTGATACTCCAACTCCCTTCCTCTATTGTCGGCATAACTCTTTTGTCGGCTTTGCGCGGCTTTCAACCTCTCTCTTATCACCTTAACTTTATCTGCCATCTCTTCAATATTCACTTCCCCAGACTTGATGATTTGCCTATCCTCTGTCCAACCCCAATACAACGGTACTTGACATTTCTACCCAAATAACGCTTCATAGGGTGCCATTCTAATTGATGCCTGATGACTATTGTTGAAGGCCAACTCGGCATAAGGTATGTAATCCAACCGCTTATCCCCAAAATCTAACACGCAAGACCTAATCATATTCTCCAAGATCTGGATGACTCTTTTGGATTGTTCATCTGTTTGCAGATGAGCAGAAGTATTAAGCTTTAGAGTCGTTCCCATTGACTCTTGAAATTTGGTCCAAAACCTCGAGGTAAATCTAGGATCCCTGTCGAATATATTACTTGACAGTACACCATAAAATCTAACCACTTCCCAAATATAAGTCTTAGCAAATCTTCCCATAAAGTCCTTCATATTTACCAGGATAAAATGAGCAGTCATGGTCAACCAATCAACCACAACCCATACAATATCCTTCAAAGTCTTCGACATTGACAACTCGGTGAGAAAATCCATCATTATTTCTTATTACTTCCACTCGGGAGTAGGCAACGGTTGCAATAATCTGGCTGCCTTCTTATGCTCTTCTTTTACCTTTTAACACGTCAAGTAAGTAGCAACGTATTGCGCCACATCCCTTTTCATTCCTGGCCACCAGTAGGCCTTCTTCAAATCTTGGTTCATCTCCACTTACCCCAGATAAATAGTGTACTTGCCCTTGTGAGCCTCACCCATTATCTTCATTTTCAACACTTAATCATTTGGTACACACAGTCATTCTAAAGAATACAACACTTCCGCTTCATTTGCTCAAAACTCTGTATTTCCTCTCTTTACTTCTTTTACCTTGAAAGTCTGAAACTCTTGGTTATTCCGCTGCACCTCACCAATCTCTTGCCTCAGCTCAGGCTCTAACTTCAGGTTGCTCAAGCTAATTTTCCCTTTCCCTACTTCTGCCTTTTGCCCCAAGAATTCTTAAACTATTTAAACCTCTTGCACCCTCAAGCTAGCCATCCTCACTTTCTGACTCAGCACACCAACTACCATATTAGCTTTTCCTAGATGGTAGTTAATTGGATACTTGTATTCCTCCAAGAACTCCATCCATCTTCTGTGCCTTAAGTTCAAGTCCTTTTGCATGAATATGTACTTCAAGCTCTTATGATCCATGAAGACTTCATATTCCGCTCCATACAAATAGTGTCGCCATTTCTTCAAAGTACAATCGTAGCCAACTCTGAGTCGTGCGTCGGATAGTTCACCTCGTGCGGCTTCAACTTCCTTGATGCATAGGCGATAATTTTTTTATCTTACAACAGCACCGCCCCTAGACCTTCCTTAGAAGCATCCGTATACAAGGAATATGCCTTACATTCTTCATTCTTCAAGTAGGCTTAACACTGGTGCTGTCATCAATCTCCTCTTAAGCTCTTGTAAGCTCTTCTCACACTTATCACTTCAAACATACGACACGTCTTTCCTTAGCAATCAGGTTATCAGAGTCGCCAGTGTGAAGAAGTTCTTGATAAACTGACGGTAATATCCTGCTAATCCAAGGAAACTCCTGATCTCGGTTACGCTCTTTGGTTGCTTCCAATTTGAGGCAGCTTCGACTTTTGATGGGTCCACCTTGATTCCATCTTTAAACATCACGTGACCAAGAAAGGCCATTGAATCTAACTAAAACTTGCATTTACTAAACTTAGCATAGAGTTTATGCTCTCTCAATTTCTCCAGTACCAACTTCAGATGCTTCGCATGCTTCTTGGGACTTTTCGAGTAGATCAAAATATCGCCTATGAACACTACCACGAACTTGTCTAGGTATTGCTGAAAAACCTGTGCATAAGATCCATGAAAATGGTGGATACATTAGTAACTCCAAACGGCATCATCAGAACTCGTAGTGCCCATATCTAGTGTTAAAGACTGTCTTGGGAATATCCTCCTATTTGATTCGCACATGGTAATAACATTGTCGGAGATCCAACTTGGAAAAGTAACAAGAGCCTTGAAACTGATCAAACAACTCGTCAATCAAGGGTAGAAGGTATTTGTTCTTGATCGTGAGGTTATTTAACCCTCTATAATCTATGCACAACCTCAGCGTCCCATCTTTCTTCTTGACAAATAACATCGGGGCTCCCCAAGACGATGTACTGGGTCATATAAATGCTTGCATAACTATTCTTCTAGCTGCTCCTTCAATTCTTTCAATTTTGCGGGTGCCATCCAATAAGGAGTCTTTGATATCGGTTCAGCTCCAGGACCTAGATCGATGGTAAACTTGACTTCTCAAGAAGGTGGAAGAGATGTAAGTTCGGTCGAAAACATATTTGCAATGTCCTTCACCACCTCAGTGCTTTTAAAAGTACACTAACCCTTGGGCTTATTGATTAGATAAGCTAAATAACCTACGCAGCCCTTCTTCAACATTTTCTGTGCCTTTGCTCCTGCTATCAAGAATTTCAACTTCCTCTCATTCTTCCCGCTAAACTCTAATACATCGCATCTGAGTCTAACAAATTGCACTATCTTGACCTTGCAATCCACTCTTGCTCCATACTTTGCTAACTAATCTATACCCAGAATCAGATCATAGTCGTCAATAGATAGGATTATGAGGTCCGCATTCAAAATCTCCTTCCCAACTACTATATTACACTCTGGCACCACCTTACTCACATCTCTCTACCTTCCTAAAGGTGTACTCACTATCATGATATAAGAAAATTCTACCCCATCCCAACCCAATCGTCATGCACGTTTGTCATTCACATATGAATGAGTCGATTCGGGGTCTACTAAAACAGAAATAGAGTGACCTTGCACAAAAAGTGTACCTTCAAGTACTGTTGAATCAGCTCCAACCTCTTCCCGATTTTGAACGAAGACCTTGGCTTTCACTTGAGGCTTTTGGCCTCCTCCTCCAGTCGTCCCAGCAGGTGCTCCTCTAGCTGCCCCAGCTGGTTGAGTCACAGCTCCTTGCCCCATTCTGAGTGGTCTTGAGCAGTTGTTCCTTAGGTGGTTTGTGTCCCCACAGTTGAAACATCTCTTCGTCACTCCCCTTGACCAGCAATCCCTTTCTGCATGGCCTCGCCTCTCGTAATTTTGACACATCAGTGTGCTCGACATAGGACCTGGTGGTACTGTCTGGCCTACTTTTTTTAGTTTCCCCACTGCATCAGACCAATGGGTCACTTATGAGTCAGGGGCCTCATCAGTGGTCGGCTCAGTGGAAGGGCCGGTTCATTGGCCGGTTCCTATCCTTATTTTTCGTTTGGGTCGCTACATCTATTGCGGCTGTATATATCACTGGTGGAGATGGTGCCAGTGCCTTCCTCAAATCCTGCTTGAGTTCCTTCACAAATTGATGTGTCTCCTTTTGCTTGGTATCCATTAGACATTTACAATACTTGGACAGTTAGGAAAATCGTGCAACATACTGATCCATGGTCATTCTTCCTTGCTTGAGAGTCTGGAACTCATCCTCCCTCTTCTCCGATATCCATCACGGAATATACTCTTCCCGAAATGCCTCCACAAAGTTCTCTCACGTCAAGTCACCATCCTTTCTCTCCCAGTCCTCCAAGACTCGTTGCCACCAAGCTCGGACGGGTCCTCTCAGTCTGAATGCAGCAAACTTCCACCTCCTCTTCTCGGTATACTGGAGAGTCACAAGGATATCCTCCATTTATTTAATCAACTGCTCTACCTTTTCGTCTTGCTCCACTTCTCCCTGAAACGTCGGAGGTTAGAACTTTAGGAATCATTCCAGAGCCTTATCCTTACGCCTAAGCACTTTCTTATCCATTATATCTACTTTTTCAACTATGTTCTGAAGAATGACAGCCATCTTGTCGAAGGCCTGCCCCATGGTCACCTCTTGGGATCTTCCAGATGTCAGTTCCCACTCTTGCTCAAGTTCCTCTTCCACTTCTGGGGAGGTCCGACGTATCTACTCAAACAGAGGAGTTGATGAGTCACTCTCCTAAACGGGTCTTTATCACATAATAGTTCTACGCCTTAGTGCCATCTATTTGCACCCAATACAAATCTTAGTACGGGAAAGTTCATGGAATGCAATTGATCAACTTATAGATTTGAAATAATTGGCCATGCATTAGAAAATAAACTTTGCAAATAATGCTCTAAGTAGAATAAAGAAATCAAGTAGATCATATTTTTATTAACCAATTCCAAATTAGCATAAAATAAGGTAGTTCCTACTAGGTACCCCTTTTTATTCCAGCTAAACAAAATTTGAAATAAAGAATAGATTCTAAATTGAATAAATAAAAAAATGTCTCAAAATAAAGAATAAGCACTAATGGTCCTAAAACTCTAAGCATCACTAGAGTCGCTAGAAAACTCAGAAGTCTTTGAAGGAGGTTCTACTAGCCATCTCGCACTGCTATTGGCATGATCTATGTCACAATCTACATCACAATCTCTTGCAAAAGTAAAGGATCTATGCTTCTTCCTAGGCTGACCTAGCATGAACTCTCCAGAGTCTCTACCCCTTAACATAACTCTCAACTCCACATCCCTCAGTTCCTCCATAGCCAGCATCAGTGCACCCTTAGGCATCCCAGATTTCGACTCATAAGACTCATTTCCCAGCAATGTTGGGGTTTCTTCTTCTATGGATGGGGTCGCAGGTGTATCTACTCTATCCTCCTTCTTAATCATCTCTGCCCTGAACTCTCCTATTTCTCCTTCAGCCCCAAGTCCTCCCAACTTATCCTCACTCTCATCCACCACCGATCTCACCCTCATCATCACCCTCATACTCTGCTAAGCCCTCATTCCACTCAAGTGCAAGTATCTCAGGTGTTGGATCTTCGGGTCCTTCCTCTATCCCTAAATCTTCCATCATGGGTGGCTCATGATCGACCTCATCCTAATTGGGGATCCATCCACCCTCAGTCTTTGACTCAAATGATGACGAATCCAGTATATGTATAGGGCTAGATGCTCCACCACTCGTGGGTCTGCACATAAATGGCCAGCTCGGGTCACAGCTGCGAATTTTCTAGTCATCCTATAAAAGAAACATAAAGAAATTAGAACTAAATCTCACTCCTGAGAGTTCCTAAAGTTTATGTACTACTAAAAAATATCATTTGCCTAAACCTAGGCTCTAATACTAATTGTAACACCCCACTACCTACGTACCAAGATAGGGAGGGATGTCGCCCCGTCCAGAGGACCAGTGGTCTTTATAATGAGGTATAAATAATAAATAAATAATAATAATAAAATACTCTTATTATATCCGAGAGAAATACTTATGCAAGTTCGAGAGATCAAAATTAACAAACATCTCTTGAAATAAATATAAATTAAAATAGAATAAAATAAATGGAAGATCATCTCTTATTTCTTCAACCTGCTCAGTATAAGCACTCCCCTAAAATCATGATATAAAAAGGTATGAGATTGGCATCTTAGTAAGTCCTATGTGTACAAGTGACAAATATAACCATTTCGTGCATGCAGGTTTGTCAAAATCACAAAATCATGTTTCCAAGTCAATTTCATCAATAATAGTTATGCAAAGGAGCATTGTTCAATGAATCCAAAATAGTTCACATTAAATCGTCGTTTGATCATATTCACAATTCATTAAATAGGGATTAGCAATGATTCAAACAATAGTATCATAATCCATATCATGGTTACCACTATGATAACGTCCCAATGTATTCTTTCAACAGGCAGTGGGGGATCCTTCCACTAGGGTGAGATACTCCTCCATCTCCATAGCCAACACTCCGGTTGTCCAACCCAGATCAACAATGTCCACGTGCACCAATATAATAGCTCAGACAGCCTGACTAAGTAATATTATTGTGTTTCTAAGTTGATTTCATTTTCTGGAGGTGGCCTCCTCCCAGAAGATTTACTCTTGCTCTTCAAGACTAGTACCACAGCCTACCCCACTGAGTACACAATGCTCCCCATTTAGCGGCAGAATCATTTTCCCTTTTTTTTTTTGAAATTCTTTGATTAGCTTGACTGCAAAACGTGATTTTTCATTATAGCATTTCCAAATTGTTTAGTCATAGAGTAAGAGACCATTTTTCAGTTTGAGTAGTTGAAATTTGACAAACTCATTTAGAAAGTAAAACATCCACGTTTCCTACATAAGAATCAAAACAATATAGTATAACTCATCATGTTTAGCCAAGGTTTCAATCCCCTTGTCAAAATATCATATTGACATCAATTCCAAATAATATTGTTAAAATTGCTTGCAAACATATAACATTTATCAAAACGGTTATGCATGGACTTACTTGAATAAATCAACAACTAGACCCAACTCAACCGATTGCCCTTACTTCCAGTCCTTTCTTATCTAGAATAAATGATTCTATAATTAGAATCTAAATATTACATCCACTATTTCATGCAACATGAATTCTCATGATCTCATTAATCACCAAATTCATCCATGGTATCTAGGTAATTTAATTCATTAGGTCACATACACGACTTCCTTTGCCATGCTATTGCTCATAACTATGCATTCATCTAAATCGAATCTATATGACACCTTCTATATCCAACTAGTATAAAATCATCATAATCAGCCCATAAACATTAAACGATCTCATCTTTACCAGCTTAGCATAGATCTAGATTCATCATGACAAGATGCGTTAATGTGCTATCTCATACATACTTTGCCTATGTCTCACATCAATATATTTATCATTCTAGTCCATTCATGCTCTCATACTAGACTTCGTAACCATTCATAAGTAAATAATTTAAAGATCATAGTCATTTAAATTAGTAAATATAGGATCTTGATTAGCTCTTAGTGAACTAGACTTAAAACACGGCAACTCCTTGATGACTAGCTTGAGTTCAATGGATAGTTGAAGAGGTTGGCCAGCCTAGATGTTCTTGATCGAGGATCAGCACGAGAGGGAGAAAATTAGTCCCTTATAGACATGATTTAACAGAGAAAAAAGAGGAAAAATGGAGTAAGAGATGGATAGAAGGATTGAAGATTGTTTACCTTGTAGGTTGTTTCAGTTTTGGTTTTGTTCTTGGAGTGTGCTGGCCGAAATTTTAAGCTGGCAGAATGCTGTTTGTTTCATGAGTCTGAGAGGCTAAGAGAGGGAAAATTTTGTGGTTTGCTGGATTGAAAAGATTCGATTTTGGCGTTTGGATATGTTCTACCTTGTTATGGATTTTTGATCACAAGAACAAGTTGGACAGCTTAAGTACTTCTTTGGGGTAGCCGAAACTGAGTAGTAGTTTCGGGTTGTTGCTACTGTGTTTTTGGAGCTTATGATGACAAAAAATCTAGATAGAAAGAGGGAAGAAAAGAGGCTGGTTTTCGATCTCTAAGGCGGTGAGAATGAGGGATGAAAATGGAGTCTTTGTGTACCTATGTTTTTGCTCGTTGGCTAGAGAGAGTTTGTGCAGGTTTTTGGCTGGAATTTTCGTGCAAAATGGGGGCTGATTATGGTCGAAAATCTGAAGGAATGGAAGGGAAATTTTTGGTTTTTTTTTTCTTTTGGCTAAGACAAAGTTCTAATTAGTTAAGGTATTCTTGGATAACTTTACCTAGGGTGTGAGAAGTTTAAGTTGAGCTCCAAGTGCTCTTAATGTGGCGGCAGCTTTTGAGGTATTTTCCTGAAAAATACAAGAAGGAATTAGGTTATTTGCTTAGGAAATAATTTAATTAATTCCCTATATTAATTTGAGTAAAATTTGAATAGCTATGAAATAATTGTTTTACAATATAAAATTCTGGTTTCCTTTTTTCTTGAAGCTAACTGAAATTCCTTTCCCTTTTTCCCCAAAATTTTGAAAACACATATTCTAGAAGATAAGTGCTTCATTTAAAAAAAAAAATCAGCATTTTTCCTTTTATTCCCTTTTAAAATTATTTGAAGAAAATTAAAATATGAAGACTTATCTCCTTAAGAAGTGGCGGCTACTTGAAGAAAATAAGCTATACTTTTTTATTCTTTATTTCCTAATAATTTACTAAGATATAGCTTTCAAAATCCAGATTAGTAATACTTAAGATTCTCTAAAAGATAATGATAAGATATTAGAAATAAGAATTTAATTTATTTTCAAATGCTTTATAAAATAATTTTGCATGATAAATCACTCTTCTAAATTTTAAGAATTAGCCTCCAAGGTGGCAGCTACCCTAGGAGAATTTTGGCCAAGCCTTAGAAAAAATAGGGAAAAAAAAGAAAGTAAAAGAAATGAGAGGGTTTGAAATAGCTAGGATTAGAACTCAAGCCCACCAAGAATTAGACACTAAGCTCTAACTACTATCCACATTAATTCTTGTGTAAATATTCTCCTAATAAATTCCCTTAATTCCTACTCACTTGCTTCATCATCTTTCTAATAAATTCTCATCAATAAAACAAAAGCTCAACTAACTCAAATAACACAACCATATCAAAACAAATTAATTCATGAAACAGCAAACTCATGAAACCTATATTTTCACGAAAATAATTCAATTCACCAAATGTAACATAAGAATGCTATGACATGCATGACTTTCCCCTCATAATAAAGGTGGTTTAATATGAGGTATTACACCATTTTCTAGGGAGACCACAAAACCTAAAAGGGAGTAGATTATGAAATAAGAAATGTGATTGAGCAAAGAAATTCACTAATTGGTGTTGCTAGTAGAGTCTTGGGTCCTTATATTGTTGAGGATATGAGTGACTCACAAGCAGAAAACATTTTCTACTTAGGATGTGTTTTCAATTAAAGGCCAGCTAGTATAATGATAGATAGTGGAAGTTTTACAAATGTGATAACTACTACATTAGTAGATGAATTATATATTGAGACCATGAAGAAGCCTAAGTTGTACTAGCTTTAATGCTCAATGATTGTGGTGAGGTGAAGGTGAAAAAATAAGCCAATATTACATTTAACATAGGAAAGTATGAAGATGAGGTGTTTTGTGATTTTATAATAATAAGTCTGAATAGTATATAAAAATTAGCCTCAGTACCTATTATAAACTTGAGATATCAATTTTAGCTTAGCAAGGTTAGTGGCCAAGAAGTTGGCCGTGGGTAATTCTAGGCCCATAGTCATACTCTCAGGCTCATGTGCATGGCGCGTGACACGCATAATAAGGTAAAAGCACTTGAGGCCTAGTCATAAGATGTGATTGAGCACTGTGAGAAAATAATTGGTTTTACCCTTGATTACCCCATGAGATATTAGGATTATTACACCACCTCAGGTTCTAGGTGTTCCTATAAGGATTGCTTCCTTGTGTAGTATTAGGCACAAAATTAACTTGCTCGAACAATTGCTTATTACTTAACTTCATAGATTGCCACTCATGATTAGGGTATCTATCTGACGTGTTTAGATCTAGGCATAAAAGTCATACAAAAACTAAGCACATTCCCAATCAAGTTTAAATTAAAACGTTGGACCCAAATCATATATATGAGCAAGTGTACTCATCATTACTAAGCATAGGGTTCAAATGAGTGTCGATCCTCTAGGAACAAGTAAACATTAATTACCCCTCTTTCATTGTTTAACCGACTCAACAAAGTGAACATCTTATAAAAAGGAAAACTAAAAAGAAAATAAAATAAAAATATGTACATGTCAAGGATGGAGAAGTATGCAACTTAAACCATCGATTAGACAACCACGATCTTCAAGAACTTAACCATTATCATAATCAATTATTCTCTCAGCACCATGAAGGATTAAGGTAAATTAGCATCACTTGGTCTGTCTCAACTTATTACTACCTTCTAGATAAATTAGCATCACTTGGTCTGTCCCAACTAATTCATCCAAAAATGTGCATTAAACACAATCCTTAATTAAATTTCCGTGGTCTGACAAATTTAAAACATGAAATTAATCAATGAATCCTTGGTCTGGAAAATATCAATTAACCTTTAATTACTCAATCCTTAGCAATTAACCTCTTTGGTCTAGCAAGTTAACAGTCAATGAATGCGAAAGTTAATCAATTGCAACCATCATCAACCTCTTTGGTCTAGCAAGTTAACAATAGAAACAACCAACTAATCTCGGAATATGCCCAAGTAATTAAACACCAAGAAGAATAGTCAATTAATCAAAAGTTCAAATAATTCCAAGAATCATGATTATCTAAAACAATGTCAAATTACAATAGAACAATTAAAACATCATTGTCAAGAAAAAGAAAAGAAAGTAAAAGAAAGAATTCATAGACAAGCCTCATTCTTCTTCTTTTGAAAACCTTCTTATACAACCCTCCTTGAACATGAAGAATTCCTCCTTAGACTGAGTGATTTTCTATGATGATCAATGAATTCTCCCCTTTTTCCTTGTATTTTTTATCTATTTATAGGCTTAAGAAGTACCTATACTCGTAGGTACAAAGTTCTTGGCCGAGTAGAAGTTGGAAGATGCTAAAACTCCCCAAATTTCTAAAAACGCATCAAAAGATTGTAGCACCGCCTCAGGAATAGACTACAGCCGGTGCCGCCCTAGTCCTTCGGAGCCGGCGCCACCTGTGTTCTGTTTCTCCATTCGTTTGCCGATTTTTCTCTGAATTTTGCACATACGTTCCAGAATGCAGCCGACGCCGCCTCCAGCCTTACAACTGGCACCAGTTAGGCTCTGCTCTATTCTACTTCTCCAATTTTTCCATCACTTTGAAGTCCGTGCATCCAGTGTACAGCCGGCGCCGGTTCCAGGCTTCCAGCCGGCGGCGCCTCTGCTTTGTTTCGCGACAGTTTTGCTTCGTTTTACCTAAAAACCTGAAATAATGACCAAAATACCTTTCCAAGGGTAAAATCTCAAATATGAAAGAATATGACTAGTTATTGCAAAAAATGTATTACAAAAGAGCCTCAAATAACTATGCAAAATATAACCAAGTTAGCCCCTATCACTATTTCCAAAAAGTCACAGCTCATAACTTGTGCTTATGGTTTAGTGTTCTTTTTCTTAATCTTCTTCATAAGAGCTTCCAGCTTTGCCTCGATAGCTGCCATCGCATCAATGCTATGCATTCCTTAGGTGCGTACCTTAGGTGTTGGGTTATCCCACGAATAGTTGCTCATTGCTAGGCTCTCAATCAAATCGCTTAGCTCTTTAGGAGTTTTAGTTGATGTAGAACCGCCTAAGGATGCCCCTAAAAGTTGCTTGGTGGTAAAATTAAACCCATTGTGAAAAGTTAGCATTTGAGGGCCTATGTCCAAATCATGGTGTGGGCATTTTCTAAACAATTCCTTCTAGCGCTCCCAGCAGTCATATGGTGTCGCTCTCTCCATTTGAACAAAAGAAAATATGTTATTCCTAAATTTGGCAGCACATGCTAGGGGAAAATTTTTGCAAGAAATTTCAATGCTAGATCGTTCTAAGTAGTAATTGAGCCAAGGGGCAAAGATTTGAGCCAAGATGTAGCCCGGTCTCGAAGTGAAAATTGAAAGAGTCTCAATCTTCTTGGATATTAAGATACTCCATTCAACTTCAAAACGTCATAGATTTCAAGAAAACTGCAATATGAGACCTTAAGTCTTTATCAGGTAGTCCATCAAACTGTAAAGTTTGTTGTACTATTTGGATAAATGAAGGTTTCAACTGAAAATTATTGGTTGCAAGTCGTGGACTCACAATACATGATTTAATTCTTTAAAGTGAAAGTCTAGTATAATCACCCATGATTCTTCACCCAATTCCATTTCCATTTCTATTTTCATTTCCGTCCTGCAGGTCATCTCCATGAATCTTAACATTTCCTACAACTGGGTCTATAGCATCCAAGTTCTCCAAAAGAACAAATAATCCATCTCATTCTTCTAGATTTTGGGTTAACACTCTTTCTTCTTGCCTTTCTCTCCTCAATCTTCTCAAAGATATTTTTATTTTCGAGTTAAAATTCTCCAATTACCTATGCACTCTTGTTTTCATATAAGAAAAGATCTTTTTCAAGCAAAACACAAAAACAATATTTCTCCCATAATAAAAATAGATTTTCCAAGGGATCTAAATAGGATCGATTCAAAACCCAATATGTATTCAAAGCAAAAGGTTGACTATATACTATTTACCTAGCAAATCAATGAATACACACCAAAGAATCAATCAATTAATGAATACTTAATTTTCTAAATTTTCACCAAAAACAAAACTTTCTCAACAATAATAAGGAAATTCTCAACTACACCTATGGAAATAAATTCAATTCTAAAGTACACATATAAAAAATTACCCACAAATAACATGCACAGCTACCTAGGAATAAGCTAGACATATTCACAAGTATGTAAAATTACAAACTAAATCAACAAAACTCAAGCGTTTCAAAATATTGGCATTCAATCCTAGTATCAGCTCAAAAAACTTGATGCATGCTTTGTGTGTATATTCTTGTGCATAGGAAATAGTCTCAACAATTCACTTAAATTAATCAAGTTTAAATATAAAGTATTAAAGTCACTCACACACAACAGATATTTGGGCAAGTATACCCATTATATAGTATAAAGTTCTAAAGGTAAATATCGTTTCCCTTAGGTAAGGTGGCAAATACTCCTACTATGCCCTTATTTCATTGTTTGGTAAATTCTCCTTTTAGGATGGGGACAAATAAGAAGAGGAACCAATCTACCCAAGTACTCCTAAAAATTATTATTAGATCACCAAGCATCCTTAGGAAAAGAAGGATAAGTCATACAATTCAAAAGGCATCTCTACCTTAAGGAGGGATGCCTTTTGTAGTCATCTAAATCAATTCAAAATCTAAATCAAGACCCATACTCTCTTAAGTTTTGAGTCTCTTACCCCTTAACCTAATTTGTAGTCATCTCTACCTCACTAACGTAGTTCAAAAGGGCACTAAGACTAATTATCCATTCCTCATTTGGGGAAAATGGTGTCCATATCTCTAGGCGACCCCATGGTACTTCAATCACCTAGTTCTATACCCCCCCTCTCTCTCTCTCTCTCTCTCTCTCTCTCTCTTGGGTTAATCAAAGGTAAACCTATATGGTCAATCAATTAATCTATCTTCATTAATCTATCTTCTCAACTTTAACTCCGTCTCTCTAAATCATTAAAGTAAAGAAAAACCCAACAATCAATAACTCAACAAAAATCAACTGATTAAATACCAAAATAGAATTTAATAAATCATAATAGAAGTCAAGATCTAACAAATATAAATATTCAACATTTGAATTACAAAATGAATCATGAATGCTCAACAAAAACAAGAAATGAAACACAGGAGAAAAGAAAAAAAAAACTCTTAGACAAGTGATGCTTTCTTCTTCTTAAATCTCTAATTTGAAGATTCTTTATCTTATACAAAAATGGCTTAGATCCTTTCTTTGGATTCTTTCTTAGAGCTCTAAGGTTTGGAGGCTACTCCTCTCCTTTTGGATTTGTCTTTTAACAAGACAGTAATAGGATCTATTTATAGTGGCCTTTGAAAACCCTTGAAATAATTTTTGTATTAACTTATCCCGATATGAATTGACACCTGTGGTAAAGGCAGCCAATAGCGGTTGTGCACTTTTTCTTGAAGATCTTAAAATTCCACTCTGAACTAGTTCCTGTCTATTATTTTATCTGACACCTATTGGTCATGTTGTTCTAGCTCTTGAACTTTCTAGAAATAACCAATGCCTTTCAGTTGGTGAACCGGCCCCTATTACCTTGAATTGGTATATGTGTAGCTCTATAACCAGTGCCTGTTATGTCCAGAATGTTTTCCTTTACTCTTTGTTCCAAAATGGCACCTATTTACACTTCATGCCTGGTGCTGGTTTGATGCTGCTTTGCTATGTTTTCATCTTATTTCTTCAATCCTCTTTTATTTATGCATTTTGTACAAAATAAAGCAAATAGTAGTCATCTAATCGTAAATTTAGCATAACTCAGTACCAAATAACTAATAAATATAGATATTATGCACACTTATCAATTTTACATAGTTAAATTCTCAAACATACCATACATATTCACTGCACAATTAAAATTCCAGTTTAGCACAACTTTACTTAGAAAATATCTATAACTTTGTTTGCAATCAAAACCTCCCAAGTTTAGTTCTAAAACCTTCCTAAGATCTCATAGCTTTCTTATGTTTAAACACTTCAGCTCAGTACCCTATAACCACAGTCATTGAATATCTTCAAACAATGAAGCAAAAATCATTTCTATCATTCTCTTTATTCTAGTTTTAAATTTGTTAAGCTATCTTACATTAGCTTTGTGTATTTTTTCCTTACACTTCCTTTTTTGCATTTTATTCATATCAAAACACATAAAATAAACTAGAAAATTACATCAAAACAACCCTCTAGCAGTCTGGTTAACACTTCTAACACAAACAACACACAACCAGAAATTTTCTCGTAAGTCCACCATAACTTCTTTCAACTTTAGCCATTATAATTCATGTCAAAGTACTCCTTGTCATGTATAAAGCAACTTTAATTCTAAAGAGAAGTATCTTACCTATTTTGTTGCTTCCAAATCAGCCATTAAAGTTGATATTTCCTCTTCATTCCTCTCTTCTCTTCATCCTGGTATTCTTCTCTCTCTTCCTTTCTTTTCTTTTCTCTCTTCTTTCTATCAATCTTCCTCTAGGTTTCCTTCTTGTTTCAGTCCTCATTTCTCTCTTCTTTCTCCCTTTTATGTGCTTATAACTTACTTATGATTTGGTGATATAAAGAAGATTGTAGAAACTCTTCCAAAAGGGTGGAAACTAATAGATCATGTTAGGAGATCTTAGAAGGTAATAGAAGTTTATGGGAGAAGGGAGAATCTTGTAAATTTTTCTTGGTCTATTTGGCCTCCATCTTGATCTTTAATTCTTCCAAGAAAATGTGTCCATAACTTGGCCCACGTTTTAATCCATAATATGGCCTACCATGTAATCTTATCATGGCCTATCGTATAATCTTATCATAGCCCACCATGCCTTTATACAAAATGGCCCACCTCCTTTATAAAACATGGCCCACCAAATATAAATAATATAGTCCACTAAATATTATTAGCTGACTGGGTTTAACGTGCCATCTTATTTCTTTCACGGAAAATAAACATGTGTGGAGATATATTATCATCAAATAACTCATGTGGTAAATAGCTTCTCAGAGAGGAGTGTTACATCGAGAACTGGAATGCGGCCTCAGAAACCACTAATGGGGCAATTTGGATAAGAAAATTCATAACGGAATTAGGAGTGGTAACTAGCATTGTTGTTCCAATACCTTTTTATTACGATAACAATAGAGCCATTGTACAAGAAAAGGAACCACGGTCCTATCAGCAATACAAGTATATATTTAGGTGCTATCACTTGATACGAGTGATCATTAATAGGAAAGATGCAAAAATAGATAGAGTTCCCACCGATCATAACATAGTTAATCTACTCACAATGGTAATACACTAAAAAAAACATTATAGTCATATTCAGTCATTCGATATTTAATATATGAATGATTAGGTCTAGTGCAAGTGGGAGATTATTAGTATTGTACCCTAGATTCAATTATTTGTATAATGTATTTAGCATGTTTTTTAAATAAAATGCAGTCTTTATCTTTCCGTTTCATTGATTACTTCAAGTATATATGTATAAAACCAATAGATAAAGTCTTAAGTACAACAAATAGTGTTAAGGAAATCGTGATATAGATCATGATGTGAGATTCTTACTATGCTATGTAGTGCTTGTGCTAAAATTATCCCTAATCATAATATTCATGAGAAGGGATACGCAATGACTGGCACGTATTATTCTTCTTGTTGGAATATATACCTAAAATGGCCTATGTATTTCTATATTTTGGAAGTTAATAAAAGTTTCATTCAATAAGGGTTGTTTGTTTACATATATTTCACATTAAGGTCTAAGTATGTTAGTAAGTAAACTGCGCGATTGGGTTGTACTTTCACAGTAAGGCATAGATTATGGGCTACTAACACATAAGTGAAAAATTGTTTTTGAACGATTGATGAAGTTGAGCACTTCATCAAAGTTTAGATCATTACACTATAGTTTCTAAATGAGGAACGGTTTACCTTTAACCAGTGAGTTGTCCACTCACACCAATGGTGTAATCGTATTTCGAATTTGTAGAATTGAACCACACGATAATAATCTTTATAAAAGTACTAAAATAAATATAGATTAATTTATCGCAGCTACAACGCAGACGAGTACCCTAAGACTTGAGTATAAGTTGGTGGTCTGGTGAAGTTGGACTTCCAAATTTTGTTGCGTGATAAGTAAGGTTTTAACGTAAGGCCAATAACCTTATAAGTTGGGTGTATGACTCTAGTTAATTAAGACCGACTTATGCAATAGAGTTTCTACACTTTACTACGTGAAGAAATCACCCCCTTAGTGATTGTCTAGGATAATCTAAATAATTCAGGGCCCTAGGAAACGTGACTAAGTATGTATAGTTTTGGGTAGCTCGCAGTGATAAGTGGATACATACTGAAAGTCTTGGATTATGAACTAGTTATCAAAGGATGGTAGATATCATTTAGAAAGATGTTATTGCATTTTTCCTATCATAATAATAGGTGTTACGTAGAGGGTTATTTTTATTATTACACCAGTAGGTCGAAGATAACGTACAGTATTTGTTATACAGTATGCTATACAGTATTTGTTCTTACACTATCCCTAGTTATAGTATTAATGAGATAGGACATCATTAATACGTAAAGACTATGAGGTGTTATACTTCTTGATTAGATCAAGTGGTGGTTCATAAATCCGTGAGTATTATAATACTTAAAGTTAACACGTAGATACTTGTTACATGAACAATTAATTTGGATGAACTAGCTATGAGGTAATCACATGGATAACTATTTAGTACAAGCAATAAAATCTCCTTATACCAAATATGTAAGTATCCTAAGTTTTGATATCTCTAATGTACTTTGTTTGTAGAGCATTGTGCTTTGATTCTAATTTTTGTAGTCTTATTAAGAACCGTCTATGGGATGGATATTAGATACAACGTAAAGTAAACAAAAGTAGTTGAAAAGGTCAACAAATGATCCATCACTTCTAACAGAAAGAGCGTATAGCTCACGACCACTTGTAGGGAATCATTACTCAAAAAGTCCTTGGCCTATCCAACTATTTGTTGGAAATTGTTCCAAATGATACACATGGTGAGTAATAGATTATGGAACAAGTACAAATAAATTCGGGCTATAATTTGCTATATTCTAGAAGGAGTTTGCACTAATTCCATACTCTAAACTGAATGAGATATGGTATAATAAAAGCAGTTTATTGCACTAATATTTTGCTATTGGAAGGTTCATGTCAAGTCACTTGACTTTTTGGACTTTTAGGTTGCTATTGAAAGTAGTTTATCCAGTGCCGCTCTTGATCTACAAGATACGGATTTATTAATTAGGGAATAAATAAATTAATCTTAATTAGAATTAATAAGTTAATGTTAATTATTAAGGATTATTAATTTTATGGTGATTGGAATTAATTTATATTTCACTACTAAGAGCTAAAAAACTTAACAAGTCACATAATAGAGGGATTGGTACCCAATATTTTATGTGATAAAATTACGGGGTTGATTTGTGAGAAGAAACTATTATTGTGGGCTAATTATAATGTGTTACAATTATTTGGGTGGAATTACAAATATTGAAAGCATCAAGGCCTAATTGCAGTTTGAGAAACCCAAGCCCATAAAGACAAGGGCTCTATAAATGTATCTGGTGGTGCATACTTAAAATAGTTAGGGAAATTGTTCTTTGATGAAGACTGATGTATAAATTTTGGGTGTAAAAAAATCATTAAATTTAAATCCATTCCTTGGTCATGTTTTAATTAAAAAATTAATCACAAAATACATATACGAGCAAGTATAATAATCACAAGCATAATATAGGGAAGTAACGAGTATTGATTTTCAAAAGAAACAAGTACACACTAATAACTTTTCATTTATTGCTTAATTGACCCAAATAAAGTGAGAAAAAAATAAAAAGAAAAATAAAAAAATATATACAACTCAAGGATGTAGAAATATGCAATTTAGACAATTATCAAAGAAAACATAACAATGAACAACTTAACAACTATCTCAATTAATCATCTTGACATCATGAATAAATATAAAGTAATGTTCAATTGTTTTCCAAGTTATGAATTAACTTATATAGAGTCTAGTTCTTTCCCAATCCATGGAATCACTACCCCTTGATTAAATTAGCAGATTTTGCAATCAAACCAACGTAATCAAAAGATGCATTAAATATAATTCCTTATAGACATGAAATTAGCCAACAACCATATACACTAGGCGAAATTAACTAACATTTGATTATTGAAATTCTTTGATCTTAGCTTCGTTTCCCCAGTCCGTTATGTAATAACAAATATGAAATCAATAAAATTAAATTAACTTCTAACATCATTTCCCAAGTCAATTAGAAGCAAATCAACTTCACAATTCCTCAATAATCATAAGTAATGAAACACCAAGAATGATAGAAAATTGATCAAGTAGTTAAATAGATACATAAATCATGAATCCCAACATATTCTTAAATTACAATGAAAATATTGAATACATCATTGTTTAAAAATAGGAAGGCAAAGAGAAAAGAGAGCACTCATAGACAAGCCTCTTTCTTCTTCCCTAACGATGAGATTTTACTTCATTAAGGAAGAAAAGGGCCAATGACAAGAGCGAAGACCAAGAAGCTTCAAGATGATTTTCAATTGATCATCAAACCATGCTTGAGGATGAAGGAGGATTGGAAGGTTGAGGAAACTAGCCAAGAGTTCATGTTGTTGGCCATCCGTGAAGGACCCCAACAAGAACTCAAACCGGCAGCAAAGGGGAAGGAAACTAGACAAGGGAGGCTTTTCAGAGGACAGCCGGTGCTGGCTCCATGAAACCAAACCGGCGCCGGCTCCATTCTGTCCAAACAACACCTCAAGAAAATATGAACCGACCGAAGACAGAGCCAAACTGGCATCGGTTGTGATGTCCCAATTCGGTGCCGGCTTCCCCCTGGGCACCAACGTCTGCTCTGCATTTTTAATGCTTTTCTCTGATTTTCTTCACCTTTAATTGCTTGTAAAGACTTATTATGACCCGAAACTATAATTAAACCTCAGGGTTTACTTAGCTAGGGTTAGAATAGTATAAATTGCACCTTTAGTGATATAACAAGATTATTCACTTCATTTTAATTCAAATTTGAGAGAGGATCTTGAGAGGCCTTAACCTCCTTGTTTATCTTGTTCAAGACTAAGCTAAAGGGTTAGTCCTCCTTTTGTAAGAGTCTATAAATATTTTGGATAATCCAATGTTGTTTTCTTTGAATGGGTCTTAGTTTCTTTGTTCTTCTAAGGTTTGTTTGAAATTCAATATTTGGATGCCTATATTCTCAATTCTATTTGTTCTTATTTGCCTTTGTTGCTTCAAGGATATTATGGTGAGATTATAGTAGAACATATACTCATTTTGAGGGTCTTTAAGGTTTTTTTCTTCAATGGTTTGAACGAGTGTAGGTAGTTAGGTTACTTTTCTCCTATTGTCACAGAAAAGTCCTTGTTTCGGCTCCCTTTGTTTGAATTGAACACATAGCCACCAAAAAACACCACAACACCAAGAAAAGCCATACAAGATTCGTATCAAAGAGTTTGGTATCAGAGCAAGGAAATGTTTGATTCCCATCAAAGCTTGAAAATAAGAAAAAGGAGCCCTACAAAGTGAAGAGAAAAGAAAAACAGAAAATCCCGTCAGTCAAAACTTGCTCCAAAAAAGGTCTTGAAATTTTTATTATTCCTTGAATTTTCTATTAGAAAATTGCTCCTTGATGTTGTTATAATTCTTGGGAACAAATTTATCTTGTGATTGTGTGAAATTTGGCTTGAATATAGTTGAAAATTCTTGTTGTTTTTAAGTGACGAGATTGCAGCCAAAGTGTTTGATAAATGTTCCATGAGAGTATTTTTTGCTATAGTTTAGAACTTTGATTCTTGACTTTCATTCCTTGGGACTTTGTGACTTAGTATATCACTCTAATTTTGAATTCCAAGTTCATTGAACTCAATTTCTCTATTAAACACTTGTGACCATCTTATTATCCATCATCCTAGTTTTAGTTGTTCTTGTTTCTTTGTTCTTGATAATTCTTGTTTGTTTCTTACTTAGAATTATTTCTTATGCATTTAGTGCTTGTTCGTGAGTTGATTGAGTCCACTTTTTTCTTGAAATTCTTGACTTAAAGCTTGTTTGTTTGAGGTACCCAATAAGTGTTTGTTAAAATTCCCCTAAGACCCCCTAATTGGAAAATTCTTTTGATTTGTGTGATTCACTTAGCTGGACTAAATCTTCAGCTATTGGGGAGATTTGGGATTGAACAAGAAGGCTTGAGTGCTGAGAAAAAGGCATGAGGGTGAGCCTATTATTATAAGAGCCTAAGAGAGTAAACACGATGGTGGAGTGATCAATCTTGAGAGGCAACACATAAGGAAGTGAAGTGACGATCTATCTTTTCCTTCTAATCTCTTTGTTTTGCAGGTATAGACAAGTAAAAACTCTACCACCATGGCTCATGAACAAGAGATCTCTAGGCCTAACCCAAGTAGACCTAGTAGACCTCAAGAAGAGCAAATCGATGCTAGGGGTTTGCGCGAAGACTTACAGGCTATGATAAGGACAATGCAAAGTGAGTTCCTAAATATAATAAGGGAGTTGATAAATCACCTTGGACAATCTGCTACCATGGTACAAAAGCGAGGCCAAGAGCGATTTGAAGTGCCAAGTCCAAGGATAAGGGATGGTGATGCCCAAACTCCTCCGTTACATGCCCAACATGGGGAAGAATGGATAAACACTCTATTGGGGATTTCCAACAAGCTCCTATGAGAGGAGGAAGACATAGCTTGAGAGGAGAATGAGATAGAGGCCAAGGAAGGAATGGAGAGATCAATATAAGGGGGCTAGAAAGAGAATTTGAGGGAGCTGAAGAATGGTATGAGGGTGAGCATGTTGAAGCCTTTGGGGAATAACATAGAGGATGGGGTAATAGAGGAGGAAGGAGAGAAAGAAATGATGTGGAGAGGGAGTTGAGCCATATTAAATTGAAAGTGTCCACATTCTATGGCAAGAGTGACCCCGAAGCTTATTTTAAGTGGGAAAGCAAGATGGAGATATTCCTAGAGAGCCATAACTATAATGAGAGGTCAAAAGTGAGGTTAGCTATATTGAGATTTTTGGAGTATGCCTTAGTATGGTGGGAGTAAGTTAGTGTCCACTTGAGACAAATAGGAGTGTAAAACCGTGGCTAATTGGAATTTGTTGAAAAACATGATGAGGGTAAGGTTTATACCACACCATTACTACAACGATCTTTACCAAAGGCTCCAATCAATCAAGCAAGGGAACAAGAGTGTGGAATATTATCATAAGGAAATGGAAGTGATGTTGATGAGAGCTCAAATCCATGAGGATTCAAGAGTAACAAGAGTAAGATTTTTTGGAGGATTAAATAGGGAGATTGCCAACTTAGTGGAATTACACCCCTATGATCGATTGGAGGATATGGTACATGCCGTCATGAAGATTGAAAGGCAATTAAAGAGAAGAGCATTTACTTGACCACCCGTCCCAAACCCTAACACAATTAGCAAGGTGCCAACTAAGAAGGATGAAACCCCTAAACCATTTCAAAAGGACTTCAACAAAGCTAGAGAAGCTTGGAAACCTAGAGAAGATTGGAAGCTTAGGGAGGATTGGAAACCTAGGGAATGATGGAACAAGGACAAAGGGATAACCATGGAGAGGCCACAAGGTAATAGAGACATCAAATTCTTTAAGTACCTCGGATATGGACATATATCCCATGAGTGTCTAAGTAAGAGAGAGATGTATACCAATCCCTATAGTGAGGTTTCTACCGACGAAGAAGAAGAGGAAGAAAGGTACCAAGGAAACCAAGAGGGAAATGGAGATGAGGAGAGTGATGAAAGGGAAGTTGTTGGACAAGAATACTCCTTGGTGGGAGTCATAAGAAGGTCATTGAGCTCACAAGCCGTTGAGGATCAAGACTACCAATAAAGAGAGAACATTTTCTACACTATGTGTCTAATCAACAGGACCCTTTGTAGTGTTATTGTGGATAGTGGGAGTTGCACTAACGTGATTAGTGCAGATTTGGTTGAAGAATTGGACATGAGTTGGATTAAACATTCCAAGCCCTATAAACTACAATGGTTGAACGATAGTGGGGAAATGAGAGAGTAAACAAGTAAGTGTTTGTATCTTTTGAAATGGAGAAGTACAAGGATAATGTGCTATGTGATATAGTACCTATGTAAGTGGGTCGTTTACTACTAGGAAAGCTTTGGTAATATGATAGGCATGTAAAACATGATGGGAGGAAGAATACTTATTTCCTACTTAAGGAGGGAACTAAGTTTACCATCACCCCTATGGCCCCTAGTGAGGTGAGTAAAGACCAAAGAATCATGAAGAAAAAAGAAAAGAATAAGGGAGCGCAAGAAGTTAAGCAAAAGTAAGAAATTGAGAGGAAAGAAATGGAGAGGTAAGAAAAAAAGTTGAGAGAGAGGATGAACAAACAAGTGCCATTGACAAATAAGGATAGGAGTGAGCAAGGACAAGAGAGGGGCGGTAAAAAGAGAGTGAGGTCATAGAGGCCATAGAAGCTAAGGAACCGGTTATACTTCTTCTATGCAAAGGTTCATATATTTCTACTAATGATTCCACATTATCTTTGCCTCATGAAATTGCAACTATTTTTCAAAAGTTTGAAGACGTTTTCCCAAATAAGGTGCCCGGAGGACTACCACCATTGAGAGGAATTGAGCATCAAATCACCTTTGTGCCCGGAGCCGTCATCCCCAACTGACCAGCATATAGAAGCAACCTGGAGGAATCCAAGGAGTTGCAAAAGCAAATGGAGGCATTGCTTGAGAAGGGACATGTAAGAGAGAGCCTAAGCCTATGTGCGGTTTCGATTCTCTTGGTGCCCAAAAACGATGGGACATGGCGTATGTGCATGGATTGTCGTGCTATCAACAACATAACGGTAAAATGCCGCTACCTCATTCCTAGGCTAGATGACTTGCTTGATGAGCTATTTGGTGTTTGCATTTTCTCAAAAATTGATTTAAAATCCGGTTATCACCAAATTAGAATAAAATAAGGGGAAGAATGGAAAACAGCTTTTAAAACTAAACAAGGGTTGTATGAGTGGCTTGTCATGCCTTTTGGATTATCTAATGCTCCTAGCACTTTTATGCGACTAATGCATCATGTTTTGAGGGATTTCATTGGAAAATTTGTTGTTGCGTACTTTGATGATATATTAATTTATAGCAAATCATATATGGATCATTCGAATCATATTCAAAGTACACTCGTTGCCCTCCGAAAGGAGAGATTGTATGCTAATATTGAGAAATGCTCTTTTTGTTTGAAGAGGACTACATTCCTTGGGTATGTTGTGAGTGCTAAAGGGATTGAGGTTGATGAGGGAAAAGTGAAAGCCATCCAAGATTGGCCAACCCCTACCACCATTACCCAAGTTCGTAGTTTCCATGGGCTAGCTAGCTTCTATAAGAGGTTTATCCAAAATTTTAACACTATAGCAGCCCCTCTAACCGAAGTGGTAAAGAAAAAAGTGGGATTTAGTTGGGAGGAAGCCCAACAATAGCCTTTCAAACCCTTAAAGATAAATTGAGCCAAGCTCTAATTCTTATTCTTCCCAATTTTTTGAAGGCTTTTGAGAAAGAGTGTGATGCAAATGGGGTGGGCATAGGTGCGTCTTGACCCAAGATAGAAAACCCATTGCATACTTTAGTACGAAATTGTTCGAGGCAGCCCTCAACTACTTTACCTATGACAAAGAGCTTTTTGACTTGGTGAGGACCATAGAGTATTGGCAACACTATCTTTTGCCAAGAGAGTTTGTCATTCATACCGACCATGAGACCTTTAAACACCTCAAGAGCCAAAAAAATTTAAACAAGAGGCATGCAAGGTGGGTGGAGTTTATTAGGAAATTTCCATATGTCATTAAATACAAGAAGGGTAAGGAAAATATGGTAGCAGATGCACTATCTCAAAGGTATGAACTCCTCAACTTTTTGGTTGCTAAACTTCTTGGTTTTAAATTTGTGAAAGATTTGTATGTTGATGATGAGGAGTTTGGGGATATTTTCCATACTTGTAAGAAAGGTGAATTTGCTAAATATTATAGGCATGATGGTTTCTTGTTTAGGGAGCAAGGCTTTGTGTGCCAAGGGGTTCCATTAGGGTGTTGCTAGTTAGGGAAGCCCATAGAGGGGGACTAAAAGGGCATTTTGGTATTGCAAAAACCTTAGGCATCTATAAGGAACATTTCTTTTAGCCAAAAATGAGAAAGGATGTGGAGCGACATTATTCTCAATGCATTACTTGTAGGCTAGCTAAGTCTAGAGCTCTTTCATATGGTCTATATACTCCTTTGCCCACACCTAATGTGCCTTGGGTTGATATTTCAATGGACTTCATCTTAGGATTGCCTAGGTCCAAGGGGGGAAGGATTCTATATTTGTGATTGTTAACAGATTTTCCAAAATGGCTCATTTTGTGGCTTGTTCCAGGACTAATAATGCGTCATATATTGCAGATTTATTCTTTAAGGAAGTGGTGAGAATGCATGGGATTCCAATGACTATTGTCTTGGATAGGAATACAAAATTTCTTAGCCACTTTTGGAGAGTTTTATGGAACAAACTTAGAACTAACCTCTTGTTTTCCACAGCTTATCATTCCCAAATGCACGGACAAATGGAGGTGGTCAATCGTTTACTCACCTAACTCTTGCGGGCCATAATCAAGAGGAACTTGAAGAATTGGGAGGAGTGCTTGCCTCATATTGAGTTTGCTTACAATAGGGCTATTCACTCTACCACTTCTTATTTTCCTTTTGAAATTGTATATGGTTTTAATCCTTTAACTCCTTTAGATTTGGTTCCTTTGCCTATAGATGAACGGTTGAACCTTAATGGAGCTAAGAAGGTGGAGATAGTGAAGGCACTCCATGAGAAGGTGAAAGTAACCATTGCAAAACGAAACGAAGAGATCACCCAAACGCGTAATCAAGGAAGAAAAAATGTGTCCTTTGATCAGGGCGATTGGGAATGGTTGCACTTTTGCAAGGAGAGATTCCCCATGTAACGACGAAGTAAACTTGATCCAATGGAGGATGGACCATTTCAAGTTCTTGTTAAAGTTAGAAATAATACTTACAAGATAGATCTACCTGGTGAGTATGATGTTAGTGCCATCTTTAATGTTAGTAACGTCTCTCCTTTTGATGTAGATGATGGCGATGATTCGAAGAAGAATCCTTTTTAAGGAGGGGGAGATGATGAGACTCCATTTCATCATGGAGGACAAGGGCCAATGACAAGAGCGAGGACCAAGAAGCTTCAAGATGATTTTCAATTGATCATCAAACCATGCTTGAGGATGAAGGAGGATTGGAAGGTTGAGGAAGCTAGCCAAGAGTTCGTATTGTTGGCCATCCACGAAGGACCCCAACAAGAACTCAAACTAGCAGCAAAGGGGGAAGAAACTTGACAAAGAAGGCTTCCCAGAGGACAGCCGGCACCGGCTCCATGAAGCCAAACTGGCACTGATTCCATTCTGTCCAAACAACAGCTTAAGCAAACATGAACTGACCAAAGACAGAGCCAAACCGGTGCCTGTTGTGATGTTACAATCCGGCGCCGGCTTCCCCCTGGGCACTGACGTCTGCTCCACGTTTTTAATGCTTTTCTCCTGTTTTCTTTACCTTTAACTACTTGTAAAGACTTATTATGATCCAAAACTGTAATTAATCCTCAGGGTTTACTTAGCAAGGGTTAGGATAGTATAAATTGCAGCTTTAGTGATATGACAAGACAATTCACTTAACTTTAATTCAAATTTGAGAGACGATCTTAAAAGGCCCTAGCCTCCTTGTTCATCTTGTTCAAGACCAAGCTAAAAGGTTAGTCCTCTTTTTGTAAGAGTCTATAAATCTTTTGGATAATCCAATGTTGTTTTCTTTGAATGGGTCTTAGTTGCTTTGTTCTTCTAAGGTTTGTTTGAAATTCAATATTTGGGTGCCTATTTTCTTTATTCTATTTGTTCTTGTTTGCCTTTGTTGCTTCAAGGATATTAGGGTGAGATTATAGTAGAACTTATATTTATCTTGAGGGTCTTTGAGGCTTTGTTCTTCAATGGTTTGAACGAGTGTAGGTAGTTGGGTTACTTTTCTCCTATTGTCACAAAAAAGTCCATGTTTACGCTCCCTTTGTTTGAACTGAACACATAGCCCCCAAAAAATAGCACAACACCAAGAAAAGCCACATAAGATTCGTATCACCTGAAGACTCTCTTGTATAATCCTCCTTGATTTGGTGAATCTCTCCTTCAATGAATGATTGAAAATTTTTGCTTCTGAATCCACCTCTACAAGTATATCCCATTTCTCTCACATTTTCTTGTGCTTTTATAAGCCTCTTAGATGCTAATTTCATGGCTTAGGAAGTCTTGACTGAGTAGGATTCGAAAAATACCAAAATCATTGAAAAATTCCTAATTTCATGCACAAAATATTCGCCTTCCAGAGCGTACCTAGCTCTAGATACCTTCGACCCACCTGGCGCTAGGTGCACTATGTTCTTCCCCTATTTTCCCTCTATTTTTGGTCTATTCTCATTGACAAACAGAATGGGCCCGACATCAGGTACACTTGCCAGACCTGGCGCTAAGTCTGTTCTATTTTTCCCCTAAAAGTTGGCTCAATTTTTACTGCTTGACCAGAATGGACTCGGCGTCGGTACATTGGCTGGGCCTTACGCCATGTGCATTTTGAAATTGTTCACTTTCTGCTGGATTTTAACTCAAATCTGCATAAATTTGTCAAAAATAATTCTTACAAGAAAAATGTCAAATTGGAAGGAATAGCCTAGTTGTCATAACAAATGTATCACAAAACAATCTCAACTAACTAGAAAAATAATGGTGATTTTAGCCCCTATCATATACCCCCGCACTTGAACTTTTGCTTGTCTTCAAGTAAAACACTTTAGTTAAGAAAATTTTCAAGAAAACATAAGTTCTTACTTATTCCAAAACTCTTTATAACATACCAAGGATTATAACTTGCTTTAAATTTTAGATACTGCACTTGTCATTCATACCCTTTGAAAACAATTCAAACTTTGAAACATTGAACTAGACGTCACAAAACTCTTAAAGTTAAATTAATCAAGTGTATACTTTAGTCTACGAAACTTTTTTCACTCTTTAAGTAAAATATAAACAACACAAATCACATAAGTCAAGCCATCTATCAACTTAAGCATAAAAAATCCAAAAACTGCACAACTTAAGTTATGATATAAGAAAAGCACTCCAATCTTTTTCTCTCTACCTTTTTTTAATGACTTAGGGAATTGATAGTTTCAAGTGCATGGATTTCTCTTCACACACCGTATTAGCCACTTTTTAGTTATCATTCATCATTTTTTCAACAACGTTCATTTCTTTTGCTATTGGGAATTCATAACTTCAAGAAAGTGGATTTATCTTCACTATCTATATTAGTCCTATATCAGGCAAAAATAAAATTTTTTTCTTATCTTCAAAAAGGAAATAACAGCTCATTCTTCCATTTTTTCAACTCACAAGAATGTTTCACAATTTTTACACAATCTTTTCTCTCAAAGATCTCTTATCAACTCACATTCGTCATCATAACTCAAAGCTATCAAAATTTAAACTTATAATACAAGAGTTATGTAATAAACTTTACCTATATTCATTATATCCTCCATTTTTCAACTGGATGTGTCAAATAACATTCAAACACCAATGCATAAATAAGATTAATCAAAATCCTCAGATTTTGAAAATAACCTATCCACCAAAACCAAATTCAACAAAATCCACCTAATGAATGGCAAAACTCATATCCAAGTAAGAAAAAGAATTACAACCTTACTTAACAATGAAAACCACTAAAATCGTGAAAGATTTTCATCAAAATGATATATGGAAAAGTATTTCTTCAACCTCATTCTCCCCTTACACTTAAACTAGACATTATCCTCAATGGTCAATGATATAACAATAAAAGTATAGCCAAGAAGACCAAAAGTAACAAAGAAGAAGAATAAAGTAGAGAAGATACGTCCATTACATCGTTTTGCCGCCATGTTTGAATCCACCACAAGAAAGAGTTACAAGAAAAGTCACAAGGGTACCTAATTAAAAAGAAACAAAACAAAGAGAAACATAAATCTAGAAAAAGAAAGCAAAAAGAAAAAAAAAAAAGAAATCCAACAGAAAATCACGAATCATAGAGGGTGATATCGAGATGTTCTAGAGTGCCAAGTTCTTTACCCATATATAGTTTCACTCGATTCCTGTTAACTTTAAAAAGTTCCTTGGTTGGGAGTGACACCTCAATAACACCAAATGGGTAAACACAGGACCATCTAGATTTTAACTTACCCGGAAAGAGTCGAAGCCTAGAGTTAAATAATAACACATTGTCTTCTTCTTTGAACTGTTTAGGAGAATGAATATGTCTATCATGCTACCATTTCATTTTATCCTTGTAAATGCGAGAAATATAGTAAGCCTCATTTCGCCACTTATCGAATTCATTGACTTGGAACAATCTTTGTTGACTTGCAAGTTGAAGATCAAAATTGACAAGCTTAATCTCCCAATGTGCCCTATGTGTAACCTCCATAGGTAGATGGAATGACTTCTCATACACTAGTTTATAAGGGGTTGTACTAATAGGAGTTTTGAAAGCAGTCATGTAAGCCCAAAGAGTATCATCTAACTTTAAACTCCAATCCTGATAGAAAATGAGAAACAGGGGCATGCTCTGTACATTAAAAAAAAATTGGAGAAAAATAAAACGCGAGCCTTAAAGGCTATGCGGAAGCGTGAAGATCATATCTTTGTATTCCTTAACCCTTCTAGGTTGCGTAGGAACAGATTGAACGGTTGGAATCGCCTCGCTTTGCACACTTGAAGGAGCTTCCGGTTGAACACCCGCTAGCCTTCTACTTTGCCTTGTTTACATTAACGCTTAGCTCTCCAGCTCTCGGGATATTCCTCAGCCTAACCTCTAGTTGGTGAACACTATGGTGAAGAGGAATGGTCTCAAAACTCTTTGGTTCACTCGCTATTGATTAGCGAAGAAACCAAGAAGAAAACAAGGTAGAGGGAGACGTGAGATAGCTACCAGAGAGAGATACACGAGAGAGGCACTCTTGTGTGTAAAGGGAATAAGGGTTTTCTTTTCTCAAAGAGTTGTTTTATTAGTCCGCCAAAACTAGGTCTCTCAATATCTGATAAACATATCCCCGGGATTTCAAAACATCCGGATGTTATCCTGAGAATCAGTTTGGCCTAACCCTAAACTCCTCTTAACCGTATCTGGAAAAAATACTAAGGTCTAAGCTATTGGGCTAGAAAAATATTTATTATTTTTCTTGGACCCAAAAGGCCCAAAATAATAAATATTAATTATTTATTTCCTGGGCTTACATAAGTAACCGAATAAATAATTAATGAGCCCAAATGAACCATAATAATTAATCATTAATTATTTATTTCTTGGGCCTATATAAATAACCTAATAAATAATTAAACATTATTTATTTCCCCTAGTTTAAGCCCAGGTTAATTTCTTAATTATTCATACTGGACCTAGGCTCTGAATAATTAATTAACCAATTAAACTAGATAATTAATTTCTCTCAACTCCTATTTTATTTATTTATTTATTTTATTCCAGTCTAATAATAAATTAGACTTCCTGAATAAAATAAAATAAAATAAAATCCTTTTCAACTGAGACCAATTCCTCAACCCAAAAGTAGTTGGACTTACGGGCTATCCCGAGGACCAAAAAGACACATCGCCTTGGCTGCTAAAATGACCAAAATACCCCTGCTATATAAATAGTTGTATTTTGCATTTTAAATATTTCCTAATATCACCATAAGGAAATATTGACCCCAAGGACAATGCTGCATTCGCAAAGTCTTCGACCTACAGGTGAAATGACTAAAATACCCCTCTACACATCGCCGTACATTTAGAGAGGAAGAAGTTTACTAACACCCCTCTAAATGACATGTACCATCCTTAGGCTTCTAGTCCAATGATCCACGACTTCCTGGAGTGTTTCCTCTTTCCAAGGGAGCTACCCTAAAGCAAACATCCAAGTCATGTTTCCCAGGGCCCTGGATAATTTAGACTATTCGGACAGCTACAAGGGGCGATATAGTGCAGAAACTATCTTGTATTAGTCTGTCTTAACTAACTAGTCACACATACCCAACATGCAAGTATATTGGCCCTACGATAGAACCTCAACTACAACACATCAAAGTATATGCTTCCAGTTTTGCCAGACCACCAACTCACACTCAAGTCGTAGAGTACTAGTCCACGCTGTAGCGGTAGTAGTCTAGGTTTCTACCATATAGTACTTTGAGAAACCACTACTATAGGTCCTGTTCTACGTATTCGAAATACGCTTATATCATGAAGTGAGTGGACTACCCACTGGCTAAAGGTAAGCCATTCCGCATTTGGAATTCATAACATAATAACCTAAACATGATGAGGTTCCCAGTCTCATCAATAGGTTAAGAACAAATGTTTATGTGTTAAATAACCTTTGATCCATACCTTACAGTGAAAGACCACCATTCACATGGATCATTTATGTAAACACAATGGGCCTGTTCCAAACGAAAATCGTGCATAAACAAAAAGTAAATTCACAAAAAAATTCTGAAAATAAATTCTTTCATTAAAATATTCGATTTTACATCAGAAACCTAGTCTAAGAGGGCACACAATCCAACAAATCCTTCATTTTATGATTAACTACCTTCTCCAAAATTCTTTTCAATTCTCTATTTACCACCTTAACTTAGACAATTTTTTGGGGGTGAGGGAGTAGCAAACTTATGAGTAACCCTTGAATGTTTGAGCACTTTGTCCAATTGGTTATTACAAAAATGTGTGCTCTTATCACTAATGAGCACCTTGGGGATGCCAAATTGGGTGAAAAGTTTTCTTAGTAATTTTACTATAACCCGTGCATTATTAGTTAGCAAGGCTTGTGCCTCAACCCACTTTGATACATACTCAACTACAACCAACTTGTATTTGTTACCTAAAGAACTAGGAAAAGGGCCCATGAAATCAATCCCCTAACAATAGAAAATTTCACAAGCTTGAAAATTTTTGTAATGGCATCTTATTAGATTTAGAGATGTTACCTGTATGTTGATACTTATCACAACTTTGAACAAACCTGTGAGAGTTATTGAAGAGCGTAGGCTAATAAAAATCGAACTCATGTACCTTTCTTGTGGTGTTGTTAGCTCGGTAGTGGCTTCCTATAGGTCCTTCATAACAATGTTTCAAGATATTGATACTTTCCACGAAATCCACATATCTTCGAATGATTTGATCGGTGTAATACCGGAACAAATATAGATCTTCCCAGAAGTAATACTTTACTTTGGAGAAGAATTTCTTCTTTTGTTGCGCATTGAAATTTTTTGGAATAATTCTTGCCACCAAGTAATTAGCAAAAATCTGCATACCAAGATGGTTGAGAAATCTTACCAACAACAAGTAGAAGTTGTTCATCCGGGAAGATGTCATTGGTGTCTTATTCGACCAATGGCTCAAGGTTGGGATTTTCCAATAGAGACAAGTGATCTATAGCCAAATTTTCTGCTCCCTTTTTGTCCTTACTCTCCAAGTCAAATTTCTGCAACAATAAAACCCATCTTATCAATCTTGGTTTGGAATCATGCTTTTATAGTAGGTACTTAATGACAGAATGATCTGTATACACAACGACTTTGGACAAAACAAGATAAGAATGAAATTTGTCAAAAGCAAATACTGTTGCAAGCAACTCTATCTCCATTGTGGTATAGTTCTCTTATTCCGCCGTAAGAGTTTTGCTTGCATAGTAAATTTGTTGAAAGTGCTTATTCCTCCTTTGTCCAAGCGTTGTGCCCACTGCATAATCACTTGCATCACACATTAGTTCAAACAGAAGAGACCAATTTGGTGCAATTAAAATTAGAGAATTGATCAATTTCATTTTAAGCACAATGAAAGCATTGAGATATTTTTCGTCAAAATAAAAAATAGCATCTTTTTCAAGAAAAGAAGTATGTGGTTTAGAAATTTTTGAGAAATCCAAGATAAACCTCCTATAAAAACCTGCATGCCCAAGAAAGCTTCAAATTACCTTTACGGAAGTTGGAAGGAGGAGTTTCTCAATTACCTTAATCTTAGCCCTATCAACCTCAATACCCTTCCTTGAAATTTTGTGTCCTAATACCATTTCTTCTTGCTCTAGGAAATGGCATTTTTCCCAATTAAGCATGAGGTTGGTCTCTTCACACCTTTGAAGTACCTTTTCAAAATTGGCCAAACATAAATAAAAAAAATTACCAAAATAGAAAAATCATCTATAAATACCTCCATGATATCTCCCACAAGCCCTTCGAAAATAGTTATCATACATAGTTGGAATGTTCCGGGACCGTTGCAAAGACTAAAAGGCATACGTCGATATGCAAAAGTATAAAAAGGGTGTAACACCCCACCTTTTTACTTTTGAATTGCTACTATGTGTAATAGAATGAGAATTTGTAACGATGTCCAGAACAAAAGTTGATCGGTGTAATAAGACGAATATTTTGTTATAATAACATTTTGTCGGGACCTGGATGTAATTATTGAATTTGTTAATAAAGTAAGAATTTGAGGGTGCACTGAAAAGAGAAAATGATCAGTGTGATGAAACACACGTTTTGGTATGAATTATGACACCTCATGTATTTGGGGCATTTTCGTCATTTTGACTACGCCCACGACACTAACCCCAAATTTGACCAAATAGAGAAGGAATTGAAGAATTTAAGTATTACCAATAAATTCAGTAGAATTTTGATGGAGAAATAAAATATTTTTCCGTTACGACCCGATTTAGTCATTTCTGAAGAAAATAGGAAGTTGCGGTTAAAATGGTGCATGTGGCATTTTGTGATTGGTAGCCCATAGACATGTGTTAATTTAAGAGAGGTTGCATGAAGGATTCATACAAGATGCATGGAATTAAAGGGTTACAAAATAAATAAAGAATGATGTGTAATTATGTAATTGGAACACCTCACTGGTGGGCCCGTTTGATTAAGGCCTTGAGCAATGTAATTGGCTAATGTTTGGACCAAGAGAAGGGCTGATAATTGGCCAAAAAATTTTGCAGCCATGCAAGAAGAAATGAAGGGAATTTTTGTGGAGGAAAAAAGGTGGCTAGTGTGTAAAAATTTCATTGGAACACACCTAAGCATATCCACCATTCAATTAAACAAAAACAAGAAATGAAGGGTCAAGATTGAAGGGTAAATGGCAGTTAGGAGGGGCTGTCAAACATCCATAAATTCGGCAGCCATGAAGGAGAAAAACTAAGAGAAAAAGAAATCAAACAAGAGGGAGAAAAAAGGCAAGTGTGTGTTCTTGGTGTTTTAGGTAAAGTATTAAGAGTCCTTGGAGCAAACTCACCTCGAATAGCCTCAAATACAAGGTAAAACCCTAACTTGCTTGAGCTAAAGTTCTTGTTAGGTGAATGATGATTATGTTGATGTGAATTTCAACATGAAAACATGACTTTCATATCTTAATTTCGGATCAAAGCTAGGGTTTGTGAACTTTTGTGTATGAACCATGTATATGCTTTTATATGTCCTGGCTGCCTAAGGGTCTTTGAATGATGTTTTGTAAGAAAGAATTGAATAATTATGGTGGTTTGAAGGGTTGTTTCTAGTTGGAGAGATGATGACTAAAGTAGAGTAAAAATGGAATTTACTTGGTTGGAAAAATGAATTATATTAGCTTTGATTAGAAAAGATGAATTTGTGTTGAATAAGTGTGACTCTTGTGAGCTATTAGAATCTAGAAATTACAGAATTAAATATTATTTCAAGGAAAATTGAATGGATTAATGGTTCCACTTTGTTAAAGACTAAAGGAGAACAAGAGAAAGCATGAATAGTGGAATTAAGGTATAACTACTGGGGCTGATTTTGACCCATTTTTAGAGTTCATATTTAGAGTTCATAGGAATGAGAACTCTAAAAATGGCCAATTTAAAATTAAATTTAAGAGTCTTACGATCATTTGTGTATATCATAGTGCCAAATCGGAGTTGTGGGCTGAAAGTTATGTCCAAAACAAAATCATGTGTCAAAGCAGTAGAATTTTAGAATTTTGGTTAGAAAGTAGATTAACGGATGAACTTAAGGTTGACTATTTTTTTTTATTTTAAATGAAATAATTGGGAAATATGAAGTGAATCCCTTGTATATGAGGTGAGGAAGGATGTGGATAAAGGAAAATGAAAGAATCCAACAAATGACGAAAAAATCACGTGAACAAAAGTCGAACAATTTCCTTAACTGTCAGCCCCATCGGCTAAACGTCGGATGGACGTCGGCTACCCGTCTGGCATGTTAGCTAACCATCGCTTATTTTTTGGTCGAACACGAATTGACCTAAAAACAATGTTTGGTATAGGTTTATCGATAAACGGCCAAGAAACGTTGGAAATGGTAGAGATGATGATTAAACAGCCGTGAACGGAAAGAGTTAATTAGGACATGAGGTGAGTCCCTTAGATTTCTCAAAACCCTTTTCAAAGCTAGTGTCCTTTATTTTTCCAAGAAATGCTATGTCTTATACCGTTTTGGGAATCCATGAATATGTTTAAGGTTATTTGAGCAAGATTTGTCTTATGCCATTTTGGGCTTGAATGAACTTCATAATTAGCTTAGAAACCTTACCGGACGATTAAAGTGTGAATTTATGAATTTAGTCTTTTTTGGATTAAATGTTTGGGATTTTCGAAAAATAGTAATTTTTGGAATTGGGTATTCATAAATTGACTAGAATGCTATTAATGGAACATTTTATGGAAATGTGTTTGGAAACATTGAATTTAATCCTCTTTTCGGATTAAAATTCTAGATTTTTTAAAATGAGTTCCTTTTGGAATTGGGTATTTGGAAATGATCCAATTGTCCTTATTAGAATGTTTTACGAAAGCTTTGGAATTGGGTATTCGGTAAATGACTGAAATATTCTTATTGAAACTCTTGTAAACACTTTTCAAATCGAGTAAGGATAAAATAATTTGAATACCATCAGAAAATCTTTTGAAATCGGGTATAGGTAAAAAGACCCGAATACCCTTAGAAATGACTTTTGTGATCGAGTACGAGGAAAATGACCCGAATACTCTTAGAAACTTATTTTCATGTATGAAAAGAACTCTTCAATCGGTTTTGACATGATTTTGGAAAACTACTTTTGATTCCTGAAATTATTTTTTTGGCCTGATGCGCCTATGGAAGGAATTTATTGGCCCTGTGGAGCCTATTTGAATGATGATCTGACTTGTGAGTCTGTGGGATCAAATTCAAGAAAATACTATTTGCCCCAAAAATGTTTTGATTGAATATCCTATGGGATCAGATAACCTTCTATCCTGATTAGTAAAAAAGGCATTGGTAGTGGTGATGTTGAGTACTCAGCAAAGACTTTGATCTTTGTACTGGCCTACGTTAGAGTTAGACGACCTTAGTAACCTGGCTTAGTTCTAGGGATTGTGTTACTCCGAACGTGATGATAGGACATTGAGTTGAGTTATCCTAGCTAGCTGTTAAGAGCCTGGCAATTGCTGTGCCTTGTGTGCACTTTATGATTTGGGTTGTTCACAGGCGGGGTTGGACACCTGGCGTTGTTTGAACCTCTTACTACCTCGATGAAAATTGACGTTAGGATTGGGTGTAACACCCCACTACCTATCCCCCATTAGGGCTGGGGATGTTGCCCTGTCCACAGGCCAAGAGGTCTTTTTAACTAGGACACACACAAAATAAAATAAAAGAAATACTTCAAAATTTAACTTATTACAACCCAGAGGTGGCCACCTATTGAGAGACTTACCTTATCCCTTCACAGACTAGTCCTAGTAGTCTACCCTTATTGAGTACAAAACGTTGTTTGTCCTACTTGGGAGAAAAATAATCATACAATGATTCACTTGAAAATAGTAATTAAGGTTTTTAAAATTCTTGCCAAAGTTAGGTTTTTAGGAAAAGTTTATAATTTTTATGTAAAATTACTTGTTTAATTTCAAATGGTTTGCTTGACTGAATTAAAAAAGAAAATTGTCCTTAATTGCCTTTACAGAACAAATACTCGTATACACTGAGTTTGGCTTACCACATTAATCTTTGGTCTTCAAATGATTCCATGCAGGAACTTACCTAATCCTTTGCTCTTCTTGGATTCAAAAGTTTTCCAAGGTCAACCTAACCCCGCCTTGTGAAACCCCAGTCAAAACCAACCTTAGAGTAAGGGGGTTGGGATGCATATCATATTTTCTTGCATGTTTAAATATATTTTTATATGATTTTATGTCCATTGAATTTGTGTTTTATAGTCTAGAGGGATTATTGAGTGAGAAAGGCAAAATGGTAATTTTTGCTTGAGGTGGAAAAAGGGCGATAGCTTGAGGATTGAATAGGAAAATATTTTTAGGGGGAAAATAAGAATAAAAGTTGATGTGGTTTAGTGGTTGGAGCTTTGGAATTAATTCTTGAGGTCTTGGGTTCAAATTCCATTATAGGAGCTTTAGCTTGGTTAAATTTTATTTTTGCTTGGGAAGTATCATTTTCAGCCTTATGTGTTGGGAGTAGGGTAGAGATGTTGTCCTAAGAGAGACATGATAGGAATATCCAAATCCTACTCCTTTGCTCTACACCAAATTCCTAAGGGGAATTCATTTCCTCTTGATCCTTAATTTTCCCTATTTGTCAACCCATTAGTTTGATCAAATTATTCTAGCCATTTTCTTTCCAAAAATTCCAGCAAGGTGTTGTGGCTTTGAAGGTTCAAAATGTCTTAGTAAAAGACATCTTATGGACCGAAGCAATGGAAGAGGGGGGGATGGATTTCAAGTGAATTAAATTCCTCTAGTGAACTTTCTAAAAATTCACTCTAGCTAGGTTCATCTTCCTTCTTGGAATGAACTGAAATTTTCCAGCTTCTTGTGCCTTTAAGGTGTCGAAATTCTTAGCCATTATTCCCTCCCAAATGCTGCCAGAAAATGACCTTGTGGATCAGCTTGCAACCTGAATTTTTCTGGCCATTTTCGGACTGTACAAAGGTGGTGCAAAACCCGGAAAATTCCTTGGCAAATTCTAAGCTTTAGAGGTCCAAAATCAAGCTGTTTTCTTTCAGTTTGTGCTCAGCACCTTAGCCACATTTTTCCTCCCTAAAGAAGGCTGGCAACCAGCCTTGAAAGACCCCTGAAACCTCCTTCAAACTCTCTACCAGCTGGCTGGAAAATGGCAGCCGAAAACTGCCCAGAAATTCCAGCCTTGCGAAAATTCTGTGCAGTAATTTTCTAGCTTTGTTTCATAATTCTACCCTAGCTGAAACTCCATCCTTCTTCTGTACGAACCACCCTTAAACCTCCAATAACTGAACTCCATTGTCCTCCCCAAGCTTCTGCATGAAAATCCAGTCATGGCTGCCTAAAAGATTTCCAAAAAAAAATCTGCAATCATGCCTTGATTTGGATACCAAAATTCCAGCACCATAATTTAACAACTAGACCTTCCCTCCACCATTACACTCCTTATTTTCGGCCACTCTTAGCCTCCCTCAACCAGTATTCATCTAGCCGAAACACTGTCCAAAAATTCAGCCATGGAAAACTTCCAAAAGCTCTCTAATAATCAAAGATATTCTTCAATATTTAGTTTCCAAATTTGCTTCCTAAAAATATTCTTCAAGGATTTCAACAACTAGCCTTTCATTTTCCCTTCCAAACTAGAGAATCATCTTCCTAAACCCTACAACCAATTCAGCCAGCCCTAATCCTCTAGAATTTCAGCAGCTGCAAATCAAAACCTCTTAATTCCCTTTAACCTTCAAGAACACATAGCACACCAAGAACACATACTCCTTCCTTTCACCTAATACCTCTCCCAATCACTTCAAACTGCTGCTAAAAACTCCAAAATTCATCTACTCACTGCCATGAGTCCATCTACATCATTCTTAACATCAAACTCCAAAATCCAACTTACTAGTTTGGATCAAAATCCAGAAATTTTTGAGAAGGCTCAAGAACACCTTCAAGGTAGGATTGTTCTAACAACTTCATCTTCTCCAATCTTGATCTCTAATGAATATATATATGAATAAGTATGCTAATGGTCTCTCTCTCTCTCTCTCTCTCTCTCTCTCTCTCTCTCTCTCACTCTCACTCTTTCTCTATCTCCTTCTCTTGGCCGAATCTCTGTCCTTCTTGGCCGGATGGCTTCTTCTCCAATGGCCATGCTTCCTTCACCTTCTTTGGACGGATTTAGACATCTAGGAGTTGAGATTCATTCAAAACTCCTTCAAGGAATTCATCAATCAAGTAAGCCGTTTTAACGCTTCTTTTAAATTCTAGATTCATGTCTCTAGGATGATGTTGATAGAAGATGGATTGCGGATAAGGTTTGAGTATATATTATTGAGATTGAAGCATGAATGTATGTATGAATATGAAGGAGATGGGATTTATGCATGGATGGATTATCTTGGTTGATTGTATGATTATTTGAGGTTTAATGCATGTCTCCATGTCATAGGTAGTATTTGTGATGAAGTATGCTAGAGATTATGTCACTTTTGGTGAATAGGATTTATATTCATGTTGCATTATTGAAGCCATGATCATATTTATGCTAGTAAGGGTTAGATCATGTCTTTATAAATTTAGATCTATGCTTATATGCATGATTTGGATGATTTGATGAATTGAAGGATTGTATATATCCATGATTGTGGTTAGCCATAGAAGTATGATCATGATCTAGTTGTCCCTAAGCTAATTTTTATTTCATAAATAAAATATTTCATAATATGACTTTGCTAGTAATTCCAAAAAAACCATAGGAGGGGTAAATTTGGATTATTATATATAATAAGGATATTTTAGTTAAATAAATAATAGCTTTTGCTAGGAAAATAATATATATATATATAATTTAAAATAATGAAATCAATTAAAGCATTTTTTTGGGAATAATTATATTTAGTAAAATATTTATTACTAAAAATTTAATTATTATCTTTTAATCAAAACCCATTAAAGAATTATTTATTATTTTCCAAGCAAGATTCATTGAATTTATTTTCAACTAATTTTAGTTATCAATTAATTTCTAACAACTAAATTATTAATAAATCATTATTTTACCTAATACCACCTAGGAGTCTTCATCAGATAAACTCTAAATTTTTCTTAGCAAGATTTAAACCTTCAACTTCTCAGTACTTATTTCCTAAAACACTAATTATTTTAAATATTAAATTAGCCTGGGCTTATAAACATTTTTATTTATTATTTGGCCTTAAAGTTTGGGACATTAGGATCATGGTTGTAGTAGTGAGTTGAGTTAGTTTATTTGTGAAAGTGGATTTTGGCTTGAGTTTGACTGTGGTTTGTATTTACTCCATGCGGGGTTAGGTCAGCTGTTGGAGATCTTTTGTTGTGAGTAAGAATCAGGTAAGCTCCTGCATAAAACCCGTTTGATGAAAAATGATTTTTTTTGTGGCAAGCCAAATGTAGAGTGCATGATCACTCATTTCCATAAAGGCAATTGAGGATTATTTCCATTCTCATTTCCGACAAATAAATTATTTGCAAATCAAGGGGCAATTTTACTCAAAACCTAAAACTCTTTCTAAAACCAGTTTTGCCCCAAACTTTGGAATACCTTAATTGCCATTTTCAAGTAGAACTATGTTTTGTTCATTTTCCCAAGTGGAATACGTTACGTTGAGTACTCAATATGGGTAGGCTAGTAGTACTAGTTTTGAAAAGCAAGAGTGAGTCTTCTGGCAGGAGGCCACCTCCAAAAGATAAGCTCAACTTAGAGAAACGTCAGTACTACTTAGTCATGCCGGTCCGAGCTAGCAATTTCTATTTTGGTTAAGTGACTGTGTTATGCCGAAATGGATACTCAGTTGTTGTTTGGGTATAGAGAATGGGGAGTATCTTGCCCGGTAGGCCGATCACCTACCTTTTGTCAGTCTGCACAAAATGTGGCATTCTGACCGGCAGTATGCACAAAGTGTGGCATACTGACCATGTGGACTTGGGGCCCAACATGTGGTAACCCATGACCACCCTTTTTGAGTGGTTGATTTTATTGTACCTGTATGGTTTGAAAGCCAAAACGCCTCTCTTGTTTTTGAACATCATTCATTGTTTGCCAGTATTTCTTTTGTCAGTCTGCACAAAGTGTGGCATTCTGACCACCTTTTTGAGTGGTTGATTTTATTGTGCACTTGTATGCTTTCAAAAAGAGGAAAAACCCACTCTTGCTTTTGACTAAAGTTTATTGCTTGCTAATATTTCTCTTATAAAGATTTCACACTTTACATCTATGAACTATTTTCACCAAACACCCAAAGCACACACGGACTTACTGAGATTTCTGTCTCATCATCTTTTTAGCATGATTTCAGGTCAATCCTGCAGTGGGAATGAGTAGCTAGTGTTATCTGCCTTGAAAGAGAATGTTGTCTTTTATTTTTATGTATTGCTTTGGGGAGTTGAGAGTGGACGATTTTATTTATGGATTTGTTTTTCTTTTGGGAATTCTTGGATTTAATCTTGGATTTATTCTGGGGTTGTAATAAATTTTAAGTTAAATTATTATTATTTTCTGCTATTTTATTTGTGTGACCTAGTTATAAAGACCCCTTGTCCTTTGGACGGGGCGACATCCCTGGCCCTGGCAATCCTAGGTCGCGGGGTGTTACACGCCTGGGGTAAACACAAGATATAAGATAATATTTGGACCATATATGTCATACATAAATAATTCCTAGTTCAACTAGTCACAACCACAACTAACCATGACCATAATGTCTCAAGCTTTAATACTAGTCGATAAAGTATTTTATAAAATAAATCTAGCTTAATAAGTTAAAATAAATAGGGGTTACAAAATAAATAATAATAAGTTAAGTTCCAAATAATAAATTATGAGTATTATTGCTAATAAATAAGCTAGTAAAAAATATTGGATAATCCTAAGTCCTAAATAATATTGGTAAATGGTAATATTTAAATAGTATGATTATAAATAATAAATTACACTTAATTTTTAATTATTAAATAACAGATAATAAATAACCAATAAAAATAATATAAATGAATTATTCTTAATTTTTCAATTAGTGAATAATAAATAAATTTTAATATAAATAATATTTACGGATATAGATAAAAGTTTTAGTAAGGGCAACTAATATTTTTAATATGGTCTACGAGGTCATTTGATATTAATTATTACCAATTTTTTATTTTTTATTTTTAATAAAAAGATCTTATTTATTTAACTAATAGAATGATAATATTTTTTAAATAATATAATGTTTCAAACCTACCTTTTGTTTTCAAATTTTATAGGTTAAATTAACTAATAATTCTATTTAAATTAATAACAATAAGGTTAGTAAAATAATTCTAGTATTAATGGAAAATAGCTTTTCCAATAATTTTCTATTGCTAGGGAAGGTCTATGAACATATTCTCACACAACATAATAATCTATCCATGAACATACACTTGAATCAACATATTCTAACACATGGATAATCTCCTTTTAGGCATAATCATCATCTTTGGCTTTATTGAAAAATAAGAACATAATGGCTAAAACACCAATGGTGTCATAATATCTAACATGCATCAAAACATCCATAAACTCCTTTAATCTTGATGAGCATATATTGATTCAAAAGAAACTTCTATAAGGCTTAATCATACATTCCAACTCTCATATCCTAACTCCATCTCTTTCATCCACATATATATACTCAACCCTGACTTTTTTTATTCATCCTATAAGCATCTAGGAGTCATGATTCAAGAAATAAAAAAGGAAGATTCAAGAAAAAAAAAAAAAAAAAAACTTGATGGATGATTGCTTTGATGACAGCTTCCTTGGTTAGTGAAGATCCACACGAGCTTGAGAGCCTTTAGTGGTCTAGAAAATAGCCATGGTTGACGAGCACCATTTCGGCCAAGAAAGAGAGATATGAATGACATTAGAAAGAGATATTAGAAGTTGAGTAGAAGAGAAAGAAGAAGAATGTTGTTCTTATTTTACATTTTGCTATTCTTGGAACCTTTAACAAAAAAAGTTGGTTTTGATCAGTTTGAAAATTCTACTTTGCGTGATTTAGTGTTATAAAGGCCAGAAATGAAGACAATAGTTTGAATATGGATGATCCGGTGTGTTTGGGAGTGATTGGAGGTGTTTAGGATGGGTTTAGGCTTGAAGATGAGAAGTGTGTGTTCTTGGTGTTCTTGGTGTTTTTGAGAGAGTTTGGGAGAAAATTGCTTTGAGAATTGCTGGAAGTGTGTTGGCCGAATGGCCTAGTGTAGATGGGAGTTTTGGCTATCATGAATGAGGGAGAAGATTTTTAGATTTTTTTGAAATTCAAATAGAGGAAAATGAGGAGTTGTTTGAGGTAAAAGATTAGTTAATGGAGTTTGTTCATGGAAGGTCTTTTCTTCTTTAATGGTGTAAGGCTGAACTAGCTAGGTTTTATACAAAGAATGAAGGGTTGTTTAGTTCTTAAGGCTGGCCAAAAATGGTCTATAATGGCAGAGAATTTCTGGTTTGATCACTTGCTATAGGAGTGTTTTAATGGAGCAAAAACCTGGAATTTAGTTTGAAGTTTGAATAAGTATTGGATAGAGTAATCATAGGATCTTTTTGAGGTGTGATCATGGAGTCCAAACGTTCAAGGTTGGTGTGGAGGCCAAGGTGTTCAGTCCATGTCTGAACAAGGTCTGAATTGCAAAGGTTTGAGTGAAGAATTTTTGGCCCTTGCCTTGAGAAAACAAGTTGGAAAATTTTTGGATTTTAATTCTTCAAAAACACTTGGAATGGAGATGTTTTTGGTGCACAATTTTATGCCTTCTTTGGCCCAATTTGTAGCTGGTTCTTAATGGTGTTTGAATGTCTTTTAATGGTGGTTTTGCAGCCATCCTCTTGAAGAAAAATTGAGGAAGTTCCAACTTTTCTTATGTCCTAATGGTGGCTTCAAATTCCAGCTTCAATGCAACCATTTTGCTGAAACAAAATTCTAGTTTTTGAAGGGTTGTGCAATCCGAAAATTCACGAAATTTCCAGCCTTCAACCTTTCATGAAATGACCATTTTTTTGGCAGTAATTGGGTAAGAAAGTTGGCTGAAACTTTCGAGAACAACCATGAAGGAATAATAGAAAATTTTCTTGATTTCCCTTTACCTAAACATGAACAAGATGAAGATGGAGTTTCAAGGAATAGCTATGGTGTTTTCTTTTCCTTGGAATTCCTACCTAAATTACCTCCATATTTTCAACCACATCTATCCTACAAGAGCTGATTTTTGAATTCTAATGCTAGGGATTTATCACAGATTTTTTTTTTTTTTTTGGTGGAAAAAATAGATTAATGAATTAAGGGTAGTTCAAATTATAAAGATGTTAGGACAAGGCTAGCCAGATTAAAAGGAACAAGAATTCCTCTAGAATTCTTTTTAGGATAAGTTCATATGATCAAGACATTACCTTCAAGTCTCCCTTAAGACAACATTCCCATCTTTAAGGAATGTAAGAAAATCGAAAATTCAAACATGGTTAAGATAATCATGAATAAAACTTAAGTGATGGAATTTGAACTCAAGACCTTAGAGATTAATTTACAAAGCTCTAACCACTTAACCACAACAACTCTTATTCTTATTTTCTCACCTAAATATTCTTCTTATCTAAACCTCCAGTCATCTCCCTATTTTAACTTCCAACAAAATTACATTTTTACCCTTTCTACCCAACAAGCATTAATAAGCCATTTAACTCATAAACTACAATTCTAAGGTACATAAAATCATTCAAAAAGTATATTTTTATGCATGATGACCTGATATGCATCCCATCCCCCTTACTCTAAGGTTGTCTTTAGGTGCGGTTTCACATCCTCCATCCTAAGAAGAAATTCGTCCCGAAATTTAGGCATACATTTATCTCAGGTCGGGATACATCCGCTTTACCCCCTCTTCCATTTCCCATGTGGCATCTTGCGTGTCATGATGCTCCTACTGTGCCTTCACTATAGGAATCTGCTTATTCCGAAAAGTCTTGATACTTTGGTTTAGAGTTTTCTCGAGTTTCTTCATATAGCTCAAGTTGGGTTACAATACCAGTGGTTCAGCATTCAAAACATATCCAGGGTCAGCATTGTACTTCTTCAACTGAGACACATGAAATACATCATGTATTCTTGTTAACCTATCCAGTGGATCCAGTCGATACGCCATCATTCCAATTCTTTCTTTTATCGAAAACGGTCCTAAATACCTCGAGTTCAGCTTCCTACATTTCCGATGATTCAGAATTTCTCTATTCTGCGTCAACCTCAAGAACACAATATCTCCTACCTAAAATTCCAACTCTCTCCCCCTATTATCCGTATAACTCTTTTGTCGGCTCCAAGCCACTTTGAACCTTTCTTTGATCAGCTTAACTTTATCTAACATTTCCTAAACGCAGACGTTTCCAGACTTGCTTATGTGGCCGTCTTCCGACCAACTCCAGTATAGAGGTACTTAACACTTATGTCCATACAATGCCTCATACAGGGCCATTTCAATTGAGGACTGATAGCTATTATTGTACGCCAATTCAGCATACGGTACATATTCATTCCACTTATCCCCGAAATCCAATACGCAAGCTCTTAACATGTCCTTCAATATCTGAATAACCCTTTTTGACTGACCATCGGTTTGTGGATGCACCGTTGTATAGAACTTTAGACTAGAACCCATTGATTCTTGAAACTTGCCCCAAAATCGGGATTTAAATCTCGGGCCTCAGTTGGACACAATACTCACCGGCACTCCATGCAATCTAACTATTTCCTGTACATAGGTTTGTGCTAACTTCTCCATTAAATCCCTTACGTTTACTAGTATAAAATACGCTGACGTAGTCAATCTATCTACCATTACCCATATGGCGTCCTTCTGGGTCCTTGCTATAGGGAGTCTGGTAACTAAGTCCATGGTCACCCCTTCCCATTTCCATTCAGGAATTCGTAACGGTTGCAACAGTCCCACTGACTTTTTCTGCTCTGCTTTGACTTTCTGACAGATTAAACACGTAGAGACATACTTAACCACGTTCCTTTACATTTCGGGCCACCAATAAGCCCTTTTTAGGTCTTGATACACTTTTACCTCTCCCGGATGAATAGCGTACTTGCTTTTATGCGCCTCCTCCAAAATCCTATCCTTCTGATAGGCAGAAACAGAGGAGCATGCTTGAACGGAAAAAAACAAAGGAAAAAAAAATGCAAGCCTTAAAGGCCGTATGGAAGCGTTAAGATCATACCTTTGCGCGCTTTAAACCTACTAGGTTGAGTAGGAGTGGATTGAACGACAGGAATCACTTTACCTTGCCCACTTGAAGAAGCTTCCGGTTGAAAACCCGCTAGCCTCCTACTTCGCCTTGTTTGCATGAACGCCAAGCCTTTCAGCTCTCAGAATATGCCACTGCCCAACCTCTAGTCGGTGAACACACAATGGTGAAGAAGAACGGTCTCAATTCTCCATGGTTCTCTTGCTATTGGTTAGCAAAGCTCCAAGGAGAACAAACTGAGGTGAGGAGATGTGAGAGAGAGAGAGCTGCGTAACTCTTGTTGTTGTTAGGGAGATTAGGGTTTTTCTTTCTCCAGAGACTTGTTTATTGGTCAGCCAAAACTAGGTCTCTAATTATCTGATAAACATATCCCTGCGATATCATATTTCAAACACCCGGATGTTATATTGAGAATAAGTTTGGCTTAACCCTAAACTCATCTGAACCGTATCTAGAAAAAACCGTACGGTCCAAGCTATTGGGCCGAAATAATATTTATTATTTTTCTTGGACCCAAAAGGCCCAAAATAATAAATATTAATTATTTATTTCTTAGACTTATATAAATAACCCAATAAATAATTAATGAGCCCAAATGAACTGAAATGATTAATCTTCAATTATTTATTTCTTGGGCTTATATAAATAACCCAATAAATATTTAAACATTAATTATTTCCCCTAATTTAAGCCCAGGTTAATTTCCTAATTATTCATACTAGACCTAGGCCCAGAATAAATAATTAACCAATTAAACCAGATAATTAATTTCTCTCACCTCCTATTTTTATTTGTTTATTTATTTATTTTATTCTAGTATAATAATAAATTAGACATCCTGAATAAAATAAAATAAAGTCCTCTTGAACTGAGACCAATTCCTCAACCCAAAAATAGTTAGGACTTACGGGCTATTCCGAGGACCAAAAAGACACATCGCCTTGGCTGCTAAAATGATCAAAATACCCCTACTATATAAATAGTTGTATTTTACAATTTAAATATTTCCTAATATCACCATAAGGAAATATTGACCCCAAGGACAATGCTGCATTAGCAAAGTCTCTGACCTACAGGTGAAATGACTAAAATACCCCTCTACACATCGCCGTACATTTAGAGAGTGTGAAGTGTACTAACACCCCTCTAAATGACAACTACCATCCTTAGGCTTCTAGTTCAATGATCCATGACTTCCTGGAGTGTTTCCACTTTCCTAGGGAGCTACCCTAAAGCACACATCCGAGTCATGTTTCCGAAGGCCCTGGACATTTTAGACCATTCGGACAACCACAAGGGGCGATATATTGTAGAAACTATCTTGTACAAGTCTATCTTAACTAACTAGTTACATACACCTAATACACAAGTATATTAGTTCTACTATAGAACCTCAACTATAGCATATCAAAGCATATGCTTCCAGCTTCGTCAGACCACCAACTCATACTCAAGTCGTAAAGTACTAGTCCACGCTGTAGCAGTAATAGTCTAGGTTTCTATCATATAGTACTTTTAGAAACCACTACAACGGGTCCTGTCTTACGTATTCGAAATACGCTTATGTCATGAAGTGAGTGGACTACTCACTGGCTAAAGGTAAGTCATTCTCCATTTGGAATTCATAACATAATAACCTAAACATGATGAGATTCCCAGTCTCATCAATAGGTTAAGAACAATTGTTTATGTTTTAAATAACCTGTGATCCATACCCTACTGTGGAAGACCGCCATTCACATGGATCACTTATTTAAACACAATGGGTCTGTTTCGAATGAAAATTATGCATAAACAAAAAGTAAATTCACAAATAATTTCTGAAATAAATTCTTTTATTAAAATATTCGATTTTACATCAGAAACATAGTCTAAGAGGGCATATAATCCAACAATCTCTCACTTTCACTCTAAGACTAGGTAAGTCCATAGGTGCCCTCCCCAATGGCGTCAAAGTGTCTCTTGAAGACTCTCTCAGCCAAAGGCTTGGTGAATGGATATACTAGATTATTTTCTGAGGCAATATGTTCCACCATGACTTCCCGTTTCTGGATAAAATCCCGGATCAGGTGGTACTTCCTCTCGATGTGTTTCCCCTTCTTGTGGTTCCGAGGCTCCTTAGATTGCAATACTGCTCCACTGTTGTTGCAATACATCACAATCGGCCTGTCCATATGTGGTACGACTCCAAGTTCTGAAAGGAACTTCCGGAGCCAAACTGTTTCCTTGGATACCTCCGAAGCTGCCACATACTCAGCTTCCATGGTTGAGTCAGCAATACAAGACTGCTTGATACTCCTTCATGAAATTGCTCCTCTAGACAAGGTGAAGACATATCCACTAGCGGATTTTCTCTCATCCTTATCTACCTGGAAGTCTGAGTCTGTGTATCCTGTAAGAACCAAATCATCAACCCTGTAAACCAGCATATAATCTCTCGTTCCCTTGAGGTACTTGAGAATATACTTTACAGCTTGCCAATGAACCTCCACAGGGTTTGACTGATATCTGCTAAATAAGCTTACGACAAAGCAGATATCTGAACTAGTACACAGCATGGCGTACATGAGACTTCCCACAGCCGAAGCATAGGAAATCCTACTCATTCTGTCTTTTTCTTTTTGAGACTTAGAATAATCCCTTGAAGAAAATGACAACCCATGTCTGCAAGGGATTAGAGCTCCCTTGCATGAGTCCATGTTGTACTTGGCCAGCATCTTGTCAATGTATGTTGCTTGGGATAACCCTAACATTCTCTGCTTCCTATTTCTAAGAAGCCTAATCCTGAGAATGTAGCTGGCTTCTCCCAAGTCCTTCATACTGAATTGACTAGACCGCCAAACCTTTGTAGACGACAATGTCCCTACATTATTTTCAATAAGTAGAATGTCATCCACATATAGGACAAGAAAAATCACATTAATGCCTTCAAGTTTCCAGTACACACATGGTTCATCTTCGTTTTGAAAAAAACCATAAGACTTTATAATCTCATCAAAATGAATGTTCCATGCTCTCGATGCCTGCTTAAGTCCATAAATGGACTTTTTAAACTTGCAAACCATATGTTCCTGGCCTTCAGCAATGAAGCCTTCTGGTTGGTATATATAGATGTCTTCGCTAAGATGGCCATTTAAGAATACCGTCTTGACATCCATTTGTCATATCTCATAGTCATAGTGACATGCGATGGCAAGGAGGATGCGGATGGATTTAAGCATGACTACCGAGGAAAAGGTTTCCTCATAGTCGATTCCCTCTTTCTGAGTATACCCTTTCGTTACAAGCCTAGCTTTGAAGGTTTCCACATTCCCATTCGCTCCCCTCTTTCTCTTGTACACCTACTTGCACCCAATAAGTTTTATCCCTTCAGGTGAAGCTACAAGATCCCAAACCTGATTGAGGTACATAGACTCAATCTCGACTTTTATTGCTTCATGCCACAAATTTGCATCGGCATTAGTAATAGCCTCTTCGTATCTAGTGGGGTCTTGTTACTGATGGTCGGAGACCAGCTCAAAGGCTTCTCCAGTCCATCTATCCAGAACCCTAGACACTTTCCCACTATGACGAGGCTCCATTTGCGTAGGCTCTTGAGGCTGTACCTCTTCTTGTTCCACAATCGGGTCAGAAGAAGTTGATTCCGTAGATAACTTCTCCTCAAGTTCCAACCTCGTTGAACCTTTAGTGGAAGTACTTTGATTATCTTCCAAGTATCTAGCATTGGTACTGACTAGTACCTTCTGCTCCTTGGGATGATAAAAGTAACCTCCTTTTGTCCCTTTTGGATAGCCAACAAAATAGCATAATTCTCATCTTTGTTCCAACTTTTCTCCCTTGACCAGTACATAAGCTGGACAACCCCAAATCCTGAGATGATTCAGACTTGGCTTACGCCTAGTTCACATCTTATAGGGAGTCCTAGGTACTGACTTGGAAGGCACCAAGTTCAGAATATATACCGCTATCTCGAGGGCATATCCCCAAAAGGACACTGGAAGAGTAGCATGAGACACCATGCTTCAGACCATTTCCATCAATGTCCTATTTCTTCTCTCAGCTACTCCATTCAGCTGGGGTGTTCCCAGCGCAGAGAGCTGGGATACTATCCCATGATGTACTATGTAGTCCTTGAATTCACCTTAGAGGTACTCTCCACCACGATCCGATCGTAAGGTTTTGATTAATTTACCTGTCCGACGCTCCACTTCAACCTTAAACTCCTTGAACTTGTCAAAATAGTCAGACTTGTGTCTCATCAGGTAAATGTAACCATACCTCGTATAATCATCCATGAAAGTGACGAAGTACTCAAAACCTCCTCTAGCTGGTGTAGACAATGGACCACACACATTAGTGTGAATAAGACTCAACACATCCTTGGCTCTATCCGCCTTTGGTGTAAATAACCTTTTGGTCATCTTTTCCATTAGGCAGGATTCACACTGAGGCCAACTTTCCAATCTCAATGAGCCCAAAGGCCCATCATGGATTAGCCTCTGAATCCTGGTTGAGTTAATATGACCCAACCTTATATGCCAAAGCTATAAATCATTGATATTGGTCTTTCTCTTCTTAGTTAAAGATTCAGACTGAGCGTTATTCGATTGGTTATTAATAGGGTTTAAAAAGAACAGATTTCCATACATGTGCCCAGTACATAAAATTTCTCCATCTCTACTGATAGAAATACCAGAATGGAAAGATATAGAATATCCATGATTTATAAGTTTTGCAATTGAAATCATATTCTGACGAAATCCAGGTACATATAAAATGTCTTTTAAAACCATTATTTTATTACAATAAAAAAGAAGATCCAGCTCTCCCACTGCACTGGCCCAGACTTGTACTCTATTACCCACTCGTAGCCCATGTTCGCCCTTCTTGAGTCTTCTAATCTTTCAAAACCCCTACAAGGAGTTACAGATATGATCAGTGGCTCCTGAATCAACAATCCAAGTGGAAGTTGATCCTACCATTGATATAGACTCTAGATAGAAAGCATTACCTATAGGGTTTTTCTTAGCTTGAAGATCTGGACACTCCTTTTTCCAGTATCCCTTCTTCCTACATTTGAAGCACTTGCCCTTTGGTTTGTCCTTGGGCTGGGTCTTAGGCTGGGCTGCTGTATTCCCCTTCTTCCTCTTGAACTTTCTGGGTTTAGGCCAAGTTCTTAAGGAAGAAACCTTAGCAATCATGGCCTTTGATTGCAGCTTCTTGACCTTCTCCGCCATCTGGAGCTCCTTCATCAATTCAGTCAAACTCATGTTCAATTTGTTCATGTTATAGTTCAACTTGAACTGAGTGAAGGAACCTGGTAGAGATTCAAGAACCATATCCACTTGGCTCTCGGAGTCAATGACAGCCCCTAAAATTTCTGCCTCCTCGAAAGCAGCAATCATCTTGAGCATATGCTCTCGGACTGATACTCCTTCAGCCATCTTAGTGTTTATAATAGTTCGAAGAACCTCCTGCCTTGCGGGCCGGCTCTTGTCTGCGAACATAGTAGCCAATGATTAACTGATGTCATATACAGAAGCCATGTGCTCGTGTTTTGACTGGAGCACATTAGACATAGAGGCTAACATATAGCAACGTGTCATTTCATCAGCCTTCTTCCACGCCTTCTCAGCCTCTCGCTCTTTGGCGGTGGAACTTTCCTCGATAATAGGGCAGGTCTCATAAAGGACATACTTACACTCTTCGGCTGTGAGTGTTATGTCTAGATTCCTTTTCCAATCCACATAGTTTGGACCCGTTAAGTTATTCTCCCTGAGACTAATGGCCAATGGACTAAAAGAACCTCCCACCATTTCTAAAAATCAAAAAATAAAACAAAGAATTTAGTTTGTGAAAACAAAATAAAATTTGTGCACTGGAAATAATTTGGCTCTTAGAAAAACTGACATAGCTTTTTAGGAAGATTAACAGTTCCTTAAGCTAAGTGTATTAACCACCATAAATTAATTTCCCTTATAGGTAATGATCTAGAGGATAACTCCATCGTGGGATGGCCGTTTTCTCTCATTTCCTATGGACATACCTCGCACTATAACCTCCAACGTGGGCTGGCCGATCATAGTACGTGCCCTGAGTTATTAATTATATCCTTCCATTAGATTTAGATCCTTGTGGTATCCCCATCCTATACGGGTTCACTCCCAGGGTGACGCGATGGGACCCACGATCTCTAATGATGACTGTGATGGAAGCTGTGGGGCCATTGGAACCTCTTTCCCACTTAGTCTTTTAAAATAAAGGTTTTTTGGAAAAATATCCTTTTGAAATTTCCAATAAGTTTTTCCTTAACTCAAAAATAAAATATCAAAGTCCACTAAAATCTATTTGTTAAGGTTTATATCCTTTGAGAGATTTTTTCATGGACTAATTTTATTTAAGTTAAAACTTAATGATTTCAAAAATTTTCCAATTAAAACTTTCTAGAGATTTTGGTCTCAAGTTTATTTGACAAAACAATTTTTCTAGTGCAAAATAAAACAAAATGGCTCTCCATTTTAATTTACAAAAATATCTAAATCCAATCTATTTTCTATGTCAAGGATTAAATCCTTTGAGAAAATATTCAAGGATTAATTTTTGTACAAATTAAAATAACCATTTAATTTTTGAAGAAAAATGTTTTTCTTGTCAAAAATGTTCCCAAAGACTTTGTCTTTGAGAAAAGGCACACATAGGTACACAAAAAAATAGCATGCTAGAAAATAGTAAACGTTTTCATGCTTTTCTATTTTTAAACCTAAGTGTCCAAATAATAGAATTAAACACATTAATTAATTAATTAATGATCTTGTTTAACCCTAAAATCCCTTACTAATATTTTTATGCAAATATATTCCAAGAATATAAACTATTGCAAAAATATTAACTTCACTTGGTATAGGACACAAAACGAAAAAGAAAAAAAATAAAATAAAATTGCAAAAAATAGCTGACAGTCCAATGCACCAACCATACCGGATTCGCGCCCGAATGGCCTGCTGTCCACCGCGCCGCACCGGATCGCCTTCCAGCCACTGCCCATGGATCCGCCCGCGCTCGTGACCCGCGACCGCTTCTCCTCAGTTGCCGACCCGCGCACTCGCCTAATAACCCGCCGCTCGACCCGTGCAATTCAATTTCATATTCACAATTGAAAACAGCTCAATTTCCACGCAATCCGGCTCAGCTCCATGGCGCGAACAACGCGGCTTCTGTCACAATTTCGGTAGAGGCTCGGCTCGGCTCAAACGGCTTAGGAATAGTTCTCTTCTTTGTTTTTTCTTATTTTCCACGTGAAATTTGCAGAGCCTTCTGCTCTTTGAATTTTGCTTATTTCTTTGGCTTCTTTGGACATTTTTACTTACAAAAACACAACTACCTATACCATTTTAAATTAGGTTTACACGATCAAACATCAAAGCCATAAATTATTATAGAGATACCTATGCTTCAACCGTGAAGCTCACAGTCATGCTATCCCATACCAAAACAGCAAAGGATCACAGGTATAATCACCAAACAATCATCTTCTCCATTTTTATTAACTACCATGCTTCCTAAGTTGATCAAAGAACCATTGGCTTTGATACCACATTCATGGGCAGAAACAGAGAAGCATGCTTGAACGGAAAAAAACAGAGGAAAAAAAAATGCAAGCCTTAAAGGTCGTATGGAAACTTTAAGATCACACCTTTGCGCACTTTAAACCTGCTAGGTTGAGTAGGAGTGGATTGAATGACAGGAATCGCTTCGCCATGCCCACTTGAAGAAGCTTCAGGTTGAAAACCCGCTAGCCTCCTATTTCGCCTTAGTTGCATGATCGCCAGGCCTTTCAGCTCTCAGAATATGCCACTGCCCAACCTCTAATCGGTGAACACAACGGTGAAGAAGAACAGTCTCAATTCTCCTTGGTTCTCTTGCTATTGGTTACCCAAGCTCCAAGGAGAACAAATAAATGTGAAGAGACGTGAGAGAGAGAGAGAGCTACATGACTCTTGTTGTTGTTAGGGAGATTAGGGTTTTTCTTTCTCCAGAGACTTGTTTATTGGTCAGCCAAAACTAGGTATCTAATTATCTGATAAACATATCCCCGCGATATCATATTTCAAACACCCGGGTGTTATCCTGAGAATAAGTTTGGCTTAACCCTAAACTCATCTGAACCGTATCTAGAAAAAATCCTACGGTCTAAGCAATTGGGCCGAAATAATATTTATTATTTTTCTTGGACCCAAAATGTCCAAAATAATAAATATTAATTATTTATTTCTTGGACTTATATAAATAACCCAATAAATAGTTAAACATTAATTATTTCCCCTAGTTTAAGCCCAGGTTAATTTTCAAATTATTCATACTGGACCTAGGCCCTGAATAAATAATTAATCAATTAAACCAGATAATTAATTTCTCACACCTCCTATTTTTATTTATTTATTTATTTTATTCCAGTCTAGTAATAAATTAGATTTCCTGAATAAAATAAAATAAAATAAAATAAAATCCTCTTGAACTGAGACCAATTCCTCAACCCAAAAATAGTTAGGACTTACGGGCTATTCCGAGGACCAAAAAGACACATCGCCTTGGCTGCTAAAATGACCAAAATACCCCTGCTATATAGATAGCTGTATTTTGCATTTTAAATATTTCCTAATATCACGATAAGGAAATATTGACCCCAAGGACAATGCTGCATTAGCAAAGTCTCCGACCTACAGGTGAAATGACTAAAATACCCCTCTACACATCACCGTACATTTAGAGAGGAAGAAGTGTACTAACACCCATCTAAATGACATCTACCATCCTTAGGCTACTAGTCCAATGATCCATGACTTCCTGGAGTGTTTCCGCTTTCCATGGTAGCTATCCTAAAGCACACATCCAAGTCATGTTTCCCAGGGCCTTGGACATTTTAGACCGTTCGGACAACCACAAGGGGCGATATAGTGTAGAAACTATCTTGTACAAGTCTGTCTTAACTAACTAGTTACATATACCCAATACACAAGTATATTGGTTCTACTATAGAACCTCAACTATAGCATATCAAAGCATATGCTTCCAGCTTCGTCAGACTACCAACTCATACTCAAGTCGTAAAGTACTAGTCCACGCTGTAGCAGTAATAGTCTAGGTTTCTATCATATAGTACTTTTAGAAACCACTACAACGGGTCCTGTCTTACGTATTCGAAATACGCTTATGTCATGAAGTGAGTGGACTACTCACTGGCTGAAGGTAAGCCATTCCCCATTTGGAATTCATAACATAATAACCTAAACATGATGAGATTCCCAGTCTCATCAATAGGTTAAGAACAAATGTTTATGTGTTTAATAACCTGTGATCCATACCTTACTGTGAAAGACCACCATTCACATAGATCACTTATTTAAACACAATGGGTCTGTTACGAATGAAAATTGTGCATAAACAAAAAGTAAATTCACAAATAATTTCTGAAAATAAATTAATTTATTAAAATATTCGATTTTACATCAGAAACCTAGTCTTAGAGGGCATACAATCTAACACTTTCAACTGGTGCTCATTAGGTACACACAAACAATCTAAAAAATACAGAACTCCCGCTTCATCCTATTGAAAATCACTGCCTTGCTGTTTAAGCTCCTTGTTCTTGAAAAGTTGAAATTCCACATTACTTTGCTGAGCTTCAATGATTTCCCGTCTTAGATCTAGTATCAATCTCATATTGCTAACAATAATCCTCTCTTCTGGCACTTCCATTCTTCTATCTAGCACTTCTTGTACAGCTTAAATCTCCTGCACTCTTAGCCTGGCCATTTTGACTTTACAGCTTAGGGCACCAGCAACGACGTTAGCCTTCCCGGGATGGTTGTTGATAGGACAATGATACTCTTCCAAAAATCCATCCATCTCCGCTGCCTCAAATTCAAATCCTTGTGGGTGAAGATGTATTTTAGGCTCTTGTGATCCGTAAATACTTCATACTCAGCTCGATACAAGTAGTGCCACCATTTTTTTAAAGCAAATACAATAGCAGCCAGCTCCAAATCATGCGTGGGATAATTGACTTCATGAGGCTTCAACTTTTGAGAAGCATCAGCAATTACCTTCCTATCTTGCATTAATATTGCTCCAAACCTTCTTTTGAAGCATCAGTATATAGAGCGTAAGGCTTATCTCCCTCTGGCAAACTCAACACGGCTACTGTCATTAACGTCTGCTTCAGCTCTTGGAAACTCTTTTTGCATTTCTCATTCTAGACAATGGGTATGTCCTTCCTTAGTAGTCGGGTCATAGGTGATGCTAGCATTGAGAACCCTTTAATAAACCTCCTATAATAGCCGGCCAATCCCAAGAAGCTTCAAATCTCCGTGATGTTCTTTAGTTGCTTCCAGTTCGAAACTGCTTCAACTTTTGCTGGGTCCATCTTGATTCCATCCTTGGTTGCCACATGGCCAAGAAATGACTCACTATCCAGCCAAAACCCGCACATGCTAAATTTGGCATAAAGCTTGTGCTCTCTTAGCTTTTCCAATACCAGTTTCAAATGTTCTACATGATCCTCAAGATTCTTAGAGTATATGAGTATGTTGTCGATAAAGACCACTACAAACTTGTCTAGGTAGGGTTGGAAAACTCAATCTATCAAATTCATAAATACCGCTGGTGTATTTGTCACCACAAACTCGTAGTGACCATATCTTGTGTCAAAGGCCGTCCTGGGAATATTATCCTCCTTTATTCTCACTTGATAATATCCTTACCTTAAATCTAGCTTGGAATAGAAACTGGACCCTTATAACTGGTCGAACATCTCATCAATTAATGGTAGAAGATACTTATTCTTGATGGTTAGGTTGTTCAACCCTCGGTAATCGATACACAACCTTAAGGTCCCATCCTCCTCCTTTACAAATAGCATTGGAACTCCCCAAGGTGACGTGCTAAGTCTTATGCAACCTTACCTCACCAACTCCTCTAGCTACTCTTTCAATTCCTTCAACTCTACCAGTGCCATTCGATATGCGGTCTGGGATACCGGTTCCGCTCCTGGAGCTAAATTAATGGTGAACTCATCTTCTCAGTTGGGAGGTAGAGAAGTGAGTTTCGTAGGAAATATGTTGGGAAAATCTCTTTCCACCTCAGTATCTTTGAAGGTGTACTGATCCTTTGGCTTATTTATCACATAGGCCAAATATCCTGGACATCCTCACTTTAACAATTTTTGAGCTTTTGCTCGAGCTATCAAAAACTTCAACTCTTTTACTCTCTTGCCGTTGAACTCCAACACATCACATCCCGGTCTAATGAACTGAATAGACTTATTCTTACAGTCTACTTTAGTCCCATGCTTAGCTAGCTAATCCATACCCATAATCAAGTTATAGTCATCAATAGCTAAAACTATCAAATCTCTCTCTAATCTTTCCCTTCCCAGTTCAATCTTACAATTCTGCACATACCGATCTGCTTGCACGATTTTCCCCAAGGTCGTACTCACGAACAAGGTAAAACATAGTTGTACTCCATCCCAACCCAAAAGATATGCACAATTCCTATTTAAATAGGAATGGGTGCATCTAGGGTCTATTAATGCATTAATTGAATGACCTTAGATACTAAATGTACCTTTCACCTATGGTTTCTGAGTTTCACTTCCGGAGGCTCCCGCAACATTGGCTCGATTGGCTCCTGTGGTATGAGCTAGGTTTCCTTGCCTGATTCAGAGAAGTTTAGGGCAAGCATTTCATAGATTATTCAGGTCTCTGCAATTGTAGCATTTCTGCTCAGCTCCATACGACTAAAAATTTTTCTCTGTATGACCGCTTTTCCCGCAGTGTCGACATAATGGAAGATTCTGTGCAAGACCAACTGGTGCCATTCATGCTTGCTTCCATTAGTTCTGCTATTGCTGGATGGCAGACCGCTTATTGGGTTGCTGCCTCTGGAACAATCTCGACAGTTGTCTTGGCGGCAAGAAATGTCTTGATACCATCCTACTGTGATCCTTGTTCTCAGTCCGCGTCGTTGTGTCCACGACCCCTGAATAAGTCATTAGTGGAGAAAGTACCAACGCCCTTCTTAACTCCTGCCTCAATCCCTTGACAAATTGCCTTATTCTGTTCTGCTTGGTATTCACTAGCCTTTTGCAGTATTTTGATAGCTGAGTAAAACGTGCTGCATACTAAGCAACAGTTATGCCCTCTTGCTTTAAATTTTGGAATTTGTCTTCCCATTTCTCCACTATCCAATGAGGGATATATTATGCTCTGAATACTTCCATGAAGTTGGCCTACGTCCAGTCCTGATCTATCATCTCCTAGTCATCTTGGACTCGTCGCCACTATGCTTGGGCTGGGCCTCTCAGTCTAAATACAGCAAATTTCACCATTCGCTTCTCAGTGTATTGGAGCGTAGTGAAGATGCCCTCTATTTGTTCTACCCACTGTTCTGCTTTTTGGTCTTGCTCGGTTTCTCCCAAGAAGTTGGGAGCTTGAAATTTTAGAAACCTCTCCAATGCTTCATCTTCCCCCTTCAGATCCTTCTGCTTAGTTAGGGTTTGCAGAATCTCAGTCATTTTGTGGAATGCTTGCCCCATAGTTACGCTGATAGGTTCTTTCGATCCCATTTTTGGCTCGGTTCATTATCATTCCCTCGATTTGGTGATGGCAATTGAGTTGTATCAAACTCCAGTGTCATGGGCTCTGTCTCAAGAACTCTTTTGCTGGATGTGGCTGCACGATGCTTGGATGACATTCTAAACCATGCCCCAGATAATGAGTTTATGCATCAAAGTTTAAAACATTTAAATCAAGCATGCATTCATATTCATGTTTTAGCAAAAGAAAATTAAATGCAAGTTTTGCATAAAGAATTGTATTTTTTTTTTTAAGATTAGAGTACGCCAAGTATTCTTATTTGCATAAATTTTGAAATAAAGAAATAAACATGAATGGACTCCTAGCACAAGAGTTTATTGAAAACTATAAATAAAAAAATCCCTAGGCATAGTAGAACTTGGCCCTTCTAATCCTCATCAGAGTCTTTAATGTCAGCATCATACAACCATCCTCCTGAATTCCTAGAAAAGTCTATCCCTGCCCCATTCACGAACCTATAGTCTATTGGCTCCTTCCCGAGTCTCTTAGAACTCTCCCCAGTTTCAACATGGTTGGGTGGGGGTATAAAAGAAGGTCTAGGTGGAGATTCATAGTCTATCTCCCTTGGGTCATCGTTATCCGCTGTCAAATCAATCACGAGGCTATGTGGGAGTGGGACATAATCGATGCCAATTTCCTTATCCTCACTATCAGTAACTAAGTCTATTACAGGTATTGGAGGTGGCTCAATAATCTGAACCTCATTATCACTGCTCTTGTCCAAAGGTATGATTGGTTTAGGTGCGGGCTGCGGTGTAGGCTAAGGTACTCATAAATCTTCTAGGTGGATGCCATTACTGCTCCTTCCTTATAGTTCTAAGCATTCTAACCATCCTATAGCATAAATAAGCTAGGTTAGTCAAAGGATTTAACCTAAATAAAACAAAGAATATACTATCAATAATTGTCTAAACCTCGGCTCTGATACCATATGTAACACCCCACTACCTATGCCCCATTAGGGCTGGGGATGTTGCCCCGTCCACAAGACAAGAGGTCTTTATAACTAGGACAAAAAAAATGAAATACTTCAACATTTAACTTATTACAACCCAAAAATACATAAACAAATTCAAAAATAAATGTCTGCTACTGTCTCTCAAAAGCAATACATAGGAAAAATAACAAAGTGTCTTCAAGACATAGGAAACATTCTAGCTAATGGCCTTCATAGTAGGATCAACCTAAAAACATGGTATAAAAGGTGGTGAGATAAAAATCTTAGCAAGCCATATGTGCTTTGAGTGTTTCAGGTAAAACAGTTCATGTGTGCAAGTTGTAAAAGTTTTATAAGAGAAAGTGCTAGCAAGAATTAAATAAATGTCATAAATGAAGAGTGGTGTTTTGCTTTCCAAAACAAACATGTGCACAATAACTACAACCGCTCAAAAGAGGTAGCCATAGCACCACACTTCGTGCACCATGACAATATAACGATCAGAATGCCACACGTTGAGTATACTAACACAAGGTAGGTGTATGACCTACTAGGTGAGATACTTGTCCCTCTCTACACCCAAGCTTACCGGTTGTCCATTGCAAAAACACACAGTCCACTTAACTGAACTTCCTAGCTCGGACCGGTATGACCTACAAGACTGGCATCCTATCCAGGAAGGACTCACCCTTCAGAGGTGGCCACCTACTGAGAGACATACCCTATCCCTTCAAAGACTAGTCATAGTAGTCTACCCTTATTAAGTACTCAACGTTGTTTGTCCCACTTCGGAGAAATGTGATCATACAATGATTCACTTGAAAATAGTAATTAAGGTTTCTAAAATTCATGTCAAAGTTAGGTTTTAGGAAATGTTTAGCATTTTTGTGTAAAATTGCTTGTTTAATTTCAAATGGTTTGCATGACTGAAATGAAAAGGAAAATTGTCCTTAATTACCTTTACAGAACAAATGTTCGTATACTCTGAGTTTGGCTTGCCACATTAATCTTTGGTCTTCAAATAATTCCATGCGGGAACTTACCTGATCCTTCGCTCTTCCTGGATTCAAAAGTCTTCCAAGGTCAACCTAACCACGCCTGGGGTAAACACAAGGTATAAGATAACATTCGAACCATATCTGTCTTACATAAATAATTCCTAGTTCAACTAGTCACCACCACAACTTACCATGACCATAATGTCTCAGGCTTTAATACTAGTTGATAAAGTATTTTATAAAATACATCTAGCTTGAGAAGTTAAAATAAATAGGGGTTACAAAATAAATAATAATAATTTATGGTTCCAAATAATAACTTATGAGTATTATTGCTAAGAAAGAAACTAGTGTAAAATATTAGATAATCCTAAGTCCTAAATAATATTGGTAAATGGTAATATTTAAATAGTATCATTATAAATAATAAATTACACCTAATTTTTAATTATTAATTAACATATAATAAATAACCAATAAAAGTAATAATAAGTGAATTTTCTTAATTTATTGATTAATAAATAATAAATATTAATATAAATAATATTTAAGGATATAGATAAAAGTTTTAATAAGGCCAACTAATATTATTAATATGGTCTACAAGGTCATTTGATATTAATTATTTCTAATATTTTATTATTTATTTTTAATAAAAAGATCTTATTTATTTAACAAATAGAATAATAATATTTTTTAAATAATATAATATTTCAAACCTACCTATTGTCTCCGAATTTTATAGGTTAAATTGAATAATAATTCTAATTAAATTAATAACAATAAGGTTAGTAAAATAATTCTAGAATTAATAGAAAATCGCTTTCCCAATAATTTTCTATTGCTAGAGAAGGACTATGAACATATTCTCACATAACTTATTAATTCATCCATGAACATACACTTGAATAAACATATACTAACACATGGATAATATCCTTCTAGGCATAATTATCATCTATGGCTTTATTGAAAAATAAGAACAGAAAGGCCTAATCACCAATGGTGTCATAATATCTAACATGCATCAAAACATCCATAAATTCCTTTAATCATGATTAGCATATTATGATTCAAAAGAAAAATCCATAAAGCCTAATCATACATCCAAACTCTCATGTCCTAACTTCATCCCTTTCATCCACATACATATACTCAACCCCTACTTTTTTTATTCATCCTATCAAAATCTAGGAGTTATGATTCTAGAAATTAAAAAAGGAAGATTCAAGAAAAAATACTTGATGGATGATTGCTTTGATGAAAGCTTCATGGGTTAATGAAGATCCACACGAGCTTGAGAGCGTTTAGTGGTCGAAAAAATATCCATGGTTGATTAGGACCATTTCGGCCAGAGAGAGAGAGAGAGAGAGAGAGAGAGAGAGAGAGAGAGAGAGAGAGAGAGAGAGAGATGAATGCCATTAGAAAGAGATATTAGAAATTGAGTTGAAGAGAATGAAAAGGAGGTTGTTCTTATTTTACCTTTTGGTGTTATTGGAACCTTCAACAAAAATGTTGATTTTGATCCGTTTGGAAATTCTACTTCACGTGATTTAGTGTTTTAAAGGCCAGAAACGAAGACTATAGGTTGAATATAGATGATCTGGAGTGTTTGGGAGTGATTGGAGGTGTTTAGGATGGGTTTAGACTCAAAGATGAGAAGTGTGTGCTCTTGGTGTTCTTGGTCTTTTTGAGAGAGTTTGAGAGAAAATAGCATCGAGAATTGCTGGAATTGTGTTGGCCGAATGGCCTAGTGGAGATGGGTGTTCTGGTTTTCAAGAATAAGGGAGAAGATTTTTAGATTTTTTTGAAATTCAAATAGAGGAAAATGAGGAGTTGTTTGAGGTAAAAGATTAGTTAATGGTGTATGTTCATGGAAGGTCTTTTGTCCTTTAATGGTGTAAGGCTGAACTAGCTAGGCTTTATGCAAAGAATGAAGGGTTGTTCAGTTCATTGGGCTTGCTGAAAATGGTCTATAATGGCAAAGAATTTCTGGTTTGATCACTTGCTATAGGAGTGTTTTAATGCAGCATAAATCCGGAATTTAGTTTGAAGTTTGAATAAGTTTTTGATAGAGAAATCTTAGGAGCTTTTTGAGGTGTGATCATGGAGTCCAAACATTCAAGATTGGTGTGGAGGCCATGGTGTTCAGTCCATTGCTGAACAAGGTCCGAATTGCAGAGGTTTGAGTGAAGAATTTCGGCCCTTGCCTTGAGAAAACAGGCTGGAAAATTTTTGGATTTTAATGCTGCAAGAACACTTGGAATGGAGATGCTTTTGTTGCAGAAATTTCTGCCTTCTTTGGCCCGATTTGTAGCTGGTTCATAAGGGTGTTTGAAGGTCTTTTAATGGTGGTTTTCCAGCCTTCCTCTTGAAGAAACACAAAGGAAGTTCCAGTTGTTCTTATTTCCTAATGGTGGCTTCAAATTCCTGCTTCAATGCAGCAAAATTGCTGAAACAAAATTCTTGTTTTGGAAGGGTTGTGTAGTACGAAAATTCACTGAATTTCCAGCCTTCAACCTTTCACGAAATGACATTTTTCTGGCAGTAATTGGGTAAGAAAGTTGGTAGAAAATTTTGAGAACAACCGTGAAAGAATTCTGGAAAATTTTCTAGATTTCCCTTTACCTAAACATGAACAAGATGAAGATGGAGTTTCAAGGAATAGCTATGGTGTTTTCTTTTCCTTGGAATTCCTACCTAAATTTCCTCCCTATTTTTGGCCACATCTATCCCAGAAGAGCTGATTTTTTAATTCTAATGATAGGTATTTATCACATAATTTTTTTTTTGGAAAAAATGGATTAATGAATTAATGATAGTTTAAATTATTAAGTTGTTAGGACAAGGCTAGCAAGATTAAAGGGAACAAGAATTCGTCTAGAATCCCTTTTAGTTCAAGTTCATATGATCAAGACATTCCCTTCATGTCTCCCTTAAGACAACATTCGTATCTTTAAGGAATGTAAGAAAATCGAAAATTCAAACTTGGTTAAGATAATCATGAATAAAACTTAAGTGATGGGATTTCAACTTAAAACCTTAGAGATTAATTCACAAAACTCTAACCACTTAACCACAAAAACTCTTATTCTTATTTTCTCACCCAAATATTTTTCTTGTCTAATCCTCAAGCTGTCATCATATTTTTACTTCAAGCAAAATTACCTTTTTACCCTTTCTACCCAACAAGCATTAATAAACCATTTAATCCATAAACTACGATTCTAAGGCACATAAAATCATTCAAATAGTATATTTTTATGCATGATGACATGATATGCATCCCATCCCCCTTACTCCAAGGTTGGTTTTAGGTGATGTTTCACATTGGGACCTCTAGCTTACGGTAGCAAGTAAAAGATTATGTGCTGCGATGTACTTATTTTTTCGATGACACACGGATTGAGTATTGGAGGTAGTAGTCTCAATACAATGATACGTGGTGCCAAAGTCAAGGCCTATGGGACCTGTATACTTGCTAACCTTCTGTTGGAGAAGTGCCTGTGATTTGGGAACTGGGATAACGATTTAAAATCTGAAATACAATTTTCCAAAAATGATTGAGTTCTGAGTAAATTCTTTTCCTTAGAGTGTTTTGAAATTGTTTCCAATAGGAAAAGAATTAAATACTATTTCACAAAACTTTTATGTTCTCTGTTCTTTCATAAATCACTTGCACACGTAGGATTCACTGGGTGATTTTTCACTCAGACGTGTCTTTCATCTTACCTTTTTGTAGGATCCACAGCTGAGCAGACCTACGAATAGAAGGACGATACCACAGAGTTAGCAATATAGGTCTGGACGGCTTTCTTTTTTATCATGTACTTTGTTCTGTTGCGTATAGAGATGGCATGTACGAGATTCTCTGATATATGTATATATGTGACCATCAGTATAGGATATTGTTAAGTCTGGACCTTATATATATTTACTCTATTATTTTCATTATAAAGACACCTTGTCCAGGAAACAACACGGGGCGACACCTGGTGGTGATATGTTTCCGCTGTTGCCTTTAATAGGGGTGTTACAATTGGTATTAGAGCTAGATTTTATAGAACTATGGTATCATCATAGGAATTGAAAGAACTCTTTAGTATATAGGTATGGCAGATAGGAATAATAAGCACAAGCACCTGGTGGATAAGAGTAGTGATGAAGGGAAACAAGTGAGAGCTCGAGTTGAAAAAATCTGGAAAGATTAGGAAGATCTACTGAGCGGGTGTGCCGGGATATTTTCTTGTAATAGGACATGGTCTTGGTAGCCGCGATGCACCTCATCTCGCTGGGAGTTCATTTGACCCAGCAGTATCTGTCGTTACACCGTTTGCGCAAAATCTTAGTATGGTGGGGACATCATTGCCACATAAGGAGGAGGGTAGCGATTCTAATGAGTTTGATGGTGGTGTTGAGTCGCGCCATCAGGATGGTGATTATGATAATGAGGATAGCATCCCCGATGGCATAGTACTACCTAAGGATGATGAGGAGGTATTCGGTAGGGACGTGCCGGGAGTGCTTGAGGAGGAGATGTTGGGTTTGGAGGTTGTTGATGAAGGAAAGGATCGAGTGGCACCTGTGGTAAAGGAGCCTAAGGAGGATTTAGAGATAGACTTAGAGTTATTGGCTTGGTTGCACCTAGATACTTATGGAGATGAGGAGGTTGATGTAGCAGAGTCTTATACAGTTTCTACTGATGTAGCACCTCTTATATCAGACAGCGATGGTGATGAGCTGGGGGATGATATGTATATATATATATATATATATATATATATATATATATAGTATGATATGTATAGTTCGATTGGTGTATATGACTGTGTGCTCAACACACAAATTTTGTAATGACTTTATGATAAATGAGAATGAATATATATTATGTTTTTGCTATATGCATTATGCCCATTTTTATGATTATTTTTGAGCGGTGTTACATTGTTATATCGGTAAAATCTTATGAACTGTACAAATGCCTCCTAAATGGACCTCTGGACGATCATCCCAGGTTACTCGAAATAACCTTGAGCTGATGGTGGAGGAACTACAGGCAGAAGGTCCCCACCTTACAATCTTAGACCACCCCATGTTTTAGACCTTCCAAAAAATGGCTGACACTATCCAACAACTGACTGAGACTGCCACTGGATTAAACAAGAATACTAAGGTAAATAAGGGTATAAGTAAGGGAAGTCAGCAAAGTGAAGTCGAATCGGATTGAGCCCTTGAGCGCTTTTTGAAATTTCACCCTTAGCGATTTCAAGGGTGACTTGATTTAGAATAGGAGGCAGAAAGTTAGATTGAACAGACGGAAAGAATTTTTATAGCCCTAAATTATTTAAAGCAAAGGAAGGTATAACTTGCTACATTTTAGTTGAAGGACCTAGCCAAGATTGGTGGGCAAGGAAAATGAATCAATGAGAATGCGAGTGGATAGATTTTAAGGCCTATTTTAAGAAAGAGTTTATTCCCATTTGGGTGATACAAAGGAAGGAGGATGAATTTCAAGCCTTTCGGTGAGGGGGCCGTACGGTGGGGCAATATACTACTGAATTCACTAGACTATCAAAATATTGCCCACTTTTGGTCCATTTAGAAGTAGATAGGGTTAGACGTTTTGTGAAAGGTTTACGGCCAGAGCTGAAAAGAGTATTTGCAAATATGGCTCCTACTGGTTAAAACGCTGCAATAGAGATGGCCTCCAGGATAGAAATGGCTGATATTAAATAGGCAGGTGAAAGGAACTAAGGCGAATTTCAGGGTATGAATCATAATAGACCTGGAGTATCCCGTTGGTAGAAGAAAGGGAAGATGCAAATAAGGGAAGGCCCGACTACCTCGAGGACTACCCTTCTTTAAATGCTTCAATTATGGGGAGATGGGGCATAAGGCTTTAAATTGTCCTCACCCACGAAGGATAAGAGGATGGAGTCGATCGGGAGGCAATGGCCAAGGATAAAGGTCAAAATTTGGAAAGGAAAACCCAAGACAAGCTTCTACCTCTACAATTGGACCCCCCAAACCGCAAGTAAACGCTTGGGTGATGGCATTAGAGAAGACAGACAACTAGGCTACAGTAGTGGAAGGTACACTCATTTTTTTTTTTAATCATAATACTAAAGTATTGGTATATCCCGGTTCTATGCAAAAGAATTGGTAGATCTTAGTTCCATGCATTCCTTGGTTGCTAATTCATTTCTTGATTCTATAGGAATAAAGGGGGAAGAAATTTCATATGAAATGATTATCAGTACCCTATAGGGAAAGTAAATGAATAGTGAGAAAATACATAGGAATTGTAAGATTTTGGTAGGAGACGAAGTATTGGGAGGAGATTTGATATGTTTGCCCATAGAGGATTATGATGCTATCTTGGGTATGGATTGGCTATCTCAGCATCATGCTTAAGTTGATTGTATACATAAGGTAGTACATTTTCATCGGCCTGGGAAACCTATATTGGAATTTGTAGGTGAGGCTGGATAAAAATTAATGCTTTTGTATAGGGACTTAAGGCCCAGAAGATGATTAGAAAAAGGTGCACATGATAATTAGCTTATGTAATCAATAAACCAGTAGAGGTTAAGAAGCCCCAAGATGTTCCTATTGTGAATGAGTATTGAGATGTGTTTCCAGTAGAATTGAAAGTGTTACTGGTGGAGAGAGAAGTAGAGTTTTCTATTGATCCAGTGCCATCGGCAGAACTAATTTCAAGGACCCCTTATAGAATAGCACCCACAGAATTACAGGAGCTCAAGAAACAAGTACAAGAATTGATGGATCAAGGGTTTATTTGACCAAGTACTTCACTGTAGAGAGCATCTATATTATTTATTAAAAAGAAAGATGGGTCATTACGAATGTGTATAGATTATTGAGGGCTGAATGCAGTGACAGTAAAGAATAAATATCCATTGCCCATGGTTGATGAACTATTTGACCAGTTGTAAAGAGCTGGATGTTTTTTCAAATTAGACTTGAGGCAAGGATATTACCAAGTCTGGATTCTAGAGGAAGATATATCGAAAACTACATTTAACATTTGATATGGACATTTTGAGTTTGTGGTGATGCCCTTTGGTGTTACTAATGCCCCTACTATTTTTCTGGACTTAATGCACCGGACATTCTGGCGGTACTTAGAGAATTTTGTGGTTATATTCATAGTTGACATTCTAGCGTACTCTAAAGATCCCCCAAGAACATGAACAACACCTTCGAAAAGTATTGGGAAAGTCAAGAAAAGCCAAAATTGTATGTAAAGTTCAGTAAATGTGAATTTTGGTTACAAGAAGTAGCATTCTTGGTACATGTGATATCCAAAGATGGGATTACCATAGATCCTGCAAAAGTTGAGGCAATAACAAATTGGAAACATCTCAAGACTCCATCTGAAATACAAAGTTTCCTGGGATTGGCAGGGTATTATCAGAGATTTATTGAGGGATTTTCTAAGATAGCTTTACATTTGACTCTACTCACCCAAAAGAAAGTTCCCTATGTGTGGACCGAAAAGTGTGGGGAAAGTTTCCAAGAACTGAAAAGGAGGTTAAACTCTACCCTTGTTTGGCATTGCCGAAAATGCACAAACCTTATGATATGTACATAGATGTATCAAATGAAGGATTGCGAGCAGTATTGATACAGGAAGGAAATGTGATAGCCTATACTCTAGGAAACTGAAACCCCATGAGCAGAATTATCCTACGCATGACCTAGAATTGGCAGCTATTATATTTGCTCTTAAGAAGTAAAGGCATTATTTTTATGGAGCCGTGTTTGAAATTTTCATTGTCCACAAAAGTTTAAAGTATATTTTTACTCAGAAAGATTTGAATATGGGATAACGTCGGTGGATGGAATTTCTAGAAGAATTTTAGTTTTTAATTAAGTATCATCCTCGGAAGGTAAACACCGTACCAGATTCCCTTAGTAGGAAGGAAAATTTATTTGCCCTTCGGATGTTACAAATCCTAGAATTGGAAACATTTGTAGTAAATGGAGAAATAAGGCTGAGTAATATTTCCATTCAACCTACTTTTCTGTAGTAGTTGAAGGAAGAGCAAGATAAAGATGAAGAGTTGCAAAGATTAGTGCAAAAAGAGGTGGATAAAGGAGGAGATAAGTTTCAAAGCCACAATGATGGAATTATTTGTTACCGAGATTGGTATTGTATCACGCAGTAGTCTGCGATGAGACAAGATATTTTAACGGAGGCATATCGGAGTAAGTATACAATTCATCCGGGAGCCATGAAGATGTATTAGGACTTAAAATGATATTATTGGTGGATTGGTATAAAGAAGGATATCTCAGATTTTGTAACTCAATACTTAACTTGCGAGCAAGTGAAAGCTGATTAGTAACAGCCTGGAGGGTTATTGCAGCCGTTACCAACTCCATCATAGAAATGTGATGAAATTACTATGGATTTCATTATAGAATTATCTATGGCAGTAGGGTGGTGAGGTACTTCGCGGGTGATAGTGGATCAACTGATGAAGTCTGCTCATTTCATCCCTATCATTCAATGTGATTCTTTAGAGAAGTTGAGTAAAATCTACATAAAGGAAGTAATCAGACTTCACAAAGTATCCTCTAGTATTGTATTGGATTGAGACCAAGAATTACTTCGAAGTTTTGGGCTAAGTTGAAGCAAAGATACAGGACGACATTAAAATTCAGTATAGCAGCGCACCAAAAAACGGATGGATAGAATAATGTGTGAATAGGGCTTTGGAAGATATACTATGGACTTGCGCTTTAGATTTTGGAACCAAGTGGATTGATAATTTAGCATACGCAGAATTTGCCTACAACAACAGTTATCAATCAACCATCAGAATGGCCTTGTTTGAAGCTTTACATAGAAGGAAATGTTAGTCCCCATTGTATTAGGAAAGTTTAGGATGGAGAACGGGTGAACATGATGCTTTTGATCTCGAAAAGGTTCGACAAGCTGTAGTAATGATCAAAACCAAGTTGGAGGCAGCACAGAATAGGCAGAAAAGTTATGCGGATCGACATAGGAGATATTTGGATTTTGTTGAAGGGGATCATGTATTCTCGAAGTTAACCCCACACCAATAATTAGGAACCAAAGAACAAGGGAAGAAATTAGTGCCTAGGTACGTAGGACCATTCCCTGTTGTCGAGAAGATTAGGAAAGTAGCTTACCAGTTGGAGTTACCCATAGAGCTTCAAGGAATTTACGACCGATTTCATGTCTCCCAACTTCGGAAGTATGTGGCTGACCTTTCCCACATTTTGAATGAAGAACCTATTGAGATGACTCCAAGTTTGAAGTATGAGGAAAAGCCTATTAGGATCTTTGCGTATGCTGAAAATGAATTGTGGAATAAGAAGATTCCAGTTGTAAAAGTGTCGTGGAATCATCACCCAGTGCAACATGCAACTTGTGAAATAGAGGTAAAGATGTTGAAATGGTACGCAGAACTATTCCAAGTGTAAGTTAATTTCGAGGATGAAATTTTTGTAAGAAGGGGAGAATGTAACACCCCGCCTTTTTACTTTTGATTAGCTACTATTTGTATTAGAATGGGAATTTGTATCGATCTCCAGAACAAAAGTTGATCAGTACAATAAGACGAATATTTTGGTATAATAACATTTTGTCAAGACTTGGATGTAATTATTGGATTTGTTTTACCCGTATCCTAAATCTTTGGAAAGGCAACTATTGTTAACAAAATAAGAATTTGAGGGTACGCTGAAAAGAGAAAATGATTAGTGCGATTAAACACATGTTTTGGTGTGAATTATGCTACCCGAGGTATCGGGGGCATTTTCATTATTTTTATCGCACCTGCGACTTTGACCTCAAATTTGACCAAATAGAGAAGGAATTGAGGAATTTAAGGATTACCAATGGATTCAGTCGAATTTTTGGAGTTGGATAGTGAAATAAAATATTTTTTCGTTACCGACCCGATTTTAGTCATTTCTGAAGAAAATAGGAAATCATGATTAAAATGGTACGTGTGGCATTTTGTGATTGGTAGCCCACGGGCATGTGTCAATTTAAGAGAGGTTGCATGAAGGTTTCGTGCAAGATGCATGGAATTAAAGGGTTACAAAATAAATAAAGAATTGTGTGTAATTTTGTAATTGGAACACCTCACTTGTGGGCCCGTTTGATTAAGGTCTTGAGCTATGTAATTGGCTAATATTTGGATCAATAGAAGATGAATGAATGGCTGAAAATTGGCCAAAAATTTTGGCAGCCATGCAAGAAGAAATGAAGGGAATTTTTGTGGAGGAAAAAGGGTGGTTGGTGTGTAAAAATTTCATTGGAAAACACCTAAGCATATCCACCATTCAATTAAACAAAAATAAGTAATGAAGAGCCATGATTGAAGGGTTAATGGCGGTCAGGAGGGGCTGTTAAATAGCCACAAATTCGGCAGCCACGAAGGAGAAAAACCAAGAGAAAAATAAAACAAACAAGAGAGAGAAAAAAGATAAGTGTGTGTTCTTGGTGTTCTAGGTGAAGTTTTGAGAGTGCTTAGAGCAAAATCACCCCAAATAGCCTAAAATACAAGGTAAAACCCTATGTTAGTTGAATTAAAGTTGTTGTTGGGTGAATTATGATTATGTTCTTGTGAATTTTAACATGAAACCATGACTTTCATGTCTTGATTTCGGATCAAAGCTAGGGTTTGTGACCTATTGTATATGAGCCTTGTATATGCTTGTATATGTACCGGTTGCCTAAGGGTCTTGGAATGGTTTTTTTTGTAGGGACAAAATGAATAATTATGGTGGTTTGAAGGGTTATTTTTGGTTTGGGAGATGATGATTAAAGTAGAGTAAAAATAGAATTTAGTTGGCTGGAAAAATGAATTATATTAGCTTTGATTAGAAAAGATGAATGTGTGTTGAATAAGTGTGACTCTTTTGAGCTATTAGAATCTTGAAATTACAGAATTAAAGTTGATTGGAAGAAAAATGGAATGGATCAATGGTTTCAAGGTGATAAAGACTAAAGGAAAACAAAGGAAAGCATGAATAGTGGAATTAAGGTAAAACTACTGGATCTGTTTTTGCCCTACAGTCTATCACTGTAACTAGAACTATAAAAATTACCAATTTAGAATTAAACATAAGATCCTTACGGTCATTTTGGTATATCAAACAGCAAAATTAGAGTCATGGGTTGAATGTTATGTCAAAAACAAAATCATGTATCAAAGCAGCAAAATTTTAGAATTTTGCTTAGAAAGTGGATGAATTTAAGGATGATTAATTATGTAATTTTGGATGAAATAATTGGGAAATATGAAGTGAATCCCTTGTACATTAGGGGAGGAAGGATGTGGAAAAAGGAAAATGAAAGAATCGGAGAAGCGATGTGAATGAAAGTCGAACGTTTTCCTTAACCGTCGGCCCTCGTCAGCTAACCGTAGGCTAAATGTTAGTTAGACGGCGACTACCTGTCGGGCATGTCGGCTTGACGTCGGCTATTTTTTGGCCGAACACGAATTGACTTGAAAATGATGTTTGGTATAGGTTTATCAATAAATAGCCAACAGAACATTGGAAATGGTAGAGACGGTGATTAAACAACTGTAAATAGAAAAAGTTAATTAGGACACGAGGTGAGTCCCATGGAATTCCAAAGCCCTTTTTGAAAGCAAGTGTGCTTTGTTTTCAATGACATGCTATGTCTTATACCATTTTAGGAAATCCTGAATATGTTTAAGGTTATCTGAGCAAGATTTGTTTTATACCATTTTAGGCTTGAAGGAACTTCATAAATAGCTTAGAAACCTTACCGGACGATTAAAGCGGGAATTTGTGAATTTAGTTCTTTTGGGATTAAATGTTTGGGATTTTCAAAAAATAGTAATTTTTGGAATTGGGTATTCATAAATTGACTAGAATGCCCTTATTAAAATATTTTATGGAAATGTGTTTTGAAACTTTCAATTTAATCCTCTTTTCGGATTAAAATTCTAGATTTCTTGAAATGAATTCCTTTTGGAAGCGAGTATTTGGAAAATGATCCAAATATCCTTATTGGCATGGTTTTATGAAAACCTTTTGAATCAGGTTGATGTGTAGATTTTGGGTATATAAATTCATCAATTTTAAATCCATCCCATTATCAAGTTTTAATTAAATCATTAATCCCAAAATATAAATGTGAGCAAGTATACTCATCGTAGGTATAGTATAGGCAATTAATGAGTATCGATCCTCAAAAGAACAAGTACACGCTAAGCACTTTTTATTCATTATTTAACCGACCAAATAAAGTTAGAAAATAATAAAAAGAAAAAACAAAGAAAAATATACAGCTCAAGGATGTAAGTTTATGCAATTTAGACAAGTGCCCTAGAAAACATGACAATTAGTAATTCTCTCAATTAATTATCATCTTGGCATCCTGATAGAACGCACAGTAAAATTCAATCATTTGTCAATCCATGGAATCCTATATTTTGATTCATATTAACAGAATTGTCAATCAACCTAACATAACTAAACATGCATTAAGGTCATCATTCAAATATTGATTCAATTAGTAGATTTGTCAATCAAACCATCCTAATGAAAACATGCATGAATCTCTATTCCTCAAAAACATGAAATTAGCTAATAACACTATGCCAAGGCGAAATTAACTTAACATTTGATCATTTAGTTCTAAAATCCTAACTTCTTTTTTCAAATCCATTACGATTCAATAAATACGAAATCAATGTAATGAAAATCCTAACATCATTGTGTCGAAGTCAATTAGAAGAACTTGTATCAATAACCAATGAAATCAAGTAATCAAACACTAAATATAACAATGAATTGATCAAATAACTAAATTAACAAAAAATCATGAATCCCAAAATAATGTTTAATTGCAATAAAAGAACTGAATACATTATTGCTAAAGAAAAAGAAGACAAAGAGAAAAGAAAGCACTCATAGATAAGCATCTTTCTTTTTCCTTAAAGATTCCCTTGAACAATCGTCCACGACTTTGGTGAACACTTCTTTCAATGAGAGAATTAGAATTTCTGCCCTTTAATTTACCTTTCTATATTGTATATCTCCAACCCTTGTGTTCTCTTGTGCTTTTATAAGCCTCTTAGATCCCAATGTCGTGGTTGAGGAAGTCTTGGTTGAGTAGGAGTAGGAAAATACCAAAATCATTGGATAAGCCCTAATTCTACATACAGAATTTTCACCTCCAGAGCATACCTGGCACTAGGTACCTTCGACCCACTTGGCACCAAGTGCACTCTGTTCTTCCTCTATTTTTGTTCTGTTTTTAGCCATCTCTCCATGGCAGATAGAATGGACCCGGCGCCAGGTGCACATGCTAAACCTATCCCTAGGTCTGTTCTGGAAAACTCCTAAAGCTTGCTCAAATTCTACTACTGGAGCATAATGGACTAGGCACTTGGTCCACTGGTTGGGCTTGGCGCCAACTACATTCTAGTTGCGTGCACTTTCTACTCGTTTTCAATTTAAATCTGCACATATTTGCCAAAAACACATTTTACAAGCAAAATGTCAAATAGGAAGGAATATGCCTAGTTATTACAACAAATGTATCTTAAAACAATCTCAAATAATTAGTAAAAGAATGGTGATTTTAACCCCTATCATATACCCCCACGCTTGAACATTTGCTTGTTCTGAAGCAAAACACTTTAGTCCAAGAAAAATTATCAAGAAAACATAAGTTTTTTCCCATTCAAAAGTTTCTTCATCATAGCAAAGATCGTGTCTTCCTTTCAAACTTTAGATACAACCCATGTCATTCATGCCCTTCGAAAACAATTTCAAACTTTGAAACATTAGACAAGACATCACAAAAATGTTGAAGTTAAATTAGTCAAGTGCATACCTTAGCATAAGAAAATTATTTCACTCTGCAAGTAAAAATATAGATAACATGAATCACATAAATCAAGCCATCTACCAACTCAAGTATTATAAATCCATAAATTGCATACTCAAGTTATGATGTGAAGAAAGTACTCCAATTTTTTTCTTCCAAAGTTTATCAATGACTTAAGGAATTGATAACCTCAAGTGCATGGATTTCTCTTCACACACCTATTGGCCCCTTTTCAGTCTTCACACATCATTTTTTTGTCACCAGTTCTTTTTTTTTTTGCTCTTTCTTGCTTTTTTGCCTTCAGGATAGCCTCAAGAGAGTGCACCGAATTCACTTGCAACTTCTCCCTGTATTGACCTCCTTTTCAGCTAAAGGTCTTCAATGATCATCAGTAAGAGCATTTTTTTCTCAATTCACACCAACAATAATGTTGTTTCTACTCACTATTTTTTTTTTATCAACTCAAATTAATTTTTTTTTTCATAATACTCCTCAGTCTTTCCTTTCCAAGATCCTATTCTAAACTCACATTTTTTTCATCATAACTCACAGCTAGCAAAATTTAAACTCATAATACAAGAGTTATCCAATAAACTATTCCCATATTCATCATATCTTCTATATTTCAACTAGATAAGTCAAATAACATTCAAACACCAATGCAAAAACAAGATTAATCAAAATTTTCAAGTCTTGAAAAATATCTTTTCCAAAAAACCAATTTCATAATAATCCACCTAATGAATAACAAAACTCATATTTAAGTAAGAAAAAGAATTACAACCTTGCTTAACAATAAAACCACTTTTATTTTCGAAAAACATAATCACAAACACAAAATATATTCACAAAAATAATATGGAAAAGCAATTCTTCAACCTTATTCTTTCCCCCACACTTAAACTGGACATTGTCCTCAACAGGCAAAGATTGAACACTAAGAGTATAGCCAAGAAGACCAAAATAAATAAAGAGTAAATCAAAAGAGAAGAAAGTACTTCCATTGCGAATTATCTCCAAATGTTCCAAACTTTTAAATCTTCCAATTTTCAAAACTTTCAAGGAACTTGTAACAATGTTTTATTTTTCAATCAAAATATTTTAAACTAAAACTTTCTAAAGTAGCTCAATACCCAGAAAACACCAAGATAATTGATAAAAACTTGGTCAAAGTATATTAACCAACCACTCCCCCACACTTAAATTGGACAATGTCCATATTAGCAAAAAATAAACATAAGAAAGCATCTCCAAGGGACCAAAAATAATAAAGGGGTAGGACGTTTAAGCAATACTTCCCAAGTGCAATAAAGTGTCAATAGATATCAAAATTAAAAATAGAGAGAAGAGCTTGTTCAAAAGGACTTTATTCTTACCTATTAACCAAAATGAAAATACAAGAAAAATAATAACAAAATAAAAACACACCAAAATAATTGATAAAAACTTAAAAAAAAGTACTAAAAAATCCTAAGAAAGCAAAAAACGACACGACTAGCTCCCCTACACTTAAGATGGAAAATATTTTCCTTATTTAGGAGAGGAAAAACAAACTACATAACAAAAAAACAAAACAAAAACTCTTTCCACTCATCATGCTTCCTCATCAAATCTTTTGAAAAGAAATTAAAGCTCAAAAAAGAAGATACGCATAATGAAAATAGAAAGAAGAGAGGTTTTTGAGAAATAGAGGGTTTATGAAAAAAAAAAATTCTCACTAAAGTAAAACCATAATCCTGTTTCTCTATTATTCCTTTAGACACAAAAATATTTTTGTCAACATATAACTACACATGGTTTCTAATGAATGCATCAAACTTGAAATCACCTTTTGACCCTTGAAAAGGTTTGTCAGAATTGAAATTCCCTTTCAAACTTAGTTTCTGAGTTCTGAAAGATGGGATCAAGAAATCCATACTTTTCAAGGCATGGTCTACAAAAACTAAGTTACCCCCCTGAAATTGGGTTGAACAGTAGAAATTACCACCATTCTCCAAAGCTTTCTTATACTATAGTGTTGAAAGATCTAATTCTTTAAGGCATGGTGAGCTCAACACATTATCAATTGCATCAATGGACTCAATGAATTGAGAAGTACACTATTTGTCTACAATTTTCAATTCCCTATTGAAGATCTTATTAACCAACTTTGCTAGTTGCCTCTTTTTAGAGCTCATTCATTGGGATGATTCTTCGTATCCTTCACTCGATGAATTTGTATTAGCCACAAAAGAATTCACTAATATTACTAATGACATCTCACTAAAAACGTCAATGCAAGCTAGTAATCTTGCTAATCTATCATCATTGTAACTCCTTTGATTTTATGGCCAAAAATAGTTGTCCATGATGATGTCAACCTCGCACAAAAATCAAATCAAAAATAAAAATAAAAACTAACAAAAATAATTGAAAAATAACGAAAAGAAAAAAAACAAAAAGGTAAAAGCAAATAATAGAAAAAATAAAGAAAAGAAAAACACACACATTAGATATATTCACAAACTACCTAAACAAAAAAAAAAAAAATAGTAGTATTTACAAGTACAGTATGAAATAAGTAAGTTAATCAAGTCACATAATGTTACAAGCAACAAGATATAGCATCGACTTACACAAAGAACATAAATACATATTTATATATAGACATATGGACATATAAATAAATAAACATGGTTAAATCAACAAAATTCAAGCTTTCACGATATTTTCCCCCAGCAATGACACTAAAAATTTGATGACAAATCAAGTTTCTCAAAAACACCTCCATGATGAAACAAAAATATGTCCTTGTCCCTTGTAACGGTGCAAAAAACTTGATGTGTAAATTTTGGGTATAAATCATCAATTTTAAATCCTTCCCTTAGTCAAATTTTAATTAAAACATTAATTCCAAAATACACATGTGAGCAAGTATACTCATCGCAAATATAGTATAGGGAATTAATGAGTATCGATCCTCAAAGGAACAAGTACATACTAATCACTTTTTATTCGTTGTTTAACTAACCAAATAAAGTGAGAAAATAATAAAACTCAAGGATGTATATTTATGCAATTTAGACAAGTATCCTAGAAAACAAGATACTGAACCAATTAGAAATTCTCCCAATTAATTATCATCTTGGCATCTTGAAAGAACGCACAGTAAAATTCAATCGTTTTTCAAGTCATGAATATACTTAGGTTAATTACACTTTGTTTGTCAATCCATAGAATCCTATATTTTGATTCATATGAACAGATTTGTCAATCAGGCTAGCATAACCAAACATGCATTAAGCTCATCATTCATATCTTGATTCAATTAGCAGATTTGTCAATCAAACCATCCTAACCAAAATATGTATGATTCTCAAATCCTTAAACACATTAAATTAGATAGTAACCCTATGTCAAGGTGAAATTAACTTAGCATTTGATCAATTAGTTCTAAAATCCTAACTTTGTCATTCAAATCCATTAATATTCAACAAATACGAAATCAATGCAATGAAACTCCTAACATTGGTGTGCTAAAGTTAATTAAAAGAACTCGTATTAATAACCAATGAAATTAAGTAATCAAACACCAAATTTAACAAGGAGTTGATTAAATAACTAAATTAACGGAAAATTAAGAATCCCAAAATAATGTTAAATTAAAATAAAAGCATTAAATACATCATTGCTAAAGAAAAAGAGAAAAGAAAGTACTCATAGATAAGCTTCTTTCTTCTTTCTTGATGACTCCATTAAACAATCCTCCTTGACTTAGGTGAACACCTCCTTCAGTGAGAGAATCAGAATTTTTGCTCTTTAATTCATCTCTTCATGTTGTATATCTCTAACCCTTGCATTCTCTTGTACTTTTAAAGGCCTCTTGGATATCAATTTCATGGTTCAGTAAGTCTTAGCCGGGTAGGAGAAAGAAAATTCCAAAATCATTGGATAAGCCTTAATTCCAAGTACATAATTTCTGCCTCCAGAGCATACTTAGTGCTGGGTACCTTCGACCCACCTAGCGCCAGGGGCACTCTGTTCTTCCTCTATTTTTGCTCTGTTTTTTGTCGTCTCTCCTTGGCAGATAGAATGGTCATAGCGCCAGGTACACTTGCCAGACCTGGCACCAGGTCTGTACTGGAAACCCCTTAAGCTTGCTCAAATTCTACTACTGGAGCAGAATGGACCCGACGCCTAGTCCACTGGCTGGGCTTGGCACCAAGTACATTTTGCTCGATTTTAACTTGAATCTGCACATATTTGCCGAAAATGCCTTTTACAAGAAAAATGCCAAATAGGAATGAATATATCTAGTTATTACAACCAATGTATCTTAAAATAACCTCAAATAACTAGGAAAAGAATGGTGATTTTAATCCCTATCACGGGTATTTCGTAAATGATTGAAATATCCTTAATAGAACTCTTGTGAACACTTTTCAAACTGGGTAAGGATAAAATGACCCAAATACCCTCGGAAAGTCTTTTGAAATCGAGTTTAGGTAAAAAGACCGAATACCTTTGGAAATGACTTTTGTGATCGAATATTAGTAAAATTACCTGGATACTCTTAGAAACTTATTTTGATTTACGAAAAGAACTCTTTAACCTATTTTGGAAAATGATCTCTCTTGATGAGATTGACTTTTGGTCCCTGAAAATGTTTTATTAGCCTGATGCACCTATTGAATGTATTGAATGGCCTTGTTAAGCCTATGTGAATGATAAGCTGATTTGCAAGTCAGTGGGATCAAATTCTAGAAAATGCTATTTGCCCTAAAATTGTTTTGATTAAAAATCCTATAGGATCAGATAACCCTCTGGCCTAATCAGTCAAAAAGGGGTTGTAGTAGTGACGTTGAATACTAAGCATGGACTTTAATATTTGTACTAGCCTACGTTAGAGTTAGACGAGCTTTGTAACTTGGCCTAGTTCTAGGGATTGTCTTACTCCCAACGGGGTGATAGGACATTGAGATGAGTCATCCTGGCTAGCCATCTAGAGCCTGGCATTTGTCGTGCCTTGTGTACACTTTGTGATTTGGGTTGTTCACGGGCTGGGCTAGACACCTGGACCTCAACAGTGATTGATGCTAGGATTGGGACTCTTGGCTTACGGTAGCAAGTAAAAGATTATGTGTTGCGTGCACATGTTGATTATAGTATAGTACGGTATGCTTCTTTATCAGTGAAGCATGGATTGAGTACTGGAGGCAATGGTCTCAGTACAATGATACGTGGCACCAAAGGCAAGGGCTGCGAAACTTATATCCAGGCCGACCTTTTGTTGGAGAACGGCCTATGATTTGAAAACTAGGGAAACGATATGAAATCTGAATTGCTGTTTTCCAAAAACGATTGAGTTCTGAATAAATTCTTCTCTTGAGAGTGTTTTGAAATTTGTTTCCAATAGGAAAAGAACGATATACTATTTCACAAAACTTTTATGTTCTCTAATCTTTCATAAAGCACTAGCACACATGGGACTCAATGGGTGATTGGTCACTCACACGTCTCTTTTATCTTACCTTTTTATAGTATCAAGAGCTGAGTAGACCTACTAATTGAAGGACGATACCACAAAATCAGCAATATAGGTCTGGACGGCGTTCCTTTTGATCCTGTGCTTTTTTCTATTGTGTATACAGATAGCATGCATAAGATTCTCTTATATATATTTTTGATTATGGACCTTATATATATTTATTCTGTTATTTTTGTAATAAAGACCCCTTATCCGAGAAACTGGACTGGGCGACAGCCGGTGTTGATATGTTTTCGCTGTTGTCTTTAGCAGGGGTGCATGTCAATGTGGTATTCTCTTGATCCTCCGGTGCTATAGGAATTTGAAAGTATCTGGAAATATGGGTTGAAAAGTAATAATACTCATGTCCGGCTAACCTTTCAAAGATTTGGTCAATGAAATGGAGAGGAAAATGGTCCTTCCTAGTTGCCTCATTCAATTTCCTATAATTAATGTAAACCCTCTAATCGGTTACCAATCTCATCAGGATCTACGAATTTTTTTCATTTGGGCTCACAGTCATTCCTCCCTTTTTCAGTACCACTTGTATTGGGCTAACCCAAAAACTATCAGAAATAGGATACATGATGCCTGAATCTAAGAGTTTAATCACCTCACTTTTGATCACATCACTCATGTTTGGTTCAACCTATGTTGGGGTTGTATTATGGGTTTGGCTCCTTCTTCTAACAAGATTTTGTGAGTACAAAAATAAGGGCTACTTCCCTTAATATCTGGGATTTTTCGTGTAATGACTCCCTTATATTTTCCTAATAGACTTACCAATTTGGTCTTTTGTTCACAAGTAAGGTCTTTTGCAATGATCATGGGTAGTTTTTCACCTTTTACCAAAAATGCATATTCTAAGTGCCTTTTTTATTTTCCTCAAACTTTCACAACTTATGGCCCTTATTTGAGTGCTCCAAATATGCAATGGATTGTTCCATATAGCATTGAACAAATGATTCTTGGACAATGTCAAAGATAGGTTCATCATGAATATCAACCCTTAAACAAGAATATCATAAGAAATAGGATGTTGCATGCTTTTGTGGATTTTGATAATGACTTCCTCGTTTCCAACCTTAAATACCAATTTTCCTCCATGAACATCAATTAAGGCTTTGACAGTTGCCAAAAAGGTCAAGCTAGGATTAAAAAGACTTTAGAATCTTCATCCATATGAAGAATAACAAAATCTATAGGAATTATAAATCTATCCACTTTAACTAGTATATCTTCCATTATTCCCCTAGGATATTTACTAGATCTATCTGCAAGTTGAATACTTATCCAAGTGGGCTTGGGTTCACCTTGGCCTAACTTTTTGAAAGTTTTATATGGCAAAATATTAATACTAGTACTTAAGTATGCTAATGCATTACGAAATGTAAGAGTCTCAACAAGACAAGGAATAGAAAAACTCCCTGGATCACTTTCTTTTCGTGGCAAAGTCCGTTGGTCCTGCACGATAGCTAAGTATTCTTTATTTAAAACCACAATGGATAAATCCTTCAACATTTTTTTTGTTCCCAAGCATGTTTTTGATAAATTTTTCATATTTGGGCATTTGCACTAATGCCTCACTAAGTGGAATGTTTATGTGCAATTGTTTGAATATTTCTAAAAACTTGTCAAACTGTGCATCTTTTCTTGCTTTGTGTGTGTGAGTGGGATAAGGTGCTAGTGGCTGAAAATCTAAATTTTTAGTTTATTTTTCAAAAGGATCAACAAGAGGGGTTGGTTCCGGCCCATCTTGTGAAACTCCAGCTGAAGCCAACCCTAGGGTAAGGAGGTCGGGATACATATCATATTACTTTGCATGAATATACATGTTTTTTAATGATTTTACGTGCTTTAGAATTATGATTTATAGTCTAGAAGGTTTAGTTATGCTTATTGAGTAGGAAGGGTAAAATGGTAATTTTGCTTGAGGTCAAAATAGGAAGGTAGCTTGAGGATTAAATATGAAGAATATTTGAGAGAGAAAATAAGAACAAGAGTTGTTGTGGTTAAGTGGTTAGAGCCTTGGAATTAATCCCTAAGGTGTTCAGTTCAAATCCCATCATTTAAGTTTTTGTCATGATTATTTTAGTTTAAGGTTGGATATTTCGTCCCTTACATTCCATAAGTAAAAATAGAAGTGTTGTCCTGGGGAGACATGAAGGGAATGTCCTCATCCTATTCTTATGTCCTAAAAAGAATTCTTAAGGGATTCATGTCCTTTTATTTCCTAGCTTACCAAAAATTCTTTACCAATTAAATTTGTTCAATTTATCCAAATCTATGTTTTAATTCTAAAAAATTCAACAAGGATTATTGGCCTTTAAATTTTGAAAAAAAAAATAAAAATCTTAGAGGTTGCAAGTTGAACTGAAAATAGGGAAGGAGTTAAGGAAGGTTCCCAAGAGAAATTAATCTCCATGGTTGGACCTTCAAACTCCACTCCATAGTGTTCATCTTCTCTATGGAAGAAATCTGAATTTTTTCCAAATTCTTGGGTGGCCTAGCTTTTGAAAATCTTAGCCATCTTTGTAACACCCCATATTTTCTTCTTGTTGTAGTTAGCCGAATTCAGACGGGGCGGATGTCGCACCGTCTGAATTCTTAGACTAGGGGTCCTTATAACGATTTAAACTTAAAGTAAGCGGTAAAGTCGAAACTTAAGTAAATATATGAAACATGCTCTTTATTTATATAGACATATGAGCCACGATAAGTACATTGTCATAGATTCCAAAATACATAAGCTGAAACATCTCATAGTCTATGTACAATGATCACTCCAAAAGATTTGCTATCTAGTGCCATAGAAGAAGTCTTGGGATACCGTCGTTATTCTTCAGCTCCAATCCCTAAAAAAAGGCAAACATACATGTGAGTGGTATACTCAGTGAGTCCCGTGTGTGCCAATGTTTTTCTTAGAAGAGAAAGTCAATTTTCAATTTCTTTGTTGTAATAAATTTTATAACAGGAAAAATAGCGGTAATTGATGAATTTAGGTTCACTCTATCGTGTACTTTTGAAAAACACTGGCTTCCAAACACATGGCCCCAAATTTAATAAATGCGGGTTCTTCCCCATTTAGAAGTGTGACCCACGTGCAAAATTCAAGGAACATCGCATTCGGCCACACGATCTCTTGTGCCAGGAACTGTGCCTTACAGCATGTCACCCGTGTTATCTTGGAAGGGTGAGCAGCGTACAAATGTACCTCACCGTGCACTTAGGGATCTTTTACTTGCCACCATAAGCCAAGGGTCCCAATCCTAATGTCAATCACCATCGAGGTGGCAAGGCATTGAACACACCGAGTGTCCCCGCTTAGTATCATGTGAACAACCCACCATCATAACCAATAGGCAATTGCCCGGCTCACAACGGCTAGCCAGGGACGACTCATCACAATGTCCTGTTGCCCTATTTGGAGTAAGACAATCCCCAGAACTAATCAGGTTACTTGGGGTTGTCTACCTCTAACATAGGCTAGTACAAATATCAAAGTCCTTGATAAGTACTCAACGCAACAATACCAACCCCATCTAACTGATCAGGCCAGAGGGTCATTTGATCCCGCAAGATTTTCAAATCAAAACATTTTTTTTTATTGCTTGGGGCCGTACTTGATCACAAAAGTCATTTTCCAAGGGTATTTGGGTCATTTCACCCATATCAGATTCCAAAAGACTTTTTGAGGGTATCCGGGTCATTTTACCCTTACCCGATTTGAAAAATATTCACAAAAGTTCCAATAAGGATATTTCAGTCATTTACCGAATACCCGAGTTCCAAGAGTTTTCATAAAATATTCCAATAAGGATATTTGGATTTTTCTCCAAATACTCAAATCCAAAATTTACCATTTTTCAGAAATCCCCAATATTTAATCCGAAAAGGACTAATTTCACAAAATTCTTGTTTTAAACATCTAGGAAGGTTTCCAAGCTGAATATGAAATTTATTCCAGTCCGAAATAGCATAAAAGCAAATGTTACTCATGTAAACCTTAAACATATTCGAGGATTTCCAAAATGGTATAAAACATATCATTTCATAGAAAATCAAAGCACACTAGCCTTTAAAAAGGTTTAGAAATCAATGGGACTCACCTGATATATTAAGTCGAAGTTGCACTCGTATAGTCCTAAAAGAAGTTCCCTCGACTTGATTTACCTACACCATTAGTATATCTCCATATTATTACTTAATAGGTTCAAATGCTTGAGGGTTTGAATAAGGTTTCTATAAGTTCCTTAAAGAAATAATTGAATTAATGCTTTTGATGGTTTTCTGGTTCTACAGCTTTACCGTCCTCCACTATTCTTCACATAACTTATTCAATATAGGTCCAAATAAGGTGAGGTTACTTCCATAATATTCCTAAGACATCCCTCTATCAATTAAAGGTCATGAGATATGTAAAATTCATCCCATTTTGTATAGTTTTTAGTTAATTCCACTATTCCGAGTTTGGAGTTTAGTTTCGTCATCTTCCAGTATTTTGTACAAATCTCTTTCAATACAGGTCCAAATGAGGTGAAACTACTTCCAAAATACTCCTAGGACACTCTCTATCAACTTCAGGTCATGGCGTATTCAAACCACTCTCCATTTCATTCAGTTTTTCAGCTAAAATTACTGTTCCGAGTTGGAGGTTCAAAATTACAGTTTAGAAGCCCAACTTGTTTTAATTTATTTCTATGGTTTCTTCAACATGTTATACCACATGTAAACCCTTGAATACCTCATTTAACATCCCAAAATCATTGTTCTGACAGGTTTTCATGCCTGGAACTTCTCTTTTGTTCAAACAAATAAATTATTCCAAGCTTACTAAACCAATAAATTTTTAACAGTTTTCACCATTCTTGCAATTCATGATCTCTTAGCCATTCAAAACCTTCACAACCTCCACACAACTTATTCCAAATCCATTCTAACTAGTCTAGGACATGTTTAGGATTATTTATGCTTCATTTCCAGTCATTCTTACTCAGATTTACTTTGAAGTTTCCAAACAACACTAGCTAGTTAGTCATCACCATCAATTAGCTCATCTTGTTTCTTTATCAATTCCATCCTTTTCCTTTCCAAATTTTCAGCATACCATCACTCCAATACATCTCAAATGAACTGAAAACCATGCTCAATTCATCACCAACCCAACCGGTCAACCAACAACCATCACAAAATCAAAATATTTTCATTACTCAACATCAACAAATTCATATGCAAATACCTTCCAACTTCTAGTATCATTCTCTTAGCTTTTAGAAGTGATCCCTTACCTTTCCAAGATGAAGGCAAAGCTGTGACACTCCTTCCTTTCCTTCCTTTTCCTTTCCTTCTCCTTGCTGCCGGTTCTTCCTTCTTTCCTTTTCTTGCTGCCGGTTATTCTTTCTTTCCTTTTCTTTTGTTTTTCCTTTCCTCTCTTCACTTTTCTATTTTTCTCCTCTTCTCCCAGCTTTCTCACTTGGCCGAAATCCTCCTCTCTTGCTCCTATTTATATAGCTTGCTCTTCTTGGTCTTATTTTGGTCTTAGTAAAAGGAACTAAGGTGAGTTTGTCATTCTAGAAGCTTTAGACTTCTCTAGGATTTACAAGATGATTGTGGAACAGCCTAGAAGATTTTGGAACCATGTAGAATCTACAAGAACCTTGGTGGAGCTTGTAGTAATCCTTAGAATTCTCAAGACTAATATATTTGATAACCTTGCATGGCCATGCATAATTATAATTAACTTGCTCAAACCTAGTTTAACTTAATTAATCTTGGTCAAATGAGGTCAAAGGGTGGTCTAACTTGGTGAAAAATATCACGCTTGTGGGCCATCTTTATTTATTTCTTGTGGGCCCTCTAAAATATAATATAATTAAGATATTTATGGTATTAATTGCATTATATATATATAATAATAATTCAATTATAATTATTGAATATAATAATACTATAGTTTAATATTACCAAGAGATGTTGGAATTAAATAATAGATATAAAAATAATAGTAATGGATAATAGAATAAAAGTGATAATAATAATATTATCATTAATCTGTAATAATAATAATAATCATAAGAAAATACGATAATAATAAATATGATAATAAAATAAACTAAAATAAAATAGGAAAAATGAAATAAAATTAATAATAATAATAATAATAATAATAATAATAATAATAATAATAATAATAATAATAATAATAATAATAATAATAATAATAATAGCACTAGTGATGGCTGTATTATAACACTATGAATAATATTATTAATTTGTAGCCTTAATAATATTATTAATAATAAGGAAAACAAAATATATAATTAATTTCTTTGTATATGTATTTTTATTTTAAACAACACTATTCTACACAAATACTTTACGCAAGGCGGGTTATTACAATCTTCCTTACTCAATTTCTGCCAGAAAAATGGCCAACTTATTCAGCTTGAAAGACTAAAATTCTTTTGCCAAAAACCGGACGGCACAAAGCTGTGCAAACTAGGAAAAAAAAATTTCTAGACAGCTTCGATGCATAGCAGGCCAAAATCAAAGTGATTTCTTCTACCTTTCAAACCAGTAAATTACCTCTGTTTTTCCACCATAAAGAAGGATGGAAACCAGCCTTAAAGGACACTTAAATACCTCTCCAAACCCTCTGCAAATCGATTGGAACATTGCATAAAAATTGCACAGCAAATTCCAACAACCAATTCGAAACAACCAGAAAATTTCCAGCCTTGCTCTCTTCAAGATTCGTCCGAAAATCACCTCAAACTTCTGTGAGTTAACCTTTGTTCAGCCATCAACTGAACTCCATTACCCCTCCACTGACCTTACACGACTAGACTCTATAGCCACTCCTGAAATTTCTCCTACAATCACACCAATCCAACTTCCGTTTGAAGTTCAAAAATTCCAGCAATTGCTCCATGAAAGCACCCTTAGATTAAGCTTCAAAACCTGAAATTCTCCCACTATTGAACTTAGAAATTCAGCTAGCCTTATAGCTCCTTCAACCCTCATTCATTTTAGCAAAACACAGCAACCCAACCGGCTCTATTGTATCTCCAAGGAACCTCCATCAATCAAACACTATTACTAAATCTTTTACCATAAAACACTCCTTAAATTTCTCAATTTGAATTTCAAACAACCATATTTTTCTCTCCTCCCAAGTCTGAAAATCAAAATCCCAGAACTCCCTCATTCATTTGGCCAACCCCTTCAAAAATTTGTCCAGCACTTTCTCTCCAATTCTCTCAATTTTCACCAAGAACACATACTACCTTTCTTCAAACCTATGACCACTCTAAACACCCCCAATCCCTCCCAAAAACTCCATAACATGCCTACATACTCTCTAGAGTCCATTTCTACATTTTATAACATCAAATCTCAAAAACAAAAATTTACGATCGGATCAAAACCAGAATTTTTCTTGAAGTCTCAAGAACATCATCAAGGTAACCTAGAACAACTTTTGTTCATCTTCTTCCCTTCATTCTTCAACATGACATACTAATGCTCTCTCTCTCTCTCTCTCTCTCTCTCTCTCTCTCTCTCTCTCTCTCTCTCTCTCTCTCTCTCTCTCTCGGCCGAAATGGTTGCAACAACCGTGGCTGTTTTCTTTCCCCTCACTTGGACAATTCAAGCCTCCCAAGCATGTGGATCTCCTTAAATATTCATCGAGATAGTCATCAACCAATTATTTCTCTTTAACCTTTCTTTTAAATTCGGGATTCATGTCTCTTAGATGTTAATAGAAAGGGATAGAATATGATTGGGGATTGAGTATATGCATATGTATGAAGGGGTTGAGATTGATGCATGAGAATGATTGATCATGATTAAGCTTTATGAAATTCTTTGTGGATCGATGCATGTTCTTCATGTCTTACGAAATTATGAGTGTTTAAGCATGCTAAAAGTTATGTTACCTTTGGTGAATAGGATATTATGTTCTTATTTTCATTGAAGCCACGAATATGATTTTGCTTAGTAGAGATTTGGCCATGTGATAGTAGGTATAGATTTAAGCCTTTGTTCATGAATAGAATAGTTTGTTTATTGATGTTGGAGTATATCCTCGTAAATCTTGTTGTCAATAGGAAAATTATGATCATGACCTTGTTGATCCTAGGCTATTTTGATTAGTAAATTTTAATACCCTAATTAAAATTATTACTATATTTTCAAAATTCTTAGGATGTTTTGGAAGTGGAATATTAGATGAAATAATAATATTTTACTAGTAAAATAAATGATATCTTTTTATTAAAAATAATATGTACATATATATATATATATATATATATATATAAACTTTCATATAAATAAGTAAAATATTAATGGCATTGTAGACCATATGCTCATAAATACTATTTCTATTTATTTATTATCTATTAATCAAAATTTAATAAAATTTATTTATTATTGACTTTATTTATTATTTTCTATCTATTAATTATTAAATATGAGATTTGTAATAATTTATTATTCATTTTACTATCTAAGAATTACCATTTAAAAATATCATATAGGACTTAGAATTCTTCATCAATTAAACCCTAGTTTACCTATTAATAACAACACTTAAGATTTATTATTCGAACCTATAACTTCTCAGTAATTATTTTACAACCCCTAGTTATTTTAACTTATCAAGCTAGTCTTATTTTATAAAATCCTTTATCATCTAGCCATAAAGCTTAGGATATTAGGGTCAAGGTTGTAATAAGTTGAACTAGGATTATTTATGGAAGCGAATATAGCTTGAGTATAACTGTATGACTTGTGTTTACCTTAGGCGGGGTTAGGTCGGCTTTCGAAGATTCTTGAATTTGATCAAGCAAAGGATCAGGTAAGACTTTGCATAAACTTATTTGAAGAGAAAAGATTTCTATGGCAAACCAAACGCAATGTGTATGGGCACTCATTTTGTAAAGGCAATTAAGGAATGTTTACTTTCTTGTTCCAGTCAAACAAATCATTTGAAAATCAAACAAGGAGTTTTGCTCAAATACTAAACTCTTTCTAAAAACCAACTTTGGCAAGAATTTTAGGAACCCTTAATTGCTATTTTCAAATAAAGCAATGTATTATCAGTTTTTTCCAAGTGGGACAATTATCGTTGAGTAATTAATAAGGGTAGACTAATAGGACTAGTCTTTGAAAGGTGAGGGTAAGTCTTTCAGTAGGTGGCCACCTTTGAGGGGTGAGTCTTTCTCGGATAGGATGTCAGTCTAGTAGGTCATACCGGTCCGAGCTAGCAAGTTTCAGTCATGTAGACTGTGTGTTTCCGGAGTGGACAACTGGTAAGTTTGGGTGTAGAGACGGAGGAGTATCTCACCCGGGAGGACGATCACCTACCTTTTGTCAGTCTGTACAAAGTGTGGCATTTTGACCGTTATATAGTTATCGGGCCCAATGTGTGGTAACCCATGGCTACCCATTTGAGTGGTTTTATTTATTGTGAACATGTATGGTTTGAAAAGAAAAATGACACTCTTTATTTTTAACCTTATTTACTGCTTGCCAATACTTTCTCTTGTAGAACTTTTACAACTTGCGTACCTGAACTGTTTTACCTGAAACACTCAAAGCACACACGGGCTTATTGAAATTTTTATCTCATCACCTTTTATGTCATGTTTTCATGTCAATTCTGCTGTGGAGATGCGTAGCTAGATTTGTTGCCTGCTTTGAAGACTTCATGTTATTTATTTTATGTGTTGTTTTGAGAGATGATAGTAATCAATTTATTTTGGATTTGTTCCTGAATTTTTGGGTTGTAATAAGGTCAATTGTAAAGTATTATTTTTATTTCCATTTATGAGACCTAGTTATAAAGACCCCTTGTCCTTTAGATGGGGCGACATCCCCCATCCCTATTGGGCCTAGATAGTGGGGCATTACAAGTGGTATCAGAGCCTAGGTTTAGGCAAATATTGATAGTAAATTTTCTATTTTAATAAGTTCAGATCTTTTATCTAACCTGTCGTTTTCATGTTGTACGATGGTTAGAATGCTTAGAACCGCAAGGAAAGGGCAGAAATGGCATCCTCCCATCCTTATCTACTTAGATGACTTTCCAGTGCCTCAGCTTGCACCTTAGCCTGCACCACAACTAATTATTCCCTTGGATGAATGCAGTGACGATGAGGTCCAGATCTTTGAGCCACCCCTAATACCTGTGATAGACTTGGTTACTGATAGTGTAGATGTGGAAATTGATATGAAATATGTTCCCCACCCTCCTAGTCCTATAGTTGACTTGTCAGCTGATAGTGATAATCCGGGAGAGATAGATTATGAATCTCTACCTAAACCTTCCATCATACCCCCACCGAACCAGGTTGAGACCGGGGAGAGTTCTAGGTGACCCAAGAAGGAACTAATGGATGGGTTTGCAAGTGGGGCTGGGATATACTTTACTAAGAATTCTGGGGGATAGTTATATGAGGCCAATATTGAAGACTCCGATGAGGACTAGGGAGGCTAAAGGCTACTATGATTAGGATTATTTATTTACAGCTTTCCATAAACATCTATGTTAAGGATTTCATTCCTGTTTACTGCTTTAATTTCAAATTTATGCAAATAAGAGTACCTGGAGTACTCTAAGGTTTGAGAGAAATTTATATGCAATTCTATATACAAAACTTACATCTGATTTCCTTTTACTTAAATATGAATGTGAATGCATGCTCAACTGAAATAATTTAAAGCTTGAATGCATAACCTTATTATCTGGGTATGTTTTAGAATGGCACCCAAGTGCTGTGTAGCCACATTAGGCAGAAGAGTTTCGGAGGCAGAACTTGTGACATCGGAGGTTGAGAGGACTCAAATGCAGCCACCCAATCGAGGAAATGAGAGTGAGCCGGATTTAGAAATGGAGTTAGAAGAACCTGTTGAAGTGATAATGAGGCAAGGATTCAACAAGATGACTGAGATTCTTCAGATTTTAACTGAACGGAGGAATCCAAAGGGAGAGGACGAAGCTTTGGAGCGGTTTCTGAAATTCCAACTGCCCATCTTCTTGGGAGAAGCCAAGCAGGATCAGAAAGCTGACCAATAGATGGAGTAGATGGAAGACATCTTTGCTACGCTTCAGTACACTGAGAAACGGATGGTGAAATTCGCTGCATTCTGATTGAGGGGCCCAGCTCGGGCATGGTGGCAACGGGTTCAGGATGACTGGGAAATGATTGATCAAGACTAGACATGGGCCAATTTCGTGGAAGCATTTAGAGCTGAGTATATTCCTCAGTAGATAGTAGAGAAGCGGGAAGATAAGTTCCATAATCTAAAGCAGGGAGGTATGACGGTAGCTCAGTACGTGACATGGTTCACTCAGTTATCAAAGTACTGTAAGAGGCTGGTGGATACTGAGCAAAATAGGACAAGACAGGTTGTTAAGGGGCTAAGACAGGAGTTGAGAAGGGCGTTAGCACCTTCTCCACCAACGACCTACACAGGGGCCGTAGACGCAGCCACTCGGATCGAAAATGAGGACCGCAGCAGAATGGCACATAGACCTTTTCAGCTGCCAAGACAACTGCCAGGGCCTTTTCAGAGGCAGAAATCTAATAGGTGCCCCACCAACCAGCAGTGGCAGAACCGGGAAAAACAAGCTCGGACAGCACCAGTTAGTCCTACGCAGAACTTTCTGTTATGCCGACAATGTGGAAAAAGAGGCCACACGGAGAAAAATTATTGGTCCAAAGGAGGTGAGCGGAAATGTTACCATTGCGGAGACCCGAACCACCTGCGGAACGCCTGCCCTAAACTTCACCGAGTCGGGCAAGGAAATCCAGCTCAGATCCCGGTGGCCAATTGAGCCAATGCTACAGGAGCATCCAGGAGTGGAGTGCAGAAGCCTCAACTGAAAGAAAAAGTTTTCGCTCTCATCTGAGTGGAGGTTGAAGCTGATGCAGCAGTGGTGGAAGGTACATTTACTATCCAAGGTCATTCCGTTAATGCATTGATAGACCCTGGATCTATCCATTCCTATTTAAACAAGAACTATGCATATCATTTGGGTTAGGATGGAGTAGAACTACCTTTTACTTTGTTGGTGAGAACACCTTTGGGAAAGATGGTGTAAGCAGATCGGTATGTGCGGAATTGTAAAATTAAAGTGGGGAGAGAAAGCTTGGAGGGAGATTTAATAATCTTGGCAATTGATGATTATGATTTGATATTAGGAATGGATATGCTAGCGAAGCATGCGGTTAGGGTAGGCTATAAGAATAAATTGGTTCAGTTCATTAGACCAGGATGTGATGTGTTAGAGTTCAATGGCAAGAGGGTACAGGAATTGATGTATTTGATAGCTAGGCTAAAGCCCAAAAATTGTTGAAGCAAGGATGTCAAGGATATATGGCTTGTGTGATAAACAAGCCAAAGGACCAGCGCACTCTAGAGGATACTGAGGTGGTAAAGGATTTTCCTGACGTGTTCCCTATGGAACTCACTTATCTACCTTCCAGCAGAGAGGTTGAGTTCACCGTGGATCTAGTTCCAAGAGTAGAACTGGTGTCCCGGACTCCATATCGTATGGCACTAGTAGAGCTGAAAGAGCTGAAGGAGCAGCTAGAAAGGTTGGTGAGGCAAGGTTACATCAGACCTAGCACATCACCCTGGGGAGCACCTGTGCTGTTTGTGGAGAAGAAGGATGGGACTCTGAGGCTATGTATCGACTATCGAGGCTTGAACAACCTGACGATCAAGAATAAGTATCCCCTACCGCTGATTAACGAGCTGTTCGACCAGTTGCAAGCATCTAGTTGTTACTCCAAACTGGATTTGAGGCAAGGATACTATCAAGTGAGGATAAAAGAGGAGAATATCTCCAAGACAGCCTTCAACACAAGATACGGTCACTATGAGTTCGTGGTGATGCCATTCGGGGTAACTAATGCACCAGCTGTATTTATGGATTTGATGCATCGAGTGTTCCGACCCTACATGGAAAAGTTCATGGTGGTCTTCATCGACGACATACTCATTTACTCCAAGAGCCCAGAGGATCATGCAGAACATTTGAAGCTGGCATTGGAGAAGCTAAGAGAGCACAAGTTTTTTGCCAAGTTTAGCAAGTGTGAGTTTTGGTTGGATAGTGTGGCATTTCTTGGCCATGTGGTGACCAAGAATGGGATCAAGATAGACCTAGCGAAAGTTGAAGCAGTTTCAGACTGGAAACAGCCGGAGAACATCACCGAGATTCAAAGCTTCATGGGATTGGTTGGCTATTATAGGAGGTTTATCAAAGGATTTTTAGCGTTCGCATCGCCTATGACCTGACTGCTGAGAAAGGACGTACCATTTGTTTGGAGTGAAAAATGTGAGAAGAGTTTCCAAGAACTGAAACGGAGGTTAATGATAGTACCAGTGTTGAGTCTGCCAGAGGGAGATAAGCCTTACGCATTGCATACCGATGCTTTGAAAGAAGTTTTGGGAGCAGTTTTGATGTAAAATCGAAAGGTGATCGCCTATACTTCTCGGAAGTTGAGGTCTCATGAAGTCAATTACCCCATGCATGATCTAGAGTTGGCTACCATTCTGTTCGCTTTAAGGAAATGGCGGCACTACTTGTTCGAAGTAGAGTATGAAGTGTTCACTGATCACAAGAGCCTGAAATATATTTTCACCCAGAAGGACTTGAACTTGACATAACGAAGATGGATGGAATTTTTGGAGGAGTACTGTTATCCAATCAACTATCATCCTGGGAAGGCCAACGTTGTTGCTGATGCTCTGAGCAAAAAATCAGCATGGCCAGGCTAAGGGTACAGGAGGTTCAAGTCGTTCAGGATGTGTTGGATAAAAGAGTGGAAGTGCAAGGGGAGAAAATTATTATTAGCAACCTGAAGTTGCTACCAGACCTAAGGCGGGAAATTATTAAAGCTCAGCAAGGTAATGCAGAATTTCAGCTTTTCAGGGACAAAGAGCTCAAACGGCAAGGCAGTGATTTTCGACAGGACGAAGCGGGAGTTTTGTATTTTAGAGATTGGTTGTGTGTGCCTGAAGAGCACCAATTGAAGGACAGAATTTTGGAAGAAGTGCATAAGAGTAAGTACGCCATTCATTCGGGAGAGGTCAAAATGTATCAGGATCTGAAAATGGCTTATTGGTGGCCTGGAATGAAGCATAACGTGGTTAAGTTTGTCTCGATGTGTCTCACCTATCAAAAAGTCAAAGCGGAGTACAAGAAGTCAATAGGACTGTTGCAAGCGTTTCCAGTACCTGAATGGAAGTGGGAGGAAGTGACCATGGACTTCGTTACCGGACTCTTTATGGCAAGGAACCAAAAGGACACCATATGGGTAGTGGTAGATTGACTAACCAAAGTAGCGCATTTCATAACAGTGAATGTAATGGATTCCATGGAGAAGTTAGCTCAGACCTATATGCGAGAAATAGTCCAAATGTATGGAGTGCCTACAAGTATTGTGTTTGACCGAGATCCGAGGTTTACATCTCGATTTTAGGGCAAGTTTCAAGAATCAATGGGGATGAGTTTGAAGTTCAGTACGACGGCGCATCCGCAAACTGATGGATAGTCAAAAAGGGTTGTACAGATATTAGATGATATGCTAAGAACCTGTATACTAGATTTCGTGGATAAATGGATCGAATGTGTGCCGTATACGGAGTTATCATACAATAACAGTTATCAAGCTTTGATTGGAATGGCTCCGTATAAAGCCCTGTATGGACGTAAGTGTCAGGTACTGCTATACTGGAGTTAGCCAGAAGATAGCCATATAAGCAAGTCGGGAGAAGTCTGTATTTAGGAAATGTTGGACAGGGTCAAGTTAATTAGGCAAAGGTTGAAAGCGCCCAAGAGCCGACAAAAGAGCTATGCAGACAATAGGCAGAGAGAGTTAGAATTCCTGGTGGGAGATAGTGTATTCCTAAGACTAACATCGAATAGAGGAATCTTGAAGCATCCGAAAGGTGGGAAGCTGAATCCGAGGTATTTGGGACCATTTCCGATGAAAGAGAGAATTATCGATTGGATTTGCTAGATGGGTTGACAGGAATTCAAGATGTGTTTCATGTGTCACAGCTGAAGAAGTACAATGCCGATCCGGGACATGTTTTGAATGAGGAGCCATTGGTGTTGCAACCCGACCTGAGCTATGTGGAGAAACCCGTGAGGATATTAGACCGAAGTATCAAGACTCTCTGAAATAAGCAGATTCCGATGGTAAAGGTGCAGTGGGAACATCATGGCAAGCGAGATGCAACATGGGAAATAGAAGAGTGGGTAAAGCAAAAGTATCCCGATTTGAGATAGAGGTATACTTGAATTTCAGGATACGCGAGATGCCACATGGGAAACAGAAGAGTGGGTAAGGCGGAAGTATCCCGATCTGAGATAGAGGTATGCTTGAATTTCGGGACAAAATACTCCTAAGGAGAAGAGGATGTGAAACCCCACCTGAAGCCAACCCTTGGGTAAGGGAGTCGGGATGCATATCATATTACTTTGCAAGAATATATACATGTTTTTGAATGATTTTATGTGTTTTATAATTATGATTTATAGTCTAGAACGCTTAGTTATGCTTATTGAGTAGGAAGGGTAAAATGGTAATTTTACTTGAGGTCAAAATAGGAAGGTAGCTTGAGGATTAAATAGGAATAATATTTGGGAGAGAAAATAAGAATAAGAGTTGTTGTGGTTTAGTGGTTAAAGCTTTGGAATTAATCTCTAAGGTCTTCAGTTTAAATCCCATCATTTATGTTTTTGTCATGATTATTTTAGTTAAAGGTTGTATTTTTCTTCCCTTGCATTCCATAAATAAAAATAGGAGTGTTGTCCTGGGGAGACATGAAGGGAATGTCCTAATCTATTTCTTATGTCCTAAAAAGATTTCTTAAGGGATTCATATCATTTTATTTCCTAACTTACCCTAAATTCTATACCAATTAAATTTGTTCAATTTGTCTAAATCTATGTTTTAATTCCAAAAAATTCAGCAAGGATTATTGGCCTTTATATTTAGAAAAAAAAAAAATCTTAGAGGTAGGAGATTGGACTGAAAATAAGGAAGGAGTTAAGGAAGGTTCCCAAGAGAAATTAATCTCCATAGTTAGACCTTCAAACTCCACTCCATAGTTTTCATCTTCTCCATGGAAGAAATCTTTTGAAAATCTTAGCCATCTTTTTTACTCAATTGCTTCCAGAAAAATGGCCAACTTATTCAGCTTGAAGACTGAAATTCTTTTGCCAAAAACTAGACTGCACAAAGCTGTGCAAACCAGAAAAAAAAAATTCTGGACAGCTTCGATACATAGCAGGCCAAAATCAAAGCTGTTTCTTCTACCCTTCAAACCAGTAAATTACCTATGTTTTTCCATCGAAAAGAAGGCTGGAAACCAGCCTTAAAGGACCCTCAAATACCTCTCCAAACCCTCTGCAAATTGGCTGGCACATTGCAGAATAACTACACAGCAAATTCCACCAACCAATTCGTAACAACCAGAAAAATTCCAGCCTTGTCCAAAAATCACCTCAAACTTCTGTGAGTTAACCTTTGTTCAGCCATGGACTAAACTCCATTACCCCTCCACCGACCTTACACGACTAGACTCCATAAGCACTCCTGAAATTTCTCCTACAATCACACCAATCAAACTTCCATTTGAAGTTCAAAAATTCCAGCAATTGCTTCATGAAAACACCCTTAGATTATACTTCAAAACTAGAAATTCTCCCACCATTGAGCTCAGAAATTCGGCCAGCCTTATAGCTCCTATAACCCTCATTCATTTTAGCAAAACAAAGCAAACCAACTGGCTCCATTGTAGCTCCAAGGAACCTTCATCAATCAAACACCATTACCAAATCTTTTACCTTAAAACACTCCTTAAATTTCTCCATTTGAATATCAAACAACCAGATTTTTCTCTCCTCCCTAATCTAAAAATCAAAATCCTAGAACTCCTTCAATCATTCGGCCAGCCCTTTCAGAAATTCGTCCAGCACTTTCTCTCTATTTTCACCAAGAACGCTAAGAACACCAAGAACACACACTACCTTTCTTCAAGCCTAAGACCACTCTAAACACATCCAATCCCTCCTAAAAACTCCAAAACATGCCTACATACTCCCTAGAGTCCATTTCTGGATTTTAAAACATCAAATCTCTAAAACAAAAATTTACAATAGGATGAAAACCAGAATTTTTCTTGATGTCTCAAGAACATCATCAAGGTAACCAAGAATAATTTTTGTTCATCTTCTTCCCTTCAATCTTTAACTTGACATACTAATACTCTCTCTCTCTCTCTCTCTCTCTTCCCTTCAATCTTTAACTTGGCTGTTTTCTTTCCCCTCACTTGGACAATTCAAGCCTCCGAAGCGTGTGGATCTCCTTAATTCTTCATCGAGATAGTCATCAACCAAGTATTTCTCTTTAACATTTCTTTTAAATTATGGATTCATGTCTCTTAGATGTTGATAGAAAGGGATAAAATATGATTGGGGATTGAGTATATGCATATGTATGAAGGAGTTGAGATTGAAACATGAGAATGATTGATCATGATTAAGCTTTATGAAATTCCTTATGGATCGATGCATGTTCTTCTTGTCTTAAGAAATTATGAGTGTTTAAGCATGCTAGATGTTATGTCACCTTTGGTGAATAGTATATTATGTTCTTATTTTCATTGAAGCCATGAATATGATTATGCTTAGTAGAGATTTGGCCATGTGATAGTAGGTATAGATTTAAGCATTTGTTCATGAATAGAACAGTTTGTTGATTGATGTTGGAGTATATGCTCGTGAATCTTGTTGTCAATAGGAAAATTATGATCATGACCTTGTTGATCCTAGGCAATTTTGATTAGTAAATTTTAATACCCTAATTAAAATTATTATTATGTTTTCGAAATTCTTAGGAAGTTTTGGAAGTGGAATATTAGATGAAATAATCATATTTTACTAGTCAAATAAATGATATTTTTTATTATAAATAATATATATATATATATATGTATATATAAAACCTTTCATATAAGTAAGTAAAATATTAATGGCCCTGTAGACCATATGTTCATAAATACTATTTCTATTTACTTATTATCAATTAATCAAATTTAAATAAATTTTATTTATTATTGACTTTATTTATTATTTTCTATCTATTAATTATTAAATATTAGATTAGTAATAATTTATTATTCATTTTGCTATCTAAGAATTACCATTTAAAAATATCATCTAGGACTTAGGATTCTTCATCAATTAAACCATAGTTTACTTATTAATAACAACACTTAAGATTTATTATTTGAACCTATAACTTCTTAGTAATTATTTTACAACCCCTAGTTTTTTTTAACTTATCAAGCTAGTCTTATTTTATAAAATCCTTTATAATCTACCCTTAAGGCTTAGGTCATTAGGGCCATGATTGTAATAAGTTGAACTAGGATTATTTATGGAAACGAATATAGCTTGAGTATAACCATATGACTTGTGATTACCCCAGGAGGGGTTAGGTCAGCTTTGGAAGATTCTTGAATTTGATCAAGCAAAGGATCAAGTAAGCCTCTACATAAACTTATTTGATGAAAAAAGATTTCTATGGCAAGCCAAACGTGATGTGTATGGGAACTCATTTTGTAATGGTAATTAAGGACTGTTTGCTTTCTTGTTTCAGTCAAACAAATCATTTGAAAATCAAACAAGCAGTTTTGCTCAAATACTAAACTCTTTCTAAAAACCAACTTTGGCAAGAATTTTAGGAACCCTTAATTGCTATTTTCAAATAAAGCAATGTATTATCAATTTTTCCCAAGTGGGACAATCATCGTTGAGTACTCAATAAGGATAGACTACTAACACTAGTCTTTGAAGGGTTAGGGTAAGTCTCTCAATAGGTGGCCAGCTCTGAGGGGTGAGTCCTTCCCAGATAAGATGCCAGTCCTATAGGTCATGCCGGTCCGAGCTAGCAAGTTTCAGTCATATGGACTGTGTGTTTCCGGAGTGGACAGCCGGTAAGTTTGGGAGTAGAGAAGGAGGAGTATCTCACCCGATAGGCCAATCACCTACCTTTTGTCAGTCTGCACAAAGTGTAGCATTCTGACCTTATTTGTTGCTTGCCAACACTTTCTCTTGTACAATTTTTACAACTTGCATACATGAACTGTTTTGCCTGAAACACTCAAAGCACACACGGGCTTACTGAGATTTTTATCTCATCACCTTTTATGACATGTTTCTAGGTCGATCCTGCTGTGGAGATGAGTAGCTATATTTGTTGCATGCTTTGAAGACTTTATGTTATTTATTTTATGTGTTGTTTTGAGAGATGATAGTAATCAATTTATTTTGGATTTGTTCCAGAATTTTTTGGTTGTAATAAGATCAATTTTAAAGTATTGTTTTTATTTTAATTTGTGTGACCTAGTTATAAAGATCCCTTATCCTTTTGACGGGGTGACATCCCTGGCTCTGTTGGGCCTAGGTAGTGGGGTGTTACACATCTTCTTTAGTTGGTATCGGTTCCGTGCTAGGATTGAGTAGCTCCTTACCACTTTGTAATATTATGGCAGCTGAATCATGTTGTGTTTCCACCCTAATGGTGACTTTATCACTAAGCCGTTAAAAACTAAATTTTCCTTTCCTTATTTCTAATCATGCCCTCAAATTTTGGTAAGGAGTCATCGATCTAATAAAAACGTTTAGTTACATGGGTGGCAAATTTTTCCAACACACTTTCTAAGGCAATGAAGTCAGATGGTTGAGATGTTATCCCGTGAGACTTGTTAGGTTACCATCCCATGCTCGAATTGGCCATCTTACCTATAAAAATAACTTGTTAGTATCATCTATACACATTATAATATGAAATCAAGTGAGTTAGTTAAGATACATGTTTACAAGTTTAGTTAGAGAAAATTACAACATGTATGGACATTAAAGTACAAGTATTCAGGAAAACAAAATATAGAACCTAGTCATACAAGGAACACAAATACATATTTACATATTTACATATAGACATATAAACATATAAACATTGTTAAATCAACAAAATCCAAGCTCTCATGATATTCAATCCATGTCAACTTGATGCGTAAATTTTGGGTGTATAAAAAATCATCAAATTTAAATCCATCTCTTACTTAAGATTTAATTAAAACATTAATCCCAGAATACACATACGAACAAATATACTTATTGCAAGCATATTATAGAAAATTAACGAGTATAGATCCTCAAAGGAACAAGTATACACATCACTTTTCATTCATTGTTTAACCGACCCAAATGAAATGAGAAAAGAATAAAAAAAAAAAGAAAAATATACAACTCAAGGATGTAGAAATATACAATTTAGACAATTACCATAGAAAACATAACAATGAACCACTTAACAACTATCGCAATTAATCTTCATCTTAACATCATAATGGAATATAAAGTAAAGTTCAATCATTTTTCAAGTCATGAATTCACTTATTGGGCGAAGTGGACCTACGTACTGCAAATCGGGCAAAGGTTGCTGCACTTGCTGTGGGGACATATGAGCTGAACCTGCCTTTGGGATTAATTCTAGAATTGCAAAACTATTATTTTGTACCAGTTTTAATGAAAAACATTATCTCAGTTACATGTTTAGCCTTATGTGGATTTCATTTAATATTTAAGAATAAATGTTGTTCTTTTTCTTTGAATGATATTCACTATGGTTCAGTAACTTTGGTTAATGGTTTATATGTTCTAGACTTGGATAATCCAATTCTCAATATAAAAAATAAGAAACCTAAAATAGATAACTCTAACACCTCTTATTTATGGCATTGTCGTTTGGGCCATGTAAACAAAAATCGTGTTTCTAAGTTACACAAGCTTGGTAACTTAGGGTCATTTGATTATGAATTATATGGGACATGCAAGTCTTGTTTACTAGGAAAAATGACTAAAACTCATTTTCCAGGAAAAGAAGAACGGGCCAAGGAGTTATTAGAACTCATACATTCTGATGTATGTAGCCCAATGTCAATACAGGCAAGAGGAGGTTATAATTATTTCATAACCTTTATCGATGATTTCTCATAACACGGGTATTTATATTTAATGAAATACAAATCTGAGGCCTTTGAAAGGTTCAAAGACTTCAAGAATGAAATAGAAAAATAACTTGGCAAAAGTATTAAGACTCTGAGATCTGATCGAGGAGGAGAATACTTGAGCTAAGAGTTTCTGAGTTATCTTAGAGACAATGTGATATTATCTCAATGGACTCCACCACATACACCTCAACATAACGGTGTATCTGAAAGAAGGAATTAAACCTTTCTAGACATGGTACGGACCATGATAGGTTCTGCAGACCTACTAAAATCATTTTGGAGGTATGCACTAGAGACTTTTGTTTATATCGGTTGATACTGCCCCATTTGAGATGTTCTTTGGTAAAAGACCAAAGTTATCTCACTTGCGAATATGGGGTTATCCTGCCTTTGTTAAAAGGCCATAGTCAGACAAACTTGATAGTAAGTCTGACAAGTGTTTGTTTCTGGAATATCCAAAAGAATCTTTTGGATGTTACTTCTATCAACCCTCCGAAAATAAATTATTTGTTTCGAAGCATGCCGTCTTCTTAGAGAAGGAGCACATGCTCAAAGGAGACAGTGGGAGTAAGATTGAGCTTAGTAAAGTTCATGAAGACCAAACAAACGAGGATCAATCGTCTAACCCCACATCTATTGAGAGAATATATGAACCTTCTTATACACAAGAACCTTGTAGATCTAGTAGGATACGTATGGCACTTGAGAGATATGGATTTCTTATTAGTGACCATAATGACGTATTGCTCATAGATGAAGATGAGCCTACTACCTACAAGGATGTTCTGAATAGTTCAGAATCTGACAAATGGCTTGAGGCCATGAAGTCAGAGATGGATTCCATGTACGACAACCAAGTATGGAATTTGGTTGATCCACCTAAAGGAATTAAACCTATTGGGTGCAAGTGGGTTTTCAAGAAAAAAACGGACATGTATGGTAACTTACTTACCTATAAAGCACGACTAATGGCGAAGGGTTATCGTCAACAACATAGTATTGATTATGATGAAACCTTCTCGCCAGTAGCCATGTTGAAATCCATCAGGATACTCCTAGCCATTGCTGCTCATTATGATTATGAGATTTGTTAAATGGATGTGAAAATAATTTTCCTAAATGAAAATCTGACTGAGGAAGTGTATATGACACAACCTGAGGGTTTCACGTCCAGTGATGGCACAAAGGTGTGTAAGCTGCAAAGGTCTATTTATGGGCTTAAGTAAGCTTCTAGGAGTTAGAATATCCGTTTTGATGAAACAATCAAAGAGTTTGGTTTCATTCAAAATATGGATGAGCCTTGTGTATACAAGAAGGTTAGTGGGAGTGCAATCGTTTTCTTACTGCTTTATGTAGATGACATATTACTAATAGGAAATGATATACCTGTCTTGCAAACGGTTAAAATTTGGTTGTCCAAATAATTCTCCATGAAAGACCTTGGTGAAGCAACATATATTCTTGGAATAAGGATCTATAGAGATAGATCCAAAAGGTTGCTTGGTCTTTCACAGTCTACATACATAGATAAAGTGCTAAAGAGGTTTAGCAAGGATCAATCCATAAGGGATTCTTGCCCATGTCACATGGTGTAAGCCTTTCAAAGTCGATGTCTCCCAAGACAAAAGTTGAAAGGGATCACATGAGTAACATTCCATATGCCTCGACAGTTGAATCTATCATGTATGCTATGATATGTACTAGGCCCGAAGTATCTTGTGCTCTCAGTTTGACGAGCAGATACCAATCCGACTCTGGTTAGGGTCATTAGGTGGCTGTAAAGAACATCCTTAAGGACTTACGAAGGACTAAGGATATGTGCTTTGTATATGGAGAAGGTGATTTGAAAATAAATAGGTATACTGATGCCAATTTTCTATCTGACAAAGATGATTTCAAATCACAATCCGGCTACATGTTTACGTTGCACGGAGGGGCAATAAGTTGGAAAAGTTCCAAACAAGAGACAATTGCCGACTCTACGACAGAAGCTGAGTACATAGCTACTTCTGAAGCAACTAAGGAGGCTGTTTGAATCAAGAAGTTCGTGACGGAACTAGGTGTGGCTCCTACTGTTGTTGGTTCAATAACTTTGTATTGTGACAACAACGGAGCCATTGCACAAGTAAAGGAGCCGCGGTCTCACAACGATCCAAACACGTACTACGATGCTATCATTTGATCTAGGAGATCATAGATAGGAATGATGTAAAGATGGAGAGAGTTCCCACGGATGAGAACATAGCTGACCCGCTTACGAAAGCACTATCCCAAAAGAAACATGATTGCTATGTTGAGTCATTTGGTATTAGATACATGAATGATTGGCTCTAGTGCAAGTGGGGGTTTGTTAGTGTTGTGCCCTAGAGGCAATCACTTGTACTTTATATATGACACATTTTATTTTAATAAAATGCATTATTTATCTTACAATTTCTTTTGTATACTTTAAGTAATATAACTGTTCGATAAAGTCCCAAGTACAACACCGTGTTAAGGAAATTATGATAGAGATCATAATATGAGATACCTACTACATTGGATGGTGTTAGTACTTAAATAGTCTCTAGTCATAGTATTAATGAGACAGGACATCATTAATACGTTAAGACTAGCATGTGTTAGACTTCTTGATTTGATCAGGCGATGGTTCTCATAATCGTGAGTATTGAGATACTCAGAGTTAACACATGGATGCTTGTTAATGGAATAAGTTCATTGGAAGACCTAGCTTTGAGATAATCATATGGATAATTATTTAGTGCCAGTGATATAATCTCAATATAGCAAACATGCAAGTATCCTTAGACTTGAGATCTCCAAGGTACTTTGTTTGCTGAGCTTTGTACTTTGATTCCAATCTCCGGAGCTCGATCGAGGGCCGCCTGTGGGATGGATATTGGGTACATTGTGAGGTAAACGAAAGTAGTTGAGAGGGTCAATAAAGGATTCCCCACTCCTAATAGTAGGGGTGAATATCTCACGGCCACTTGTAGGAATTACTACTCGAAAGTCCTTAGCCAAGGCGATTGTGTATTAGAAACAATTCCAATTGATACACATCTAGAGTAGTGGGTTCCTGGTACAAGTACTATTGTATTCGGGCCAGAATTAATTCTGGAGGGAGTTGGCACTAATTCCGTACTCTGAACTGAATGAGATATTGTATGGTGAAAGGAGTTAATTGCACTGAAGTTTGTTATTGAAGGATTCATGTCAAGCCACTTGACTTCCTGGACTCTTGGGTGGTCATGATGTGTTGCTAGATACCACTCATAATCTGGGAATATGGGTTTATTAATTGATGATTTAATAAACCATCCTGATTAGAATTAATAGGATTAATTCTAATTAATTATGGATTATTAATCTCAAAGACGTTTGGATTAATTCATGTTCTCTACCAATGGACTGGGAAACCTAATAGGTCACACACAATAGAGGATTATATACTCAATGTGTTATTTGATAACATTGTGGGGTTAATTGAGATAAAGAGAAGTTGTTGTGGACAAATTATAATTAGTTATAATTTGTGGTCTAAGTTGTAATTGTGAGAACTTGATGTTTCCAATTACAATTAGGGAATTCTAATAGGATTAGAATTCTCAGTTTTAACAGGGTTTTAGGTATATATGTGTGATATAGCTGAAAACCCTAGCTGATGTTGAGTCACACGAAATCCAGCCAAAAATAGCTGAACAACACACGATTCTCTCTCATTTGTTCTCTATTTCTCGTTTTTCTTCTTGAAAGAAAACCCCTAGCCGCCATTAATTTTTGCCAGCACAGAAATTTTGGTGCTTGAGTATACCTCTGTTTGGATTACTATTAGAGATAATCACACACTGTGATTATAGCAGTTTGATGTTCAACTCATGTGGAGGTTGATCACGATGATTGCTGGATCACGCCTCAACTTGAAGAAGAAAATTTGTTCTTTGCACGATCACCCAAAGGTAAAAAGCTGTTACCTTTACTCTCTTTATGTCTTGTTTTGCACACATAAACGGGTCCTGGGAGGGTATCTCGTTTGATTTTCCGCTGTGCCGTATGGGATACAAACCTGAGATATCCAACAATTTTCTCAAGGAAAAATGAAGAAATAGCAAAGATAACATGACTTTTTTGTAGCATTTTTTTAAGCTACGAGATTTCTCTTGTTTTTCTTCAACTTTGTTGGGCTCATTTTTCTTGCTTCCAAGCTTTGATTGGAATCAAAGCTTTCCTTACTCTTATACCAAACTCTTGGATATAATCTTAAGTGGGATTTTTCTTGGTGTTGTGGGTAGTTTAGTTGATTATGAGTTCAACTCATCCCATGGGACCAAAATAGTGAATTTCTTGAGACAAAAAGGAGAAATTGTACTAACAACCTACCTTCTATCAATCCCTTGAAGAACTAGGCTTCAAAGACCCTCAAGAGTAGTATAAAGTTCTACTATAATCTCACCCTAATATCCTTAAAGAAACAAAGGCAAATAAGAACAAAAAGAATACAGAAAATAGGCACCCAAGTAATGGAATTCAAACAAACATTAGAAGAGCAAAGCAATTAAGACCCATTAAAAGAAAGCACATTGGATTATTAAAAAGATTTTATAGGCTTATTCATAAAGAGAACTAAGCCTTAAGCATAATCTTGAACAAGACGAACAAGGAGGCTAGGGCCTCTCAAGACTCCCTCTTCAAATTTGAATAAAGTGTGTGAATTGTGTTGTCAATCATTAAAAGTTGTATTTATACTACCCTAACCCTAGCTAAGTAATCCCTGAGATTCTAATATAATTTAAGGCCTTAATAGGTCTTTACAAAACATTTAAAATAGAGGAAAATCTGAGAAAATATAAAAAATGTGGGGTAGCCATCAACAGCCCAGGCTGGAGCCGACGCCGGCTAGGGCTCTTGAGCTGGAGCCAGTTGTGCGCTGTGTGTCGGCCGTCGTTGTGCAGGTTGAAGCTGGCGCTGCCCCATCAAAGTACTTGGGTTGATGCCAGCTGTCCGCTGGAAGGGCACCTTTTGGTCAAATTTTGTCCGTCTTTGTTACTGACTTGAGTTCTTGTTGGGGTCCTTCTTCGATAGTCATCAAAATGATCTCTTGGCTAGCTTCCTCAACCTTCCAACCCTCTTCCATCCTCAAGCATGGTTTTATGAGCAATTGAAAATCATCTTGAAGCTTCTTGATCCTAGATTTTGTCATCAGTCCTTGTCCTTGCACAGTCATGCCTCCCCCTCCTTCATCTTGACCTCGATGATGAAGCGGAGTCTGATCAACAAGAGTGTGAATTCAAGGATCAAATCTAAAAATCACTCATAAAAGGAGAAATTCATTACATCAAGGAGCATTATTCAAGAGAGTTATCAAACAAGAAGAATGAGGCTTATCTATGAGCTCTTTCTTTGACCTTTGTTTTGATTTTCTAGAATAATGATGTATTCAATATTTTCATTGTAATTTGATAATATTTTGGGATTCATGATTTTTGTATTAATTTAGATATTTGATTAAATTTCTATCATTATTGGTGTTTGATTACTTGTGATTATGGATGAGCTTATGAAGTTGGATTTACATTTAATTAACTTATGAAATGGCGTTAGAAGTTGATTTAATTTTATTAATTTAATATTTGTTAATTCTTAACAGACTTGGGAAATAAAGTTAAGGCCAAAGAACTTAAGTAATCAAGATTAGTTAATTTCGAGTATAGTATAGGGTTGTTGACTAATTTCATGCTCATGAGGAATTGTGTTAAATGCATCTTTTGTTTATGTTGGTTTGATTGGAAAATCTCTTAATTGAATTAAGAGCTAGTGATTCTATGGATTGGGAAAGAAGTGGAGTCTATATATGTGAATTCATGACTTAGAAAATAATTAAACTTTACTTCATGTTCCTTCATGATGCCAAGATGATGATTAATTGGGATAAATTGCTAAGTGGTCCATTGTTTTGTTTTCTAGGATTGTTGTGTAAATTGAATATTCCTACATCCTTGAGTTGTATTTCTTTATTTTTTAATTATCTTATCACTTTATTTGATCGGTTAAACAATGAATGAAAAGTGACTACTGTGTACTTATTCCTTTGAGGATCAATACTCCTTAATTCCCTATGCTATGTTTGCGATGACTATACTTGCTCGAATGTGTATTTTTAGATTAATGTTTGTATTAAAACTTGACTAAGGGATGGATTTAAATTTGGGGATTTTTATACACCCAAAATTTAGGCTTCAAGTTTTTTACACCGTTGCCAGGGAACAATATCATGAAAGCTTGAATTTTGTTGATTTGACCATGTTTATATGTTTATGTGTTTATGTGTGAATATGTTCCTTGTATGAATAGGTGGCATAAATGTTTTTCGTGTATACTTGTAATTTAATGTCCCTACATGTTGTAATGTTTCTAACATAATTTGAACAACATGTTCTTTAACTAATTTGATTTAGTATTATATTATATGACCCTAACCATTTACGTTATGCAGATAGGATGGCCAATTGGAACATTGAATGATGTCACAATATACCTCAAGGGATGACATTTCTACCATCTGACTCTGCTATCCTAGAGGGGGTATTAGGAAAATCTACCACCCATGTAACTAAACATTTTCATGAGATAGATAACATATTGGCGAAATTTAAGGACATGATTAGAATTATGGAAAGGCAAATTTTGTTTTTAACGGATCTAGTGAAAAAATCACCATTAGGGGTGAAAGCATAACATGATTTAGCTGCCATTACACTACGAAGTGGTAAGAAGCTACCCAATTCTTGCACGAAACTGGTACCATTTAAAAAAGATAGGCCAGAACCAATCCTTCTTAGTGAACCTGTTGAAAAATAACCTAAGAACTCAGATTTTTAGCCATCGGTAACTTACTCGACTTGCACACACAAAGTAAGAAACGATGCACAATTTTTCAGGTTTTTAGAAATATTTAAGCAACTATACATAAATATCCCACTCAGTGAGGCTTGGATACACATGCCCAAATATACAAAGTTCCTCAAGAGCATGCTTGTTAACAAAAAGAGATTGGAGGAATTATCCACTGTGGTTTTAAATGAAGAATGCTCAGCTATCTTGCAGGACCAACGAACTTTGCCATGAAAAAAACATGATCCAGGGAGGTAACGACGTTTCACTAGATGGGAGTTAACGTATTTGGGATTCTTAACGATGAACATTTGGGGCAAAGCTATTCTATATAGACTAACAGCTATCTTGCAGGGAGGTAATGTCATTAAATGGGAGTTAACAACTAGCATTTTGCCCAAAATGCTCAGCTATTCCTTGTCTTGTTAGGACTCTTACATTTTGTAATGCATTAGCGGACTTAGGTGCTAGCATTAATCTTTTGCCATGTAAAACTTTTAAAAAGCTAGGCCCAGGTGAGCCCAAGCCCACTAGGATGAGTATTTAAGTTGCAGATAGATCTATCAAATATCTTAGGGGACTAGTGGAAGATGTATTGGTTAAAGTAGATAGATTTATATTTCCTATGCATTTTTTATTCTTAATATGGATGAAGATTCTAAAGTTCCTTTAATCCTAGGTCGACCCCTTTTTAGCAATTTCCAAAGCATTAATTGGTGTTTATGGAGGAAAATTGACACTTATGGTTGGGGATGAGAAAGTCATTATCAAAATTCATAAAAGCATGCAACATCCTATTTCTTATGGTGATTCTTATATAAGGATTGATATTCTTGATGAATCTATCTTTTACTTTGTACAGGAATCATTAGTCTAATGCTATTTGGAACACTCCATTGCATATTTGGAGGATTCAAATAAGGGCTATGAGTTGGAAAATTTTGAGGAAATTGAAAAAAGTAGTTTGGGAAAAAAGAAGTCATTCATTGAAGAACCACCGAAATTGGACTTGAAAGACCTCCCTGAGCACTTGGAATATGCATTTTTTGCTAAAGGTGAAAAATTGCCTGTAATTATAGCAAAGGACCTTACTTGTGATCAAACAACCAAATTGGTAAGTCTATTGGAAAAATATAAGGGAGTCATTGCATAAAAAATCATAGTAATTATAGGAATTAAACCTTTATTTTGTACTCATAAAATTTTTTTGGAAGAAGGAGCCAAACCCTAGTGCAGCCCCAACGTAGATTGAACCCAAATATGAGTGATGTGGTAAAATGTGAGGTGATTAAACTCTTAGATTCTAGCAACATTGATCCTATTCCTGATAGTATTTGGGTGAGTTCAAGATAAGTGGTGTCAAAGAAAGGAGGAATGACTGTGAGCCCAAATGAAAAAAATGAGTTGATCCCACGAAAGGTTTGCATTGATTATGGAAAATTTAATAAGGCAACTAGGAAGCACTATTTTCCTCTCCCTTTTATTGACCGAATATTATAAAGGTTAGCTAGACATGTGTTTTATTAGTTTTTAGATGATTTTTCGGATACTTTCAAATTCCCAAAGTACAAGAGGATCAAGAGAAGACTAACTTACATGTCCTTTAGGTACTTTTGTATATCGAAGTATGTCTTTTGGTATTTGTAATGGTCCTGGAATTTTCCAAAGGCACATGATACCTATTTTCGAAGTGCTAGTGGGAAACATCATGGAGGTATTTACCGATGAGTTTTCTATTTTTGGTGATTCTTTTAATTTGTGTTTGGCTAAATTTGAAAAGGTGCTTCAAAGGTATGAAGAGACTAACCTCATGCTTAATTGGGAAAAATGTCACTTCATGCTACATGAAGGTGTAGTATTTGGACACAAGATCTCAAGAAAAGGTATTGAGGTTGATAGAGCCAAGATTGAGGCAATTAAGAAACTCCTTCCTCCAATTTTCGTGAAGGCTATTTGTAGCTTTTTTGGTCATGTAGGTTTTTATAGGAACTTTATCTTGGATTTCTCAAAAATTTTTAAACCCCTTACTTCTGTACTTGAAAAAGATGTTTTTTATTTTGATGAGAAATGTGTCAATGCTTTTAATGAGCTTAAAAAGAAATTGAGGTTGTGTGGATTCTATGGAAAGTGAAAATATCTTAAAACATTGTCATGAAGGATCTGCGGACGGCCACTACGAAGCTAACAACACTGCAAGGAAGGTGCTTGAGTCCAGATTTTATTAGCTTGCACTCTTCAAGGACTCTAACATGTTTGTTAAAAATTGCGATAGGTGTTAACATAAAGGTAATATTTTTAAATCTAATGTGATGCCATTGCAAATTTTTCAAGCTTGTGAAATTTTTTATTGTTGAGGGATTGATTTTATGAGCTCTTTTCCTAATTCTTTGGGAAACAAATACATCTTGGTCATTGTTGAGTATGTATGTAAGTGGGTTGAGGCACAAGCATTGCCTACTAATGATGCTCGGGTCATGGTTAAATTCCTTAAAAAACTTTTCACCCTGTTTGGCATACCTATGGTACTCATTAGTGATAGGGGCACACATTTTTGTAATACCAAGTTAGACAAAGTTCTCAAACATTTAGGGGTTACTCTTAAGTTTTCTACTCCCTATCACCCCCAAACAAGTGGCCAAGTTGAGGTGGTAAATAGAAATTTGAAAAGAACTTTGGAAAAATGTGGTAAATTATACAAGAAAGGATTGGAGTTTGAAATTAGATGATACTCTTTCGGCTTATAGGACAGCTTTCAAAGCTCGTATTGGTACAACCCCATATAGATTAGTGTATGGGAAGTCATGTCATCTACCGGTAGAAGTTGAATGTAACACCCCACCTTTTACTTTCGATTGGCTACTTTTTGTAATAGGATAAGAATTTGTATTGATATCCAGAACAAAAGTTGATTGGTATAATGGGACGAATACTTCGGTGGAATAATATTTTGTCGAGACCTAGATGTAATTATTAGATTTGTTCTACCCATACCCTAAATTTTTGAAAGACTATTATTATTAAAAAAAAATAAGAATTTTAGGGTACTCTAAAAAAGGAAATTCATTAGTATAATGAAACGCACGTTTTGGTGTGAATTATGCTACCTGTGGTATCGAAGACATTTTTGTCATTTTGACCACACCCATGACTTTGACTGTAAATTTGACCAAGTAGAGAAAGAATTGAAGAATTTAAGTGTTACCAATAAATTTAGTGGAATTTTTGGAGCTGAATGGTGAAATAAAATATTTTTCCGTTACAAACCTGATTTTGGTTATTTCTAAAGAAAATAGAAAAATACTGTTGAAAAATGGGACGCGTGGTTTCTTGTGATTGGTGGCTAAGGACAAGTGCCACATAATAAGAGGACGTATGAGATATTCATGCATGCAAAACTTCTTAAGTAGGCTTTGTAAAATAATTAAGAAAAATGTGAAAAAATGAGATTGTGACACGTGTAAATAGCCACCATTCATTTAATTGAGCAAAATCCTATTGGTCATTATTTTGACCAAGAATGGTGGTGGATTTTGTGCCAAGAGCATAAAAGAAGAAGGAAGGAAGAAATAAGGAAGAAAAGGAAAAGCAAAAGCAAGAAAAAATAGAAAAAAGTGAGAGAAAGAAAAAGTGTGTGTATTTTTTAGTGTGTTCTTGGTTTGCTTGGAGCAAGATCAAGACAAAACATCCTATACACAAGGTAAAATCTTATGCGTCAAGAATTAACAATATACATTTCATTACAGTGATCATTTTGATATGAATTATAACATGAAAACATGAGATTTGTGACGATTAAATTGATTATTGTGTACTATGAATCTATCGTCACCTCTTGTCACTTCCACTCGGGAATAGGAAACGGTTGCAGTAACCTGGCTACCTTCTTATGCTCCGCTATTACTTTCTAACACGTCAGCAAGTAAAGACGTATTGTGCTACATCCCTTTTCATTCCTAGCCACCAATAGACTTTTTTCAAATCTTGGTACATCTTCACCTCACCCGGATGAATAGTATACTTACTCTTGTGAGCCTCATCCATTATCTTTCTCTTCAATACTGGGTCATTTGGTACATATAGTTATTCCCAAAAATACCACACTCTCTGTAACACCCTACTACCTAGGCCCAACAGAGCCAGGGATGTCACCCTGTCCAATGGACAAGAGGTCTTTATAACTAGGTCACATATAATAAAATAAAATAAATACTTTAAAATTAAACTTATTAAAACCCGAAAGATAAATACAGGAACAAATCCAAAATAAATTGTTTGCTACAATCTCTCAAAACATCCATAAAGAAAATAACATAAAGTCTTCAAAACATAGGCAACAAGTCTAGCTATTGACCTCCACAGCTGGATCAACCTGAAAACATGGTATAAAAGGTGATGAGATAAAAATCTCAGTAAACCCGTGTATGCTTTGAGTGTTTCAGGTAAAATAATTCATGTATGCATGTTGTAACAGTTTTATAAGAGAAAGTGCTGACAAGCATTAAATAAATATCGAAAATAAAGAGTGGTGTTTTACTTTTTAATCTACACATGTGCACAATAAATACAACCACTCAAATGGGTAGCCATGGGTTGCCACACGTTGGGCCCCATGACTAAGCAACGGTCAGAATGCCACACTTTGTGCAAGCTAACAAAAGGTAGGTGTACGACCTACCGGGTGAGATACTCCTCCATCTCTACACCCAAACTTACCGGTTGTCCACTCTGGAAACACACAGTCCACATGACTGAAACTTACTAGCTTGGACCGGCATGACCTACCGGACTGGCATTCTATCCAGGAAGGACTCACCCCTCATAGGTGGTCACCTATTGAGAGACTTACCCTAACCCTTCAAAGACTAGTCCTGGTAGTCGACCCTTATTGTGTACTCAACGTTGATTATCCCACTTGGAAGAAAATGGACCATACATTGCTTTATTTGGAAATAGCAATTAAGGGTTCTAAAATTCTTATCAAAGTTGGGTTTTAGAAAAAGTTTAGCATTTTGTGTAAAACTGCTTGTTTGATTTTCAAATGATTTGCTTGACTGAAATAAATAGGAAAAATAGTCCTTAATTGCCTTTACAACATGAATTTCCGCCCACATCGCGTTTAGCTTGCCACATTAATTTTTGGTCTTCACAAAATTCCATGCAGGAGCTTACCTGATTCTTTGCTTGCTCAAATTCAAAAGTCTTCCAAGGCTGATCTAACCCCGCTTGGGTAAACACAAAACATAAGGTTACACTCAAGCTAAATTCACTTACACAAATAATCCTAGTTCAACTTATTACAATCACGACCCTAATGTCCTAAGCTTTAAGGCCAGCTAATAATGAATTTTATAAAATAAGTCTAGTTTGATAAGTTAAAATGACTAGGGGTTCTAAAATAATTGCTAATAAATTATAGACCCAATTAATAATTCTTGAGTGTTATTATTAATAAATAAACTACGGTTTGACTATTGAATAATACCAAGCCCTAAATAATATTAGTAAATGGTAATTTAAAAATAGCTTTATTATAAATAAATAATAAATTACAAATAATTTTTAATTAATTTTTAATAGATAATAAATAATTAGTAATAAATAAAATTAATAATAAATGAATTATATTAAATTTTTTGTTTAATAAATAACAAACGAATTTTAATATATATAATATTTATGAATATATGCAAAAGTTTGAACTATGGTCTACCAGGTCATTATTATTATTTATATAAAAGATCTTATTTAATATTATACCTAAGCATATATTATTTTTAAGGAAAAATATCATTTATTTGACTAGTAAAATATTAATATTTCATGTAACATCCCATTTCCAAAACTTCCTAGCAATTTCGAAATCCTTAGAGGAAAATATAGTAATAATTTTAATTAACGTAATAAAATTTACTAATTAAAATAGCCTAGGATCAATAAGAACATAATCATGATTTCCTATTGCTAACAAGAATCATGAACATTTTCTTCAACATCAAATAACAAACTAATCCACTCATGAACATATGCTTAAATCAACACTTGCTATCACATGGCCAAACAATCATCATCATGGCTTCAATGGAGATAAGAACATAAAAATCCTATTCACCAAAGGGGACATAACATCTAGCATGCTTAAACATTTATAATTCTCTTAGGACATGATGAGCATGCATCGATTCTCAAGGAAATCCATATAGCTTAAACATGATCAATCATTCTCATGTCCTAATGCCAACCCCTTCATTCACATGCATATACTCAATCTCTCATTCATATTTTATTATTCCTATCAATATCTAAGAGACATGAATGCTAAATTAAAAAGAAGGTTTAAGGAGGAATACTTGACTGATGATCACTTCGATGAATATTTAAGAAGGTCCACGCGATTGAGAGTCTTGAATTGTCCAAGAGTAAGAAAAACAGCCATGGTTGTTGATCAATCATTTTGGCCGACAGAGAGAGTGAGAAACAGAGCATTAGTCTAATACATAGAAGGTTAAATGGAAGAAGATGAACAAAAGAGTTGTTCTTGGTTACCTTGATGATGTTCTTGAGACTTCAAGGAGACAAATCAGTTTTGATTTGAATGCCGATTTTTGTTTTTTAGATTTGATGTTATAAATTCCAGAAATGAACTCTAGAGAGTATGTAGGAGTATTCTAGAGTTTTTGAGAGGGATTAGAGGTGTTTAGAGTGGGTTTTAGCTTGAAGAAGAGTATTGTGTGTTCTTGGTGAAAATGGAGAGAATTTGAGGGAGATTGCTGGACGAATTTCTGGAGAGTGTTAACTGAATAGTTTAGGGAATTTAGGGGTTTCAGTTTAGCTTAGAGAGGGAGAGAAAAATCTGATCATTTGAAATTCAAATGTAGTGATTTGAGGAGTGGTTTGGGGTATAGGATATGTTAATAGTGTTTGATTGATGGAGGTTTTCTTGGAGCTACAATGGTGTCGGCTGGTTTGGTTTGTTTTGCTGAAATGATTGAAGTCTGATAAGGCTTTAAGGCTGGACAAAATTCAGAGTTTAATGGCAGAGAAATTCTGATTGTATAGCTTAATACAAGGGTGTTTTCATGGAGAAAAAATTCTGGAAATTTTGAGGTTCAAATGGAAGTTTGAATTGAGTGATTGTAGGAGAGATTTGAGGTGTGATTATGGAGTCCAATTGTGCAAGGTAAGTGGAGAGGGTAATGGTTTTCAGTTCATGGCTGAACAAGGGTTAATTTACAGAGGTTGAAGGGTGGTTTTCGGCCAGGGCTTGAAGAGAACAAAGCTGGAAAAATTCTGGTTCTATGGTGTTCAAAGCTGCGAACGGTTGCAGCATTTTTCTGTGCAGAATTTCTGCACTTCTTCAGCCCATTTTGCAGAGGTTTTGAGAGGTGTTCAAGGGTCCTTTAAGGCTATTTTTCCAGCCTTCTTTATGAGGAAAAGCAGAGAAGTTTTGCTGGCTTGAAGGTGGAGTAAAACAGCTTCATTTTCTGGTTTGAAAGTTGCGAACTGCCCAGAATTTTTTTCTGGTTTGTGCAGTTTTTTGTGCAGTCCGAATTGCACCGAATTTTCAGTTCCTCAAGCTGAATAAATTGGCCATTTTCCAGCAGCAATTGAGTAAGAAAGATGGCTGAGATTTTCGAAGGTTAGAAAATTTCCAGATTTCTTTCATGAAGATTATGAACACAATTGAGTGGAGTTTGAAGGTTCATCAATGGTGATTAATTTCTCTTCGGAACCTTCCTTAACTCCTCTCCTATTTTCAGTCAAAACCCCAACCTCCAAGATTCATTTTCAAAATTCAAAGACCAAGAATCCCTGCTAAAATTTTCTGGAATTAAAACCATGAATTTTGATAAATTTTGAACAAGTTTAATTGATGAAAATGTTAGAACAAGTTAGAGGTAATAATAGGACAAGAATTCCTATTTTTATGGAATGCAAGAAAACAAAAATTCAAACTTAAGTAAGATAATCATGATAAAAACTTAAATGATGGGATTTGAACTCATGACCTTAGAGATTAATTCCAAAGCTCTAACCACTTAACCACAACAACTCTTGTTCTTATTTTCTCATCCACATATTCTTCTTATGTAATCCTCAAGCTATCTTCCTATTTTGACCTCAGGCAAAATTACCATTTTACCCTTCCTACCCAATAAGCATAACTAAGCCTTTTAACCTATAAACCACAATTCTTAAAGCACATAAAATCATTCAAATATATATATATATATATATATATATTCATACAAAATAATATGATATGCATCCTAACCCCCTTACTCTAGAGTTGGCTTTAGGTGGGGTTTCACACTTCCACTTCATCTGTTCGAAACTCCTTATTTCCTCTCTTAACTTCCTTTGCCTTGAAAGTTTGAAATTCTTGGATGCTTCTTTGTTAAGTCCTTTTATGTGAATATTTACTTCAAGCTCTTATGATCTGTGAAGACTTCGTACTCCGCACCATATAAATAGCATCGCCATTTCTTCAAAGCAAATACTATTGCAGCCAACTCCAAGTCGTGCGTTGGATAGTTCACTTCGTGTGGCTTCAACTTTCTCAATGCATAGGCGATAACTTTTCTGTCTTGTACCAGCACCGCCCCAAGACCTTCCTTAGAAGCATCCATATACAAAGAATAGGTTTTACATTCTTTAGGTAGGTTCAACACTGGTGCTGTCATCAATCTCCTTTTAAGCTTTTGAAATCTTTTCTAACTTTGTCATTCCAAACGTTCGACATGTCCTTCCATAGCAATTGGGTCATTGGAGTCACCAGCGTAGAGAAGTTCTTGATAAATTGACAGTAATATCCTGCCAATCCAAGGAAACTCCTAGTCTCAATTACGCTCTCCAGTTGCTTCTAATTTGAGATGGCCTCAACTTTTGATGGGCCCACATTGATTCCCTCTTTAGATATCACGTGACTAAGAAAAGCCACTGAATCTAACTAGAACTCGCATTTTCTAAACTTAGCATAAAGTCTATGCTCTTTCAATTTCTCCAATACCAACTTTAGATGCTCCGCATGCTTTTCGGGACTTTTCGACTAGATCAAAATATCATCTATGAACACCACCACGAACTTATCCAGGTATGGCTGAAAAACTTTGTGCATAAGATCCATGAAAACGGTGGGTACATTAGTTACTCTGAATGACATCACCACAAACTCGTAGTGCCCATATCTAGTGTTGAAGGTAGTCTAGGGAATATCCTCCTCTTTAATTCGCACCTTATAATAATCTTGCTGGAGATCCAACTTGGACAAGTAATACAAGCATTGCAACTCATCAAACAACTCATCAATCAATGGCGGGGGATACTTGTTCTTGATCGTGAGGTTATTCAACCCTCTATAGTCTATGCACAATCTCAGCGTCCTATCCTTCTTCTTGACAAATAATACCAGGGTTCCCCAAGGCAATGTATTGGGTCTTATGTACCCCTGCTCAACCAATTCTTCTAGCTGCTCTTTTAATTCTTCCAATTCCACAGGCGCCATCTGATACGGAGTTTTCGATACAGGCTCAGCTCTAGGAACTAGATCGATATTGAACTCGACTTCTCGGGAAGGTGGAAGAGAAGTGAGTTCGATCGAAAAGACATCTACAAAGTCCTTTACCACCTCGGTGCTTTCCAAAGTACACTGATCCTTAGGCTTATTGATTAGGTAAGCTAGATACCCTACACAATACTTCTTCAACATCTTCTGTACCTTTGCTCTTGTTATTAGAAATTTCAACTTCTTCACATTCTTCTCGCTAAACTCTAACACGTCGCATCCAAGTCTAACAAACTGCACCATCTTGACCATGCAATCCACTCTTGCTCTATGCTTCGCTAACCAATCTATACCCAGAATCAAATCGTAGTCGTCGATGGGTAGGATTATGAGGTCCGCCATCAAAATCTCCTTCTCAACCATAATATCACACCCTTGCACTACCTTACTCGCATCTTTTTGCCTCCCCAAAGATGTACTGATTAATATGGTATAAGGAAATTCTACCCCATCCCAACCCAATTGGCATGCATATTTATCATTTACATATGAATGACTCGATCCGCGGTCAATCAAAATAGAGTTAGAGTGGCCTTGCACAAAAAGCATACCTTCAACTACTAATGAATCAACTCTAACCTCTTCCCGGTTCAGAGTGAAGACCTTGGCTTTTACTTGAGGCTTTTCGCCTCTTCCTCTTGTCGTCCCAACAGGTGCGCCTCTAGCTGCCCCAGCTGGTTAAGTCGAAGCTCATTGTCCTATTCTAAGTGGTCTTGGGCAGTTGTTCCTTAGGTGGTTTGGGTTACCACAGTTGAAGCATCTCTTCGTCATTCCTTTTGACTAGTAATCCCTCTCTGCATGACCTCACATTCCGCAATTCTGACATATTAACGCATTTAACATAGGACTTGATGGTACTATCCTAGGTGCTTCCCCTTAATTTTCCACTGCATTAGGCCAGTGGGTCACTTGTGAGTTGGGGGTGTCATCGGTGGTCGGCTCAATTGGAATGGCCAGTTCATTGACCAATTCTTATCCTCATTTTCTGTTTAGGTCGCTGTATCTACTGCGGCCATATATGTCCCCAATGGATATACTGACAGTGCCCTCCTCAGATGCTGCTTGACACCCTTCACAAATTAAAGTATCCACTTTTGCTCGATATCCACTAGACACCTACAGTACTTGGATAGTTGGGTAAACCATGCAGTGTACTAAGCCACGGTCATCCCTCTGTACTTGAGAGTCTGGAACTCGTCCTCCCTCTTCTCCACTATCCATCACAGTATATACTCTGCTCAAAATGCCTCCATGAAGTGCTCCCATGTCCAGTTGCAATCCTCTCTCTCCCAATCCTCCCGGACTCATTGCCACCAAGCTCGTGCAGGTTCCCTTAGCTTGAAAGTAGCAAACTTCACCCTCCTCTTCTCGATATATTAAAGAGTAGCAAAAATATCCTCCATTTTTTCAATCTATTGCCCTGCCTTTTTGGCTTGCTCAATTTCTCCCTGAAACGTCGGAGGTTGGAACTTTAGGAACCATTCCAGTGCCTCATTCTCACCCCTAGGTGCTTTTGCATCCATCTTATCTATATTTTCAGCCTAGTTATGAAGAATGCAACTATCTTGTCAAAGCCCTACCCCATGGTCACCTCTCGAGATCCTTCAGATGTCAGTTCCCACTCTTGCTCGAATTCCTATTCTACTTCTGGGGTGAACTGATACATCTACTTGAACTAAGAAGTTGATGAGTCACTATCCTAAATAGTTCTTCCTCACACAGCAGTTCTATGCCTTGGTGCCATATACTCACACCAAATACAAGGCTTATTCGGGAAAAGTTCATGACATGCAGTTGAACGACTTATAGATTTGAAATAAGTTGCATTGCAATGGAAAATAAATCCTGTGAAACTCTCTATACAGTTGATCCCCCTGTATATGTTCAGGAAAAAACGAGTTTTAGAATTTTTTATCCAGCCTAGTTTTCTCAAGAAATTTCAGACTTCAAGGAAAGTTTTATGCAATGAAAGATATATGAATAACTAGCCTTATCATCACAGAGCATATCATAATGGCTTTCAGAATAGATTGATCAATAACAATATAGTAATAGCTTACAAAAATAGATTGATCAACAACCTTAATCTCAACGACACCTTTACATATAAAAACGCCATAGGATGTCAAACAAAATTTTAATAAGTCGCTTAAATCTTTTTTGACGGCAGCAAACTATGATCATAATCTATTAGAGATCCCAAATCATGTTTACCAATAATAATAATAATAATAATAATAATAATAATAATAATAATAATAATAATAATAATAATAATAATAATAATAATAATAATAATAATAATAATAATAATAATAATAATAATAATAATTTGCATTCACAGCATGCTGGTTTGATGAAACCCAAATCCCACAATGAATTCAATAGAGAGAGTTTCACAGGATCTATTTTGGCGATGCACGGTTGTGTACTGGAGGCTGTTATCTCAGTGCAATGATATATGGCACCGAAAGAATGGACTGCGATACTTGCATTTTGGCCAACCTTCTGTTGGAGAAATGCCTGTGATTTGAAAACTGGGGTAATGATTTGAAATCTGAAATAAAGTTTTCTAAAAATGACTAAGTTCTGAATAAACACTTCTTTAAAGAGTTTTGGAATTCTTTCCAGTGAACAAATGATATGCTATTCCACAAAAGTTTTATGTATCCTATTCTTTCATAAAGCACTAGCACACATGAAATTCACTGGGTGATTCGTCACTCACACGTGGCTTTTTATCTTATCTTTTTGTAGGATCCAAAGCTGAGCAGACCTACAGATGATACCATAGAGTCAACGGTTTAGGTCTGGTCAGCTTCCCTTTTTGATCATATTCTATATTTTGTTATAGATAGAGATGGCAACTGTAAGATTTTCTGATATTGTTGAGTCTAGACCTTGTATATGTATATGTGTGGCCATTAGTGTAGGATATTGTTGAGTCTAGACCTTGTATATTTATTTACTATATTATTTTTATTATAAAGACCCCTTGTCCGAGAAATTGGGCAGGGCGACACTCATTGTTGATATGCTTCCGTTGTTATCTTTAGTAGGGGTGTTACAATTAGTATTAGAGCCTAGTTTATAGAACTATGGCATCATTATAGGAATTGATAGAACTCTTTTATTATATAGGTATGGTAGATAGGAGCAATAAAGGTAATCACCCAATGGACAAGCATGATGATAAAGGAAAGAAAGAAATAGGTGAAAGCTTGGGTGTAAAAAAATCGGGAAAGATCCGGAATATCTTCCGGGCAAGTGTGTCGGGATATTTTCCTATGACAAAACTTGGGCCTGGCTGCCGTCATGCATCCCATATCTTTGGGAGTAGATTTGACCTAGTGGCACCTGTCATTACTCTGTTTGCGCGTGACCTTAGTATGGTGGGGTACTCTCGAAGGGACATTATTACCACATAAGGAGGAGGATGGTGATTCTGATGAGATTGGTGATGGGGTTGAGTCATGCCATTAGGATGATGAAGATGAGGAGGATAGTATCCCCGATAGTGCAGTATTCTTCGAGGATGATGAGGAGGTATTTTGGTGGGGATGTACCCAGGGTACTTGAGGAGGAGATACTGGATTTTGAGGTTGTTGATGTGGGAGCAGAACAAGAGATACTTGAGGTAGAGGCACCTATAGCTGAGAAGCCTAAGGAGGATTTAGAGATGGACCCAAAGCTATTGGCTTGGCTGCATCTAGATACAGATGTAGATGGGGAGATTGATACGGCGGAGTCTTACACAATTTTGACTGACTCACGACCTCCCGTATTGTACAGTGATAATGACGAGTAGGAGGAAGAGATGTAGATACATAGTATGATATGTAGTATTTGACTGGTTTAAATAACTATGTGTGTAGCCCACACCTTTTGTACAGACATTGTGATAAATGAGAATGAATATGTGTTATGTTTTGCTATATGCACTGAGCCTATGTTTATGATTGCTTTTGAGCTATGTTACATTGTTATATCTTACGAATTGTACAGATACCTCCTAAATGGACCTCCAGAGGATTATTGTAGGTTACTTAAAATAACCCTGAGCTAATAGTGGAGGAACCACAGGCAAAAAGTCCCCACCTTTTGACTTTGGACCACCCTATGTTTTAGGCTTTTTAAAAAATGGTTGATACGATCTAACAACTGACTGAGACTGCTACTAGAGTAAATGAGAATGCTAGGGTAAATAAGAGTAAGAGTAAGGAAAGTCAGCAAAGTGACGTTGAATCGGATCGAGCCCTTGAGCATTTTTTGAAATTTCCCGCTCTGCAATTTCAAGGGTGACCTGATTTAGAACAGGAGGTAAAAAATTGGATTGAACAGATAGAAAAGATTTTTGCAGCCCTGAATTACTTGAAGTAAAGGAAGGTACAGCTTACGACATTCCAGTTGAATAGATGTACCCAAGATTGGTGGGCAAGGGAGATGAATCCACAAGAATAGGAATGGGTAGATTTTAAGGGCAGTTTTAAGAAGGAGTTTATTCCTATTTGGGTGATAGAAAGAAAGAAGGATGAATTTCAAGCTGTTCAGTAAGGAGGCCAGATGGTGGGATTATACACTACTGAATTCACTAAACTATCAAAATATTGCACACTTTTAGTCCATTAAGAAGCAGATAGGGTTAGACATTTTGTGAAGGGCTTACGGCCAAAGCTGAAGAGAGTATTAGCCAGTATGGCTTCCACTAGTTACAACGCTGCAGTAGAGATGGCCTCTAGAATGGAAATGGCTAGCATTGAGCAGGCAAGTGAGAGAAACTGATGTGGATTTTAAGGAATGAATCAAAAGAGACTTGGAGGGTCCCAATGGCAGAAGAAAGGAAAGATGTAAAGGAAGGGAGGCCCAACTGGCCTGATTTTAGGGAACCACCATCCTTTAAATGCTTCAATTATGGAGAACAAGGCCACAAGAGTTTTCAATGTCCACACCCATAGAGAATAGGAGCATAGAGTCGACTTGAAAGCAATAGCGAATGGTAGATGTCAGGATTTGGAATAGGAAACCTAGGGCAAGCTTCTACCTCCAGAACTGGACCTCCTAAATCGTAGGTAAATAATTAGGTAGTCGTATTAGAGAAAATGGATAATCAAGTTGCAGTGGTGGAAGTTGCGCTCCTTATTTTTTATCATACTACTAAAGTATTACTAGATGCCAGTTCCACGCGTTCTTTTATTGCCAATTTATTTATTCATTCTATGGGGATAAAAAGGGAAGAAACTTCATTTGAAATGATTATTAGTAATCTATTAGGAAAGTAAATGAATAGTGAGAAAATATATAGGGATTGTAAGATTTTGGTCGGAGATGAATTGTTGGGAGGAGATGTTATCTTGGGCATTGATTGGCTATCCCAATATCATGCTCAAGTCGACTGTAGACATAAGGTAGTGTGTTTCCATCTACCTGGGAAACCTATATTGGAATTTGTAGGTGAAGCTGGAAGGAAAAGTAATGCTTTTATGTTGGGGCTCAAGGCCTGGAAGATGGATAGGAAATGGTGCAAACGATACTTGGCTTATGTAATTAATAAGCTATGAGAGGCTAAGAAGCCTGAAGATATACTTGTTGTGAATGAATACTTAGATGTTTTTCCGAAGGAATTGAAGGAGTTACGTGTTAGTTTTTTAATCTAGAGGCAATCACTTAAATGTTATATATAACATATTTTATTTTAATAAAAGGCATTATTTATCTTATAGTTTCTTTTACCTTTGTGTAATATAACTGTTAGATAAAGTCCTAAATACAACACTATGTAAAGAAAATCATGATAGAGTTAGAACACTATAGGTTTGGGATCATGTAGCTTCGCTTAAAGGGATAACACCCATTGGGTGTAAGTGGGTGTACAAGAGAAAGATGGGAGTGGATGGGAAGGTGGAAACCTTCAAAGCTAGGCATGTGGCGAAAGGGTATACTAAGAAAGAGGGGATCGATTATGAGGAAACCTTTTTCCCAGTAGCCATGCTTAAATCCATTCGTAGCCTCCTTGCCATCACATGTTATTTTGACTACGAGATATAGCAAATGGATGTTAAGACGGCATTTTTAAATGGCCATCTTAGCGAAGACATCTATATATCCCAACCGGAAGGCTTTATTGCTGAAGGCCAAGAACATATGATTTGCAAGCATAAGAAGTCCATTTATGGACCTAAGCAGGCAATGAGAGTATGGAACATTCATTTTGACGAGACTGTAAAGTCTTATGGTTTTGTTCAAAATGAGGATGAACCATGTGCGTACAGGAAACTTGAAGGAATCAATGTGGATTTTCTTGTCTTTTATGTGGATGATATTCTACTCATTAGAAATGATGTAACGTCATTGTCATCTACAAAGGTTTGGCAATCTAGTCAATTCAGTATGAAGGACTTGGGAGAAGCTAGCTACATTCTTGGGATTAGACTTATTAGAAATAGGAAGCAGAGAATGTTAGGATTAGCCGAAGTGGCATACATTGACAAGATGCTGGCCAAGTACAGTATGGACTCACGCAAAGAAGCTTTAATCCCTTGCAGACATGGGTTGTCATTTTCTTCAAGGGACTTTCCTAAGTCTCAAGAAGAAAAGGATAGAATGAGTTGGATTCCCAACACATCGGTTGTGGGAAGTCTAATGTACGCCATGCTGTACTAGGCCAGATATCTGCTTTACAGTAGGTGTAGTTAGCAGATATCAGTCAAACCCTGGGGAGGTTTATTGGCAAGTTGTAAAGTATATTCTCAAGTACCTCAAGGGAACGAGAGATTATATGCTGGTTTACAGGGCTAATGATTTGGTTCCAACTGGATACACAGACTCAGACTTCCAGGTGGATAAGGATAAGAGAAAATCTACTAATGGATGTATCTTTACCTTGTTTAGAGGAGCAATTTCATGGAGAAGTATCAAGCAATCTTGCATTATTGACTCAACCATGGAAGAAGAGTATATGGAATCTTCGGAAGCATCCAAAAAAGCAGTTTGGCTCTGGAAGTTCCTTTCTGAACTTGGAGTCGTGCCACATATAAACAAGCCAGTTAGGAAATCCAGGGAACCTCAAAACCATAAGAAGGGGAAGCACATCGATAGGAAGTACCACATGATCCTAGATTTCATCCAGAGTTCGAAAGTTGTGGTGGAACAGATTACCTCAGAAAATAATCTAGCAGATCCATTTACGAAGCCATTAGCTGAGAAAGTCTTCAAAAGACACTTAGACGCCATAGGGGTGGGAACCTACGGACTTACCTAGTCTTAGAGTGCAAGTGGGAGATTGTTGGAAAGTATGCCCCCATAGACTAGGTTTCTGATGTAAATATTGAATATTTTAACAAAAGAATTTATTTTCATAAATCGTTTGGGAATCTACTTATTTATTTGTGCATAATGTCGTTTGGAAAAGACCCATTGTATTTAAATAAGTAATCTATGTGAATGGTGGTCTTTCACTGTAAGGTATGGATCACGGGTTATTTAAATACATAAACTTTTGTTCTTAACCTATTGATGAGAATATGAATCTTATCATGTTTAGGTTATTATGTTATGGATTCTACCAGGGAATGACTTATCTTTAGCTAGTGAGTAGTCTACTCGTTTTATGACATAAGCGTATGTCGAATACGTAGAACATGACCTGTAGTAGTGGTTTTCCTAAAGTACTATTTGGTAGAAACCTAGACTACTACCGCTATAGTATGAACTAGTACTCTACAACTTGAGTATAAGTTGGTGGTCTGACGAAGCTGGAAGCATATACTTTGATATGCTATAGTTGAGGTTCTATGGTAGAACCAATATACTTATGTATTGGGTATATGTAACTAGTTAGTTAAGACAGACTTATACAAGATAATTTCTACATAATATTGCCCCTGGTGGTTATCTAAATAATCAAAAGTATCTAGGGCCTCAGGAAACATGACTTAGATGTTTACTTGAGGGTAGCTCCCTTGGAAAGCGGAAACACTCCAGGAAGACATGGATCAATGGACTAGAAGCCTAAGGATGGTAGATGTCATTTAGAGAAGCGTTAGTACATTTTTTCCTCTTGAAATGTACGGCGATGTGTTGAAGGGTATGTTAGTCATTTCACCTGTAGGTTGGAGACTTTGTTAACGCAGCAATATCCTTGGAGTCAATATTTCCTTAAGGTGATATTAGGAAATATTTAAAATGCAAAATACAACTATTTATATAGTAGGGGTATTTTGGTTATTTTAGTAGCCAAGACGATGTGTCTTTTTGGTCCTCAGAATAGCCCGTAAGTTTTAATTAATTTTGGGTAAGGATTTGGTCTCAGTTAAAGAGGATTTTATTTTATTTTATTTAAGAAGTCTAATTTATTATTAGACTGAAATAAAAAATAAATAAATAAAAGGAGTTGAGAGATATTTATTATCTGGTTTAATTGGTTAATTAATTATTCAGAGTCTAGGTCTAGCTTGAATAATTAGAAAATTAATCTGGGCTTAAACTAGAGGGAAATAATTAATGCTTAATTATTTATTGGGTTATTTATATAAGCCCAAGAAATAAATAATTAAAGTTTAATTATTTTTTAGTTCATTTGGGCTCATTAATTATTTTTTGGGTTATTTCTACAAGCCCAGGAAATAAATAATTATTGTTTATTATTTTGGGCTTTTCGGGTCGAAGAAAAATAATAAATATTATTTTGGCCCAATAGCTTTGACCATAGGGTTTTTTCCAGATACGGTTCAGAAGAGTTTAGGGTTAAGCCAAACGTACTCTGTTGATAACATCCGGGTGTTTGAAATATTATATCATAGGGTATATTGTTATCAGATATCTGAGACCTAGGTTTGGCTAACTATAACACACGCGTCTTGGAAGGAAAAACCCTAATTTTTTCCTAAGCCTTTCTCTCCCTCTCGTGGCTCTCTCTCTCTCTCTCTCTCTCTCTCTCTCTCTCTCGTGTTCTCCTTTCTCTTGTCTTTGGTTCTTGGTGTTTTGCTAATCAATAGCAATAGATCCAAGAAGGATTGAGACCACTGCTCCTCACCCTTTGTTTCACCAACAAGGATTGGGGCAGTGGAATATTCCGTGATTCGGAAAGCCTGGTGTTAATGCAAACGAGGCGAAGAAGGAGATTAGCAGGATTTGAGCTAGAAGCTTCATCAAGCGGACAAGAAGGGGTTGTTCCTGTAGTTCAATCCATTTTTTCATAGCCTAGGAGGTTTAAGGCATGCATAGGTACGGTCTAAACGCTTCCATGCTACTATTAAGTTTTAGTTTCTTTTTCCTCTGTTTTTTTTCATTCCCGAGAATGGTCTCTGTTTCTTTTGAAAACCCATCAAAGTAGTATCAAAGCATGTGTTTTGATCAACTGAGGGAGCATGTTAGTTAATAAAAAATGGAGAAGACCATTGTTTGGTGCTTAAGCCTGTGATCCTTCGCTATTTTGGTATGGGATAAGCATTCTAGTAAGCTTCACAGTGGGAGCGTAGGGCCTCTGTAAATTTTTCTTACTTTGATAGAACGATCATGTAAACACAATTTGGAATGGTATAGGCAGATGTGTTTTGGTTTGGATGAGTTTTTTGTAATGAAAAATGTCCAAAGAAGCCGTGGTAGAGAAGTAGAAAAATTGAAGAAAAAAAATTTCTCACGCAAAATATCGGAGAAGATGAATACCGTTCCTAAGCGGCCGCCTCTGTAGTCGAGCTGCTGTCTTTTTTATGCCTGGAGCCGATATCTGCTGCATCGGCTTGGAGCTGGTGCATGAAGCCAATTGTAATTCGCAATTTGCATGCAATTGCGATCAGATTAGCGCGCAGGTCATGCGTACGATTCGAGCGCACGCGGGTGAAGCGCGGGTGCAGGTGGGCGGGCTGGACTCCGTGGGTTGCAGCAGAAGGAGATTTGGTGCAGCTGGTGCACCGAGCTCGCAGTGGATCGCAGAGCAAAAGAGCACCGATCCAATGCAGCGGGTATACATGGACCGAGCGTGTTTTTTTTTCTATTTTCTTTTGTTTTTTTTCCTGTTTTAGGCCAGTACTAGGCGAAGTTAATATTTTTGCAATAGTTATTATTCTTGGAATATATTTGCATGAAAAATATTAGTAAGGGATTTTAGGATTAAACAAACCCATTAATTAATTAATTAATTAATGTGTTTAATTCTATTGTGGGCACTTAGGTTTAAAAAATAGAAAAGCACGAAAACGTTTACTGTTTTCTAGCATGCTATTTATATATATATATATATATATATATATATATATATTGTGTACCTTTGTGCTCATTTTCTCAAAGACCAAAGTTTTTTGGAAAACATTTGTCAAGAAAACATTTTTCTTTAAAAAATTAAATGGTTGTTTTAATTTTTACAGAATTAATCCTTAGATATTTTCTTAAAGGATTTAATCATTGACATAGAAAATATGTTGGATTTAGATATTTTTGTAAATGAAAATAGAAAGCCATTAGGTTTTATTTTGTACTAGAAAAATTGTTTTGTCAAATAAACTTGAGATCAAAGTTTCTAGAAAGTTTTAATTGGAAAATTTTTTAAATCATTAAGTTTTTAACTTAAATAAAATTAGTCCATGGAAAAATCTCTCAAAGGATATAAACCTTGACATAAAGATTTTAATGGAGTTAGATATTTGATTTTTGAGTTAAGGAAAAACTTAATGGAAATTTCAAAAGGATATTTTTCAAAAATCTTTATTTTAAAAGACTAAGTGGAAGAGGGATTCCAACGGCCCCATGGCTTGTAATACCCCGCCCAAAACCACCTTTGACTATGGGAAAAAGTCATGCATTGCATAGCATTTTGCATTTTATGTGGTAGCTAGAATAATTTTATTTGCATGGATGCATGTGAATTTTTCCGTTACTCTTGCATTTGAATTAATTGATGTGAAATAGTTGTGTTGTTAAAGATTTGGTTAAGGGAGGTTTGGTCGAAGATTTGGAAGGATGAGTATTGGGGTGGTAAGAACTTCTTGTAGAAAAATTAGCATTGGAGTTGTTTTGGAATAGCGGGGAGGTTGGTGATTTCCTTTGGTGACCCGAGTTCAAATCCTACCTTTTGTGAAGTAAGTTTCGCTTCTTGAAATTCTTTTCTTTAGACCGTTTCTTATCTTGGCCGAAAAAGAATCTAGCTGTCCTAGAGAAAATTTAGTATTTTTACTCCAAGGAAATAAGTCTCTATATTTATTTCCTAAATTCAAGTACTTTGATGTGAATAAAGTTCACCTTTAATTTTCAGCTTGTGTTCCTTAGGATTTTTGGAAAAAAACCCCTAGCTAGGAGCCACTTTGAAGAATTTCAAGTGGTATAAAACTCTTCTTGATGAATATTAGAGTTAGGGAATATATTAGGGAAAAATCTTATTTTACCTCTTCAAGAATTCTAGCCATAATCCTTTTATTTATTTAATTGTTTTAGAGAAATATTTTAACTAAAGTCTTAGATATTTTCTTTGGGTTTAAACGCCACTTCCATAGGAGTAAGACTCTATATTTAACTCCTAAGTTCAAGGATTTTAGCTAAGGATGAAATTTGTTTTATTTTCAGCTTTTGTTCCCTTGAATTTTCGGAAACCATAAGCTGGAAATATTCTGGAAATTTTTCCAGATTTTGTCCGCCATCTTGGAGCACCTTTAGCTCAATCCAAACTCTTCTAGGACTAGAGGAAATCTTATCCAAATCCTTGATAAAACCATATTTTATTTCAATCCAAATTCAACTAGGATTTCCTCCTTTTCCTAGCTGAATTTCGGCAGCTTTGTATCAACACAAGCTATCCGAAATTCCAGCCATCTTTAGCTACAATCCAACTCTGAAAATCCTAGCTCAAAACACCTAGAACACTCCTTAACAATTCAACTACCTTAGCTGCACAAAACCAGAATTTTATTCACACAAAAACACTGAAATTCGTCCAGCATATACACAGAAAAATTCGGACAACTTTGTGCAGGATTTTCGGCCAGCTTTGTGTTCCTACTTCAACTGAAATTGTGCACACATCATTCACTGGAAAACCCCAACTGAACAAGCTATTTTCAGTGCCCAAAACCCTCAATTTTCCTCTGGAAATTTCGGTAGAATTATAGCAGCCAAACCAATCCAAAACTTGTTACACTTGCACAGAATTTTCATAGCACTTGCACAGGATTTTTCAGTCATCAAAACTCACTCAAACTCTTTCTTGTTTGGCCCAAAATTCTGAACACATTTAGCCCTTCCTTTGAGCAGTATTTCGGCCAGCATAGAGGAGCAAACTACAGAATCTTTTCCTCCATTATACTGCCCTAAAATCGGCAGCAAGGAGACGCGCGCGAGCTGGAAATACCGCCTTTGCTGTCTAAGAAACATAAAGCCATTAGGAGTCTATTTAAACATCACCATCTAACCCTAAACCAATCTCCTCCAACTTTAAATCATAACAACCGTTTACCCTATCCATTCTACACAAACATTTCAGCAACATCTCCCTGCAAATTTTCAAAACCACAAGAGTTATTCCAAGTAAAAATCAAACACCCCTTAAGGTAAGCACAAATCCTTTCAACCTCTTGATGTCGTTTTCTTTAATGATTCTTTTCTCTTTCTTCTACCCTTAAATCACACCCTATAGAGGCTGATTTCTTCTTCTTCCTAAATTTTTGATCAACTGAAGCAAAGGAGGTAGCTTCTCTCTTCTTCTCAAGTGAACTCGAGACGATCACCATAGGAGCATCGAGACCTCATTACCCGATAGTTGCAAGGTAAGGGAATACCCTCCCTTGATGTCGAAAGTAAAGTGTAATGGTGTTTATTAGACAGATAAACATGTGGTCGTTGTATTTGATCTTTAGGGATTGAATAGTTTACTTGGAATTAAATAGGAGATTGCGAATTGTTATGAAAATAAATGGGATTAGAGCATGTTTGAATTAATTGAGACCGTGATCATGATATTATATGGTTTAGATCAGGAGGATAATTGAGGAAAGCTAGCTGTGAATTTATCGCATTTATTTGAGGCATATCAAGTAAGTCCTTGCATAAACTCTTTTATTAAATGCTGTGATGGTAAGCCCTTTTATAAACTGTTTTGTTAAAGGTTGTGATGGCGAGTTAATGTTGTGAAGCTTTGTAAAGCTATTGTTAAAATATGTTTGCTTGGGTTGTAAACGTGGATATTTATTCTTTAAGCGGTTTTGTCAAGCTAACGGTTTTTAGCAAGAAAACTATTCTTTTCCTTAAATTTTTAGAAATCTCTTTTAAAGAAAACCACGTTTTACAAAGCCAAGGTTTGAAAATATTTTGAATCAGGAATTGACGGATATGTTCGTTGAGTACTCAATAAGGGTAGGCTAACAATACTAGTCTTGGAGGGCTAGCGTAAGTCTTCTGGCAGGAGGCCACCTCCAGAAGATGAACTCTGCCTGAAGAGGCGACAGTGTTGGTTGGTCAGGCCAGTCCAAGCTAGCATTATACCTGAAAGGTGTTATTTATTTTCCCGGCATGGACACCCGGATGGTTTTGTTGGGTGTAAAGATGGAGGAGTATCTCACCCGGTGGGCTGTACACTCACCTTGATTAGAACGCCCAACGTGTGGTAATCTGGTCCGGACAAGGTGCACAAAGTGTGGTTCCTTGGCCAATTTGTTCTCATGGAGCCCAACGTGTGGTGACATGACTTTTATCCGAGTGGAGGATTTATTTTGTACAAAGTGTGACAATGAGAAAAACCCACTCCTTGCGAAAAGAGATTGTTTATGACTTGCCAAATTATTTTTACAAATGTTTTACACTTTGCATACACGTACTATTCAAAACACCATGTGCACACACATGACTTACTGAGATTTATTCTCACACTGTTTTACATCATGCTTTCAGGAGATAGACTGTGCTGAATCAGCAGGGCATGTAATAGTTGAAGCTTTTGCTATTTTCTCTATCCGTTCTAGGAGACATTTATGGCTTATGCTTCTAAACAATATTTTGTTTTATTCTGCTTTGCTCTAAGTTGAGCCTGATGTAATAAGAATATTTCTTTATTTATCTAAGTTGATCCTTTTGGAGATTGCCTTTATATTTTATACCTCGTTCTAAAGACCCTTGTCCTACGGGGCGGGGCAATATCCCCGCCCTTTTAGGGTACGTAGTCGTGGGGTGTTACACGGCTTCCATCACGATCCTTATTAGAGATCGTGGGTCCGTTTTCATCACCCTGGGATTGAACCCGTATAGGATGAGGATACTACAAGGATCTAGATCTAATACAGGGATATAATTAATAACCTGGGGCAGGTATTATAATCAGCCAGGCCACGTTGGAGGTTATAGTGCGAGGTATATCTATAGGAAATGAGAGGAAACGGCTATCTCTTTGATGGAGTTATCCTCTAGACTATTACCTAGAAGGAAAATTAATTTGTGGTGGTTAATACACTTAGCTTAGTGAATTGTTAATCTTCCTAAGAAGCTATGTTAGTTTTCCTACGAGCCAAATTATTTTCAGTATACAAATTTATTTTGTTTTCACAAACTAAATCTTTTCTTTTATTTTTCGATTTTTTAGAAATGGTGGGAGGTTCTTTTAGTCCAATTGGCCATTTTTGTTAACGGGTCCAAACTATTTGGGCTGGAAGAGGAACCTGGACATAATACTCACAGTCGAGGAGTATAAGTATGTCTTTTACGAGACCTGCCTTGTTATCGGGGAAGTTTCTGCCGCCAAAGAGTGAGAGGCTGAGAAGATGGGGAAGAAGGCTGACGAAATGGCACGCTGCTATATGTTTGCCTCCATGTCTAGTATGCTCTAGTCAAAGCACGAGCACATGGCTTCTGGGTATGACATTAGTCAATCATTGGCCACTATGTTCGCAGATAAGAGCCGGCCCACAAGGTAGGAAACTCTTCGCACTATAATGAACACTAAGATGGCTGAGAGAGCATCATTCAGAGAGCACATGCTCAAGATGATTGTTGCTTTCGAGGAAGCGAAAATCTTTGGGGTAGTCATTGACCCCGGAGCTAAGTGGATATGGTTCTCGAGTCTCTACCGGGTTCCTTTACTCAGTTTAAATTGAATTAAAACATGAACAAGTTAAACTTGAGTTTAACTGAGTTAATGAAGGAATTACAGATGGCAGAGAAGGTCATGAAGCCTCAATCAAATGCCATGATTGCTAAGACTTCTTCCTCGAGAATTGAGCCCAAGCCCAGAAAGTTCAGAAGGAAGAAGGGAAATGCAGCAGCTCAGCCCAAGACCCAGCCCAAAGACAAACTAAAGGGTAAGTGCTTCAAAAATGAGAAGAAGGGACATTGGAAAAAGGAGTGTCCAGATCTTCAAGCCATGAAAAACTCTACAGGTAATATTTTCTATCTAGAGTCTATATCAATATTTGGATCAACTTCCACTTGGATTGTTGATTCAGGAGCCACTGATCACATCTGTAACTCTTTGCAGGGTTTTAGAAAGATTAAAAGACTCAAGAAGGGCGAACATGGGCTACGTGTGGGAAATAGAGCACAAGTTTGGGCCCTTGCTGTGGGAGAGTTGGATCTCATTTTTTATTGTAATAGAATAGTGGTTTTAAAAGATATTTTATATGTACTTAGTTTTCATCAGAATTTAATTTTAGTTGCAAAACTAATAAATCAAGAATATTCTATCTCTTTCTATTCTGGTAGTTCTATCAGTAGAAATGGAGAAATTTTATGTACTAGGCACATGTATGGAAAACTATTCTTCTTAAACCCTATTAACAATCAATCAAATAATGCTCAGTCTGAACCTTTAACTAAGAAGAGAAAGACCAATGTCAATGACTCATACTTTTAGCATCTAAGGTTGGGTCATATCAACTCAACTAGGATTCAGAGGCTAATACATGATGGGCCTTTGAGCTCATTGAGATTGAAAAATTGGCCTCAGTGTGAATCCTGTTTGATGGGAAAGATGACCAAAAGGTCATTTACCCTAAAGGCAAATAAAGCCAAGGAGGTATGGAGTCTTATTCACACTGATGTGTGTGGTCCCTTGTCTACACCAACTAGATGAAGTTTTGAGTACTTTATCACCTTCACGTATGATTGCACAAGGTTTGGTTTTATTTACCTAATGAGGCGCAAGTTTGACTCTTTTGATAAATTCAAAGAGTTTAAGGCTAAAGTGGAGCTTCGGATAGGTAAATTAATTAGGACCTTACGATCGGATCATGGTAGAGAGTACCTCCTGGGTGAATTCAAGGACTACATTGTACATCATGGGATAGTATCTCAACTCTGTGTGCCGGGGACACCCAAGCAAAACGGAGTAGCTGAGAGAAGGAACATGACATTGATGAAAATGGTCTGAAGTATGATGTCTCATGCAACTCTTCCAGTGTCTTTTTGGGGATATACCCTGGAAACAACGGCATATATTCTGAACTTAGTACCTTCCAAGTCAGTACCTAAGACTCCCTATGAGATGTGGACTGGGCGTAAGCCAAGTCTGAATCATCGCAGGAGACGGGGTTATCTAGCTTATGTACTGGTCAAGAGAGACAAGTTGGAACCAAGATCAAAATGATGCTATTTTGTTGGATATCCAAAAGGGATAAATCGTGGTTACCTTTATCATTCTAAGGAGCAGAAAGTACTAATTAGTACTAATGCTAGATATATAGAAGATGATCAAAGTACTTCCATGAAAGGTTCAACTAGGCTAGAACTTGAGGAGATGTTATCCAGGAAATCAACTTCTTCTGACCCGATTGTGGAACAAGAAGAAGCACAGTCTCAAAAGCCCGTACAAATGGAGCCTCATAGTAGTAGGAGAGTGTCTAGGGTTCCGGCTATATGGACTAGAGAAGCTTTTGAACTGGTCTCCGACCATCAGGAATAAGACCCTACTAGATACGAGGAGGCTATTGCTGATGCCGATGCAAATCTATGGCATGAAGTAATGAAAGCGGAGATTGAGTCTATGTACTTCAATCAGATTTGGGATCTTATAGCTTCACCTGAAGGGATAAAACTCATTGGGTGTAAGTAGGTGTACAAGAGAAAAAGGGGAGTGGATGGGAAGGTGGAAACCTTCAAAGTTAGGCATGTGGCGAAAGGGTATACTTAGAAAGAGGGGATCGATTATGAGGAAACCTTTTCCTCGGTAGCCATGCTTAAATCCATGTGTATCTTCCTTGCCATCGCACATCATTATGACTACGAGATATGTCAAATAGATGTCAAGACGGCATTTTTAAATGGCCATCTTAGTGAAGACATCTATATGTCCCAACTAGAAGGCTTTATTGCTAAAGGCCAAGAACATATGGTTTGCAATCTTAAGAAGTCCATTTTTAGACTTAAGCAGGCAATGAGATCATGGAACATTCATTTTGACGAGACTGTAAAGTCTTAAGGTTTTGTTCAAAACGAGGATGAAACATGTGTGTACAGAAAACTTGAAGGCATCAATGTGGTTTTTCTTGTCTTGTATGTGGATGACATTCTACTCATTGGAAATGATGTAGGGTCATTGTCATCTACAAATGTTTGGCTGTCTAGTCAATTAAGTATGAAGGACTTGGGAGAAGCCAACTACATTCTTGGGATTAGACTTATTAGAAATTGGAAGTAGAGAATGTTAGGATTAGCCCAAGCGGCATACATTGACAAGATGCTAGCTAAATACAACATGGACTCAGGCAAAGAAGCTTTAATCCTTTGTAGACATGGGTTGTCATTTTCTTCAAGAGAATTTCCTAAGTCTCAAGAAGAAAATGGTAGAATAAGTAGGATTCCCAACGCTTTAGCAGTGGGAAGTCTCGTGTACGCCATGCTGTGTACTAAGCCAGATATTTTCTTTGCCGTAGGCGTAGTTAGCAAACATTAGTCAAACCCTGGGGAGGTTCATTGGCAAGCTGTAAAGTATATTCTCAAGTACCTCAAGGGAATGAGAGATTATATGCTGGTTTACAGGGCTGATGATTTGGTTCCTACGGGATATACAAAGTCAGACTTCCAGGCAGATAAGGATGAGAAAAAATCCACTAGTGGATATGTCTTTACCTTGTCTGGTGGAGCAATTTCATGGAGAAGTATTAGGCAATCCTGCATTGTTGACTCAACCATGAAAGTAGAGTATGTGGCAGCTTGGGAGGCATCTAAGGAAGCAGTCTGACTCCAGAAGTTCCTTTCTGGACTTGGAGTCGTGCCATATATAGACAGGCTGGTTGTGATGTATTGCGACAACACTAGAGTAGTATCGAAATCTAAGGAACCTTGGAACCACAAGAAGGGGAAGTACATCGAGAGGAAGTACCACCTGATCCGGGATTTCATCCAGAGACGGGAAGTTGTGGTGGAACAGATTACCTTATAAAAAAATCCAGCAGATCCATTCACCAAACCTTTGGTTGAGAGAGTCTTCAAGAGACACTTAGACGCCATAGGGGTGGGCACCTACGAACTTACCTAGTCTTAGAGTGCAAGTGGGAGATTGTTGGAAAGGATGCCCTCATAGACTAGGTTTCTTATGTTAATATCGAATATTTTAATAAAAGAATTTATTTTCAAAAATCATTTGTGAATTTACTTTTTTATTTTTTCACAATTTCATTTGGAATAGACCCATTGTGTTTAAATATGTAATCCATGTGAATGGTTATCTTTCACAGTAAGGTATGGATCAAGGGTTATTTAAACACATAAACTTTTGTTCTTAATCTATTGATGAGAATGGGAATTTCATCATGTTTAGGTTATTATGTTATGATTTCCAATGGGGAATGGCTTACCTTTGGCCAGTGATTAGTCCACTCACTTTATGACATAAGGGTATTTCGAATATGTAAAACAAGACCTGTAGTAGTGGTTTCTTAAAATATTATTTGGTAGAAACCTAGACTACTACTACTATAGCGTGGGCTAGTACTTCCCGACTTGAGTATAAGTTGGTGGTGTGAAGAAGTTGGAAGTATATACTCTGATATGCTATAGTTGAGGATCTATTGTAGAACCAATATACTTATGTATTGTGTATATGTAACTATTTAGTTAAGACAGACTTTTACAAGATAGTTTCTACACAATACCGAACCTTGTGGTTATCTGAATGATCTAAAGTGTCCAGGGCCCTGGGAAACATGACTTGGATGTTTGCTTGAGGGTAGCCCCCTTGGAAATCAGAAACACTCCAGGAAGTCGTAAATCATTAGACTAGAAGCCTAAGGATGGTAGATGCCATTTAGAAAGGTGTTAGTACATTTTTTCCTCACGAAATGTACGGTGATTTGTAGAGGGGTATTTTAGTCATTTTACCTGTAGGTTAGAGACTTTGCTAACGCAGCACTGTGATGCGTCCGAACTAAATAAAGTGAAAAAATAAATAAAGAGGAAAATAAAATAAAATAAAAATAATAATATATACATGTCAAGGATGTAGAATTGTGCTACTTAATCCATTGTTTAGACAGCCATGATCTTAAAGAACCTAACCATTATCATAACTAATCATTTTTTTTAGTATCATGAAGGATTATAGGCTTACAAAGTTCCTAAAAGAGTCCTAAATAAAGAAGAAGTGATTACCTAAAAATTCAAAACCAAAAAGGACTAGAAATTGATAAAATAAAAACCTAAATCAAAACTAAATACTTCTGCTGTCGACTTTGTGAAATTGAATTGAGAATTGGAATTCAATTTGGACATTAATTGGAATTTTGTCATCTTGTCCTAAAATATTCTTTGATGTTGGAATTAAGCTACACGGAGAAGCTTTCCTTGTTGCAATCAGCTTAATTGAGCCATGAATCACCCAAGCCACCGAAGCCGCACACCATTTCTTCTTTTGTTTGTACTTTGTTGTCGACTCAATTGAGTCAATAGATCAAGCCACGACCGGCTTCCTTTGATTTCCTTTCCTGTTGCTTTTGTTCTTTCTTTTCTTTAGCCGTTCTCGGCTTGCTTAGCCGCCGACCAAGCCACATTTCCTTGTTCAATTGTTGCCGATCGAAATTCTGCTTTTGTTTTCTATTGCTTAGCCGTGACATAGCCTGATATTGTTGACTTTCTTTGTTTATATAGGTCCCACCAATTTTCACTCCTTTCTTTTATTTTGCTGCTGCTGTCTTCTAGCCGACATTGTTTCTTTGCTGTCCTGCCGAGCCACCAAAGCCATGAAGCTACTTCCTTCTTTTTTTTTTTTTTTTTTTATTTTGTTGCTGGCGAAAATTCCTGAAGCCAATCTCCTTTTCTTTTTTTCTTCTAGCCGTTATTGTTGACTTGCTTTGATGCTTCTTTTCTTGCTTTTTTTCTTGCTTCTTCCAGTGGCAGTCCGTCACTGGCTATCCTTCTTAGGCTGGTGCCATCTCTATTATGAAAAATCAAACAATTAACTATAATTTTCCCTTATTTTTACATAAAATTACCGAAAAGTTTTTGTATAAGGGAAATATCAAATATGAAGGAATATGGCTAGTTATTTTACAAAATGTATCACAAAATGAGCTCAAATAACTAGAAAAAATATGACTAATTTTGCCCCTATCACACTGTCATTGGGATCAATAATTTCTTATGGTGATATTATGAAATATTTAAAATGCAAAAAATAGCTATTTATATAATAGGGGTGTTTTGGTCATTTTAGTAGCTAAAGCGATGTGTCTTTTTAGTTTTCAGAATAGCCCGTAAGTCCTAATTAATTTTGGGTTAAAGAATTGGTCTCAGTTAAAGAGGATTTCATTTTATTTTATTCAAGAAGTCTAAGTTATTATTAAACTGGAATAAAAATAAATAAATAAAAGGAGTTGAGAGAAATTATTATCTAGTTTAATTGGTTAATTAATTATTCAGGGCCTAGGTCTCGTTTGAATAATTAGAAAATTACCCTTGGCATAAACTAGAGGGAAATAATTAATGCTTAATTATTTATTAGGTTATTTATATAAGCCCAAGAAATAAATAATTAAAGTTTAATTATTTTTTGGTTCATTTAGGCTCATTAATTATTTATTAGGTCATTTTGACAAGCCCAGGAAATAAATAATTAATATTTATTATTTTGGGCTTTTTGGGTCGAAGAAAAATAATAAATATTATTTTTAGCCCAATAGCTTGGACCATAGGGTTTCTTCCAGATATGGTTTCGAAGAGTTTAGAGTTAAACCAAACTTACTCTGTTGATAACATCCGGGGTGTTGGAAATATTATATCCTGGGGGATATTATTATCAGATATTTGAGACCTAGGTTTGGCTAACCATAACACACGCGTCTTGGAAAAAAAATCCCTAAATTTTCCCTAAGCCTTTCTCTCCCTCTCGTGTCTCTCTCTCTCTCTCTCTTTCGTGTTCTCCTTTCTCTTGTCTTTCGTTCTTGGTGCTTTGCTAATCAATAGAAATAGAACCAAGAAGGATTAAGACCACTCCTCCTCACCCTTTCTTTCACCAACAAGGATTGAGACAGTGGAATATTCCGTGATCCGAAAAGCCTGGCGTTCATGCAAACGAGGCAGAGTAGGAGATTAGCGGGATTCGAATCGGAAGCTTCATCAAGCGGACAAGAAGGGGTCGTTCTTGTGGTTCAATCCATTCTTTCACAGCCTAGGAGGTTTAAAGCATGCACAGGTACGGTCCAAATGCTTCCATGCTGCTATTAAGCCTTAGTTTTTTTTTCATCTATTTTTTTTTTGTTCCCGAGCACGCTCTCTGTTTCTTTTCAAAACCCATTAAAAGTTGACACATGGATGCTTGTTAATGGAACAAGTTTATTGGATGACCTAACTATGAGATAATCACATGGATAACTATTTAGTGCCAGTGATATAACTTCAATATAGGAAACGTGCAAGTATCCTTAGGTTTGAGATCTTCAAGGTACTTTGTTTGCTGAGCATTGTGCTTTGATTCCAATCTCTGAAGCTCAATCGAGGGTCGCCTATATGATGGATATTGGGTACATTGTGAGGTAAACGAAAGTAATTGAGAGGGTCAATAAAGGATTCACTACTCCTAACAGTAGGGGCAAATATCTTACGGCCACTTGTAACAATTACTATTCGAGAAGTCCTTGGGCAAGGCGATTGTGTATTGGAAATAGTGGGAGATTGATGCACATCTAGAGTAGTGGGTTTTTGGTACAAGTACTATTGTATTCGGGCCAGAATTAATTTTGGAGGGAGTTGGCACTAATTTCGTACTCCAAACCGAATGAGATATTGTATGGTGAAAGGAGTTAATTGCACTGTAATTTGTTATTGAATGGTTCATGTCAAGCCACTTAATTTCCTGGACTCTTGGGTAGTTATGATGTGTAGCTAGATACTGCTTATGATCTGGGAATATGGGTTTATTAATTGATGAATTAATAAACTAACCCTGATTAGAATTAATATGATTAGTTCTAATTAAATATAGATTATTAATTTCAAAGACGTTTAAATTATTTCATATTCGCTACCAATTGACTGGGAAACCTGATAGGGCACACACAATAGAGGATTATATACTCAAGATGTTATTTGATAACATAGTGGGGTTAATTGCACGAAAGAGAAGTTGTTGTGGACAAATTATAATTAGTTATAATTTATGCTCCAAATTGTAATTGTGAGATCTTAATGTTTCAAATTACAATTAGGAAATTCTAATTGTTTTAGAATTTTAGATTTTTCGTGGATTTTCATGGCATATAATATATATATGCACGAAACCCTAATATAGGGTGATTCACACCCAACTCCAAACCCTAGAGACACACGACTTCCTTCTCTTCTCTTCTCTCTCTCTCTCTTTCTCTCTCATTTTTGCTGAAAAACAAGAAGAACCATTGCCACCACTTTGATTTATGCTACCACATAAACATCTTGGTGCTTGAGTACCATCCTCCGTGTGGATTTCTGTTAGAGATAATCACACACTATGATTATAGTGGTTGGATGTTCAACTCTCGTGGTGTTCGATCAAGAGGATTGCTAGATTACGCCTCAACTTGAAGAAAGAAAAAATTTTATTTTTCACACTATCAAAGAAAGGTAAAAAGCTATTACCTTTGTTCTCTTTATGTCTTATTTTCTACACATACAGATCCTGGGTTGGTATCTCATTCTTATTTTTCCGGTACGCCATATATGATATGCGATGAGAGATACCCAATATTACCGCTCGATAGAGGAGCAAAGTTTTTCATTGACTTAGTGCCATCGATAGAACTAATTTCAAGGACCCCTTATAAAATGGCACCTATAGAATTACAGGAGCCCAAGAAACAACTACAAGAATTAATGGAGCAAGGGTTTATTCAACCAAGTACTTCACCGTGTGGAGCACATGTATTGTTTGTCAAGAAGAAAGATGGGTCATTACGAATGTGTATAGATTATCGAGAGTTGAATGTAGTGACGGTAAAGAATAAATATCTATTGCCCATGGTTGATGAATGTTTGATTAGTTGCAGGGAGCTGGATGTTTTTCGAAATTAGACTTAAGGTAAGGATATTACCAGGTCCGGATTCGGGAAGAAGATATACCGAAAACTGCATTTAACACTCGATATGGGCATTTTAAGTTTGTAGTGATGCCCTTTGGTGTTGTTATATTCATAGATGACATTCTGGTGTACTCTAAACATCCCCAAGAACATGAACAACACTTTCAGTAAGTATTGAGAAAGTTAAGGGAGGCCAGATTGTATGCAAAATTCAGTAAGTGTGAGTTTTGGTTATAGGAAGTGACATTCTTGGGACATGTAATATCCCACGGTGGAATTATAGTAGATCCTACAAAAGTTGAGGGGGTGACAAATTGGAAACGTCCCTAGACTCCAATTGAAATTCGATGTTTCTTGGGATTAGCAGGGTATTATCGAAGATTTCTTGAGGGATTCTCTAAGATAGCGTCACCTTTGACTTGACTCACCCAAAAGAAAGTCCTCTATGTATGGATTGAGAAGTGTGAGAAAAGTTTTTAGGAAATGAAAAAAAGGTTAAGCTCTGCTCCTATTTTAGCATTGCTAAAGATGGGTAAAACCTATGAGGTGTACATGGATGCGTTAAAAGAAGGATTGGGAGGAGTATTAATGCAGGAGAGAAGGGTGAGAGTGTATATCTCTAGGAAATTGAAACCCCATGAGGAGAATCATCCTACACACGATGATGCGTATTTATTTGGATATAAGAATCATCTAAAAATAAGCATATTCCCAATTAAGTTTAAATTAAAACGTTAACCCCAAATTACACATATGAGCAAGCGTACTCATCATTAAGCATAGTTTAGGATTCAAAAGAGTGTTGATCCTCCAGGAACAAGTATGCATTAATCACTTTTCTCTCATTGTTTAACCAACTCAATAAATTGAAAAAGAAATAAAACGAAAAATAAAATGAAATAAAAGAATATATACATGTCAATGATGGAGAATTATGTAACTTAAACCATTAATTTGACAAACATGATCTTAAAAGAATTAATCATTATCATAATTAATTATTTTCTTGGCATCATGAACGATTAAGATAGAGTCACTTCTTTTTTAATCTATAAATTCACTATCTTCTAGACAAATTAGCATCACATACTCTGCCTCAACTAATTCACCTAAAAGATGCATTAAACACAATCATTGATTAAATTTTCATACTTTGGCAAACATAAAACATGAAATTAACCAATGAATCCATACTCTGGCAGACATCAATTAACCTTCAATTACCTAGTTCCAAGCAATTAACCCCTTTCTCAAGTAAGTTAAAAGACTACAAATATAAAATTAACAAATTGCAACCACCATTAGCCTTTTTCTCAAGCAAGTTAATAGGAAGAAACAACCAATTAATCTCGTAATAAGCACAAGTAATTAAATACCACGAATAATAATCAATTAAACAAAAGATCAAAGTACTCTAAAAATCATGAATACCTAAAACAATGTCAAATTACAATAAAATAATTGATACATCATTGATTAAGAAAAAGAAAACAAAGTAAAAGAAAAGCAGCCATAGACAAGCCTCCTTCTTCTTCCGTTGAAGACCTTCTTGCACAGTCCTCCTTGAATTGAAGAATTCCTCCTTTGATGTGAGTGATTTTCTATAATAATCTATGAATTCTCCCTTTTCTCTTGTGTTTTCCAATGATTTATAGGCTTAGGAAGTGTCTAAACTTGTTGGTGTAGGGTTCATGGCCGAGTAGAAGTAGGAAGATACTAAAATTCTGCAGATTACCAAAAACTGCGTACAAAAATCAAAGTCCGTCTTATCCTTAGGGCATAGCTGGTGCCGCCTTGGTTGTTGGAGCCAGCGCCAGTTATGTTCTATTTCTTCAGTTATTCACCAATTTTTTTCTTGATTCCCGCGTAATGCTTTCTAGAGTACAGCCGGCGCCACATTGGCTGCTAGAGCCTGTATCGGTTCGGTTCTATTCCAGTCCTATTTCAATGATTTTTCATCTCCTTAAAGTGCGTGCCAACAGTATGTGGCCGGCGCTGCTTCCTCTTGCATGTCCGGTGCCGCCTAGGTTCTGTTTTGCGACGTTTTTATTTTGTTTTACTTCTAAAATTTGAAATAATTCACAAAACACTTTTCCAATGGTAAAATCTCAAATATAAAGGAATATAACTAGTTATTAAATAAAATATATCACAAAATAGCCTCAAATAACTAAGAAAATTATGACTAATTTAGGCCCTATCCTTTGCTTGTCGTCAAGCAAAGTATCAAAGACAACTAGGAAAAACATAAGGTTTCAAGTAATCACTCAATCAATTTCAAAATAGTATTCCAATGCTTTCTTATTAGAGATAACAAAGCACACGCTACTATATCTTTTATAACAAATGCACGACTTGTGTAAGTGTATAATGACTAGTAGAACCATCTCAATACTTTAACATCATTCTCAAATCATTGGAAAGAATTTAGTTCAAAAAATATATGCAGTCCATAAGCTTACTTTTCATACACTCTCTCCGCTAATCTGAGACATATCATGATTCTACTTAGATCAAGTTGGACATTTAAGCTTGTAATGTAAGGCTAAAGGGCTCATAATGTAGCTTGTCAAATGAAGGCTATAGGAAATTCAAATATCAAAGAAGATGAGAGTTTGCAATTAAATGATAAACACAATGTATCAAGAAATTCCAAAATCCTTTTGTTCTCCTATTCCAAAAATCAATCAATCCCCATAACGTTGTATAGCCTTTACAATTTAGTTCAAGCGAATCTTACATTTCCATAACTCGTTCTCAACGTATCAATAATTTTTTCAAAAGATCATTCAAATTTTCCTTAATGGTGCCAAGGACTTAATGTGAACTCAAGTTTTTCGGAAATTCCTATAGCTTAACCACCCTTCTTTTCGTGATCTTTTTCTTCTTTCTCTTTCAATTCATTCTTTTGTTCTTCCTTTTTTTTTTTTTTCAAATGCTGCTGTTGTTTGTTTCACAATTTTTTTTCCATCTTGTCTTAGCGGCTTGTTGTTTTCTTCTCTTATTTTCAATCATTCCCTTTCTTTTTCCAGCTCAACACAACTCTAGATGCATGACTGAACGTAACAAGTCATGATCTTTACACTATTTTTCTCCCTCAACATTCTCCTACATGTACTTTTATCCATCCAGAGCAATCACAGATTTGGAATATAAATCAAACTCTTAGAAAGAAGTAATAGATAAAGTATGACAATGGGTTTTAAGAAAGAAATTATCAATTTAAGCTCAAAATAGGCACTACGGATAATAAAATAGGTTGGCTTGAAAAGCCAAACTATCCAAAGAAGGCCTATTACCATCATCCGTAAGTTAAATCATGAATGTCTTTCTTATTTTGCCTCGAGATGTATTCAAGTAAGTTCTAGAATGTTCAATGAAATTTAGTGGGAAAACAGGTTTAAGAATAATGTAAAGCATATGATCAAGAACTACTTAGTCCAATTGCGTGCAAAAAAAATCATGCATAAGCCATAAATGATATAGAAAATATACTCTATAATCTATCACAAAGAAATCCATTAAAAATATAGCTTGAAAAATTTGAAAGAAAATTTTGCTCACAAGAAGGATGAAGTATGAAAGAATGATGTATAGAAGAAGAAGAATGAAGGATAGAAGAATACTCAATCTAACCACTCCGCCACACTTAAACTAGACATTGTCCTTAATGGCCAAATAAATAGAACAAAGAATTAATGTCGTAGGACAAAAAATAAAGGGGAAAAGATAAGAAAGACAATACTTCCATTCATTGTGCAATCTTCTGTACAAGAGTTGAGGTTTTGGAGAAGGAGGCATTGGCAAAGTACCTAAAAAGAAAAATACAAAAAAACATACCGAAGCATAAAAACTAGAAAAGAAAAATAAATCAAAATGAAATAAAATAGTAATAAAAGAAAAGAAAAGAACATAGCCGAAAAAAGAAAAATGACAAGAAAATATAGAGAAAAAAGAATAAAGCAAAAGTGACAAGTATGGGAATAGAAGAAGTGTCTCAAGTTGCCCCATCCTCATCATTTGGTGAGGACGTGCCCTCACCAGCAAGTTGTTTTAGAAAATGCTACCTCCATTCAACCCATTGCTGCCCCATAGTAGCTTCCACTGGGCAATGTCGTTGATGAAGCCTTGCAAGCGTAGTAGCATCTTCGTTTGCTGGGCTAACTGTCCTGGCACGGCAGTCAATCCTGGATTGGGACTGTGAACTACCTGCATGAGCCCGCAATGGTTGTAGTGGGTGCTCCTCCTCCATAGGTGGTGGCCTTACCTGACCGGGATACCTGACCTGCTTGGGTGTTAACCACTTTTGAAGCTCCTGGTTATACTTGTACCCACAACTCATCAGTATCTGCTCGGTAACCATATCATGCTCAGTGGTAGTCTCCATCAATTCTCCCTAAGTGCTAATACCAAAGTCTAGCAAAATATTCATTATGACTAAAGGAAAAACGAAGGCTTTGGTAGAAAGACAGTAATGAACCACATCCCTAAGAGATTGTATAATCAATGGAGCAAGAGGAATAGGTTGGGTGGTCATCATCCTATGCAAGATATGGGTATCGATAAGTTGTGTTTCGTTGAAACCACTGGTACAGGGTATAACATTGAACGCAAACATGTAGACTAGAGCCCTAAAGTTGGCAGCAAGGTCATTGTTCAAATAAAAACTATTCGCCTGGAAGGCATTGTGCTTGTACAACCCTAGTGTGGCTCTAGTCCCGCTAGCATCCTAATTAGGGTCAGAAATGATCTTTTGATTATTGGAGTCTGTCCTTTGCCAAGTATCATCATCATAAACCTGGAGGTGAGTAGCTAAGTGATTTTGTGAGATCATAATGAGGGTGCCCTTTACCTTCATTTCTATATGTGCAAGATGCATATTACCCATGTCAACCATATTGGCATATAATTCCTTAACGAGCACTAGGCAATAATTTCCTTTTAGCTGTACAATCGGTCCCTACCCTAGGGTTCGAAACATCATTCCAAGTTTTAGGGCATGGTTTAAGGTTGGGGCAAATGTACGCTCCACAATGATCTTGTTGGTAGCTCTTCTATTATACCATTCCTCACATGATGGATCGGTAAACTTAGCCGGTCTAAGGAACAAGGGATCGATGGATGAAGGGGCTAAGGAAGAGAAATCTCTCGCCCTTTTAGAGGGTTGACCCCGTGCTCTAGACATATTATCAAGTGAGTGGTGGTGAAAATAGGACGATAGAACAAATGAGCTCACAGACTGGAAAATGGGTATAGCTACCCGTTTCAAACATAATCCACAGCTCTTACTCAACCCTCAACCAATCACACAACAGCCATTCCCAAACTCCTTCAATGCATATAAAACTCCCAACAAACAACCAATTCAACCTCTGTCAATCAAGTCAACACAACCTGCTAGAATACATATAAAGCTCACAATCAAACATAAATGTGTTGAACAACTCCAATGTATTTCAAATGTACATGCATGATTTTATGAATAAAGGCATCGTCATGGCATTAGAATGATCAAGTGGAAAACAATTTAAGGCCAACGTGCATCACTACTCAATCAATGTAATCACCATAATCCTACCCTTATGCATATGCATAAACTCCCTAATGATTATGTGAATAAATCAACTACCAAACCAACATTAACTTATCACAAATCCAAAGTCATGAAGCTCAAGAGTTATTTCACAAGGCAATAGAACATGAAAAATCCTAATTTTCAGCTAAATATATCCTCAAAATTAGAAAAATTCATCCACAACATTTTAACCGTGGGAATTCAATAAAATTCGTACCTTTGTGCTCTCTTATGCATAGGCAAGCAAAATATGCAATCTTTTTCCGGAAATCCAAGCCTTTTGCATGTGGATTGAACTTAAGTTGGTTGTGAAAAATGGAAGATTTAAATACTTTCGATCCATAAGATCAACACAAGAAAGGGAGATTGATGTTATAAAAGTGTTTAGGAGGTGAAAAATCAAAGTTTTAGAAGTTGAGAAGGTGAAACCGGTGCGGGTAAGAGAGGATTTGAGAGGGAGTTGGAGAGTTTGAAAGAAAAATTGGCCAAAATGGCCTATTTCTTATGCCTTGCCCGACAAGAACCGGCGTCGGTTGCATTCTGTCCGGCTTTCAATTTTTTTTTATTTTTTATTTTCTTTTATTTTAAGAAAAATGATGAACACACCATAATGATGACTAATGCACTTTAATTCATGAAAAATAATCAAACTAAATGATGAAAAGAAAATTTGTTCCCAATCACAAAACTAAAATAACAAAAATGGCTCCAATGTTTTCCATGGCTTTAATCCTGTGGATTCTCCTCAGTGTTTCCTAGCAATGTCTTGGCTTGACGGTCCCCCAATAGTTTGGCTAGTTGAACAATTTGATTTTCCAAGTTGCTCATGGAGGCCTCTAAGTTCCTTATTGTTGCATCGACCCCTTGGAACTTAGTCTCCATTTTACTTATCAATTGGCTAATCAAGTCCTCCAATGGAGGCTTTGAAGGTGCTGCATTGTTTTTCATGGGAGGTTGGTTCCTTTGATTTCCCCCAAAATTTAAAGAACCCTGCCTAGGTTGTTTTCCATTGCTCCAAGAGAAATTAGGGTGATTTCTCCAACCAGGATTATAAGTAGAATTATAAGGGTTGTTGCCTGGACAGATATTACCTGCAAAGGCCGCTTGTTCCGTGGTTTCTTGTAGTGAACCCATATTTTGGCACTCATGATTTGGGAGCCCCTCTCCACATAAATCACAACTTATGTTTAATACCTGGCTTTGAGGCATCACCATTTGTTCCATCTTCTAAGTCAAGGTGTCCACCTTAGCCTCCAAAGCTGCCACAACATCCACTTTATGTAGCCCTTGCACACGAGCTCTAGACCTTATACTTCCCCAAAAATAGTTATTAGAAGCTAAATTTTCAATAAGATCGAATACCTATTCCGGGGTCTTATGATTAATGGAACTCCTTGTAGAAGAGTCAACCACTTGGTGTGTTGCGAACGTAAGGCCATTCAAAAAGATGAGCATTTGCATTCCGAGCTCAAATCCGTGGTGTGGGCATTTTCTTAGCATCTCCTTAAATCTCTCCCAACTTTTATACAAGGGTTCAGAATATAATTATTGCAAGGCAAAATTCTCGTTTCTAAGTTTGGCTGTCCTTACTGGAGGGAAATATTTGGCAAGAAACATTTTATCTAGGGTATTCTAAGTAGTGATGGACCCTATAGGTAAAGACTTTAACCAAGATTTGGCTCTATCTCTCAATAAAAAAAAGGAGAAGTCTTAACTTTATGACATCTTTAGAAACGCCATTCATTTTAAAAGTATCAGAAATCTCAAGGAAACTAGCTAGATGGGCATTGGGATCTTCTTCAAGTATCCCATCAAATTGAACCATATTTTGAATCATTTGGATAATATTGGGCTTTATCTCGAAATTATTCGCATCCACCCTAGGTCTAGTGCTACTCGAGCCTATGCCCAAGATTGCGAATTTCACAAAGTCATCCAAAACCCTCCTGTTATTTCTAGCATTGTTATTTTGAGCACCATCCATGTCTGTGATCAAGTTCCTTTAGATTGTCTGGTGAATTTTTTATAGTGTCCTTTTAATCTCAGGATCAAAATCGATTATCTCACCTTCAGATTTTCGGGTCATATACCAATGATAATACCTAGAAAAAAAAAACATAAGAAGTGAATTAGATAACAAAATTCATGATTACAACAAAATACAAAGTCAGTCAAAGTTAGTGAGTTAAATTACAAAGATAAACAAAAATACACAAGTCACAAAAGATGGCACCTTTTTTGTGAAAAGAACAATTGTACATATTTACATATTCACATATTTACCTATTTACTTATTTACATGGTTAAATCAACAAAATCCGAGCTTTCCTGATATTGTTCCCCTGCAATGGCGCCAAAAACTTGATGAGCATTTATTTGGGTATAAAAATCATAAAAAAATAAGCACATTTCCAATCAAGTTTAAATTAAAACGTTAACCCCAAATTGCACGTATGAGCAAGTGTACACATCAGTAAGCATAGTATAGGGTTCAAACGAGTGTCGATCCTCCAGGAACAAGTATGCATTAATCACTTTTCTCTCATTGTTTAACCAACTCAATATAGTGAAAAAGGTATAAAATGAAAAATAAAATGAAGTAAAAGAATATATACATGTCAAGAATGGAGAATTATGTAACTTAAACCATTATTCTGACAAACATGATCTTAAAGGAACCAATCATTATCATAATTAATTATTTTCTTGGCATCATGAAGGATTAAGATTGACTCACTTCTTTTTCAATCCATGAATTCACTATCTTCTAGACAAATTAGCATCACATATTCTGTCTCAACTAATTCACCCAAAAGATGCACCAAACACAATCCTTGATTAAATTTCCATACTCTGGCAAACATAAAGCTTGAAATTAACCAATGAATCCATACTCTGGCATACATCAATTAACCTTCAATTATGTAGTTCCAAGCAATTAACCCATTTCTCAAGCAAGTTAAAAGATAACAAATATAAAATTAACAAATTGCCACCACCATTAACCTCTTTCTCAAGCAAGTTAATAGGAAGAAACAACCAATTAATCTCGTAATAAGCACAAGTAATTAAATACCAAAAATAATAATCAATTAAACAAAAGATCAAAGTACTCTAAAAATCATGAATATCTAAAACAATGTCAAATAACAATAAAACAATTAATACATTATTCTTTAAGAAAAAGAAAAAAAGTAAAAGAAAGCACTCACAGACAAGCCTCCTTCTTCTTTCGTTGAAGACCTTCTTGCATAATCCTTCTTAAATTGAAGAATTCCTCCTTTGATGTGAGTGATTTTCTATAATGAACTATGAATTCCCCCTTTTCTCTTATGTTTTCCATCTATTTATAGGCTTAGGAAGTGTCTAAACTCGTTGGTGTAGGATTCTTAGCCAAGTAGAAGTAGGAAGATACTAAAATTCTGTAGATTACCAAAAATAGCGTGCAAAAAGCAAAGTCCATCTTATCCTCAAGGCACAGCCGGTGCTACCTTAGCTGTTGGAGCTGGCGCCGGTTATGTTCTGTTTCTTCAATTGTTCGCCGATTTTTTTCTTGATTCCCGTGCAATGCTTTCCAGGGTACAGTCAGTGCTACCTTGGTTGCTAGAGCCTATGCTGATTTAGTTATGTTCCGGTCCTGTTTCAATGATTTTTCATCTCCTCAAAGTGCGTGCCAATAGCACGTGACCGGTGCCACTTCCTCTGGCCTATCTGGCACTGCCTAGGTTCTGTTTTACAACGTTTTAGCTTTGTTTTACCCCTAAAATCTGAAATAATGCACAAAACACCTTTCCAAGAGTAAAATCTCAAATGTAAAGAAATATGACTAGTTATTAAATACAATGTACCATAAAATAGCCTCAAATAACTAGGAAAAATATGACTATTTTAGGCCCTATCACATGACCTAGAATTGGCAGCTATTGTATTTACTTTTAAGAAGTGGAGGCATTATTTGTATAGAGATGAGTTTGAAGTTTTCACCGATCACAAAAGTTTGAATATGAGACAACATCGGTAGATGGAGTTTCTCAAAGAATTTCAGTGCTGTAGATGGAGAAATGAGGCTGAATAATATTACCATTCAACCTACCTTCCTACAACAGTTAAAGGAAGAGCAAGATAAAGATGAGAAGTTGCAGAGGCCGGTGCAAAAAGAGGTAAATAAAGGAGGTGATGAATTTCGAAGGGACATTGATGGAATCATTTATTACTGAGATCGGTATTATATCCTGAAATAGTCTGCAAAACGGCAAGCCATTTTAACAGAAACACATCAAAGTAAATATACTATCCATCCAGGTGCCGTAAAAATATATCAGGACCTGAAATGGCATTATTAGTGGATTGGTATGAAAAGGGATATCTCAAATTTTGTAGCTTTATGCTTAACTTGTCAGCAAGTAAAAGCTTATTAGTAATGCCCTGGAGGATTATTGCAGTCATTACCAACTCCTTCATGGAAGTGGGATGAAATTACTATGGACATTATTACAGGATTGCCTATGGCAGTAAGAAAGAGAGAAACCATATGGGTAATAGTGGATCGGCTGACTAAGTCCGCTCATTTCATCCCTATCAATCAACGGGATTCTCTAGAAAAGTTGAGCAAAATTTATTTGGAGGAAGTAGTCAGACTCCACGGAGTACCCTCTAGTATTGTATCGGATCGAGATCCCAAATTTACTTCAAAGTTTTGGACTAAGTTGCAACAAAGATATGGGACAACCTTAAAGTTCAGTATAGCAGCGCACCCACAAACGGATGGACAAACTAAACTAGTAAATAGGATTTTAGAAGATATGTTGCGGGTTTGCACTCTAGATTTTGGAACCAAATGAGTTGATAGTTTAGCATATGCATAATTTGCCTACAACAACAGTTATCAATCAACTATCTGAATGGCCTCGTTTGAAGCTTTATATGGAAGGAAACGTCAGTCCCCATTATATTGGGAATGTTTTGGATGGAGATTGGGTTAATAAGATGCTTTTGATCTCAAAAAGGTTCAGCGGGCCGTGAAATTGATCAGAACCAAGTTGGAGGCAGCGCAGAGTAGACAGAAAAGTTATGCAGATTGATACAGAAGAGATTTGGAATTTGTTGAAGGGGAGTATGTATTCTTGAAGTTCACTCTACAACAATAATTAGGGATCAATGGACAATGGAAGAAATTAACGCCTAGGTACATAGGACAATTCCCTAATATTAAGAAGATTGGGAAAGTAGTTTACCAGTTGAAGTTACCCCTAGAGCTTCATGGAATTCATGACAAGTTCTGTATCTCCCAACTTTGGAAGTTTGCAACTGACCCTACCCACATCTTAAATGAAGAACCCATTGAGATAACTTCAAGCGTAATGTATGAGGAAAAGCCTATTATGATCTTGGAGTACGCAGAACAAGAACCGCAGAATAAGAAAATATCACTTGTAAGAGTGTTGTGAAACCATCATCCTGTACAAGATGCAACTTAGGAAATGGAGGCAAAGATGTTGAAGAAGTACCTAAAACATATCCAAGTGTAGGCCAAATTTCGAGGACAAAATTTTTGTAAGGAGGGGAGAATGTAACCCCCCACCTTTTACTTTCGATTGGCTACTATTTGGAATATGATGAGAATTTGTGTTGATGTCTAGAACAAAAGTTGATGGTGTAATGAGATGAATACTTTAGTGAAATAAAATTTTATCGGGACCTGGATGTAATTATTGGATTTGTTCTACTCGTACCCTAAGTTTTTGGAAGACTAGTATTATTATTAACAAAATAAGAATTTTAGGGTATTCTGAAAAAAGAAATTGATTAGTGTGACGAAACACATGTTTTGGTGTGAATTATGCTACCCAGGGTATCGAGGGCATTTTTGTTATTTTGACTGCGCCCACGACTTTGACCTCAAATTTGACTAAATAGAAAATGAATTGAAGAATTTATGTGTTACCACTAGATTCTGTGGAATTGTTGGAGGTGAATGGTGAAGTAAAAAAATTTTCGTTACGGACCCGATTTGGTTATTTTTGATGAAAATTGGAGAATGCGGTTGAAAAATGGGACGTGTGGCTTCTTGTGTTTGGTGGCGAAGGACAAGTGTCAAGTAATAAGTGGATGCATGAGATATTCATGCATGCAAGACTTCTTAAATAAGCTTGGCAAAAAAATTAAGAAAAATGTGAAAAAAAAATGAGATCATGACACGTGTAAAGTAGCCACCATTCATTTCATTGAGAAAAATCCTATTGGTCATTATTTTGACCAAGAATGGTGGTGGATTTAGTGGGGAAACCGGCCAAGACCATAAAAGAAGAAGGAATGAAGAAATAAGGAGGAAAAGGAAAGGAAAAATCAAGAAAAAATAGAAAATTTAAGAGAAAGAAAAAAGTGTGTGTATTTCTTGGTGTGTTCTTGGATTGCTTGGAGCAAGATCAAGACAAAACATCCTATACACAAGGTAAAGTCCTATGATTCAAGAATTATAGTTGTAGATTTTGTTACGATGATTGTTTTGATATGAATTATAACATGAAAACATGAGATTTGTGATGATTAAAATGATTATTGTGTACTATATGAGACTTTGTGTGTGCAAGTGGGTGTACCCGGTTGGACGAAGGATTCATAGGCTATATTTTGTATGGTGAATAAGGGTATTTGAATGGTGATTTAAAGGGGGGGGGGGGGTTTATGATTGAGTAGAAAGATGGTAGAGTTGGGATAAAAACGGGGTTAAACATTAAAGGAAATAGATTACGATTGTTTTTTAACGTTGATATTAATTATATGTTATTTGCATAAGAACTTAGTGGCTTTCTTAAACCTGAAAACCTATAGAATTAAGGTTTTTTTTAAGGGAAATAAGGTGGATTAAGGGTTAAATAGGTGTTATGAATCAAGAAGCACAAGTAGGTGAAGCTGTTTTGTGAAAATAGATTAAAAACTAGAAAAACTACTAGGGCTATTTTTGCCCAATAACGAGCATGGGGAATAGAACACTAAAAATGGCCAATCAAAATTAAATTTAAGAGTCTTATGGTCATTTTAGTAAATCATAGAGCCAAATCGGAGTTGTGAGTTGAAAGTTATGTCCAAAACAAAATCATGTGTCAAAGCAACAAAATTTCAGAATTTTGCTTAGAAAGTGGATGAACTTAAAGATGACTAATTGTGTGATCTTGAATGAAATAATTGGGAAATATGAAGTGAATCCCTTTTTTATAAAGGGAGAAAGGATGTGGAAAAAGAAAAATGAAAGAATCGAATAAACGACGAAGAAACGACGAGAACAAAAATTGAACATTTTCCTTAACCATCGGCCCCTATTGGCTCAACGTCGGTTGGACATCGACTACTTGTCAGGCACATCAGCTCGACGTTAGCTATTTTTTGGCCGAACACGAATTGACCCCAAAAAAAAAATGTTTGGTGTAAGTTTAGCGGTAAATGGCCAACGGAATGTTGAAAATGGTAGAGACGAGGACTAAACGGCCGTGAACGGGAAGAGTTACTTAGGACACGAGGTGAGTTCCTTGGATTTCTAAAACTCTTTCTAAAGCTAGTGTGCTTTGTTTTTCCATGAAATGCTATGTAATATGCCGTTTTGGAAATTCCTGAATATGCTTAAGGTTTATCTAAGCAAAATTTGTTTTTATGCAATTTCGGGCTTGAATGAATTTCATGATTAGCTTGGAAACCTTAATGGATGATTAAAGTATGGTTTTGTGAATTTAGTCCTTTTTGGATTAAATGTTTGGGATTTTCAGAAAACGGTAATTGTTGGAATCGGGTATTCGTAAATTTACCAGAATGCCTTTATTGGGACATTTTATGGAAATGTGTTTGGAAACTTTGAATTTAATCCTCTTTTTGGACTAGAATTTTGAATTTCTTGAAATGAGTTCCTTTTGGAATCTATTTGGAAAATGATCCAAAGGTCCTATTTGGAATGTTTGATGAAAACCTTTGGAATCGGGTATACGGTAAATGACCGAAATATCCATATTAAAACTCTTGTGAACACTTTTCAAATTGGGTAAGGGTAAGATGACCCAAATACCCTCAGAATGTATTTTGGAATCGGACATTTGTAAAATGACCCGAATGCCCTTGGAAAATGACTTTTGTGATCGAGTACAGGGAGAATGACCTGGATACTCTTATAAACATGTTTTGATGTGTGAATAGAACTTTTTATCTCATTTGAATATGATTTTGGAAAATAATATCTCGTGATGAGTTTGACTTTTGGAAAATGACTTTTGATCCCATAAATTGTTTTATTGGCCTGATGTGCCTATGGAATGAATTGATTGGTTATGCAGAGCTTATATGAATAATGATCTGACTTGCAATCCAGTGGGATCAAATTCTGAAAAATGTGATTTTACCCAAAAAATGTTTTGATTTGAAAGTCTTGCGGGATCAGATAACTCTCTAGCATGATCAGTTAGAAGGGGGTTGGTATTAGTGACACTGAGTACTCATAATGTGTCCGGACCTGGGTATAAAAATCATACAAAAACTAAGCACATTCCCAATTAAGTTTAAATTAAAACGTTCAACCCAAATCACACATATGAGCAAGTGTACTCATCATTAATCGAGCATAGGGTTAAAACGAGTGTCAATCCTCAAGAAACAAGTAGATATTAATTATCTTTCTTTTATTGTTTAATCGACTCGATAAATTAAAAAACAACTAAAAAGGAAAATAAAATAAAATAAAAATATATACATGTCAAGGATGGAGAAGTATGTAATTCAAACCATTGTGTAGACAAACATGATCTCAAAGAACTCAATTATTATTATAACTAATTATTCTCTTGTCATCATGAGGGATAATATAGATTCACTTTTTTGTCCAATCCATGAATCCCTAGCTTCTAGGTAACTTAGTATCACATATCCTGTCTCAACCAGTCTTACCCAAAAGATGCATGAACCATAATCCTTGATTTAATTCCCATTCCTGGTAAATTACGCATGAAATTAACTAATGAATCCATATCCTGGAAGACATTAATTAACCTTGAATTACTTTGTCCCTACTCTTAACCCCTTTGTCCAAGCAAGTTAAAAGCTAACAAATATGAAACTAATGAATTGAAACCACCATCAACCCTTTTGTCCAAGCAAGTTAATGGAAAGATCCAACCAATCAATCTCGTAATAAGCACAAGTAATCAATACCAAGAATAACAATCAACTAATCAAAAAAATCAAATAACTCCAAATATCATGAATGTCTAAAACAATGTCAAATTACAATAAAATAATCAACATATCATTGTTCAAGAAAAAGAAAACAAAGTAAAAGAAAGAACTCATAGACAAGCCTCCTTCTTGTTCCTTTGAAAACCTTCTTGCACAACCCTCCTTGAACTTGAAGAATTCCTCCTTTGATTGAGTAATTTTCTGTGATAATCTATGAATTCTCCAATTTTTCCTTGTGTTTTTCATCTATATATAGGCTTAGGAAGTGCCTAAACTCATAGGTACAAAATTTTTGGCCGAGTAGAAGTTGGAAGATACTAAAATTCCTCAGATTACCAAAAACTATGTAGAAAAATCACAGCACCGCCTTAGCTTTAGGGCACAGTCGGCACCACCTTAGCTCTCGGAGCCGACGCCATTTGTGTTCGACTTTTCAACTTGTTCGCCGATTGTTTTTCGAATTTTGCACAATGAAGACCAAAATGCTGCCAGCGCTGCTTGACTCTTGGAGCCGGCACTGGTTCCCCTCTGTTCCAACAATTTTTCCGTCTCTTCAAATTCCATTTCAACAGTGCACGGCCGGCACTGGTTCTAGAGCCCTAGCCGGTGCCACCTCTCTTTTGTTTTGCGACGTTTTTGTTTTATCTTACCCTAAAAATATAAAATAATGAACAAAATACCTTTCCAAGTGTAAAATCTCAAATATGAAAGAATATGACTAGTTATTGCGCAAAATGTATTACAAAAAAATCTCAAATAACTAGGAAAAGTATGAATAATTTAGCCCCTATCAAATTTCCCCACACTTAGCTCTTTGCTTGTCCTCAAGTAAAGTATCAAGAACAAGTAGGAAAACACAAGGCTTAACAAATCACTCAATCAATTTCAAAACCGTATCTTCCATGCTTTCTTCATTCAGGAACATAAAACACATGATACTAAATCTTTCACAACCAATGCAGGACTTGTGTTAGTGATAAATGACTTAGTAGAACCATCACAATACTTAACAATATTCTCAAACCATTGGAAAGAATTTAGTTCAAAAGGAATATGCATTGTATATGCTTACTTTTCATACACTCTCTCCACTAATCCGAGACATATCATGATTCTACTTAGATCAAGGAGGACTTTTAAGTTTGTAATGTAAGGCTAAAGGCTTGTAATGTAGCTTATCAAACGAAGGATATACGAGAATAAAAAAAAAAAAACTGAGAGTTTGCAAGAAAAGGATAAATAAATGAATCAATTATTTTCAACTCTTTTTGCTGTCCTATTCCAAGAATCAAACAAACCAGAACCTTATATAGCAATTACAGCTCCACTCAAACAAATCCTGCAATTTTTTCTCTTTTTCTTTCAACTTTTTTTTCATCAACTTTTTTTCTCACAAAATCACTCAAATTTCCAACAATGGTGTCAAATTTTAATATGAACTTTAACTTTTTTTTTCCAACTCAATCTCCATTCCTCTTGTGATCTTTCTTTTATTTCTCTCTCAATTTTCTTCTCTTTCACTTTTCTTTTATTTCTACCGCTGCTGTTCTTTTCTTTCTTTCTAGCTACTATTTATTTTCTTTTCTTGTTTTCACTCCCTCTTTTCTCTTTCTTTCAATCTCTCTTTTCTTCTTCCAGCTCAACTCAATATTGATCCATGACTGAAAGTAACAAGTCATGATCTTTATCCCAGCATTCTTTCTCAACATTTCCTTACCTACACTTTCAACCATCAAGAGCATAAAGATTTGAAAAATTATTCAAACTCTCACAAACAAAGTAATGGACTAAATATTGTGATGGGTTTTAAAGAAAGAACTCAACCATTTAGGCTCAAAACAGACACTAGGGATAAAATAATAATAGGTAGGCTTGAAAAGCTCAAACTATCCAAAGAAGGCCTATTACTGTCATCCCTAAGTTAAATCATGATTGACTTTCTTATTTCGCCTCATGAGATATTCAAGTAAGGTCTAGAATGCCCTATGAATTTTAGTAGAAAAATCAGGTTTAAGAATAATGCAAAGCATTTGATCAAGAACTACTTCGTCCAAGTACGTGCAAAAAGTCATGCATAAGCCATAAATGATCTAGAACACATGCTTTATAATCCATCATAAAGACATGCACTAAAAATATAGCTTGAAATTTCAAAGAAAGTCAAAAAAATTTGAAAAATTTTGACCAAAAATTTGTTCCCAAGAAGGCTAAAGTATATGTATAGAAGACTTGTCAATCAAATCACTCCCCCACACTTAAACTAGACATTGTCCTTAATGGCCAAATAAATAGAACAAGGAATAAACCATACCATGGGACCACTATATATATATATAAAGGAGAAGAGATAAGAAAAACAAACTTCCATTCCAAATTAGCTTCAAAAGTTTCACTCTTCTAAATCTTCAAATTTTCAAAACTTTTAAACCAAATTTTTCTAAAGTAGCTCACCACTATGAAAACACCAAGATAATTGATAAAAACTTGGACAAAATATATCACCAAACCACTCCCCCACACTTAGATTGGACAATGTCCTCCTTGGCAAAAGATAAACACAAGAAAGTATCTCCAAAGGGACCAAAAATAATAAAGGGGTAGAAAGTTTAAGTAATATTTCCCAAGTGCAATAATGCTCCAATAGATATCCAACTTGAGGCAAAGAGAAGAGCTTGTCTAAGAGGACTTTATTCCTCCTATTAAATGGGGTGAAGGGTAGAGATTACCACCATCCTCCAACGACTTTTATGATACAGTATTGAAAAATCAACTCCTTGAAGCATTATATATTCAACATATCATTATTTGGACCCATATTCTCCGAGAAAAGAGAGGAATCTAGGAAATCATGTGACAAAGAGAGGTTAGGATTATTAGCACATAGAGAAGAATTGAATACCTCCCTTCCTACATTGGATAGTTGTCCCTCATATGATCTCTCCTCTCCTGGGAGATTCTCTTCTTCGAGTGTATGGGGCAGTATGAACTTATGATTCCCCTTAACAATCTTAACCAAGTGTTTCCTTTGATCACACATTTGTTAGGAAGCTTCTGCATGCCACTGAATATATGAATTTGTATTGGCAACAAAAGAATTCACTAATGCTTTTAATGATGTCTCACCAAAAACATCAATATGACCTTGTAATTTTGCCAATCAATACACTAATGTTTTTTTTCTTTTTTTTTAAACGAAATAAAAATGATGAACATGTAGCATTGATGAATAATGCAATTTAATGCATGAAGTAAGAAATAAAAATGAAATAAAATGAAATCTACTATATTGCCTTCAGGTCATTAGATCATGTACCAAGGCTAACACCTAGCAAAGACAAGACAAAAGTTAGATAACAGAATTCATGATTACAACAAAATACAAAGTTAGTCAAAGTTAGTAAATTAGATTACAAGAGTATACAAAGATACACAAGATATAAAAGATAGCACATTTTGGCGAAAAGAACAATTGTACATATTTACATATTTAAATGGTTAAATCAACAAAATCCAAGCTTTCATGCTATTGTTCCCCGGTAACGGCATAAAAAACTTGATATTTTTTGCACGAGAAAAGAATTATTAAACTAATAAAAACAAATTATCCCCGGTAATAACGCCAAAAACTTCATGTGTCCGGACTTGGGTATAAAAATCATACAAAAACTAAACACATACCCAATCAAGTTTAAATTAAAACGTTCAACTCAAATCACACATATGAGCAAGCGTACTCATCATTAATCGAGCATAGGCTTTAAACGAGTGTCAATCCTCAAGGAACAAGTAGACATTAATTACCTTTATTTTATTGTTTAACCGACTTAATAAATTGAAAAACAACTAAAAAGGAAAATAAAATAAAATAAAAATATATACATGTCAAGGATGGAGAAGTATGTAATTCAAACCATTGTATAGACAAACATGATCTCAAAGAACTCAATTATTATTATAACTAATTATTCTCTTGGCATCATTAAGGAGAATATAAATTCACTTTTTTGTCCAGTCAATGAAACCCTATCTTCTAGGTAACTTAGTATCACATCTCCTGTCTCAACCTGTCTTACCCAAAAGATGCATGAACTATAGTCCTTGATTTAATTCCCATTCCTAGTAAATTATGCATGAAATTAACTAATGAATCCATATCTTGGCAGACATTAATTAACCTTGAATTACTGTGTCCCTACTCTTAACCCCTTTGTGCAAGCAAGTTAATGGAATGATCGAACCAATTAATCTCGTAATAAGCACAAATAATCAATACCAAGAATAACAATCAACTAATCAAAAAAATAAAATAACTCTAAATATCATGAATGTCTAAAACAATGTTAAATTACAATAAAATAATCAACATATCATTGTTCAAGAAAAAGAAAACAAAGTAAAAGAAAGAACTCATAGACAAGCCTCTTTCTTCTTCCTTTGAAAACTTTCTTGCACAACCCTCCTTGAACTTGAAGAATTCCTCCTTTGATTGAGTAATTTTCTATGATAATCTATGAATTCTCCCCTTTTTCCTTGTGTTTTTCATCTATATATAGGCTTAGGAAGTGCCTAAACTCATAGGTACAAAGTTCTTGGCCGAGTAGAAGTTGGAAGATACTAAAATTCCCTAGATTACCAAAAACTGCGTAGAAAAATCACAGCACCGCCTTAGCTCTTAGAGCGAACGACGTTTGTTTTCTACTTCTCAACTTGTTTGCCAATTTTTTTTCGAATTTTGCACAATGAAGACCAAAATGCTACCGGTGCCGCCTTAACTCTTGGAGCCGGTGCTGGTTCCCATCTGTTCCAATAATTTTTCCGTCTCTTCGAATTCCATTTCAATAGTGCACGACCGGTTCTGCTTCTATAGCTCTAGCCGGCACCGCCTCTCATCTATTTTGCATTGTTTTTGTTTGTTATACCCTAAAAATTTGAAATAATGAACAAAATATATTTCCAATGGTAAAATCTCAAATATGAAAGAATATGACTAGTTATTGCGCAAAATGTATCACAAAAGAACTTCAAATAACTAGGAAAAGTATGACTAATTTAGCCCCTATGAACTCAGCAAGGACTTTGGTCTTTATACTAGCTCATGTTAGAGGTAGATGACCCCCAAGTAACCTGGCTTGTTTTTGGGATTGTCTTACTCAAAACAGGGTGACACAATATAGAGATAAGTCATCATGGCTAGCCATTTAGCACTTGGCAATTGCCGCGTCTTATTTTGAGTCATTCACTGGATGCCGGGTGGGGACACTCGGTGTGTTTGACTCCTTACCGCCTCGATGGTGATTGACGTCAAGATTGGGACCCTTGACTTATAGTGGTAAGTAAAAGATTGTATCTTGTGGTACACTAGGTATGCTGTGGTATACTTGAGCAGAAGTACGCTATGGTGTACTTATTCTGGCGACACACGGTTAAGTGCTGGAGGTTGCGATCTCAATGCATTGATATATGGTGTACGGGACTTGCATACAGGCCGACCTTCTGTTGGAAAAGTGCCTATGATTTGAAAACTGGTGCAATGTTTTGAAATTTGAGAGAAAATTTTCCAAAAATGATTAAGTTCTAAATAAACTATTCTTTACAGAGTTTTGGAATTGTTTCTAGTGAACAAATGATATGCTATTCAACAAAAGTTTTATGTATTCTATTTCTTCATAAAGCACTAGCATACACAAGACTCACTGAGTGCTTCGTCACTCACACGTGTCTTTTACCATACCTTTTTGTAGGATTCAGAGTTGAGCGGACCTACGGATAGAAAGTCGATACCACAGAGTCAGTGATAGGGCCTAAATTAGTCGTATATTTCCTAGTTATTTGAGACCATTTTTGTGATACATTTGTGCAATAACAGGTCATATTCCTTCATATTTGAGATTTTACCCTTGGAAAGGTATTTTATGCATTATTTCAGATTTTTGGGGTAAAATAAGGCAAAATCATCGCTAAACAGACTAGAAGCTGTGTCGGCGAGGACAAGAGAGGTGGCGATAGCCATGTACTATTGGCATGCACTTCAGGGCAATGAAAAATATACAAAACGAGAGCTGAACAGAACACAGCCAGCGCGGTTGGAAAAGTTGGCGCGAAAATGAAGAAAAATAAGCGAACGGACGGAGAAGCAGAACACAACCAGCGCCGGCCCTAGGCAAGACAGGCGGCGCTGGCTGTGCACTGGTAGTGAGGTGGTGCCTCAATTTTCGTGTGCATTTTTTTGGCAATTTGCAGAGTTTTAGTATTTTCCTACTTCTGTTCAGCAAAAAAACATAGAAGAACGAATTTAGGACTTCTAAAGCCTACCAATAGATGGAAAAACATAAGTTATGCAGATGAATTCATGGATCAAAACAGAAATTACACAAAATTAAGGAGGAATTCATCAAATTAAGGAGAATTGTACAAGAGGGTCTATGAAGAAAGAAGAAGGAGGCTTGTCTATGCGTGCTTTTTTTTAACTTTATTTTCTTTTATTGAACAATGATGTATTAATTGTTTTATTGTAAATTGACATTGTTTTAGGTATTTATGATTTTTAGAGTTACTTTGATCTTTTGATTAATTGATTGTTATTCTTGGTATTTAATTACTTATATTGATTACGAGATTAATTTGTTGTTTCTTTCTATTGAATTGCTTGGAAAAGGGGTTGATGGTGGTCTCAATTCATTAATTTCATATTTGTTATCTATTAACTTGCTTGGGAAAAGGGGTTAATTGCTAAAAACTAGATAATTAAAGGTTAATTGATGTTTGCTAGGATATGGATTCGTTGGTTAATTTCAAGTTTTAAATTTGCCCGGATATGGAGATTTAATCAAGGATTGTGTTTAATGCATCTTTTGGGTGAATTAGTTGAGACAGGATATGTGATGCTAATTTATCTAGAAGATACTGATTTCATGAATTGGAAAAGAAGTGAATCTATCTTAATCCTTCATGATGTCAAGAGAATAATTAGTTATGATAATGATTGGATACTTTATGGTCATGTTTGTCAAAATAATGGTTTGAGTCACATTATTTTCCATCCGTGACATGTGTATATATTCTTTTATTTTATTTTATTTTTCTTTTTATTCTTTTTCACTTTATTGAGTCGGTTAAACAATTAAAGAAAAGTGATTAAGGCATATTTGTTCCTTAAGGATCGACACTCGTTTTAAATCATATGCTATGCTTAATGATGAGTACACTTGCACATATATGTAATTTAGGGTTAATGTCTTAATTTAAACTTGATTGAGAATGTGCTTATTTTTATACACAAATTCATACACATCAGTCAGCGATTTAGGTCAGACAGCTTCCCTTTTCGATCATATTCTGTATTTTGTTATAGATAGAGATGGCATGTATGAGATTCTCTAATATATGTATATGTGTGGCCATCAGTGTGGGATATTGTTGAGTCTGGACCTTATATATGTATTTACTCTGTTGTTTACGTTATAAAGACCTCTTGTCCAAGAAACTTGGCGGAGCAACACTCGGTGCTGATATGCTTCTATTGTTGTCTTTAGTAGGGGTGGTACATTGAACACAGGGTACACTGGGCAATTAATCTTGCCAATTTTGATATTCAACTTGCGAGTAAATAGAGATTGCTTGAGGTTAACTAATTGGATAAGTGGTGTAATGATGCTTACCATAATTCTCATTTCTACAAAGATAAGATAAAATGGTAGCATGATAGACATATTCATTCTCCTCAAGTGTTCAAAGAAGGGGACAATGTGTTATTATTTAACTATAGGCTTAGACTCTTTCCGGACAAGTTGATGTCTAGATGGCGGGGCTATATGAGATACATCACGTGTGTCCATTTGAAGTTATTGAGCTATCTCAACTAGCCAAGGGGAATTTTAAACTTAATGGAAATCGAGTAATACCATATTTGGGTGAAGAACTTGGGAGTTTAGAGCACCTTGATGTCACTCTCTATGATTCATGATTTTCTTTTGGCTTTCTATCATTTTCTTTTCCTTTATTTTTCTTTTCTTGTTCTTTTTCGAGATTTATATTTTTATTTCTTTTGTTTACTTGTAGGTACAATTTCTCTTCTACCTCCTTGTGGTGAATTCAAACACATTGAAGTTTAAGTGGCATGGTCGCATTTTCTTTTCTCTATTCTTCCTCTTTAATTATTTTTGGTCTTCTGGGCTTTTCTTTCATTGCCATCTTTTTGGCTATTGAGAATAATATCCACTTTAAGTGTGGGGGAGAGTTTAGTTCTGAAAGTATTTTTCATATCTTTTTTTGAAATTTTGAAAAAAAAAAATAATTTGTGTTTCTTCTTTGGATATGAGATATGTCATTCATTTGGTGGATTTTTATTAAAATGGTTTATTGGATAGGATGTATTAAGACTTGAGAATTTGGGCTAATTTTGTTTATGCCTTGGTATTTGAGTAATATTTGACTCATCTAATTTAAATGTTGATAATGTGAGGAATATGGGAAAAGTTGTTGGCTAACACTTGTATTATGGGGTTGAATTTTTCTTGACTTTAAGTTATGATGAGGAATGAGAAAATATTTTGGAAAAATTGTGGATGATTGTTGTGATTGTTATTATTGTTGAAAAGAGAAAAAGATGATTAATGAGAGAAAAAATTATGTTTGCTTAAATGTAAGGGGCCAATACGGATAGTGAAGAGAAATCTACTTTCTTAAGGCTATGAAGTCCCAAAAGCAAAAGAAAAAAAAAAGAGAGATTGCTGAAAAAATGATGAGTGATGACTGAAAGGGGGCTAATACGGTGAGTGAAGAGAAATTTATGTGTTTGAGGCTATCAATTCCTTAAGTCGTTGAAAAAAAAATTAAGCAAAAAAAATTGGAGTGTTTCCTCAAAACATGACTGAAGTTATGCAATTTTTCAACTAATAATGCTTGAGTTGGTAGATAACTTAACCTGTATGATTCATGTTATCCATGCTTTTACTTGAAAGGCGAAATAATGTTCTTATACTAGGATATAAACTTGTTTAATTCAACTTTAGGGGCCTTGATATGTCTTATTTGTTATTGTATTTTGTGAATGATTTCAAAAGGTTGAAAGAATGACATTGGCATATATAAAGTTTGAAAGGTAATTTTGATTTTGTCTAAGTGAATTTTTTTCCGAAAGGATGTCTTGTCTTTCTTTGTTTAAGGGCTTTGCAAGAGGACAAGCAAAGGTTCAAGTGTGGGGGAATGTGATAGGAGCAAAATTCATTTATATTTTTCTAGTTTTTTAAGGGTGTTTTGTGATATATTTGTTATAATAACTAGGGATATTCCTTCATATTTGATCATTTACCCATGGAAGAGCATTTTGGAATTTTGTTGTAGAAAATATTCAAAAAATGATAAAACCGTCGTCGTCAGTGCATGACCAGCGTCAGCCGTGACCCATGGAGTTGGAGCCATCGACTGCCCTAATATGGAATAAAGAAATATTTTGGAAAAAAAAAATAGAGCACGACCTGGCTGACAAAGCACTATCGGCGCCTACCATGGCCCTCCAAGCCAGTACCAGCCCCGTTCTGGTCCATGTCGGCGAGCTTTCCAATTTTTGAGCAAATTTGGTAATTTCCAAGAGTTTTGATATTTTTTAATCTATACTCAGCCTAGAACTCTTAGGATGTGAATTTTAGCATCTTGGAAGCCTATTTAAACAAGAAAAACATAAGACAAGAGTATGAATTCAAGAATCAAATATGGAAATCACTCATAAAAGGAGGAATTCATTACATCAAGGAGCATTGTTGAAGACAGTCTTCAAATATGAAGAATGAGGCTTGTCTATGAGTTCTTTCTTTGACCTTTGTTTTCTTTTTTCTAGAAAAATGATGTATACAATATTTTCATTGTAATTTGATAATATTTTGGGATTCATGATTTTTGTATTATTTTTGCTATTTGATTAATTTTCTATCATTCTTGGTGTTTGATTACTTGTGATTATGGAAGAGTTGAAGAAGTTTGATTTGCTTCTAATTGACTTGGGAAACGATGTTAGAAGTTGATTTGACTTTTCTAAATTCATATTTGATAATTTTTAACAGACTTGGGAAATGAAGTTAAGGCCAACGAACTTAAGTAATCAAAGAGTAGTTAGTTTTACCTACAGTATAGGGTTGTTGACTAATTTCATACGTATGAGGAATTGTGTTAAATACTTATTTTTGTTATCTTGGTTTGATTGGGAAATCTGCTAATTTAATCAAAAGATAGTGATTCCATAGATTGTGAAAGAAGTGGAGTCTATATAAGTAAATTCATGACTTAGGAAACGATTGAACTTTACTTTATATTCCGGCATGATGCCAAGATGATTTTTAATTGAAATAAGTTAGTAAATGGTTCATTGTTATGTTTTATAGGATTGTTGTCTAAATTGTATATTCCTACAATCTTGAGTTGTATATATTTCCTTATTTTTCTTTTTTTATCTTATCACTTTATTTGGTTGGTTGAACAATGAATGAAACGTGACTAGTGTGTACTTATTCCTTTAAGAGTCGATACTCATCAATTCTCTATGCTATACTTGCGATGATTATACTTTCTTGTCTGTGTATATTTGGGATTAATAATTTAATTAAATATTGACTAAGGGATAGATTTAAATTTAATGAATTTTATACAATCAAAATTTGTACATTGCGTAGCTCCACTACACTGCAAGGGGAAACCTTGGTCACCACAAATAGTCAGGACCACCTTGATCTCAACTTTCATGGAAATAGCCTTAGTTTTGAATTAAACAACAACAGTTGATCACCCTCCTAGAATTCCCGACATTGTATGATGTGCTTGTCATGCCATTTCTTCATTTTCTTCTTGTATATTCTTGAGTTTTCATAAGTTGTATTCCTCCATTCGTCTAGCTTATTCACTTGAAGAATTCTTTTAGTTCTTGTAGATTCAATATCAAAATTAACCAACTTAATGGCCTAAAAAGCTTTATGCTCTACTTCTACAGGTAGATGGCACGACTTTCCATAGACTAGGCTAAATGGAGTGGTTCCTATAGGTGCTTTTGATACTTTTCGGTAAGCCCAGGGAACATAATCCAATTTCACACTCCAATCTTTCCAAATATGGTTTACCACTTTTTCCAATATTCTTTTTAGATCTCTATTGACTACTTCAACTTGTCTACTTATTTGGGGGTAATAGGGAGTAGCTAGTTTGTAAGTTACACTTAGCCTATTTAGCACTCTCTCCAACTGGTTAGTGCAAAAATGGCTCCCCTTATCACTTATTAGCATTCTAGGGATACCAAAGTGAGTAAATGATTTTTTCAAAAACTTAATCACCACTCTAGCATCATTTATAGGTAATGTCTATGCTTTTACCCACTTAGATACAATGTCAACAGCCACCAACATATACTTATTACCAAAAGAACTTAGAAAAGGTCCCATAAAGTCAATCCCCCAATAATCAAATATTTCACAAGCTTAGAAATTGGAAAGTGGCATCTTATGAGCTTTAGAGATATTACATATACTTTGGCACCTATCACAACTAGTCACAAACCTATGTGCATCCTTAAATACTAAATGCCAGTGGAATCCCAAGTCAAGGACCTTCTTTGCTATCCCATTTGCTTGATAATTCCCCCAAGTTAGTCCTTCAAGGTAATGTCGAACAATATCTCAGGAACTAGTAATGCCCACACATTTTTGAAAGACATGATCTGCCTACAAATGAAATAAAAACATATCCTCCCAAAAGTAATACTTCACATCAGAAATGAATTTCTTCCTCTGCTATGGAGTAAGTTCTTTAGGAAGGATACCTGCTACAAGAAAGTTAGCATAGTCAGTAAACCAAAAGGAAATTAAATTTTTCCCTCAACCATAATAGTTGTTCATCAAGAACAACATCATTCATCTCTTCTTCTGTTAGGGCTTCCAAAGCGGGGTTTTCTAGCCTTGATAGGCAAGCCACAGTAAAGTTTTTAGCTCCCTTCTTGTTCTTGATCTCTAAATCTAACTCTTGTAACAACAATACCAATCTAATCAATCTGGGGTTAAAGTCACGTTCAACAAGAAGGTATTTCAATGCAAAGTGATCAGTGAACACCACAACTTTCGATAAGATAAGGTAAGGACAAAATTTATCAAAAACAAATACTATTGCGATCAACTCTTTTTCCATGGTAGTATAATTCTCTTGTGCTACTATGAGAATTTTGCAGGCATAGTGGATTGGTTGGAAGTACTTGCCCCGCATTTACCCAAGAACTTCTTCTACTGCATACTCATTGGCATCACACATCAGCTCAAAAGAGAGTGAATAGTTGGGAACAACTAAAATGGGGTAGTTAATCAATTTTTCTTTCAACAATTTAAAAGTAGATAAGCATTTTTCATCAAAATGAAAATGGGCATCTTTCTTAACTAGGGAATTAAAGGGCTTGGAAATTTTTTAGAAGTCTTGGATGAATCTCCTGTTGAAGCTACATACCCAAGAAAACTCGTAATAGCCCATACAGAATTTGATGGTGCAAGCTTTTAAATTAACTCTATCTTGGCTCAATCAACTTCAATCCTCTTGTGCGAAATCTTATATCCCAATACGATACCCTCCTTTACCATAAAGTGACATTTCTCCCAATTTAACACAAGATTTGTCTTTTCACACATCTTCAGTATTTTCTCTAGATTTTGCAAACAATGCTCAAAAGAATTCCCAAAAATAGAAACATCATCTATGAACATTTCCATTACATCTCCTACCAAACATTCAAAAAGTACTATCATACACTTTGAAAAGTTCTAGGCCTATTACACAACCCAAAAGGTATACACCTATAAGCAAATGTCCCAAAAGGACAAGTGAATGTAGTTTTGTCTTGATCTTTTAGGTCTATGGGAATCTGAGAGTAGCCAGAAAATCCATCTAGAAAGTACATGTCTCTGGCTAGCCTTTCTAACATCTAATCAATAAAGGGAATGGGGAAATGGTCCTTTCTTGTGGCGTCATTTAGTTTTCTATAATTAATGCATATTCTCCATTCTGTGACAAGCCTTACTAGGATAAGCTCATTCATCTCATTAGGTGGCACTGTCATACCCTCTTCTTTGGTACCACTTATGTAGGGCTAACCCAAATAGTATCTGAAATAGGATATACAATTCCAGCATTCAATAGCTTAAGCACTTTGCCCTTAGACAGTTCTTTCATGTTTGGAATCAATCTCTATTGGGGTTATACTACAGGTTTTACATCTTTCTCATGTAGGATCTTATGAGTGCCGAATGAAGGACTGATTCTTTTACTGTATATGAGTTTCTACGCTATAGCCTTTTTGTGACTCTGAAACATTTGCACTAACTATAGCTTTTGCCCATCCTTTAGATCTCTTGCAATCATCACTACCAAATTATCCTTAGGGCAAAAAACTTGTACTCAAGATGTTCTAGAAGCTCTTTCAATTCTAGCTCAGGTGGGGTCCTAAATGGATGATCTCGTTCACCCAAGGCTTGACCCCTCATTACTACAAAAACTGCTAGTTCTGATTTCTTCTTGGAGTTCTCCATATGTGCCAATACTTCTTGATGATACTATTCCACATCTTCCACCCAACTATTTCAGTCCATTGAACAAAGCGTTCATTCAAAAATTTAGAAATGCACTAATCCAATATATCATTCCTAAAATAATTGTCTTGTAAAGAGGAATGTCTCATACTGTCTAAAATTCTTATGATAACTTTTTCCTCCTCAAATCTTAATGTCAGCTTTCCTTCATGAACATCTATAATAGCTTTTGTAGAAGTTAGAAAAGGTCTGCCTAGGAAAAACAGAACCTTGGAGTCTTTATCCATATCAAGAATAATAAAATCAACTGGAAAAATGAATTTGTCAACCTTAACAAGCACATCCTCCACAACCCCTCTAGGATATTTGATGGATCTATTTTCTAATTGAATATTCTTTCTAGCGGGTTTTAGTTCTCCTAAGGCCAATTTTTAAAAAGTGCTATATGGTAGCAAGTTGATACTAGCTTCAAAATTTGCCAATGATGTGCCAAAAGTGGTGCTACCTATTACACAAGGAATGGAAAAATATCCTGGATCCTTCAATTTTTTGGCAACTTTTATTTATTTTGGATGAGGGCAGAACACTCTTTATTCATGGTAACAGTAGTCAACTCTTCTAACTTTCTCTTATTGGACAGGATATCTTTCAAAAGTTTGGCATACTTGGGCAACTATTTTAGGGCCTCAATAAGTGGAGATTGATTTGCAACTATTTGAATAACCCCAAGATCTTTTTAAATTGATCCTGATCTTTTCTTCTTTTCAGATGATCTGGATATTGCAAGAGAGTTCTGCTTCTTATCTTTCAACTTTCTTGTTCTACCTTCATCATCATCCTTAGTCAATGGTACCACGGGTTCAATCAGTTCTTTAACACTTCTCAATATAATTACTTCAACAAGTTCATGACAAGCAAAATCCTCAAGATCCTTAACAAATACTCTAATCTTATCTCCTAGATTTTAGATTAGTGCCTATTGATGTCGTATCAAACCCTCTAACTCCTGAAAATGTGAAATGGCTGAAACAGTAAATTGCTCTGAAAGTTGCTCAAGTGATGACCCATAACTTGATTCATGAATCCTAAGGACATTGTTAACCCCCTCATTATGATAGCCATCTTGAAAGACATTTCCCCAACACCATAAACGTTCCCCCTAATCATTATCTATACAACAATTTCAAATCAACCTCGCAAAAACAATTTATAACTAAAATAAATTAATAGACCAATAATTCCACAAAAGAAAAATAACAAATCAAAAATTCTAAAAATATTCATTCACCCTCAAAATTGCATGCCCAAAAATAAATCCAATGCCAAAGTAACAATTTTAAGCCTCTAAAGTATGATGAGAATTTTCAAGTTCAAAAGACCCATTCATTTATTAGGCAAAAACACAAAATAAAATTTCTCCAAAAATATCCTCAACGCTTGAAATCAAAATGCATAATCCAAAAGAGATACAAAATTTTCCATTCTAAAAAAAAAAAAAATGAACAAAGATTGAGCATAAAACTAAAAGAAATTCCAAAAACAAATTCACATACTAAAAAACATACACCATATATCATATTCCTCTCTTCAACATCAAAATCTCAATTTCAAACAAAAATGAGTATAATCTCCATCACACCCACCAATCTCCAATTTTCACAACAAACAATCTAACACCATGAATTATCCACCACAAATCTGCACATCCAACAAATTCCTCCAAAAACCATTCCTACACAACCAATCATAGAACAAAATATAAATAAATAAATAAACTGATAAATGAAATTAAAATTATTCAATTATCTAAATGAATAGATTGTACAACAACAATCAAATAATTTTCAAATACAATTTTAGCCAAAATGAAGTACAATCACAACAAATATACACATAACTATTCACAAACAAGTTAGAGGTATGTGCAAGTGTATGTACAAATGCAGGGTTAAATCAACAAGAATTAAAGTTTTAAGAATGTAATTAATGCCATTCTTCGGCAATGGTGCAAAAAACATGATGGTTATTTTTGGGCCGAGGGAAAAACAATAGAATTATTAAACAAAGGAACACAGATCTTTCCCCAGCAACGGTGCCAAAAACTTGATTTGGGGCTTTGTATGCATAGAGAAATCTCAATTATTGTACTCTACATACACATAAGTTTTAATAGTTAAAACCAATTAGAATAATACAACACACACATATAGAGGAAAGTGCACCTATTGTGTAGTCTAGTGTCATTAGAAAGTATCGAAGAAGCTTCTGGAATGGGGGTTATCACTCCTACTTCTTTATTTCCTCATTGTCTAGCTAAAAGTAAACGTAAGGTGTAAACAAGTTGCATAAGAAGAGAGGATATGTTCTTGTACACAAGAAAGAGTCACAATAGCTCTAAAGAATAAGAAAGGGAAAAGCCCATGTAACAAAAATGGAAGTCCCCCACTCAAGTCCTAAGAAATTAGTACCCTTTGAACCTACAATTCCAAATTCTTGGTATCGGAAATGAGTCACGTGTAAATCTCACACTCTCTCGAGTTATGAAATTTCGACCCTTATATTTGATTGATCGATATCACTACCTAACTGACTAAACCTAAAGGAGCATTAGTTATCACTCACAATCCCAAACCATCCAGAGGTCAAAAAATCCCTATCTCTAGGCAATTTCTTAAACCTTTTGGTTATTAGTCCTAATTCTTAACCTTCCTCTCAGGTTAATTGAAAATGGCAAATACTAAACTAGTTAAATGGGTGTCCAATCCTCAACCCCATCTCTTGAAATTATTAAGGAAGAACAATCAGTTGAAATACATTAATCATAACCCATTCAATTAAGGTAGCCAAATAAGATTGAATAACCAAATACCCAATAATAAGAATCATAGATCTACGAAAAATATATCCTTCTCAAGCACAAAAATTAGGTACAACCCTTCATTATAATTAAAAATCTTTTCTTAGCACAAGAATACAAGAAATATTATAAAAGGAGTAGAAAGGTAAACTTATAAACAAGTATTTCTTCTCTTCCACTTAAAATCTTCAAGTAGACTCCCTTCATCTCTTTTTCATCTTTTGGTCATTCCCTCTTCTTAGCACTCAAACATATAAGTTCTAGGGTTCTTGACAAAAACCCTAGCCCTTTCCTAACTCTTCTCCTTTTGTTTGTGTGTAAAGAAGGCTTATATGTAGGATTGGTCGTGTGAGATATACAAAAAATGCACTGAACTATGTTTCCTCCGCAAGGGGGCTGGCCAACTTCCTTGGGCTGCCATGTTTTTCCAGAACCAAGGCATCAACTTCCCTAGCCCACCTAGTCTCTTTGAAAACTAGGCTAAGTAGAAAACAAAAATGGGCAGGGCCGCCATGCTAACTTAGTGCATATATATTTTGTGCATTATCAAATAAAATAAGGCATTTTTTATTTTTTAGCTGGATTTTATTTATGCTTTCATGTAAAATAACGGTAAGATAATGTCCCAAGTGCAATACTATGTTAAGAAAATCATGATAGAGATGATGATGTGAAATTTCTACTACATTAGTTATTGTTTGTACTTAAATTATCCCTAATCATTGTATTAATGAGATAGGCCATTTTTAATACGTTAAGACTAGCACATGTTATACTTCATGATTTAATCAGGTGGTGGTTCTTACATTTGCGAGTATTGTGGTACTCAAAATTAACACGTAGATGCTTGTTACCTGAACAAGTACATTAGATAACCTAACTATGAGATAATCACATGGATAACTATTTAGTCCTAGTGATAGAATCTCATAATAGCAAATGTACAAGTATCATTACACTTCAGATCTCCAAGTTACTTTATTTGCTAAGTGTTGGACTTTGATTCCAATATCTAGAGTCTTGACAAGATCACCTATGGGATGAATATTATGTATAATATGAAGTAATATAAGTAGTTGAGATGATCAATAAAGGATTCACCACTCCTAATAATAGGGTCGAATACCTCATGGCCACTTGTAGAAATCACTACTCGAGAAGTCCTTGGCCAAGGCAATTGTATATTGGAAATGGTTACTATTGATACATATAATGAGTAGTGGATTCTGTGCACAAGTACAAAAATGTTCAGGTCAGAAATAATTTATTATTCGGGAAGGAGTTGGTACTAATTTCGTACTCCAAACTGAATGAGATATTGTATAGTAAAAGGAGTTTATTACGTTGTTATTTGCTATTGAAAGGTTCGTGTCAAGTCACTTGACTTTTTGAACTTTTGGGTGGTCAGATGTGTTACTAAATATAACTCATGATCTGCTAAATATGGATTTACTAATTATAGAATTAATAAATCAATCCTTATTAGAATTAATAAGTTAATTCTAAAATTATTATAGATTATTAATCTTAAATATGTTTAGATTAATTCATATTTTTCTACCAATAGATTGAGAAACCTAATAGGTCACATACAATAAAGGGTTGAGTGCTCAAGATTTAATTTGATAACATTACAGGGTTGATTGTAAAAAGAAGAAGTTGTTGTGGTTAAACTATAATTACTTATAATTTGTGGGCCATATTATTATTAACGATAATTATAATAATAATTGGTAATTAAGAATTCATATACATTATGGATTCTATTTACCAAAAACTAAATGGACGATATATATATATATATATATATAATTATATAGAATCCGTGGGTATTATGATTTAGTTAATTATAGAGAGTTTTTTTTTTTTTTTGGGAAAAAAATTAAGAGCTCCCTCTGTTGTTATCTTCTTTTGAAAATCACAGAAAATTGTAGCCGCCAGTTTTGTTTTGCTAGCACAAAACTCTGGTAACTGTTGAGCACCATTCTCGTGAGGACTATATTGGATGCAATCCTACACTTGGATTGTAGTGCTTTGACGGAACAAAAAAGAAGACAATCTCTTTGTTGTGGTTAGATCGTGCCTTCAAATTGAAGAAAAAAATGTTTCATTAACAAATCCAGAAGAAGGTATTGTTTTCACCTATTTTTGATTCCTAGTAATGCATAAAAGCGATCCTAGTTGTCTGCAATCCCCGTTTTCTTCCATTACGTAAACATGTTTTTGTACAGGGAATTCCTACCTGTAGGGATCTCAAGGTTCCCTTGGCCTCTTTTTTCTGGACAAGTCTTGCACACATTCTTCTTTTCTTCTATTTTTCTCATTCTTCTTCCTTTCATCTCACTTGACCTTTTCCGCTTTGTAGCAAAACAAGATTGGAATAGAATGGTGAGTGGTGATTTGAACAAGGATTTATCTCCATTGAACCACAAAAATGATAGAAAACATATATATAATGAATCCGTATCCTTTTCATTAAGCAATTGGTCATTCTTCAGTTCACATTAGTCATTTACAAAATCACACCAAATCGCATTCTCTCAACTACTCATCATAAGAGATAAAAAAGTTTGCCATTCTAGGATCTTCTCTTGCACACATTCTTTTCCCTAAACCATGACACCGAGAGGATTTCTTGGTGAGATCAAAACATACATATTCAAAGCCATTTTGTTTTCCCATCCTCTTCACCTGTCAATTTTTCATTCTCGACATTGTTATGTCATCTTCAAGGTAGTGATTTCCTTATTTCTTTTCCTTATTTCCTTCATCTTCTACTTTCTCTTGGCCTACACTAGGGCTGACTTGCTCCTCTATAGTAACACACATAGAAACCTAGGATACCTAGGCTATGTTCTCACCTTTACTTAATCAAGATTCTCATTGGATGCTAGAGGGCAACCTCAGTTTTCTTAGCGTGACTGCTTACATGTCTTCTACAGGAAATCTAGAAACCCCGACTGTAGTTGCTAGATCTAGGATTTTTGCTGATAAGTTTTAATACATGTTGTAAATGCATGTTAGATTTGGGTCATTGATATTGTATTTGAGGTTAAGTTCATTAGGTTATGCTATGATTAATGAATGGTGATTATTGTAATTTTGAAAGCATGCTTGATATAGATCTTGGATGTGGGATGATTATGTATGACTATGGTGTAATGATGACTAGGCCAAACCCTACTCCAGTGATTTAAATTTGAATAATATTATCTATTTGGTGCTTAACTCTGAGCATATAATTATGATTATGATCATGTGCATATTTGGGGTATACCACACTTTGTGCTAGGGGGTTGTTTGATTATATGTTTCTATGGCAATATAAGAGTTGATTGTATATTAGTGTTTAAAGGTTATTTTTAACCTACCCTAGTTAACATGTTAATTTTGATTATAAGTATCATATCTTTATGTTAAGTTGAGTCATTGGTGAGATAATACCTAATTAGGACTTTTAAATCTGTTAGTAAACATGTGAGATAATCAAGTGCGAAGAGCAAGTTGATAAGATCATCTGTATGAATAGTTGATACAAATAAGTCTTTGCATAAATGTTTTGTTGAATAAAGCTCTATTTTGATGCCTTTTGTGAAATAACACTATGAAGAGTTGTGTTTCCTTGGGTTGCATGCACGGTTCATTTTGTTCACTAAGTGGTATTATCAAACAAGGTTTAAATAAACATTGTTTTCATTTTTCCTTCTCTTTTTAAATGTTTTCAAATCAACTTATGTGAAACTATGTTTGCAAAGCTAAGGTATTTGGAATGGTTAAGTTGAGAATGATCTTTGAGCAAGATTCTGATATTTAAGTACTCAATAAGGATAGACTGCTAGAACTTGCCTTTAAAAGTTATAGTGAGTCTTCCAGTTAGTGGACACCTCTGAGAGATGAGCTCTGTCTGGATAAGATGACAGTTCTAGTAAATCATGGCAGTCTGAGCTAACAACTCAGTCCAAGTGGTCTATTGTCTGCAATTAGACATTTGGTAAATTTAGGTGTAGAGATGGAGGAGTATCTCACCTAGTGGACTGATCACCTACTCCACTGTGATAAGGGTTTCATTATGCGTTGTTGTGCAGGTTTTTCGTGCATTAGATATAGTAACAACAATCCACATAGATTAAGCCTTAAATTAAAATGCCAAATACTAAAACCACACAACAGGGCAAGTACACACATCACACAGTATAGGGAATAGAAAGTATCGAATCCATAAGAACTTAGCAATTATCTCTACTTTGCTCTAATCTCATTTTCTAGCTGAAATAAATATATGTGAAGTACAAATAATTACACAACAAAAAACCTATCAATTTCTTGCTCAAGGATAAGTCACAAGTTCATCAAGGATTTTGAAAGAGAAAAAAGCCATGTCACAAATAGAATTTTCCCATTAAACACCTCAAAGATGAGTACCCTTTAGATTCATAAATCACAACTCTAGGCATCGATGTGAGTCATAAAACAATCTCACTCTCTATCGAGTTATGAGATTCATAATCTCAAAGTTAATTAATTGGTATCTCTACCTAATTAACCAAATCTAAAGAGGCAATAAACAGCACTCACTATCCCAATTCATCTAGAAGCCATAAAATCACTATCTCTATTCAATTTCATAAACTCTTTGGTTATTAGCTCTAATATACAGTCTCCCTCTCCGGTTAATTGAAGATGGCAAATGTTAAGTTAGTCAAGAGGGTGTCCCAACCTTAACCTTATCTCTCAAAATCATTAAGTAAAATAAAGAATTGAAAAGATTCAACTAAAACCCACTCAACCAAAATAATATAATGAATGCAAATAACTACATACCATAGAGATAAAATCATAAATCCAAGAAATATACATCAACCCAAGGCATAAAATAGGGTAAAACCCTCTATTATAGTTATGAATCAAATTTTAGCATAATATTGACAAAGTAAGATTTACAAGATAAGGAAAAATACAACTCGTAGATAAGCCATTTTCTTCCATTTCCTTTAGATCTTTTTTGCATCCCCTCTTCTTCCTTCTCAAATCTTCAAGCTCCTTCTCTTATTCTTATGAAAAACTTGGTTCTTAGGGTTGTTGAGAGAAGACTCAAATTAAAAACAAAGTGTTTTTAGTGTATAAAGGAATATATATAGTAAGGGTTCTTTGAGTCCTTCAAAATTATGCCGAACAATGCACATCTAAGGCTTGTGGGTGGTACAAGGAAGTTAAACTTCCCTCGGCCACCCTGTTTCAGGACAAAGGGGCAACCAAGGGAAGTTCTATTTTCCCAGGCCACCTTGTTTACAAAAATTTAGTAGCATTTTTACCTTATAGGGGGCCTATAGAATTAGAAGTTCCCTTGGCAACCCTAATTCTAGACAAATGGTTTCTTTTGCTTATTGCTAGGTGGCCTAGGGAATTTGAAATTCCTTGTCCACCATGATGCTATGTAATATGTTTTTTGCTTTTCACCTAGGCGGCCTAGGGAATTAGAAGTTCCCAATGCCGCCCCTCTCTAGATGGATTGTCGATTTTCTATGCTTTGGATGGCCAATGGAATTTGAGGTTCCTTTAGACACCTTATTCTTCTCTTGTACTGCTTTAGTTTTGCTCTAAGCGACTACTACTTCCGTAGGCTACCGTGTTCTTGTGCTATTCTTCCCTTTTTTGTCCATTTTCTTCTTTTCATCTTTTTTATCATCAATTGGCATTTTTCTCATTTCCCACAAAAAGAAGGTGAAAGGGGAGCAGTGAGTAGTGATTTAAGCAAGAATTTATCACAAACAAATAACAAATGCTACTAAAAAGTATATATGATAAGCACTCATCACATACCCCTACATTTAAACCATTACTTGTCCTCAAGAAAAATAAATTATTCACAAAATAAAGAATTAATTAAAACATAGCTAAGAGATGGATTATGCTTGCGATAAATATACTTGCTTGTATGCATATTTTAGGATTAATGTTTTAATTAAAACTTAGCTAATGTATGGATTTAAATTTAATGATTTTTATAAACCCAAACTTTATGCATCAAGCATACCTATGAATTTTGTTATTCTTAGTACATGGCATACTTGCACTTTAATTTTGGGTAGGTTGGAGGAATACTTCACTGATGGGTATTTGGATATCGCTTGGGAATATAATTAAGAGAAGAGATGATTGTGGAAAGTAGACACTATCTATATTTGTGTGTGTGTGTGTGTGTGTGTGTGTGCGTGTGTGTGCGTGTGCGCGCGTGCTGCTATAGTGGTTGCACTTGCACAAACGAAAAAAAAAATAGGTGGGAGTATTTCGAGAATGATTTTAAAGACATAAAACTTCCATGCCAAATGACTGGTAGAGCAACAATAGAGGAAGGAGGGAAAGTAAAGAAAGGCTACTCAAGCAGAACTTGCTCCAAATTTGAAAGCTTGTCAGCATAGCAAGAGGAAGGGTGTTGTGCCTGTTTGATTGTTGGAAGAAGTATCAAGAAAGTCACAATTAATCAAGTTTTAATTAAAATGTCACACACTAACCTACATAATTGGACAAGTATACCAATCATTTTGTATAGGGAATAGAAAATATTAAATCTATGAGAACTTAGCGATTAACACTACTTTGCACTAATCTTACTGTCTAGACAATCAAATAAAGAGATAAAGCAAATAAAACTAACTACACTAAATTCGTACAATAGAGAATACATTAACTCCACAAAAGAAAAGTCACAATGATCATGAATGAAAAAGAACGAAGAGAAAGGCTATGTAATAGAAGTAATTCATTTCCCCAAATCTAGTTAAGTAAAAAATATATCATTAACCGTATCAAATCCCAATTCAAGCACGATATGAGTCCTTATTGAGAATTTCATTCTTTCTTGAGTTATAGAATCCTTATCCCCAAGATCAATTGATCGATATCTCTACCTAATTAATCTAACTAAGGGAGCACGAAGAAAAACCCAATTACTAAAGGCATTTGGAAGCCCTAATATATCTATCTCTAGGTACTATTAAGACCTCAATGATTACCACGTTCTTCTTTTTCAACATTTCTCCCAAGTTAATCAAAGGAAAACAAATATTGAACTAATTAATTTGGTGTTTATCTCCTAACCCCATCTCTTGAATTCATTAAGAACGAACCAATCAGTTAAGTAAATTAATAGAGCCCAAACAATCAATCCAACGCAATAACGCCTAACTACTCAAATACAAGAGAATGGAATTGAATAAATTATAACAATAACTCAATCCATAAACATAGAATCTCGGTTCATTCCTCAAATAAAATTAAAAGTAATGAAATATAATATTGTCAATGTAGACTACAAAGAAAAGAAAAAAACATCACTTATAGACAAGCTGTTGTGTAATACCACACCTGAAAACCACATTTAGTTATATAAGGGAAATGGGTAATGCATGGCATATCGTTTAAGCATGAGAAATTTTGATGAATTTATATGTGTGTATTTGTTTGTTGTGTTTGCTTATATGTGTATTACCAAAGTGAGTTATGGTGATGCTAATGTTGAGATAGTTAGGTTTGTATTTGTCATATTAGAATTTGATTTGTGGTATAAAAGATGGAAGAAATGGTGGTGAAGAGAATTCGTTGGGAAAGATATGAACAAATATTGTTGTGGTCCAGAGGATAAAGCTTGGTGTTTGTTTCCTAAAGACCAGAGTTCAAATCCAAGCATATGCCTATTTCTTCCCTTTATTTTTCCTTGCTTATATTCTTTTTTGCCTTAGCCTAAAACCAGCTTTGTGTGGCCTCCATTTTGGTGGTTTTATCCCTAAAATCTAGAAGTGTGTATTTATCTTGAAAATAAAGATAAAAAAAATATCTTTTGATTTTTTTAAATGATAAATATATTTTAAATGAATATATTATCCAGGAAATTAGTTTTATCTTCTTGGAAAATTATTTAATCTCTTAATTATCCCTTGGAAGTTCTGCAACCGCCACTTCTTGAAGATTAGGACTCTTCAATTTAGTAATTTTGAATTCTAGGATAATGGAATGAAAATACAACTTTTAACTTTTAAAAATTTATTAAATTTTCTTTTTTAAATTTACCTTATCTCTTATGGATTTTAGGGATTGAATTTCTTAATAAATGCATGTTTTGGTAGCCAGCTCCGGAGTTGTTTAGGCTCAACTCAAACAATTGAAGATAGCTAATAAATCCTATTAAAATTCCCTTAGATAATATGCATAATATTTTTTAAGAAAATATATATATATATTTTTGGATTAAAACTCTTCTTTTTTCCTTCTCATTATTTCGATTACTCACTCCCTCTTTACTCTATAGTAGGCCATCAAGGTATCCTAATCAGCTATTTCTCTTTCTCCTTCATCTCAAGGTAGTCGAGTGTTAAGGAGTTTTTCAAGGTTAAGAGGATATATCCTAACTAAAACTTAGGAGCTTTATCTAAATTTTCCCAACTTGATCACCTTTGAGAGCTCAAGTCTAGCTAGATCACTCCACACAATCTCTCCCTATCCACAAAACATCTCCCTCACAAACACACCCAACCGAAGCATCAAAGAAACATAAGAACACATGACCCCTTAGTTGAATTTAGCAAAATCACAAAGCACTTTTCTTTTTGTCGGCCTTATTGCCTTATGATGGTTGTTTTCGGAGTGAGGGAAAAATAAAAGAATTATTAAACAAAGGAACACACATTTTTCCCCGGGTAATGATGCCAAAAACTTGATGTGCAGCTTTGTATGTGTAGGAAAATCTCAATCATTGTGCTCCACATACATATAAGTTTTAATAGTTAAAATGCCAAACTAAAATATACAACACACACATATAGATGGAACTGCACCCATTGGTAGTCTAGTGTCGTTGGCAAGTATCAAGAACTATAAGGAAAATGGTAATCACTCCTTCTTCCTTCTTTCCTCATTTTTTAGCCAAAAGTAAATGTATGGTATAAACTAACTACATGAGAAGAGAGGATATGTTCTTATACACAATAGAGAGTCGCAATACCTCTAAGGAATAAGAAAGAGAAAAATATATGTAACAAGAAAGGAAGTCCCCTACTCAAGACCTAAGAAATAAGTAGCCCATGAACCCACATTTCCTAATTCTAGGCACTGGAGTGAGTCACATGTAAATCTCAGCCTCCTTTGAGTTATGAAATTTCTATCCCTATGTTTAATTGATCGATATCTCTACCCAACTAACCAAACCTAAAGGTTCATTAGTCATTACTCACCATCCCAAACCATCCAGAGGTTATAAAATTCTGATATCTGGACAATTTCATAAACCTTTTAGTTATTAACCATAATTTCCAACCTATTTCTTGGGTTAATTACAAATGGCAAATGCTAATCTAGTTAAATGGGTGTCCTATCCTCAACCCCGTCTCTTGACATCAATAAGGAAGAACAATAAATTTTAATACATCAATCAAAACCCATTCAACCAAGATAGCTAAATAAGATCAAATAGCCAAATACCTAAGAACAAGAATTATAGATCTAAGGAAAATACATCACTGTCAAGTACAAAATTAGGGTACAAGATATATTACAAATGGAGTAGAAAAGAAAACTCATAGACAAGATTTTCTTCTCTTCCTCTTGAAAATCTTCAACTAGACATCTTTCCTCGATCTCTTGGTCCTTCTCTCTTCTTGGCAATCAAACTTACATGATCTAGGGTTATTGAGAGAAACCCTAGCCTTTTACCAACTTTCCTCCTTGTTTTGTGTGTAAAGAAGGCTTATATAAAGGATTGGTCATGTCAGATCTTCAAAAAATGCACTGAACTATGTTTCCTCCACAAGTTGGCGGTGCAGGGAAGTTGAACTTCCTTGCACCACCATGCTAACTTACTACACACACACACACACACACACACACATACACACACACACACACACACACACACAAAATAAGGTGGCCTAGGGAAGTTGAAGTTCCCTAATCTATGATGTTTTGGGATAAATTAGACAAAAAGAACATTAACCAAGTAACATAGGGATGCTCTATTTCCCTAGCTCGCCAACAAAACTAAGCCTATACATATGCAACTAAAACCTGGAGGCCTAGGGATGTTCAATTTCCCTAGGCCATGTGTAACACCTCGCTGACTAGGCCAGCCAGGACCGGGGATGTCATCCCGTCCAAATGATAATGGGTCTTTATAACTAGGTCACACAAATAAAATAGCGGAATAAAAATAATACTTTAAATTAAAATTTATTACATCCTAAGAATAAATCCATGAATTCCCAAAACAAATTCATAAGTAAAATTATCCACTCTCAACTCCCCAAAGCAACACATAAAAATAAATGACAAAAACGAAAATAAACATAAAATAACCAAAACGAAAAAGAAAATAAACAAAAAGAGACCTACAAGGTAGGAAAGGTCGTTGAAATTTTAAAAAAAATAATAGAAAATAAAATACAAAAGAATGAGTCAAGAATCATCCTCATCATCATCATAGTCATCGTGGTCCTTATCGATAGTTCCACGACTGGAAGATGCAGCAGTAATATGTCAGATCAAAGTGGCCAACTATTAATCTTGGATGTCCTAGCAGTGTCGAATGTCGGCAATCGAATCACAAAGCTGGAGGAGGATGGTCATCTGGCTCTCCATCTGGGTCTCCATGCAAGCCTTAAAATCAGTGCTTGTATGAGAGCTAGTGGCACGAGGGGCTAATCTAGCAGGTGCTGCCTCTTCCTCCTCCTCAGTAGGGGGAAGCTCCTCTAGTCTAGGGTACTACACCTTATATGGCCTCTTCCAACTTTTGGCCCTCTCATCATAGCGATATCCATACTAAACTAAAGTATGCTCCGTCATGAGGTCACGGTTAGTAGTGGGCTCACTCAACTCTCCATCTAGTCATACTCCAAAGTCTCTCAAAATACGCATAATAACCAGTGAGAATTTAACGGCTTTTGCTCCAATGTAACTTGAAGTGCATGGACACCTCCAAGTTCCTCATGATCGCATCGATTCCTTGGAACTGTATTTCCGTTCCATTTACCAATTTGGTGACCAATTCCTCCGAAGAAGGATTAGCTGGTGGGGCATTATATGGTAGAGATGGTTGAGTCCTTTCTATCCCAAAATTTGCAGAAGCTTACCGAGGTTGGCTTTCGTTGTTCCAAGAAAAGTTAGGGTGATTCCTCCACCCTGGGTTGTAAGTATTGTTTTAGGGATCATTATCTTGCCGACCATTACCTATAAACGCCACTTGGTCCAATGCTTATTATGAAGATCCCATATTTTAGCATTCATAATTAGGATGCCCTTCCCTACAACAATCACAAGTCACACTCATTATCTATCCTTGGGATGGAGGCATTACCAATTAATCCATTTTCTGCATGAGTGCTTCCACCTTTGCCTTTAAAGCAGCTATTGAATCCACCTTATGCACTCCATGTACACGAACTTTAGACCTTGAACTGGCATAGTTATTAGTAGCCAGATTTTTAATTAGATCAAAGACCTCTTTCGAGGTTTTGGAATTTATAGAGCCTTCTGCTAATGCATCCACTAATTACCTTGTAGCGAAACTCAACACACTGTAAAAAATCTACATTTGCATCCCTAACTCAAATCTATGGTGGGAACACTTTCTCAGCATCTCTTTGAACTCTCCCAACACTTATAAAGGTTTTTGGCCTCTGATTATTGGAAAGCAAAAATGTCAGTACTATGTTTGGATGTTCTAGCTGGTGGAAAATATATAGCCAAGAATGTTTCAACTAAAACGTTCCAAGTAGTAATGGATTTGGTGGGCAAAGATTTTAGCCATGATTTTGCTCGATCTCTCAAGGAAAAAGGGAAGAGTATTATCTTGATGGCATCAGCAGAAACACCATTAATCTTAAATGTGTCACATATCTCTAGAAAGCTCACAAGGTGGGCAATAGGATCTTCCTCAGGTAACCTATCAAACTAGACCATATTCTGGATCATTTGGATCATATTGGGTTTTATCTAAAATTTATTAGCCTCTATCCTAGGCCGTGAGATGCTAGAGCCTGTACCTGAGATTGCTGGTTGTACAAAATCATTCATCACCTGCCTATTAGCTCCACTATTTCCACCATCGTTAGGCTGATTTACCTTCAGGGCTATCCTCACCCATTCACTTATAACCTTCCGAACCTTAGTGAGAGTTCTCTCGATTTTCGGATCAAGGTTAACTATCTCACCTTTGGATCGTCTGTTTATAAACTAAGGGCAAGGTCTACATAAGACAGAAGAGTTTTGAGATTATAGAATTCACAAGTTAAACAGTTAGGGTATGTTTACAAATTAAGTTACAAGGAATTACAACATACAAAGACATTAAAGTACAAGAAAATAAAATACAACACCTAGTCATAAAAGGAATATAAATACATATGTACATATTTACATATAAACATATTGACATAGTTAAATCAACAAAATCTAAGTTTTTATGATGTTGTTCCCCGGCAACGATGCCAAAAACTTTATGCGTAAATTTTGGGTATATAAAATCATCCATTTTAAATCTATCCCTTAATCAAGTGTTACTTAACACATTAATCTCAAAACACACATGTGAGCAAGTATACTCATTGCAATTATAGTATAGGGAATTAACGATTATTGATCCTCAAAGGAAAAAGTACACACAAATTACTTTTCTTTCATTATTTAACCGACCCAAATAAAGTGAGAAAAGAATAAAAATAAAAAAATAAAAGAAACATATACAACTCAATGTGTAGGATTTCTATCATGCATAATCAGATTAAGTGCAGTGGAAAACAACAAGAAATCCAAGCCATGGATCACAGGTTTGCAATAGAAATGGGAAAAAGGAGAAGATTGCGTTTATTACCTCGTGAAGCCGGAATTCAAAAATTTCAGAAACAAGAACGCAGGCGCGATCCAGATTATCCAAAACTGTTCACTGCAGCTCAACTGAAGTCCAAGAAAGAACTCCCTCTAATGATAATCCACACAAGGTTGAATGCTCACAATCTCATAATTCTATGCTAGTAGAATTCGGGAGGCTAGGGTTTTGATCAAGAAGAGAGACGGCTAGGGTTTGATCAAGAGAGAGGCAGAGAAACAGTTTCTCTGTTATTGCGTGAATGGTCTGTCTCTAACCCTAAGGAAACCATTTCCTTATATTTATAGATTTATAATTACCATAAATTGCAACTTAGTCCTTCAACGTCCAATTGTCAACAAATTGGTCCTTGAAGTCTACTTAATTACAATTAGGTCCCATTAATTATAACAAACTTATAATTCACCTATAAATATATTTCCTTCTCTTAAATAACCCCACAATATTATCAAATAATATATTTGAGCATTCAAACCTTTATTGTGTGTGACCCATTAGGTTTCCTGATCTTATTGGTAGCATAATATGAATTAATTCTAACAATATTAGAATTAATAATCCTTAATAAAATAAAGGATTAAATTTATTAATTCTCTAATAAATAAATTCATATTTTGCATATCAAGAGCGACATCTAGAAATGACTCTTGACCACCCAAAAGTCCAGAAAGTCAAGTGGCTTGACATGAACCTTTCAATAGCAAATTATCAGTGCAATAAACTCCTTTCAACATACAATATCTCATTCGGTCTAGAGCATTGAATTAGTGCCAACTCCTTCCAGAATATTATTAATTCTGGCCCGAATATTTTAGTACTTGTTCAAGAAATCCATTACTCGATATGTGTATCAATTGGAACCATTTCCATCACATAGTCGCCTTGGCCAAGGACTTCATGAGTAATGATTTCTACAAGTGGCCTTGAGATATACTCTCCTACTATTAGGAGTGGTGAATCCTTTATAGACTCTCTCAACTACTTTTGTTTACTTTACATTGTACCCAATATCCATCCCATAGGCGGTCCTAGATAAGACTCCAAAGATTAGAATCAAAGTACAACGCTCGATAAACAAAGTACCTTGGAGATCTCAAGTCTAAGGATACTTGCACACTTGCTATAATGAGATTCTATCACTGGCACTAAATAGTTATCCAAGTGATTATCTCGTAGCTAGGTCATCCAATGAACTTGTTTCAAAACAAGCATTCACACGTTAATCCTGAGTATCCCAATACCCACGGATATGAGAACCGCCGCTTGATCCAATCAAGAGATATAACATGTGCCAGTCTTGGTGTATTAATAATGTCCCATCTTATTAATACTATGACTGTGGATTATTTAAGTACAAACACTGCATAGTGTAGTAGGAATCTCACATCATGATCTCTATGATAATTTCATTAACACGGTGTTGTACTAGGGACTTTATCTAACAGTTTGTACACATATTTAGATATAACAATCAAACTGAAAGATAAAGAATGCCTCTTATTAATTTAATATGCAATATACATGGTACAAGAAATTGCCTCTAGGACACAACACTAACACAATGATGTAGGTTTATGCAATTTAGACAAGTACCCTAGAGAACCTGACAATGACCTACTTAACAACTCTCTCAATTCATCATTATCTTGACATTATAAAGAAATATAAAATAAAGTTCAATCATTTCCCAAGTCATGAATTCACCTCTATATACTATTTGATTAAATTAGCATATTTCCTAATCAAACTAACATAACCAAATGGTGCATTAAATATAATTTTTTATAGACATGAAATTAGCCAACAACCCTATGCTTTAGGCGAAATTAACTAACATTTGATTACTTAGGTTCTTTGGTCTTAACTTTGTTTGTCAAGTCCACTAAGGTCTAACAAATGTGTAGCATTGATTACATTAAGCTTAATCTAACTTTGTTTCGCAGGTCCATTAGACATAACCCCAATTCCATCAACCTATGAAATCAAGTGATCAAACTCCAAGAATGATAGAAAATTAATCTAGTTAAATTGATGCAGAAATCACGAATCCAAAAATATTGTTAAATTACCATAAGAACATTGAATCCATCATTGCTAAAGAAAAAGAAAACAAAGGGGAAAGAAAGCACTCATAGACAAGCCTCATTCTTCTTCTTTGAAGACTCCCTTTGAACAATCTCCTTGTCTTGGGTAAATTCCTCCATTAATAGTAAATCATAAATTCTGCCCTTTAATTCACCTCTTCTGGTTGTCTCCCCCCAAACCCTTGCATTCTCTTATACTTTTATAGGCCTCTTGGATGCCTATTTCATGGTTGAGAAAGTCTTGGCTAAGTAGGAATAGGATAATACCAAAATCTTTGGATAACTGCTAATTCTGCATATAGAATTTCTGCCTCTAGAACCTACCTGGCGCTGAGTACCTTCGACCCTCCTGGCGCCAGGTACATGCTATTCTTTCACTATTTTGCTCTACTTTTGGCTGTCTTTTCCTTAGCAAGTAAAATGGACTCGGTGCTAGGTACACTTGCCAGACCTAGCGCTAGGTTTGTTCTGGAAAAATGCCTGAAGCTTGTTTAATCTCTGTTGTTGGACAAAATGGACCTAGTTCCTAGTCCACTGGCTGGGCCTGATACCAAGTGCATTCTGGTTCTATGCACTTTCTGCTCGATTTTAATTTAAATTTACACATATCTGCCAAAAATACATTTTACAAGCAAAATGTCAAATAGGTAGGAATATGCCTAGTTATTACAACAAATGTATCCCAAAACAACCATAAATAACCTGGAAAAATAATGGTGATTTTATACCCTATCACTTTAATTAATATGTTAGTTACTAAAACTACACATACGAGCAAGTATACCTATCATATAGTATAAGGAATAGCAAGTATCGATTCCACGAGAACTTATGCTCCCATCTTACTTTACCCAAATATTTATTGTTTGGCTTATAAAATAAGAACAAATTTAAAAAACACTAACCTAATTTACTAGAGCAAAGTCAAGTTACACATGAAAAGTCACAAGAATAATCAAACAGTGAGAATAAGGAGAAAAGACATGTAAATAGATAGAAATCCTTGAATACACAATAATGATTAACTAGGTATTCTCTCAATTTTTTATTATTTTAGCATCATGAAGGATTAAAGTAAACCCACTTCGTTTCCAATTCATGGAATCACTATCTTCTAGTTAAATAAGTGAATATATTCTATCTCAACTAATTTACCCAAAAGATGCATTAAAATTAATTATTGCACAAATCCCTTTATTCTAGGTGATTTAAAGCATGAAATTAGCAATTTAACTACTTGATCAATTTTCTATCATTCTTGGTGTTTGATTACTTGTGATTAAGGAGGAGTTGATGAAGTTATATTTGCTTCTAATTGACTTGGAAAATGATGTTAGGAGTTAATTTAATTTTACTAATTTCATATTTGTTATTGCTTAACGGACTTGGGAAACGAAGTAAAGAATAAAGAACTTAAGTAATCAAAGGTTAGTTAATTTCGCCTAGAGTATAGGGTTGTTGGCTAATTTCATGTCAATAAAGAATTATGTTTAATGCATCTTTTGGTTATGTTGGTTTGATTGGGAAATTTGCTAATTTAATCAAGGGGTGGTTCCATGGATTGGGAAAGAAGTGGAATCGATATAAGTGAATTCATGACCTGAAAACGATTGAACTTTACATTATATTCCTTCATGAAGTCAAGATGATGAATAATTGAGATAGTCGTTAATGTGAAACCCCACCTAAAACCTACCCTAGAGTAAGAGGGATGGGATGTAAATCGTGTCATCGTGCATAAAATAAATTACTTGAATGATTTTTGTGTACCTTAGAATTGTGGTTTCTAGAAGATATGATTTATTTTTGCTTGTTGAGTAGAAATGGTAATATGGTAATTTTACTTCGGGTCGAAATAGGAAGATGGCTTGAGGTTTAGATAAGATGAATATTTGGTTAACAAAATAAGAACAAGAGTTGTTGTGGTTAAATGGTAAGAGCTTTGTAAATTAATCTCTAAGGTCTTGAGTTCAAATCCCATCACTTAAGTTTTATTCATATTTATCTTAGCCATATTTGAATTTTCGTTTTCCTTACATTCCTTAAAGATCGGAATGTTGTCTTAAGGAAGACATAATGGTCATATCTTGACCATGTGGTCTTATCCTAAAAAGAATTCTAGAGAATTCTTGTCCCCTTTAATTTTGCTAGCCTTGTCCTAACATCTTTGAAATTTAAACTACTCGTACTTCTTTAATCCATTTTTAATCATAAAAATTCTGAGATAATTCCCTAAGCTTAGAATTCAAAAATCCCAGCTATTGTGGGATAGAGATTGCCGAAAGTAAGGAGGGAAAATAGGTAGAGGTTCCAAGAAAAAAACAGCATAGTTATTCCTTTAAAACTCCATCTTCATCTTGTTCATGTTTTGGTAAAAATCTAGAAAATTTTCCAGATTTCCTTCAAGGCTGTTTTCAAAAATTGCTGCAAGTTTTCCTTACTATATTTTTCAATAAAACCAGTCATTTTATGTGAGGATGAAGGCTGGAAATTCCTTGAATTTTCGGACCTATACAAACAATCCCAAACCAGAAGTTTTTTCAACAAACTAGAAACATTGAACAAGAACTTGAAGCCACCCGTTAGAACATATGAACAGCTGGAACTTCCTATATTTTTCTTCAAGATGAAGGGTGGAAAACCACCATTAAAAGACCTTCAAACACCATTAAAATCCAGCCGCAAAATCGTGCCAAAGTGGACCAAAAATTCTGCACCAAAACCATTTTAATTCCAAGTGTTCTTGAGCTTCAATTCTAGAAATTTTTTCCAACTTTGTCTCTTCAATGCTAAGGCTGAAATTCTTCAGCAAACCTCAATGAATTTTGGCCCTTGTACAGCCATGAACTGAATATCTTGGCTTCCCCACCAACCTTGATTAATAGGACTCCATTACCATACCTCAAAAAGCTCCTACCTTCACTCTATCCAAACTTGTTCAAACTTCAAATTAAAATTCCAGATTTTGTTCCACTAAAACACTCCTTTAGCTTATTGATAAAACCATAAAATACTCTTCCATTTCATACCTATTTTATGCCAGCCTTAAGTTTGAAACAACTCTCCATCCTTTGGTTGAAACATAGCTAATTCAGCCATACACCATTGAAGAACAAGAAACCTTCCAAGTGCAAACACCATTAACCAATCTTGTACCTTAAACAACTCCACTTTTCTCTCAATTTGAATTTTAAAAAATCTGAAACTCTGGCTCTCATTCATGGATAGCCAAAAGCTCCTCCTACTCTAAGCCATTCGGCCATCACAATTCCAAACACACACGAAATTCATTTCCTCTCAAACTCTCTCAAGAACACCAAGAACACACACTTCACATCTTCAAGCCTAAACCACTCCTAAACACCTCCAATCACTCCCAAACTCTCTAGATCATCAATATTCAACCTATATTCTTCATTTCTGCACTTTATAACACCAAAATACACAAAGTTGAACTTTCCAACGAATCAAACCAACCTTTTTTGTTGAAGATTCGAAGAACAACAAAAAGGTAAAATAAGAACAATCTTCTTGTTCTTTTTCTTCTATTAAACTTCTATTATCCTTTTCTATTCTTATTCATTCCTCTCTCACACACACACTCTCTCTTGGTGAAAATATTGATGATGAACCATGGACTACTTTCGAACTACTAAAAGACATCAAGTACTCAAGGATCTTCACTAACTAAGGAGAATCCTTCATCAAGCGAGCATCAATCAAGTATTTCTTTCTTAATCTCCTTTTTAATTCTTAGAATGAAGACTCCTAGATGTTGATAGGTTAATTGAATAAAGTAGGGGTTGAGGATATGTGTGTAGGTGAAGGGGATGGAGTTAAGACATGAGAATTGGAATGAATGTTGTGCCTTATGGATTTTGCTTTAGAATCACTATATGTTCATCATAATTAAAGAGATTTATGGATGTTTTGATGCATGCAAGATGTTATCCCACCATTGTTGATTATGCCTTCATGATATTATTTTTCAATAAAGCCATAGATAATATTATGCCTTATAGAAGATAATCCATGTTGTAGTATATGTTAATTTCAGTCTATGTTCATTGATAGATTAACATGTTATTATTTAAGAATATGTTCATGGATCTTCTCTAACAGTAGAAAATTATTGTAAAAACTATTTTTTATTAATTCTATAATTTTTTTTACTAACATTATTACTATTAATTTAATTAGTACTATTATTCAATTCAATCTATAAAATTTGAAAAACATTAGGTAGGTTTGAAATAGAATATTATTTAAAATATTATTATTTTATTAGTTAAGTGAATAAAATCTTTTTATTGGAAATAAATAATAAAATATTGGAATTAATTAATATCAAATGACTTTATAGACCATAATAATAATATTAGTTACCCATACTAAAATTTTTATCTATATCCATAAATAGTAGTTATATTGAAATTTATTTATTTATTATTTGTTAATTAAAAATTAATTATAATTAATTTATTATTAATTTTTATTTGTTATATATTATCTATTAATTATTAATTAAAATTAATTGTAATTTATTATAATAATTCATTTTAAAAATTACTATTTACCAATATTATTTAGGATTTATTATTATCCATTCTTTAACACTAATTTTATTTATTTGAAACTATAACTTATTATTATTTAGCTTATAACACCCATTTATTTAACTTATCAAGCTAGTTTTATTTTATAAAATACTTTATCAACTAGTATTAAAGCTTAAGACATTGCGGTCATGGTTAGTTATTGTTGTGGCTAGTTGAACTAGGAATTATTTATTTAAGGCAGATATGGTCTGGATATTATCTTATACCTTGTATTTACCCCAAGCGGGGTTAGGTTGCCTAAAACTATCTTGGAAGGCTATTGCATCAAGAAAAAGCAAGAGATCAGGTAATTCCTTGCATAAAAGATGTTTGTGAACAAATGTTTTTTTGCAAGTCAAATGCACTGATTGTCGTGGAAGATGTACCTTGAGATGCAATTATGGAAAATATATTCCTTCTTCTAAAATAAAATATTTTTTGTCAAGCAAACAATTTTCCGAGCAAAATATTAAATTTTTCTTAAACAATATTTTACCTAAAGTTGTTTGAAAACCATAATTGCTACTTTAAAAAAAGCTCTTTATTGATTTTACATTTTTCAAGTGGAATAAACATAACGTTGAGTACTCAATAATGGTAGACTACTAGGACTAGTCTTTGAAGGGTTGGGTAAGTCTCTCAGTAGGAGACCACTTCTGAGGGGTGAACCCTGCCTAGACAAGAGGACAGTTCTTGTTGTTAAGTCTTGTCCGAGCTAGCAGTATAATTCAGGTGGACTATTTATTTCTTAAGTGGACACCCAGTATGATTGGGTGTAAAGATGGAGAAGTGTCTCACCTAGTGGATTGTACACTCAACTTGTATAAGCATGTACAAAGTGTGGCATCCTGATCATTCTCTCGTCATGATGCACAAAGTGTGACATCCTGACCATTCTCTTAACATGGTGTACAAAGTGTGAGGCCATGTCCATTCATGATGCATGACTTCATAGTCAACTTTATTAGAGTGGTTATTTCTTTTAAAGTTGAGCATTTTTACTTTACAAATGCTGATAAAACACCACTCAGTGTTCAAAGATAAATTTCTGGGCTATAGACTTTTTATTATGACTTGTTCAAAACTTGCATACGTGAACTGTTTTTCTAGAAATACCATGAACACACACAGGACTTATTGAAAAATATTTCTCACACCATTTATATCATGTCTTTAGGTCGATCTTGCTTGGAAGGTCGATTTACTTATGCTGCCGTGAGCTTAGAAGATTTATCTTGATGTATTTATTTGTTAAATATTTTAGTTACCATCTATTTGTTTCAAGACTTGTAAAAGTATTGTTTTAGGATTGTAATAAGTCCATTATTAAGTTATTTCCTTCTATATTTTCTATTACCTAGTTATAAAGACCTTTTGTCCTAAGGACGAGGCAACATTCCCGCCCCTTTTGGGGTACGTAGGTAGTGGGGTGTTATAGTTTATGGGTTAATTGTTATGTTTTCTAGGATAGTTTTCTGAATTGTATATTTTCACATCCTTAAGTTGTATTATATATATATATATATATATATATATATATTGATTTATTTCTTACTTTATTTTGTCGATTAAACAATGAATGAAAATTGATAAGTGTGTACTTGTTTCTTTGAGGATCGTTACTCATTAATTCCCTATACTATGCTTGCGATGAGTTTACTTGCCTGTATATGTATTTTGAGATTAATGTTTTAATTACAACTTAACTAAGGGATGGATTTAAAACAAAATATTTTTATACACCCAAAATTTACGCATAAAGTTTTTGGTGCTATTGTCGGGGAACAATATCATGAAAGCTTGGATTTTGTTGATTTAACCATGTTTATATGTTTATACGTCTATATGTAAATATGTGAATATGTATATATGTTCCTTGTATAACTAGGTGCCAGATTGTGTTTTTGTGTATACTTTTACTTTAATGTCTCTCTATATATTATAATTTGTAACTTAATTTGTAAACATGTTAGTTAACTAACTAACTTGATTTCATATTATGATATGTATATATGATGCTAACAACTAATCTTGTATAGGTAAGTAAGATAGCCAATTGGAGCATGAGATGGTATCATAACATGTCTCACTAGATGACATCTCAACCATCTGACTCCATTACCTTACAAGGGGTGTTGGAAAAATTTGTCACCCATGTAACTAAGCATTTTTCTAAGATGGATGACACATTGGAAAAATTTGAAGGCATGGTTAGAAATATGGAAAGGCAAATCTTGTTTTTAACAGATTTAGTAATAAAATGGCCATTAGAGGGAGAAACAGAACATGATTCAGCTGCCATTATATTATAAAGTGGTAAGGAGCTGCCTAATCCCAGCATGGAACCGGTACCAGCTAAAGAAGATGGGTCGGAACTAGCCCCTATTGTTGAACCTTTTGAAAAATAACAAAAAAAAAAAAAGATTTTAGGCTACTGGTGCCTTACCCCACTCGCACACACAAAACAAGAAAAGATGCACAATTTGACAAATTTTTTATAATATTCAAACAACTGCACATAAACATTCCACTTAGAGAGGCCTTGGTGCACATGCCTATATATGAAAATTTTCTAAAAAGCATGCTTGTTAACAAAAAAATGATTGGTGGAATTAACCATAGTAGTTTTAAGTTAAGAATGCTCAGCTATCTTGTAGCACCAATAGACTTTGCCATGAAAAGAAACTGACCCAGGGAGTTTTTCTATTCCTTGTCTTATGGGTACTATTATATTTTGCAATGCATTAGCTGACGTAGGTGCTAGCATCAATCTTTTACTATATAAAACTTTCAAAAAGCTCAGCCTAGGTGAACTTAAGCCCACTAGGATGAGTATTCAACTTACAGATAGATCTATTAAATATCCTAGAGGAATAATTGAAGATGTTTTGGTTAAAGTGGATAAATTTGATTTTCCCTGTAGATTTATGGTACTTGATATGGATGAAGATTCTAAAATTCCTTGAATCCTAGGTCGACCTTTCCAAGCTATGGCTAAAGCATTATTGATGTTCATGGGAAAACGTTAACACTTAGAGTTGGGGATGAAGAAGTCATCATCACAATTCATAAAAACATGCAGCATCCTAGTTCTCATAATAATTCTTATTTAAGGCTTAATATTCTTGATGAATCTATTCTCGACTTTGTGCAGGAATCTGTCATCCAAAGCTACAAGAAACAATCCATTGTATATCTGGAGGATTCCAGTGAAGGCCTAAAGTTGGAAAATTTTGAGGAGATTGAAAAAAGTAGTTTGGGAAGGATGTAGTCATCCATTGAGGAACTACCAGAATTAGACTTGAAAGACCTCCCCGAGCACTTGGAATATGTATTTTTGACAAAAAGGTGCAAAATTGCACGTAATCATTGCCAAAGACTTTACTTATGAACAAAAGACCAAATTGGTAAGTTTTTTGGTAAAATAAAAGGGAGTCATTGCACGAAAAATCACGGATATTAAGGAAATTAACCCTACCTTTTCTACTCACAAAATCTTGTTGGAAGAAGGAGCCAAACCTATAATACAACCCCAATGTAGGTTGAACCCAAACATAAGTGATGTGGTAAATGGTGAGATGATTAAACTCTTATATTTCAGCATCATTTACCCTAATTATGATAGTATTTGGGCTAGTAACCGGTTGGAGGGTTTGCAGTGATTATAGAAAACTAAATGAGGCAACTAGGAAGGACCATTTTCCTCTCCATTTCATTGACCAAGAGTTAGAACGGTTAGCCAGACATGAGTTTTATTGCATCTTAGATGGTTTTTTTAGATATTTTCAAATTCCCATAGCACCGGAGGATCAAGAAAAGACTACATTTACATGTCTTTTTGCTACTTTTGCATATCGACGTATGCCTGTTGGTCTTTGCAATTGCCCCGTAATATCCCAACGGTGTATGATGGCTATTTTCGAAGGGCATGTGGGTAACATCATGGAGGTTTTTGTGGATGAATTTTCTATTTTTGGTGGCTCTTTTAATTTGTGTTTGGCCAATTTAGAAAAGATACTTCAATGGTGTGAAGAGAACAACCTCATTCTTAATTGGGAAAAATGCCACTTTATTGTGAATGAAGGTATATTATTGGGACACAAGATTTCAAGAAAAAGTATTGAGGTTGATAGGGCCAAAATTGAGGCAATTGAGAAACTCCCTCCTCCAACTTCCATGAAGGTAATTCAAAGCTTTCTTGGGCATGTAGGCTTTTATAGGAGGTTTATCTTGGATTTCTAAAAAATTTCTAAACCCCTAACTTCTTTTCTTGAAAAAGATGCTACTTTTGATTTTGATGAAAAATGTCTCAATGCTTTCAATTCACTTAAAACAAAATTGATCAATTCACCTACTCTAATTGCACTAGATTGGTCTCTTCCTTTTGAATTAATGTGTGATGCAAGTGACAATGCAGTGGGAGTAGTGCTTGGACAAAGGAGGAATAAGAACTTTCAACCAATTTACTATGCATGAAAACTCTTACGGCGACACAAGAGAACTACACCACAATGGAGAAAGAGTTGTTGGCAATAGTATTTGTGTTTGATAAATTTAATTCTTATCTTATTTTGTCTAAAGCCAATGTGTATATGGATCATTCCACCCTTAAGTACCTACTGAACAAGTATGATTCCAAACCACGATTGATAAGATGGGTTTTATTGTTGCAGGAATTTGACTTGAAAATTAAGGACAAAAAAGGAGCAAAAAATTTAGTTGTGGATCACTTATCAAGGCTGAAAATCCCAACCTTGAGCCATTAGCCAAAGAAGACATTAATGACACCTTCCCGGATGAATAACTTTTACTTGTTGACGGTGAGATTTCTCAACTACCTTAGTATGCGGATTTTGCTAATTACTTGGTAACATAAACTATTCTGGAAGATTTCAATGCACAACAAAAGAAATAATTCCTCTCCGAAGTAAAGAATTACTTTTGGGAATATCCGCAATTGTTCCGGTGTTGTACAGATCAAATCATTCGAAGGTGTGTGGATTCCGAGGAAAGCATCAATATCTTGAAACATTGTCATGAAGGACCCGCAGGACACCACTACCAAGCTAACAACACAGCAAGAAAGGTATTTGAGTTCGGTTTTTATTAGCCTACACTCTTCAAGGATTCTCACCGGGTTGTTCAAAGTTGTGACAGATGTCAACGTATAGGTAACATCTCTAAATCTAATGAGATGGCATTACAAATTTTTCAAAATTGTGAAATTTTTTATTGTTGGGGGATTGATTCCATAGGACCGTTTCCTAGTTTTTTGAGTAACAGATACATCTTGGTCATAGTGAAGTATGTATCAAAGTCGGTTGTAGTAAAATTCCTAAGAAAAATTTTCACCCAGTTTAGCATCCCCAAGGTCCTCATTAGTGATAGGGGCACACATTTTTGTAGTAACCAATTGGACAATGTGCTCCAACATTTAAGGGTCACTTAGAAGTTTGCTACCCCCTATCACCCGTAAACAAGTGGCCAAGTTAAGGTAGTAAATAGAGAATTGAAAAGACTTTTGGAGAAGGTGGTTAATCACACACGAAACAATTTGAGTTTGAAGTTAGATGATACTCTTTGGGCTTATAGGACTGCTTTCAAAACTCCGATTAGTACAACACCATATAAACTACTGCATGGGAAATCATGCCATCTACCTATAGAGGTCGAACATAGGGCACATTGGGCGATTAATCTTCTCAATTTTGATCTTTAACTTGCAGGTCAATAGAGTTTGCTCCAAGTCAATGAATTAGATGAGTGGTGAAATGAGGCTTACCATAATTCTCTCTTTTACAAGGATAAGATGAAACAATAGCTTGATAGACATATTCATTCTCCTAAAAAGGTTCAAAGAAGGAGATAATGTGTTATTATTTAACTCTAGGATTAGAGTCTTTTCGGGAAAATTGAAGTCTAAATGGTTGGGGCCATATGAGATGCACCATGTTTTCCCATTTGGCTTTATTGAGGTGTCATACCCAACCAAAGGACTCTTTAAGGTTAATAGGAATCGAGTGAAACCATATGTGGGTGAAGAACTTGACACTTTAGAACATCTTGATGTCACCCTTTATGATTAGTGATTTTCTTTTTGTATCTTTTATTTTATTTTTACCTTCTTTTTCTAGATTTATGTTTTTCTTTGGTTTTGTTTCTTTTTAAGTAGCTACTCTTGTAATGACCCTTCCTTTTGGTGGGTGGTACTATGATGTAATAGAAGATACCTTTATTCTTCTTCTTTATTCATCTTCGTCTTCTTGGTTGTACTTCTATTATTCTATCTTTGGCTATTGAGGACAATGTCTGGTTTCAGTGTCGGATGGGAAGGAGAATGAGATTGAAGAAATACTTTTCCATATCATTTTTTGTGAAAAATATTTTTCAAAAATCTCATTGGTTTTCATTGTTAAGTAAGGATGTAATTCTTTTTCTTACTTTGATATGAGTTTTGTCATTCATTTGGTTGATTTTTATGAAGTTGGTTTCGTTAGATAGGATATTTGTCAAGACTTGAGAATGTTGATTAATCTTATTTACGCATTAGTGTTTGAATATTATTTGATTCATTTAATTTGAATATGGAGGATATGATGAATATGGAAGAGTTTACTGGCTAACTCTTATATTAGAAGTCTAAATTTTACTAGCTTTAAGTTATGATGAACAATGTGAGTTGATAAAAGACCTTTGAGAAGAAAGATTGTGGAGAATTCTAATTTTTTTTTTTATTGAAGTTGAAAAAACAATGAGTAGAAACAACACTATTATTGTTGTGAATTGAAAAAAATTCTCTTAGTAATGATCGTTGAAGAACTTTAGTTGAAAGGTTTTCAATATGGGGAGAAGTAGCTAGTGAATTTGGTGCACTCTCTTAAGGCTATCTCGAAGGAAAAAAGGTAAGAAAGAAAGAATTGCTGAGAAAAAAAAATGATGAGTGATGACTGTAAATGGGGCCAAAATGGTGTGTGAAGAGAAATATATGCACTTGAGGCTATCAATTCCCTAAGTCATTGAAAAAATTGAGAGAAAAAAATTGGAGTGCTTTCCTCATATTATGACTTATGTTATGTAGTTTTTAAATCTATAATGCTTGAGTTGGTAAATAGCTTGACTTATGTAAGTCATATTACTTATATTTTAACTGGAAAGGTGAAATAATATTCTTAGACTAAGGTATATACTTGATTATTTTGACTTCAAGAGTTTTGTGATGTGTTGTCCAATGTTTCAAAGTTTGTATTGTTTTCAAAGGTTATGAATAACAAGAATTGTATCTAAAGTTTGAAGGGAAGACATGATCTTTGCTATGGTAAAGAAATGTTTGAATAAGAAAGAACTTCTGTTTTCTGAATAATTTTTCTTGGACTAAAGTGTTTTACTTGAGGACAAGCAAATGTTCAAGTGTGGGGGAATTGATAGGGGTAAAAATCACCATTATTTTTTTAGTTATTTGAGGTTGTTTTGGGATACATTTGTTATAATAACTAGGAATTTTTCTTCTTATTTAACGTTTTGCTTGTAAAAGGTATGTTTGACAGATATGTAAAGATTTGAGTAGATTTTGAGCAGAAAGTGCATAAAACCATAATACCCCTGCTGCCAGACCTAGCCAAAGGACCAGGCGTCAGGTCCATTCTACTCCAACATAGGAATCCGAGCAAGCTTTAGGGGAATTTCCATAACAGACCTAGCGCCGGGTCTAGAAAATGCACCTGGCGCTGGGTCCATTCTGTCTACAGAGGAGCAAATGACAAAAATAGTGGAAGAACAAAGTGCACCTGGAGCCAAGTAGGTTGAAGGTACCTAGCACAAGGTACGCTCTGGAGTGAATATTCTATGTATGAAATTAGAGATTGTCTAATGATTTTCGTATTTTCCTACTTGGCCAAGACTTCCTTAGCCATGAATTTAACATTCAAGAGGCCTATAAAAGCATAAGAAAACATAAGGGTTGAGGGATATACATTAGAGAGAGGTGGATTTAAGAGAAAAAATTTCACAATCCGTCATTGAAGGAGAGATTCACCCAATTGAGAAGGATTGTTCAAGATAGTATTCAGGGAGAAATAAAGAGGCTCATCTATGAGTGCTTTCTTTTATCTTTGTCTTCTTTTCCTTTAACAATTATGTATTTAATTTTTTCATTGTAATTTGGCAATATTTTGGGATTCATGATTTATGTATCTATTTAACTACTTGATAAATTTTCTATTATTCTTGGTATTTGACTACTTATGATTGGGGATGATTTGATGAAGTTAGATTTGCTTCTAATTGACTTGGGAAATGAAGTTAAGACTAAAGAACTTAAGTAATCAAATGTTAGTTAATTTTACCTAGAGTATAGGGTTGTTGGCTAATTTCATGTCTATAAGGAATTATGTTAATGCATCTTCTGGTTATGTTGGTTTGATTGAGAAATCTACTAATTTAATCAAGAGGTAGTGCTTCCATGGATTCAGAATGACATGGAATGTATATAAGTGAATTCATGACTTGGGAAATGATTAAACTTTACTTTATATCCCTTCATGATGTAAAGATGATGACTAATTGAGATTGTCGTGAAGGGGTTCATTGTTATGTTTTCTAGGATAGTTGTCTGAATTGCATAATTTCATATCCTTGAGTTGTATACATTATTTTTATTTTTATTTCTTTCTTACTTTATTTTGTTAATTAAACAATAAATGAAAAGTTATTAGTGTGTATTTGTTCATTTGAGTATCGATACTCGTTAATTCCATATACTATGTTTGCAATGAGTATACTTGCTCATATATTTATTTTGGGATTAATATTTTAATTAAAATTTAATTAAGGATGGATTTAAATTTGATGATTTTTATACACTCAAAATTTACGCATCCAAAACCTTGACTGATTGTGGACTTTGTTGATGCAATTTTCTATAGTAAAAAACACGCATCATCAACTTTCCTCATGAACATCTATAATAGCTTTCCAGAAGCTGGGAAAGGCTTGCCTAGGATCATTAGGACCTTGGAGTCTTCATCCATATCAAGAATAACAAAGTCAACTAGAGAAATGAATTTATCAACCGCAACAAGCACACCCTCCACAACTCTTCTAGGATATTTGATAGACTTGTCTCCTAATTGAATACTAATCCTAGTGGGTTTTGGTTACCATAAGCCTAATTTACAAAAAGAACTGTAAGGTTGCAAGTTGATTTTGGCTCTTAATTCTACCAATGCTGTGCCAAAAGTGCTGCTCCCTATTACATAAGGAATGGAAAACTTCTTGAATCCTTCAATTTCTGTGGCAGCTTTTCTCTATGTTGGAGGTGAGCAAAATATTCTTCATTCAAGGTGAGTGTAGACATTTGTTCTAACTTCTTTTTGTTGGATAAGATATCTTTTAAATAGTTAGCATATTTGGGTATTTGCGATACGGCCTCAATAAGTGGAAGATTGATCGACAACTATTTGAATAACTCCAGGAACTTTTTAAATTGTTCCTCATCTCTTCCTTTTTTCAGATGATTCGGATATGGAACAAGAGAGTATCTTAGGTGGAGGGATTACATTTTTTGTTTCCCTTGATGGCATTGCGGGTGAGTGTTGTTCCTTATCTTGTAGCTCTCTTGTTTTTCCTTCATCATCATCCATGCTCAATGGTAACACAGGGTCAATCAGTTCCTTTCTACTTCTTAATGTGATTGCTTCAACAAGCTCATGGGAAGCATAATCCTCAAGATCTATAACAAATACTCTAATCTCATCTCCCAAATTTTGGATTAGTAGCTCTTGATACCATATCAAATCCTTTAACTCCTCAAAATGCGAAATGGCTGAGATAGCAAATTGCTCTAAAAGTTCTTCTAGCGATGACCCATAGCTTGATTCATAAATCCTAAGGACATCATTAATTCCCTTATTTGCATAACCATCTTGAAAGTTATTCCCGCAACACGATAAAACATCCCCTTCACCATTATTCATATCATAATTTCAAATCAACCACGCAAAAACAATTCACAACTAAAATAAATGGATATACCAAGAATTCCTCAAAAGGATAATAAATAAATCTAAAATTCCTAAAATATTCATTCACCATCAAAATTGCATGCCTAAAAACAAAGTTCATGATAAAATAATGGTTTTTAAGTTTCCAAAAGATGAACAAAAACTTCAAGTCCAAAAGACCCATTCACTTATCAAACAAAGACAAAATGAAATTTCTTCCAAAAACAAACTTTAACCATCAATTCTTAATGTAAAATCCAAAAGAAATAAAAAATTTTCCATCCCAAAAAAATGAACAAAGGTTTAGTGATAGGGGCTAAATTAGTCATATTTTTTCTAGTTATTTGAGGTTCTTTTGTGATACATTTTATTCAATAACTAGTCGTATTCCTTTATATTTGAGATTTTACCTTTAGAAATGTTTTTTAGTCATTATTTTAGATTTTTGGGGAAAAATGAAGCAGAAACGTCACGAAACAGATTAGAGATGGTGCCGATCAGGACAGAGGAATTGGCGCCGGCCATGCAGTAGTTGCATGAACTTTAAGGCAATGAAAAATTGGTGAAACAGGACGAAAAAGAGTGGAACCCACGCTGGCTCCAGTAGCCAAGGCGGCACCAGCTGCATTCTAGAATACATTGTGCAGAATTCAAGGAAAAATCGGTGAACAATTGGAGAACCAAAACACAACTGGCACTGGCTCCAAGAGCCGAGGCGGTGCCGGCTATGCCATGAACTTAAGGCGGTGCTTGATTTTTTCCATGCAGTTTTTTGTAATCTGTGGAGTTTTTGTTTCTTCTAACTTATACTCGACCAAGAACATTACACCAATGAGTTTAGGCACTTTCCAAGCCTATAAATAGATGGAAAACACAAGGGAAAAGAGGAGAATTCATTGATCATCATAGAAAATCACTCAAATCAAAGGAGGAATTCTTCAATTCAACGAGGGTTGTACAAAAAGGTATTCAAAGGAAGAAGAAGGAGACTTGCCTATGAGTTCTTTCTTTTACTTTGTTTTCTTTTTTCTTGAACAATGATATATTAATTGTTTTATTGTAATTCGACATTATTATAGATATTCATGATTTTTAGAGTTATTTGATCTTTTGATTAATTGATTGTTCTTCCTGATATTTAATTACTTGGGCGTATTATGAAATCAATTGATTGTTTCTTTTCATTAGCTTGCTAGACCAACGAGGTCGATGGTGGTTGCAATTAATTAATTTCATATTTATTGGCTGTTAACTTGCTAGACCAAAGACGTTAATTGCTGAGGATTAAGTAATTAAAGGTTAATTAATATTTGCCAGACCAAGGATTCATTGATTAATTTCATGTTTTAAATTTGCCAGACCAAGGAAATTTAATCAAGGATTGTGTTTAATGTGTCTTTTGGATGAATTAGTTAAGACAGACCAAGTGATGCTAATTTCTCTAGAGGATAGTGATTTCATGGATTGACCATCGAAGTGAATCTACCTTCATCCTTCATAACGCCAAGAGAATAATTGGTTATGATAATAGTTGGATACTTTAAGATCATGTTTATCTAAACCATGGTTTGAGTTACATACTTCTCCATCCTTGACATGTATATATTATATTTTTATTTTCTTTTGTTTTAGTTTATTTCTTCTTTTACTTTGTTGAGTCGGTTAAACAATGAAAGAAAATAGATTAATGTATACTTGTTCTTTGAGGTTCGACGCTCATTTTCACCCTATGCTATGTTAATGATGAGTACGCTTGCTCATATGTGTAATTTGGGTTTAACGTTTTAATGTAAACTTGATTAGGAATGTGCTTAGTTTTTATGTGATTTTTATACCCAAATCCATACGCATCATTTAGCATAAATCTAAAAGAAATTCCACACAAGAAATTCACATGACCAAAACATGTTCTTTTTTTCAACTTCAAAATCTCAATCCAATCAACCAATCTCCAATTTCCAAACCAAAGAATCCAACACCATGAACTATACAACACAAATCTCCACATCTAACTAATTCCTCCAAAACCATTCTTACGCAACCAATCAAAGAACAAGATATAAATAATTTAGCAAATAAATGAAATTAAAATTATTCAAATATCCAACTGAGTAGATTGTACAACAACAATACAACAATAATCAAAGAAAAATTCTTCACATACAATTTTAGCAATACAACAACAACAAAGAGTTTTCAAATACAATTTAATCAAAGAATCTTCAAGTACAATTTTGGCGAAACTGAAATACGATCACAACACACATACATCAACTATTCACAAACAAATTAGTGATATGTGCAAGTGTATATACAAATACAAGGCTAAAACAATCAGAATTAAGGTTTTAAGAATGTAACCAACATCGTCTTCGGCAACGGAACCAAAAACTTGATGTGCGTGTTTGCTTGTATTAGAAAAATCTCAATCATTATGCTCCACACACACAATTTTTAATAGCTAAAATGCCAAATAGAATTATACAACACACAAATATAGAGACAAGTGCACCTATCATGTAGTCTAGGGTTGTTGGCAAGTATCAAAAAACCTTAGGGAATGAGAGTTATCACTCCTACTTTCTTCTTTCCTTATTATTTCGATCATGTAGGCTAGGGCCGTTGGCAAGTATCAAAGAACCTTGGTGAATGGGAGTTATCACTCCTACTTCTTTCTTTCCTTATTGTTTAGCCAAAATTATATTTAAGGTGTAAACTAACTGTATGAGAAGAGAGGTTATGTTCTTGTGCGCAAGTGAGAGTCACAATACCCCTAGGGAATAAGAAAGAGAAAAAACCCATGCAACAAGGAGGAGGTCTCCCAATTCAGACATAAGAAATGAGTACCCCTTGAACCCACAATTCCTAATTCTAGGCACTAGAATGAGTCAATTGTCAATCTCACCTTCTCTCGAGTTATATGATTTCTAGCCCTATGTTTGATTGATTGATATCTCTACCTAACCAACTAAGCCTAAAGGTGCATTAACCATTACTTACCATCCCAAACCATTCGAAGGTCACAAAATCCCTATCTCTAGGAAATTTCATAAACCTTTTGGTTATTAGCCCTAATTCCCGACCACCATCTCGGGTTAATTGAAAATGGAAAATTGCTAACCCAATCAAATGGGTATACTTTCCTTAACCCCATCTTGTGAAATTATTAAGGAAGAACAATTAATTGAAATAAATTAATAAACCCATTCAACCAGAGATAGCCAAATAAGTTCAAATAACCAAATACCCAAGAACAAAAATTTTAGATGTAAAGGAAATACATCATTCTCAAGCATAAAAATAGGGTACAACCCTTCATTACAATTAAAAATTCATTATTAGTACAAGAATACAAGAAATAGTCCAAAAACATTGGATAGAAAAACTCATAGACAAGCTTTTCTTCTTCATTCTTTTAAAATCTTCCAGTAGACTCCTATTCTCTTCTCGGATCTCTTGGTCTTTCCCTCTTCTTGGCACTAAAACTTAAAGATCTAGGATTGTTGAGAGAAACCCTAGCCTTTTTGTAACTCTCCTCTTTTGATTTTGTGTGTAAAGAATGTTTTTATAAAAGTTGGCCATCCAAAATCTACAAAATGCGCAGAAAGGAAGCTTTTCTCCATAAATGGGCAGCTTGGGTAAGTTTTCTAGGCCATTATGTTCTTCCAGAATTAAGGTGGGCTAGGGAAGCAGTCTAGGGTAGTTGACTTCTACAACGTACCTAGTTTTTGGAAAAACTATGCTGGGCAAACAAAAACGGGCAGCCCCGGGAAGTTGAATTTTCCTGGGCCGCCATGCAAAACTCATTATCTATATGTAAAAGATCAGGCGGCCTAGGGACCATGTTCCATAGGCCATGATGCTTCTGGAAAAATTTTAGAAAAAGAATATAAACCAGGCGGGCTAGTGATGTTCCTTGGGCCATGAGGTTTTTGGAAAAATTAGATAAATATGAAGAAAAACTAGTGGACTAGGGAAGTGAAGGTTCCCTAGGCCATGAGATTTATGGAAAAATTAGACAAATAGGAAGAAAAACTGGCAGTCAAGGGAAGTTAAGGTTCCCTGGGCCGCTAACCTACTGAACACATACACATATTTACATTCAACCTGGCAGCCTAGAGATGTTCAACTTCCCAAGGCCATGAATATTCTAGCTAACATATACACTTGAACAAATCCTAGTAGCCTAGGAATGTTGGAGTTCCCTAGGCCGTAAGCTTTTACAAAATTGAACAAAAATTGGTGGCCTAGGGAACCTGCCTTCTTTTTGAATAAAACTTCTAGCGTTCTTCTTTTGTTCCATTTTTCCTCCATTTCTCCATTTTTCTTCTTCCTTTCATCTTCACTCAATCTTTTACATTTCCAAGCAAAACAAGATGAAACTGGAGTGGTAAGTGGTGATTTCAACAAGAATATCTCCATTAAAGCACAAAAAATAGTAGAAAACATATATATGATGAAGCCTAATCAAATATCAACAACACACCAATCAACTCCTCAACTTATTCACCACTACTACAATCAAATTTTCACCCTTCACAATATATAGTACAACAACCACAAAAAACTACCCACAATATAAAAAAATAAACTCCACAACAACCCTAATTTCCCAACAAAATATCCAACACCATTACAACAATAAGGAACCAAATCTTATTATACAACAAACAACCACAAAAGCTTGTATGCACCAAGATCTTCTAAATTAGTATTCATTTACAACAACAGTTTCATCCAAAATATACTAACGCAATAACAAATACAAAATTCCGCAACAACAACAATAATAGTATAAAACAGTAAGGCCATATACAAAAGCAAAGCATAAATCCCAAGATTCCACTTTATATACATTTTTCCAAGATAGCAACACACAATAATATAAAAAATGATAATAATACAACAAATATAATGATACAACACATTGGAACCTAATACAATTTATTTATCTCAAAGACTCAAAATAAAGAATAAAAAAAACATACAAACAAGGTATAAAAAGGACAAGAAAGTTATAAACAAGTAATGGTTAGTATTATGCACAAATATAGAAACAAGTATTTACAAAAAAGAATTAGTAATGGTGAAAAATATATACATAGTTAAATCAACAAGATTCAAGGGTTTCATAATATTGCCAACCCTCAGCAATGGTGCCAAAAACTTGATGCTTGTTTTTTATGCATTGATAATAGTAACAACAATCCACATAAATCAAGCTTTAAATTAAAATGCCAAACACTAAAATTGCACAATATGGCAAGTATATCTATTGTATAGTATAGAGAATAGATTATGTATGTTTTTCATTCATTGGAAATAGTATCAACAAAAGCCACAAATAATCAAGGTTTAACATAAATAAAACTAACTGTGCTAAACTACTACAATAAAGAGTACATCGAACTCACACGAGAAAAGTCAAAAGGATAATCAAATAGTAAGAATATTGGAAAAGACATGTATAAGAAGAAAACTTCCGAAAATATGTTAACTAAAGAGTTTACCACTACGTTAATGAAATCCCAAATTGAGTAACGGTATGAGTTTTGAATAATAAACTTCACTCTTTCTCGAATTATAAGATTTCTTTCCTAAGGTTCAATTAATTGGTATCTTTACTTAATCAATCTAACCCAAGGAAGCATTACACTAACTCATTACCTAAAGGTACCAGAATCCCAAGCATCACTATCTCTAGGCAATATTGAAAACTCAATGATTACTAAGTTCTAATCCTTCAACCTTTCTCTTAAGTTAATCAAAGGAAAACAAATACTAGACTAATTAATTTGGTATTTAACTCCTAAACCTGTCTCTCGAATTCATTAAGAGTGAACTAATCAATTGAAAAATTAATCAAGCCCAAACAATCTATTCTACACAATAATCACAAGTAATTAAATAGAAGAGATGGAAATTAAAAAAAAAAAACATAATAATAACACAACACAAGAACATAAATTTGGGTTCATCCCTCAAGTACAGCTAAAATCATACAAACATCAATATTTTTAAAGTATAATGCAAAGAAAAAGAGTGAACATCACTCATAGACAAGATCATGCTCTTCTTCTTCCTTGGATTTCCTTGAATAACCCTTTCTTCTTCTCCTTGCTTCTCTAAGATTTTCCCTTTTTTGGTGTTTCTTTGAGCTCCCTAAACATCTTTTGGTTTCTAGCCAACAAAAGACAATTATTTATAGTTTACAATAGGGTATTTATAGGAAAAAATGAAAAGAAATCACAAAACTCACAGAACAACACGAATCTGTACGTTTCTTTAGCTTGTGGGCGGCCTGAGAAGTGGAACTTCCCTTGGCCACCTCGTTTCTGGACAAAGGGGCGACTAGACTTCCTTAGGCTGTCTTGTTTCTAGAATTTGGCAAATAGGACGATTTCCAAGTGGCCTAGGAATGCTCAAATTCCCCTGGCCCCATTTTGTTCTAAAGCCTTAGCAATACTTAAGAGAATTTGGCAGCCTAAGGTACTTGAACTTCCCTAGGCCGCCTTCCATCTAAACTAGACATCCCAGAGAGTACACTAGGTAGCCAAGTGAACTTTATTCCCCTGGTCATCCCACTTCAAGAAAAGTTTCTTATTCTTTGCACATAGGCTGCCTAGGGAACTTGATCTTCTCTTGTCTGCCATTTTTCATCTCCTTGGACCTCTGGGCAGGCTGGGGAAGTGCTACTTCCCTCAATTGCCATTTCTTTGTGTAATTCTTCCATTTTCTTGCTCATTTTTCATCATTTTCATCCCTAATTAGTATTTTCTTTACTTCCTACAAAAATAAGATGACAAGGATGAGGTGATTAGTGATTTGTATATAAATTTATCACAGTTAAAGAAACAACACTAGAAAATATATATATGATGAGCCCTTATCAATAGCAAGTTTCAAATCCACGATAACTTAGCAATTACCAATGCTTTACTCTACTCTCATTGTCTAGGCAAAATAAATATATGTGAAGTATAGATAATTATACTACACTGGGAAACCTATTATATTCTCACTCAAGGAAGGGTCACAAGTTCATCAAGGAATTAGAAACAGAGAAAGGCTATGTAAAAAAGAGAATTATCTCATTAAACACCTCAAAGATGAGTACCCCTTGAATACATAAAACTCAACTCTAAGCACCAGTGTTAGTCACAAAACAATCTCACTCTCTTTTAAGTTATGAGATTCTTAATCCCTAAGTTAATTAACCGGTATATCTACCTAATCAACCAAATACAAGGAGGCATTAAACACCACTCACTGTAAAACTCCACCTAAATCTACCTTAGAATTAGAGGGATGGGTTACATTCCATGTCATATTACATAAAAATATATTTATTAGATGAAGTTGTGTGCCATAGAATTGTTATATATAGGTTGTATGGTTTCATGTTGAGGGTAATTAAGGAATTTCACTTGAGGATGAATTAGGAAGAAGCTTGAGATTTAGAAAGGAATAGAAGTTGTTTGGGAAAATAAAAACAAGAGTTGTTGTGACTAAGTGGTTAGAGCTTTGTGATTTAATATCTTAGGTCTTAAGTTCAAATCCCATCACCTAAGTTTTTTTTTTTTTTTTTAATTATCCTAACCAATGTTTGAATTTTCTTCTTACATTCCATAAAGCTAGGAATACTATCTTAGGGAAGGCACAATGGTAATGTCTGAACCATGTGATCTTCTCGTAAAAGAAAATCTAGAAGAGTTTTGGTCTTTATCATTTTAGAAAACAATGTCCTAACGTATTTAAATTCAAAATACTCCTATTTCTTTAATTCTCCAAATTTCTTTATAAAATATCTTGGAATTATCTTGGACTTTAATTTTGAAAGAAAAATTCCAGTTCTTAGGATAGGAGATGATAGAAATCTAGGAAGGAAAATTGGTAAGTGGTTTTCAATTAAATCACCAAAGATTTTCTTCAAAGAACTACAATTTTTCTTACCTTTGTTTTGGTTAAAATCTGGAAATTTTTCCAAGAATTCTCCTTGGCAGAATTTCCAAAAAATGCAGCAACATTTGCCTATTTAATTCTTGCTAGAAACCAACCATTTTGTGTGAATATGAAGTTGAAAAATGCCTTGGAATTTCGCAGCTTGTGTAGCCTAACCAAACCAAAAATTTTCTAGCAAGCTACCAAGAATTAGTCATGGAGATTGAGTAATCAACACATGCATAAGAAGACCTAAAACTTTTCTCCTTCTTCTCCAAGATAGTGGTTGGAAAACCACTATTATTGGACCTTCAAACACTCTTATGTTTCAACTGCAAATCCATTTCAAAATGGTTCAAAATTCTGCTCACAAATCCATCCATATACTAAGAGTTCTTGTAGCTAAATCCCATAATTTTTTCAACTTGCTTAGCAAAGTCTCTTCAACTTTTCGGGCACCTTGAAGCTACAAATTGAACACCTTGTCTTCTTCATTTACCGTGGCCACTAAAGCTCCATTAACATACCTCAAACTACTCCTAACTTCACTTCATTCAAAACATTTCAAATTTGAAAATTCAATTCCAGCTTTTACTCCCTTAAACTCTCACCAAGCTACATGAACAAACCAGAATTTTCCCCTCTCTTGTACAGCCATTTTTACCCAGCATTAAATCTAGAATAATCTTCCATTTCACAACCAATACAAAGCTAGACTAGCCACTGACCATTCAAGGACTCGAAACCTTCAAGAAGAAAACTTCATTTACAAATCTTCTACCTCAAACACCTCCACTTCTTCCTCATTTTCAAATTCAAACTAGCCAACTCTCACTTTCTTCCCCTAGGATAACTGAAACTCCTCCCCTAGCAAGGCCATTCAACCATCACACAACAAGCACCCAAAAAACATTTTCTCTCAATTTTCTCTTATGTTCTCAGGAACACCAAGACCACTAAGAACACACACTAAACTTCTTAAACCTTCAACCACCTCTATTCATCCCAAATTACTCCAAAAACTCTCAAACTAACTAGGATTCAACCTATACTCATCTATACCACACTCCATAACACTAAAACCACCAAAGTTGATCTTCCATTTGGATCAAACGTGCTTTTCATTCAAGAACAAAAAGAATAAGAAAAAGGTAAATTTAATCACCTTGATCATTCTTCACTTCTTCATCACCATTTTGTCATCATCTTAATTACACAGTCTCTTTTTCTTTCTCTTTCTCGTGACCGGACCATTGGGGGCCATTCCTGAGCCAACTTCAATTAAGGAAGGGCTTCTCAAGCACTCAAGGACCTTTATTGGACACGACGACATCTTCAACACCAAAGATCATAAAAAGGTATTTCTTTCATGACCTCCTTCTTAGATTTTCAAACTCAAGGCTTTTAGATCATAGAATTAATTTGTTGATCGAATAATGTTAGGTTGGAGATATGTATGTGGGTGATGGGAATAAATTTAAGGTAAGAAGATTGGAATGAATATTAAGACTTATGAATTATGGATTATGCTTTAGGACTATTATATATCCATTAGTACATTATAATTAAAGGCTTTATGTCCCTAGTAAGGTTCTTATGATGAATAATGGTCATTATACCACAATTGTTTGATTATGCTCCTATTATGTTATTTTTGTCAACAAATCCCTAGATAATATTATTGATAAGTTAGTATCACCCTTGTTGTGATAAATATATTTACAAGTCTATTTTTGGGCAAATCGACATGTTATTCATTGGATATATGTGTGTATGATGAAGAAGAAGAAGAAGAAGAAGAAGAAGAAGAAGAAGAAGAAGAAGAAGAAGAATAATAATAATAATAATAATAATAATAATAATAATAATAATTGTACTAGTAAATTTACTATAGTCATTAACAATTATTATAGCTACTTTTACTATAATATTATTATCTTTACCATTATTATTATTATTATTATTATTATTATTATTATTATTATTATTATTATTATTATTATTATTATTATTATTATTATTATTATTATTATTATCAAAATTACTAGCATCATTATTTTATTTAATTTATTAATTTCGGTAAGCATCAATATTTTTGAAATTAATATCTACATAAGATATTATTATTTTATTAGATAAACAAATAGAAATATTTTCTTTAAGCGTTATTTAATATAACTTATAATAAATTGGAATTAATTAATATAATAACAATATCTTTTAAATTCATATTATTTATTATTCTTACTAAAACTTTTATCTAAACTTATGTATTATTTAATAAATAATTACGAATATCAATTAGTATGAATATAATTTATTATTTATTATTAACATTATTCTTTATTTATATCATTTGTTATTTTTTATTAGTATTATTTACTATTTATTAATAATATTATTTATTATTTGTTATCAATATTATTTAGTATTTATTATTAAGAGCACTTATTATTTATTACTAATTTTATTTATTATTAAATTTAGTTATAATTATTATTTGATAATAAATAAATATTGTTATAATTTGTTATTTATTATTTATAATACCTATTTTATTTTGATGTATCAAATTGATCTTATTCTACAAAAAACTTTATCAATTAATGTTAAAGCTTAAGGCATTGTTGTCATAACTGGATGTTATTGTAACTAATTGAGCTTAAGTATGCTAGGCTGCGAGTTATTTATTTAAGTAAGCATTGATCGGATATTGGGACTTATACTCTATATTTATCCTAAGCAGGGCTAGTTTGCCTTGAGCCAACTTGGAAGGATATTGCATCAAGAAAAAGCAAGAGATCAGGGATGTCCAAGCATAAAGCTTTTTGAACATCAAAATCACTTCGGTAAGTCAAATCATAATGTTCACATGAAATATTCTATGGATGCAATTATAGACGATATCCCTTTTCTTTTCTAGTCAATCAAACAATTTCAAGTTGAACAAGCAATTTTACGCAAAATGCTAAACCTTTTCGAAACACCAACTTTGACAAGAATCTTGAAACCATAATTGCAATTTTAAAGAAAACACATTAGATGGTTCTTCCTTTCCTAAAAGCGACAAATATAACGTTGAGTGCTCAATAAGGGTCTACTACTAGGACTAGTCTTTGAAGAGCAAGGATATTTTTCTCAGTAGGTGGCTATCTCTGAGGGGTAAGTCCTTCCCATATAGGATGATTGTCCTGTGGATCACATGATCTAAGCTATCTAGTACAGTGATGAGGACTGTGTATTTTCTGAATGGACAACCGGTAAGTTTGGATGTAGGGATGGAGGAGTATCTCACCTGGTGGGTTGTACACCTACCTTATGTCAGAATGCATAATGTCTGGCATCCTGAACATTCTTTTGACATAGTTCACTAATTGTGGTGCTATGGCTATTTCTATTGAGTGGGTGCTTTTATGTTATACAATGTGTGGCATTTGAAAGGAAAACACCACTACTGACCTTATGGAATTTATTTGAGACTTGCCATTACTTTAACTTTACAAATGTTTTTCAAGTTGCATATATGAACTATTTTACCTGAAGCACCTTAAACACACACAAATTTACTGAGATTTATGTCTTACCACATTTTTGTTGCATACTTTCAGGTTGATCCTATTGTAAAGGTTATTGATTAAAATTGCCTTTCTTTGAAGACTTATTTTGAATGTATTTCATTTTTGAGAGCTCTAGTAGACGTTTCTTTATTTTAAGTCTTGTTCATGTATTATTTTATGTTATAATAAGTTTAAATTTAGATCGTCCTTTCATTTCTTTTGTGTGTCCTAGTTACAAAGGCCCATTGTCCTAAGGACGACATGATATCCCCAACCCTAATAGGGTACGTAGGTAGTGAGGTGTCATAAGTGGTATCAGAGCCTAGATTTTGGCAGCTACTGGCAATATTTAAATTTATTACTTTAAGTTTTATAATCTCTAGTACTAATTAGTATGTTCTGTTTCTAAGATGATTAGGAGATTCGCATCCGTTTCTTGATATTGGTCTTTCATGTGTGGTAGAACACCCACTCCAGTCCCTGTAGTGGACTTATCCTTCTCGGATACAAAATCCGAACCTGGGTCAGATTGGTTTGAGTTATAGAGCAGTGAAAGTAAGATGGAGATTGAGGTTTCCAACCCTACAATGCCAAATAATGGTAAGGAAGAGAAGATGGAGGTTAGGGTTGTTGCACTAGAGTTACCCGAACAAGAGGGACGTGTTGAGGATGTGCGGGTGGTGAACCCTCCTATACCAATGGTTGATTTTATCTCAGATAGCGAGGCTGAGGAGAAAGCTCCTAATCTTGACTTAGGTGGTGAGGGAGGAGATGAGATGGGTGATGCTGGTCGTGAATGAGGTGAGGAATTAGGTGATGGTGATGATGAGGGAGGAGAAGAGCTAGATGATTCTGATAGTAAAGTCGAAAGGGGGATGGAAGAGTCTGATGAGGAGGGGGAAGATCTCAGAATCCACCAATAGGAGAGTTTGACATTACTCCTTTCAGTTTTAACTTTGAGGAGTCTAGTGATGAGTGACCCAATCAGAATGATAGACTTACATCGAGTATGAGAGCACTTTGGGAGTCAGTCTTGGGAGTGAAGGACAAGGGAAAAGGGAAGGTGGAGGAGAGTCATAGGAAGAATGTAACTAATGGTTATGTACTTAGGTTCGGATTGGGAATAGACTGCAAGAAGAGAAAAGAAGGATGGTTCAAAGAATCTATTTTCGACTACTAGAGTGATGACTAGAGCAGCGAGAAGACATAGTAGATTTCTAATGTAATTTGTTGATTAAGGAATCCGTTTATTGAGTTCATAGCTTTATTTACTTTCTTGTCTATAAGTATCTGATTCCTATAGATGTATCATCTATGATATCCAATCTCTTTGTGTTGAAGTGAGATTTATTTTGAATAAAACTTTTGAGTATTTCACTTCTTAAAAAAAAAAAAACTCTCGTATGTTCAATAAGTGAGCAAAAGTATAGATGTTAGCTTTTCATTATATGTTTGCATTCATATGTAAGCATTTCTCGACCTATAATTGTGGTGATGATGATCGAAGATGGCACCTAGATGTAAAATTACAACAATAGGAAGAACTAGTCATGTCAAAAAATCTTCAACACCTAAAGACAAGCCAATAGAGCACTCACAGTTAGATGTGGAAAAAAAGCACGAAGAAGAGCTTGTGACAAAACCTGGGGTATCTTCCAAGATAACAGTTGGACAGGCCCGATTAAGACCCTACCAATAAATTCAGCTAGCTGAGGAAATGTAGTTATTGGAGGAGATAAGTTAAAGCCATAGGTGATGACCAAGTTGGTTAAGTAGAGATGACGTAAGATCGGGTGCAGCTGTAGTGCCAGGTTAAGTCTTTATTCCTCCTAAAAGAACATGCTCTTCGATCTTTGTTCTGCATAGCCTATATATATTGTGTAGTGTGCTATTCATTGGAGTAGTGTTAAGCTAGACCATAAGAGTCGAATTTATCAGCAATAAATAGTTATAGATTTTTCTGATTAATTGTTTAAGCATTCCTCATCGTGCAAGGAAGTAGGAATCTATAGGTTTGATTTGTGAGATGAAATTTTAGTTGGAGAAGTAAAATTTATTGGGAATTTGACTTGGTTTTCTTTTGAGGATTATGGTAGCATACTAGACATGGATTGATTGTCGAACTAAGGAGTTAAGTTGGCTATAAAGATAGAATAATGCATTTTTTGGGATCAGATGGGTATGATTAAATTTTTGAAAAGGTAGGTGAAGGAAGTGTAGAGCATAATACTAAGAGCAAAGGTTTATAAACTATTGTTGAATGAAAACGAGTGATATCTAGCCTAATGTTGTAGCCTACGGGACCAAGTAGTAATGGTATAAGAAAAGGATAAAAGTTTAAAACTAGGTATAGACTTGATAATATTTAATAGGTTGGTTATCAAGAATATATGCTGTTACTTCTAAGTTAGACTTGAGATAGGAATAACATTATGTGCGAATTTAAGAAGGGGATATATCCGAGATTGCGAATAATATTAGGGATAGGTACTAAGGATGGGTGGTAATATCATACTGATTGACAAAAGCTCTATTGCTTATGGAGTAGATGCATAGGATTTCAATCCTACTTTGATAATGTTATGGTGCATTTTTGAGATAACACCTGATGTATTTTGAATTCCATTAAGTGTTAATGTTGTGCCCTAGAGGCAATCACTTGTACATTGTATATGACACATTTTATTTTAATAAAATGCATTATTTATCTTACAGTTTCTTTTGTTTACTTTAAGTAATATAACTATTCGATAAAGTCCCTAGTACAACATGTGTTAAGGAAATCATGATAAAAGATTCCTACTACACTGGATTATGTTAGTACTTAAATAGTCTCTAGTCATAATATTAATGAGACAGGACATCATTAATGCATTAAGACTATCATGTGTTAGACTTTCTGATTTTATAAGGTAGTAGTTCTCAAAATCGTGAGTATTGAGATACTTAAAGTTAACACATGGATGCTTGTTAACGGGACAAGTTTATTGGATAACCTAGCTTTGAGATAATCACATGGATAACTATTTCGTGCCAGTGATATAATCTCAATATAGCAAGCGTGCAAGTATCCTTAGACTTGAAATCTCCAAGGTACTTTGTTTGCTGAGCTTTGTACTTTGATTCCAATCTCTAGATCTCGGTCGAGGGCTGTCTATGGGATGGATATTGGATACATTGTGAGGTAAAAAAAGTAGTTGAGAGGGTCAATAAAGGATTCACCACTTCTAATAGTAAGGGCGAATATCTCACGGCCACTTGTAGGAATTACTACACAAAAAGTCCTTAGCCAAGGCGATTGTATATTGGAAACAGTTCCAATTGATACAAATCTAGAGTAGTGGGTTTCTGGTACAAGTACTATTGTATTTGTGCCAGAATTAATTCCGGATAGAGCTGGCACTGATTTTGTACTCCAAACCGAATGAGATATTATATGGTGGAAGGAGTTAATTGTACTGAAGTTTGTTGTTGAAGGGTTCATGTCAACCCACTTGACTTCCTTGACTCTTGGGTGGTCATAAGATGTTGCTAAATACCACTCATGATCTGGGAATATGGGTTTATTAATTGATGAATTAATAAGCCAATCCTAATTAGAATTCATATGATTGATTCTAATAAATTATGATTATTAATCTCAAGGACGTTTGGATTAATTTATGTTCGATACAAATTGAATGGGAAACCTAATAGGTCACACGTAATACAGGATTATATACTCGAGATGTTATTTGATAATATAGTGGGGTTGATTGAGAGAAAGAGAAGTTGTAGTGGACAAATTATAATTAGTTATAATTTGCGGTCCAAGTTGTAATTGTGAGAACTTAATGTTTCCAATTACAATTAGGAAATTGTAATAGGATTAGAATTCTCAATTTTAGCAGGATTTTTTGGTGTGATATAATGGATACATACGAAACCCTAGCTTAACGTGATTGTCACGCCACACAACAAAGCATACATGATTTTTCTCTTCTCCCTTTCTCATGATTGTTCTTGAAAAACAACCCTAGCCACCATCTTGTTTCTGCTAGCACTGGAAAGATTGGTGCTTGAGTATTCCTCTATGTGGATTACTGTTAGAGATAATCACACACTGTGATTAGAGTGGTTAGACGTTCGACTTACGTGGAGGTTGATCACAATGATTGTTGGATCACACCTTGACTTGAAGGAGAAATTTTGTTCTTCAGACGATCAAACAAATGTAAAAAGCTGCTACATTTATTATCATTATATCTTGTTTTCTACACATAGACGGGTTCTGGGAGGGTATCTCGTTTTATTTTCCACTACACCGTATACGATACGAGCCTGAGATACCCAACAGTGGTGTCAAAGTCATGCTATGTGTGGTTTACGGACATTGTTTTGGCATGAAAAACTGTTTTCCTGTATTCGTGCTTGTCTTTGTCTGCAGTGAAAATCATTTTCACTCGAGTCAAAATCGTTTCGAGCTTTGTGGGTTGGGTCCATAACACAATATGATTGTGTAAAAGTTATAGCATATTTCGAAAGGTGCTTTCTTTATGTGCTGAAAATTTTCTACAGAAAAATGTTTTCTTAAACATGGTAGTTGCCCGCCGTTTCATCTTGTGAATTTGATTTTCTGTTTTATTTGTCTAAACTAACAAATTGGTTGTTGTTCTGAGCTTCGAAATAGAGAATTCTATTGAGGGTTGTTCTCACTAAAATTCTGTAGAAGATTAGGGCAGCAAAAATTGTTTCTGAAAAACGCCGCCACTTCCCGACTACAGCCGGCGCTGGCTCTGGCCTCCAAACCAACGCTGGTTCCGTTCTGTTCATAATGTTCAGAAATCATTTTTGGAAGAGAAAAATTTTTGGAAACTAGTGCCAGTTATGCTCTGTTTTGCACGATCCAGCTGTTTAAAATAAAAAATATTTTTTTTTTCTGGAATAGAATTTTGAAAAGGGAAAAATCTCATTTGATGAGAGGCGACAAAATAAAAATTTTTCCAAGGGGGCCGCCGTTATCGTTGCAAGACGGGACCCAAAAGCATTTTCTCAAAATTAGTTTTGAGACAAACAATTTTATTTTTCAAAATAGTGATTTTGAAAATTTATAATTAATGTATTTTTCTAAAATATGGATTTTAGAATTTGTTATATTTTTCCAAAATAGTGATTTTGGAATAATAAAAGTATATGTTTATTTTGTTTAAGTATAGTCAATGACACAGTGGATGGTTATGGACTAAAACCAATTATATCTGTTCATGCATTGTACAGTTTTGGTTTTTATGAAATAGAGCCTGCGTGCGTGTCCTGCCTTCTCTAGAACTTTTGTATAATTCTCTTCTCATCTAACTCCCCTTGAATGTAACTCGAGGTTTTCTCTGTAACACCCCACTATCTAAGCCCGCCAGGGTCGAGGATGTCGCCCCGTCCAAATGACAAGGGGTCTTTATAACTAGGTCACACAAATAAAATAGCAGAATAAAAATAATACTTTAACTTAAAATTTATTACATCCCAAGAATAAATCCTTGAATTCCCAACACAAATCCATAAGAAAAATTATCCACTCTCAACTCCCCAAAGCAACACATAAAAATAAATGACAACATTCTCTTCCAAGGCAGATAACACTAGCTACTCATCCCCACAGCAGGATCGAACTAAAATCATGATAAAAAGGTGATGAGACAGAAATGTAGTAAGTCCGTGTGTGCTTTGAGTGTCCAGTGGAAATAGTTCGTAAATGCAAGGTATAAAACCTTTATAAGAGAAATATTGGCAAGCAATAAACATTAGTCAAAAGCAAGAGTGGTGCTTTGGCTTTTTCAACCATACATAATCAATAAAATCAACCACTCAAAAGAAATGATCATGGGTTACCACACGTTAGGCCCCATAATCGGTCAGAATGCCACACTTTGTTCAGACTGACAAAAGGTAGGTGATCGGCCTATCGGGCAAGATACTCTTCCTTCTCTATACCCAAACAACAACCGGGTGTCCATTCCGGTAAAACACAATCACTTGACTAAAAATTAACAACTGCTAGCTTGGACCGGCACGACCTACTGGACTAACATCTTATCCGGGAATGACTCACCCCTCAGAGGTGGCCACCTACTGAGAGACTCACCCTAACCCTTCAAAGACTAGTTCTAGCAGTCCACCCTTATTGGGTACTCAGCGTAACGTAACCCACTTGGGGAAAATGAACAAACCATAGTTCCATATGAAAATGGCAATTGAGGGTCTCCAAAGTCTTTGTCATAATCAGTTTTGAAAAGAGTTTTGAGTTTGAGTACATCTGCTTATGGATTTTCAAATAATTTATTTGACTGAAATAAGAAAGGAGTCAATCCTCGCTTGCCTTACAGAAATAAGTGTCCATGCACTATACATTTAGCTTGCCATAATAAACATTTTACATCAATCAGGTTTTATGCAGGAGCTTACCTGATTCTTGCTCACAATAAAAGTTCTCCAATAGCTGACCTAACCCCGCATGGGCAAATACAAACCACAATCAAACTCAAGCCAAAATCCACTTTCTCAATTTAAAACAACTTAACTCACTATTACGATGATTCTAGTGTCCCAAGCTTTAAGGCCAAACAATAAATAAATAGGTTTATCTAAGCCTAATTTGATATTTAAAATAATTAAGGTTTTGGGAAATAAGTACTAATAAGTTGATGGTTTATATCTTGCTAAGAAAAATTTATAGTTTATTTGATAAAGAGCCATAGGTGGTATTAGGTAAAATAATGATTTATTAATAATTTAGTTGTTAGAAAATATTTGATAACTAAAATTAGTTGAAAATAAATTTAATTATTCTTGCTTGAAAAATAATAAATAAATTTTTAATGGGTTTTGATTAAAAGATAATAATTAAATTTTTAGTAATAAATATTTTACTAATTATGATTATTTCCATAAAAGGCTTTAGTTGATTTTATTATTTTATGTAATATCTACATATATATATATATATATATATATAATTTTTCTAGCAAAAGCTATTATTTATTTGACTAAAATATCCTTATTATATATAATAATCCAAATCTACCCCTCCTAGAGTTTTTCGAAATTACTAGCAAAATCATATTATGAAATATTTTATTCATGAAATAAAAATTAGCTTAGGGACAACTAGGTCATGATCATATTTCTATGGCTAACCACAATCATGAACATATACAATCCTTCAATTCATCAACTCATCCAAATCATGCATATAAGCATAGATCTAGACTTACTAAGGCATGATCTAACCTTTACTAGCACAAATATAATCATGGCTTTAATAATCACACAAGAATATAAATCATATTAATCATAGATGGCATAATCTCTAGCACACTTGATCATGGATACATGCATTAAACCTCAGAATATCATACAATCAACCAAGATAATCCCTTCATGCATAAATCTCATCTATATCATATTGATACATATACTCGTGCTTCACTCCCAACTCATCACAACAATATATACTCAAACCCCATTCATGATTCATCTTCTATCAATATCATCCTAGAGACATGAATCTAGAATTTAAAAGAAGGGTTAAAAAGACTTACTTCATTGATGAAAACTTTGAAGGAGTTTCGAATGAATCTCAACTCCTAGATGACTAGATCCTTCCAAGGAAGATGGAGAAAGTATGGCCATTAGAGAAGAAGCCATTCGGCCCGAGAGAGAGAGAGAGAGAGACCATTAGCATGTTTAGTCATATATATATTCATTAGACATCAAGATTAGAGAATATGAAGTTGTTAGAACAACCCTACCTTGAAGGTGTTTTTGAGCCTTCACAAAACTTCTAGTTTTTTTATCCAAAAGAGTAAGTTGGGTTTGGGAGTTCGATGTTAAAAATGGTGTGGATGGACTCACAGCAGTGAATAGATGAAATCTAGAATTTTTTTAGAAGAATTTTAGAGTGATTAGGAGAGGTATTAGACAAAAGAAAGGAGTAGGTGTTCTTAGTGTTCTATGTGTTCTTGAAGGTTGAAGAGAATGGAGGAATTTTGGTTAATGCTGGCCAAAATTCTGAGGGAGAGAGTGACCAAATTGTTTTGAGAGGTTTTGGAAGATAATTTTTCTGGTTTGAAAGGAAAAGGAAAGGCTAGTTGTTGAAATCCTTGAAGAATATTTTTGGGAAGCAAATTTGGAAACTAAATATTACAAGAATATCTTTTATTGTTGGAGAGCTTATGCGAAGCTACCATGGCCGAATTTCTGTACAGTGTTTTTGCTGGATGAAAGCTTGTTGAAGGAGGCTAAGGGTGGCTGAAATAAGGAGTATAATGGTGAAGGAGAGGTCTGGTTGTTTGAGGGATATTTTATGGAAGGTTGCTAAATTATGGTGGCTGGAATTTTGGTATCCAAATCAAGGCATGATTGCAGAGATTTGTTGGAGAGATTTTTGGGCAGCCATGACTGATTTTCATGCAGAATGCTGGAGAAGACAATGGAGTTCAGTTCATGGCTGTTCAAAAGAAGTTTGTGCAGAGAAATGGTGAAGGTTTCGGATAAGGCTAAAGGAGGACAAAGCTGGAAGTTGTGTTCAATGATTTCGCAAGTTTGAAGGAAAATTCTGGGCAGTTTTTTCTGCCATTGTTTAGTTAGTTTGTAGAGGGTTTGAGGGGGTATTCAGAGGTCTTTCCAGGCTGGTTTCCAGCCTTCTTCATGGAGGAAAAACGTGGCTAAGGATTTGGAGAAAAACTAGAAGAAAACAGTTTGGTTTGAATTCACCTATGCTGCGATTCCCATAAAATTTTCTGGTTTTGCACAGCGTTTGTGCAGCTCGAAATTGGCCTGAAAATTTCAGGTTTCAAGCTGATCAAGAGGGCCATTTTCTGGTAGCATTTGGTAGGATATAATGGCTGAGAATTTCGACTCTTTTCATGCACAAGAAGCTGGAAAAAAAAATTCCTGAACACTTCATGAAGGAAATGAACCTAGCTAGAGTGAAGTTTTTAGAAAGTTCACTAGAAAAATTTAATTCACTTGAAATCCTTCCCCCTCTTCCATGGTTTCGGTCTACAAGATGTCTTTCTCTAAGACATTTTGAACCTTCAAAGCCACCATATTGCTGGAATTTTCCTAGAATAAAATTGCCTTGAACAAATTGAACAAACTAATGAATTGAGAAATAGGAAAAATTAAGGACCAAGAGAAAATGAATTCCCCTTAGGTATTTTGTGTAGAGCAAAAGAATAGGATTAGGATACTCCTATCATGTCTCTTTTAAGACAACATCTCTTCCTTATTCCAAAGCACATAAGGCCGAAAATTTCACTTCCCAAGCAAAAATAAAATTTAATCATTCTAAAGCTCCCTTGATGGAATTTGAACCCAAGACCTCAATATTTAATTCCAAAGTTCTAACCACCACACCACAACAACTCTTGTTCTTATTTTCTTTCTAAAATTATTTTCCTATTCAATCATCAAGCTATCACCCTTTTCCACCTCAAACAAAAATTATCATTTTGTCATTCTCACTCAATAGTCAAAATCAAGCCCTCTAGACTATAAAACACAAATTCAATGCACATAAAATCATATAAAAATATATTTAAAGATGTAATGAAATATGATATGCATCCCAACCCCCTTACTCTAAGGTTGGTTTTGACTGGGGTTTCCCATTCTCTCTTTAGGAAATTATGTAATTAGTTTACATATGTTAGATAGGAGTAGAATTATTTTTAATTTTAGAGATGGCAACCAAAACAAGGTGAGAAGGTAAGACCTTCTACTTGAATCATGCATGAACACATAGAGTTAACTATATTAATTTCTTTTATGGCTCAAAGAAATTAATTTAGGGTCATGTCCATAACTATACCACGTAAACGCTTTATTACCATGATTATCAATTATGTGATTTATTTATTTTTATGCATGTCATTCAATGAAATCACTAAAAGGAACAAATATCTCAATTAATATTAAACCTAATTCCTTCCATTAATATAGTAAGAACAATAGTCCTTTTTCGAGACTAGGTTGTTAGGCAAACGCAAGCCTACTTAACATCAGGCATGTTCAAGCTATGGAATTAAATTCCTTATTAATGGGTTGGGTTTAACTAAATTCTTTATACTGATGGGGCAAAGTGAATCATAAAGAAATTTAGAGGAAAAGTTGGGATAGCCCAAAAGGCTTTATGATTAAAAGCTGTTAATCACCCAATGATCGGGTAGTTACATACGATGTAATTGGTATTGGATACCTAACAATGAACTTAAGGGTGACTTGTTGGGAAAATCCAAGGTTATTCTTGAGGAATTTGGATACCGGTCCATTAGGAAAGCTTCCAACGGGCATTCCCGAATCAATAGTGGGGGCTATTGGTTTGAGTAAAATAATGGAGTAAAAATGCGTTTAATTAAAGTCCTAATTATTTACATATCATGTGCATATACAAGTAGCTAATGTTCTCCATCTTTACATCTAGATCAGTTGCATCATGTCAAGAAACTTGAACTTACATAGCATCTTGGAAACCAACAAGATGCTCATGCTGATGAGCATGTTTTCCATAAGAGGCATAAGGAGGATAGTGATACAGCATCATGTATTATGCTGGCATCCATGACTCCTGAGTTGCCAAAACAGCACGAGTATATGGATGCTCAATCGATCATTTTACATCTTCGAGAGCTGTTTGATGCCAAGCCAGAACAGAGAGATATGAGATCTTGAAGAAACTATTCCGTTGCAAAATGGCAGAGGGTTCTTCTGTGGCCACTCATGGGCTGAAGATGCTGGGCTTAATAGAGAAACTTAGATCTCTGGGTTTGCAATGGATCAAAACATAAGTGTTTACTTAATTGTACAGTCTTTGCCTAATAGTTTCTCACAATTTGTGATTAACTATTAGATGAATAAGATTGAGTCCACTATTCCTGAGTTGATCAGTCTCCTCAAAACTGCAGAGTCCTCCATGAAGAAGAATTCCAATGTAGTTTTAACAGTAGAATCTTCCCCTTCTAAGAAGAAAGTTCAAAAGAAGAAGAAAAAGGCTCCCATGAAGCTCAAAAGTGGTGTGAACAAGAAGGACGCAGCTACCAAGGGCCCATGCCATCATTGTGGTAAGATGGGCCACTGGAGGTGCAACTGCAAAGCCTACTTGGAGACTATTAAGGACAAGAAGTAGAAGGAGAAGCTCACAAGCACTTGTACTTCTACTCCGGGTATGTTTATGATTGAGATAAATACTACCTTTAGAAATGAGATATGGGTATTAGATACCGGATATGGATCTTATTTGTGCAATAACTTGTAAGGACTAGAGAGCAGTAGAAGGCTAGAGAAAGGTAAAATGCACCTAAGTATTGCAAATGGGGCAAAGGTTGCTGCACTTGCTGTGGGGACATACGAGCTGAACTTGCCTTCGGGATTAATTCTAGAACTACAAAACTGTTATTTTGTACCTGTTTTAATAAAAAACATTATCTCAGTTGTGTGTTTAGACTTATATTGATTTTATTTAATATTTAAGAATAAATGTTGTTCTTTTTCATTGAATGATATTCATTATGGTTCAGCAACTTTGGTTAACAGCTTATATGTTCTAGACTTGGATAATCTAGTTCTCAATATAAACAATAAGAAACCTAAAATAGATAAATGTAATACCTCTTACTTATGGCATTGTCATTTGGGCCATGTAAACAAAAATTATGTTTCTAAGTTACACAAGCTTGGTGACTTAGGATCATTTGATTATGAATCATTTGGCACATGGGAATCTTGTTTACTAGGCAAAATGAGTAAAAATCTTTTTCTAGGAAAAGGAGAACGGGCCAAGGAGTTATTACAACTCATACATTTTGATGTATGTGGCCAAATGTCAATACAAGCAAGAGGAGGTTATAACTATTTCATAACCTTTATCGATGATTTCTCACGATACCGGTGTTTGTATTTAATGAAATACAAATTTGAGGCCATTGAAAGGTTTAAAGACCTTAAGAATGAAATAGAGAAACAACTTGGCAAAAGTATAAAGACTCTAAGATTTGGTCGAGGAGGAGAATACTTAAGCCAAGAGTTTTTGAGTTATCTTAGAGATAATGGGATATTATCTCAATGGACTCCACCACACACACCTCAACATAACGGTGTATCTTAGGGAAGGAATCGAACCCTTCTTGACGTGGTACGGACCATGATGGCTTCTACAGACCTACCAAAATCACTTTGGGGGTATGCACTACAGACTTCTGTTTATGTATTAAACAAGTTTGAACAAAATCGATTGATATTACCCCATTTGAGATGTTCTTGGTAAGAGACCAAAGATATCTCACTTACAAGTATGGGGTTGTCCTGCCTTTGTCAAAAGGCCACAGTCAGATAAACTTGATAGTAAGTCTGGCAAGTGTTTGTTTGTGGGATATCTGAAAGAATCTTTCGGATATTACTTCTACCTACCCTCCAAAAATAAATTGTTTGTTTCGAAGCATGCCGTCTCCTTAGAGAAGGAGCACATGCTCAAGAGGGACAGTGGAAGTAAGATTGAACTTAGTGAAGTTCATGAAGATCAAACAAATGAGGATCAACCGTCTAACCCTACATCTATTGAGAGAATAAATGAAGCTTCTAATACACAAGAACCTTGTAGATCTAGTCGGATAGGTGTGGCACCTGAGAGATATAGATTACTCATTAGTGACCACAATGATGTATTGCTCATAGATAAAGATGAGCCTACTACCTACAAGGACGTTTTGAATAGTTCAGAATCAAGGTAAATGGTGAGGCCATGAAGTCAGAGATGGATTCCATGTACGAAAACCAAGTATGGACTTTGGTTGATCCACCCAAAGGAATTAAATCTATTGGGTGTAAGTGGATTTTTTTTAGAAGAAAACGGACATGAATGGTAACTTAGTTACCTATAAAGCACGACTAGTGGTGAAGGGATCGTCAATAACATGGTATTGACTATGATGAAACCTTCTCGCTAGTAGCCATGTTGAAATCTATCAGGATACTCCTAGCCATTGCTGCTCATCATGATTATGAGATTTGGCAAATGGATGTGAAAACAACTTTCCTAAATGGAAATGTGACTGAGGAAGTGTATATGACAAAACCTAAGGGTTTCACATCCAATGATAGCACAAAGATGTAAAAGTTGCAAAGGTCCATTTATGGACTTAAGTAGGCTTCTAGGAGTTGGAACATCCATTTCGATGAAACAATCAAAGAGTTTGGTTTCATTCAAAACATGGATGAGCCTTGTGTATACAAGAAGGTTAGTGGGAGTGCAATCGTTTTCTTATTAATTTATGTAGATGATATATTACTAATAAGAAACGATATACCTCTCATGCAAACCGTTAAAATTTGGTTGTCCAAATAATTCTCCATGAAAGACCCTGGAGAAGTAACCTATATTCTTGTAATAAGGATCTATAGAGATAGATCCAAAAGGTTGCTTGGTCTTTTACAGTCTACATACATAGATAAAGTGCTAAAGAGGTTTAGCATGGATCAATCCAAAAATGGATTCTTACCCATGTTGCATGGTGTAAGCCTTTCAAAGTCGATGTCTCACACGATACAAGTTAAAAGAGATCACATGAGTAAGATTTTATATGCCTTGGCAGTTGGATCTATCAAGTACACTATGATATATACTAGGCCTGATGTATCTTGTGCTCTCAGTTTGACAAGTAGATACCAATTTGACCCTGGTGAGGGTTATTGGGTGGCTGTAAAGAAAATTCTTAAGTACTTACGAAGGACTAAGGATATGTTCTTAGTATATGGAGAAGGTGATTTGAAAATAAATGGGTATACTGATGCCATTTTTCAATCTGACAAAGATGATTTCAAATCACAATCTGGCTACATGTTTATGTTGTGTAGAGGGGTAATAACTTGGAAAAGTTTCAAACAAGAGACTATTACCAACACTACGACAGAAACTGAGTACATAGCCACTTTTGAAGCAGTTAAGGAAATAAAGATAGAGAGAGTTCCTACGGATGAGAACATAGCTGACCCGCTTACAAAAGCACTATCCAAAAAAAGAAAAAAAAAACATGATTGTCATGTTGAGTCATTCGGAATTAGATACATGAATGATTGGCTCCAGTGCAAGTGGAAGTTTATTAGTATTATGCCCTAGAGGCAATCACTTGTACATTATATATGACACATTTTATTTTAATAAAAGGTATTATTTATCTAACAGTTTCTTTTGTTTACTTTAAGTAATATAACTGTTTGATAAAGTCTCTACTACAACACTGTGTTAAGGAAATCATGATATGAGATTCCTACTACACTGGATTGTGTTAGTACTTAAATAGTCCATAGTCATAGTATTAATGAGATAGGACATCATTAATGTGTTAAGACTAGTATGTGTTAGACTTCCTGATTTGATCAGGTAGTAGTTCTCATAACCGTGAGTATTGAGATACACAAAGTTAACACATGGATGCTTGTTAATAGAACAAGTTCATTGGATGACCTAGATTTAACATAATCACATGGATACCTATTTAGTGCCAGTGATATAATCTCAATATAGCAAACATACAAGTATCCTTAGACTTGAGATCTCCAAGATACTTTGTTTGCTGAGCTTTGTACTTTGATTCTAATCTCCAGAGCTCGATCGAGGGCCGCCTATGGGATAGATATTGGGTACATTTTGAGGCAAACGAAAGTAATTGAGCGGGTCAATAAAGGATTCACCACTCCTAATAGTAGGGGCGAATATCTCACGGCCACTTGTGGGAATTAGTACTCGTGAAGTCCTTGGCCAAGGCGATTTTGTATTGGAAACAATTCCAATTGATACACATCTAGAGTAGTGGGTTCCTAGTAAAAGTACTATTGTATCAGGCCATAATTAATTCTGGAGGCAGTTGACACAAATTTCGTACCCCAAACCGAATGAGATATTGTATGGTGAAATGAGTTAATTTCACTCAATTTTATTATTGAAGGGTTCATGTCAAGCCACTTAACTTCCTGGACTCTTAGGTGGTCATGATGTGTTGGTAGATACCGCCATGATCTGAGAATATGGGTTTATTAATTGATAATTTAATAAACCAATCCTAATTAGAATTAATAGGATTAATTCTAATTAATTATAGATTATTAATCTCAAAGAAGTTTGGATTAATTCATGTTCGCCACCAATTGATTAGGAAACCTAATAGGTTACACACAATAGAGGACTATATACTCAAGATGTTATGTGATAACATAGTGGGGTTGATTGAGAGAAAGAGAAGTTGTAGTGGTGGTCCAAATTGTAATTGTGAGAATTTAATGTTTCCAATTACAATTAGGAAATTCTAATAGGATTAAAATTCTCAATTTTAGCAGGATTTTTTGGTGTTATATAATAGATACACACGAAAACCAAAATTAACATGATTGTCATGCCACACAACAATGCATACACGATTTTTCCCTTCTCCCTCTCTCATAATTGTTCTTGAAAAACAACCCTAGCCGCCATCTTGTTTCTACTAGCACAGCAAAGTTTGGTGCTTTAGTATTCCTCTGTGTGGATTAATATTAGAGATAATCACACATTGTGATTATAGTGGTTAGACGTTCAACTCACGTGGAGGTTGATCACGAGGATTGCTAAATCGTGCTTCGACTTGAAGAAGAAATTTTGTTCTTTGGATGATCAAACAAAGGTAAAAAGCTGCTACCTTTATTACTATTATATCTTATTTTCCACACATAGAGGGGTCCTGGGAAGGTATCTCGTTTTATTTTTCGCTGCACCGTATACGATACGAGCCTGAAATACCCAACATTAAGGACATGGAACAATTGAAATTGGTGTTAGAAAATGAAGATAGCCTAAAATTTCGTTAAGTTTGGTAAGTGAAAATTTAGTCGAGCATAGTTCTATTTTTGGAGTAATCAGGGGTAGTATTAAGATAGCCCTAGCCCAAGTGGAGGCTGCATGGGATGTCATTAAGTATTGTATCCAAGCAAAATCCTAGGTTCACTTCAAGATTTTAGACTAAGTTCGTAAAGATAATGTCATCAATTTGGAAGTTCTGAGCTGTTTCGTATCCTCAAAATTGTTAACCAGTCAAAGAGACTTATTCAGATATTGGAGGACATGTTTAGGGCATGTATACTGAACTTTGTTAATAAATTGGCTGAATGCACGATTGTATGAAAATAGGCCAGTAGTAACAATTACCGATCTCTTATTATTATGGCCCTATGTAAGCGATGCAAAGCTAGACATGTCCAGTACTATTATAGTAGGGATAAATAGAAGATAGGTTGATTGTTAAATCTAGTAAAGCTCATGTTCAAGAGGTGGTAAACAAGGTAAAAGTAACAAGAGACGGACTGAAGGCGACTCAAAGACGGCAAAAGAGCTATGTAAACGAAAGGAGGAGAATGTTGGAACTATCACCTATAGATGGGACTTACCAGTCATTTATTGAGATTGTGAGATGTATTTCATATATCACAACTAAAGATATAGGATCCTAATCCGGAGCATGTTTTAATGACGAGCCTTTACTACTACAAGTTGATTTGAGTTACATGGAGAAGTCGATTAAGATTCTAAATTGAAGCATCAAGACACTTTGGAATAAGTAGATACCAAAGGTGAAAGGGTTATCAGAGCATTACGATACACAAGAAGATAGCTGTATTATTGCAACTCTTGCGAATACCTCAATGGAAACGGGAGGAGGTAAAAATGGACTTCATCACCAGCTTGCCAATATCAAAGACCTAAAAGGATGCCATTCGGGTAGGGGTTAATCGACTGACGAAGATAGCGCACTTTATCCCTATAAGTGTAAAGGATTTTATGAAGAAGTTAGTTAGGACATATGCACGGGAAGTAGCAAGTTGTATGGAGTACCCTCAAGTATCATGACCAAAACCTAAGGTCTACTTCACTATTTTAGGCAAAGTTCCAATTATCTATGGGTTTGATTTGAGGTTAGTATGTCGGCGCATAAGATGCCACGTGGGAAGCAGAAGAATGAATGAACTAGAAATATCGCGACTAGAGAGAAAGATACACGCTAAATTTCAGGACGAAATTCTTCTAATGAGGGAATGATGTAAAACCCCACCTAAACCTACCTTGGAATTAGAGGGATGGGTTACATTCCATAACATATTGCATAAAAATATATTTATTGGATGAATTTATGTGTCTTAGAATTGTTATATATAGGTTGTAGGGTTTATTTGTGATTATTGAGTGTTGAGGGTAATTAAGGAATTTCACTTGAGGATGAATTAGGAAGAAGCTTGATATTTAGAAAAGAAGAGAATTTAGTTGCAAAAATAAAAACAAGAGTTATTGTGGTTAAGCGGTTAGAGCTTTGTGATTTAATCTCTAAGGTTTTAAATTCAAATTCTTGGAAAGTATGCCTTCTTAGACTAGGTTTCTGATGTAAATATCGAATATGTTAATAAAAGAATTTATTTTCAAAAATCGTTTGTGAATTTACTTTTTATTTGTGCACAATTTCGTTCGGAAAAGACCTATTGTGTTTAAATAAGTGATCCATATGAATGGTGGTCTTTCACAATAAGGTATAGATCACGGGTTGTTTAACACATAAACATTTATTCTTAATCGATTGATGAGAATGGGAATCTCATCAAGTTTAGGTTATTATGTTATGAATTCCAAATGGGGAATGGCTTACCTTTAGCCAGTGAGTAGTCCACTAACTTCATGACATAAGTGTATTTCGAATACGTTGAACAGGACCTGTAGTAGTGGTTTCTAAAAGTACTATATAGTAGAAACCTAGACTACTACAGCTACAACGTGGACTTGTACTCTACGACTTGAGTATGAGTTGGTGGTCTGATGAAGCTGGAAGCATATACTTTGATATGCTACTGTTGAGGTTCTATCCTAGAACCACTATACATGTATATTGGGTATATGTAACTAGTTAGTTAAGGCAGACTTGTACAAAATAGTTTCTACACAATATCGCCCGTTGTGGTTGTCTGAATGATCTAACATGTCCAAGGCCCTAAGAAACATGACTTGGATGTTTGCTTTAGGGTAGCTCCCTTGGAAAGCGGAAACACTCCAGGAAGTCGTGGATCATTGGACTAGAAGCCTAAGGATGGTAAATGCCATTTAGAGAGGTGTTAGTACACTTCTTCCTCTCTAAATGGATGACAATGTGTAAAGGGAAATTTTAGTCATTTCACCTGTAGGTCGAAGACTTTGCTAACGCAGCATTGTCCTTGGGGTCAATATTTCCTTATGCTGATATTAGGAAATATTTAAAATACAAAATACAGCTATTTATATAGTAGGGGAATTTTGGTCATTTTAATAGCCAAGGCGATGTGTCTTTTTGGTCCTCAGAATAGCCCGTAAGTCCTAATTATTTTTGGATTGAGGAATTGTTCTTGGTTAAAGTGGATTTTATTTTATTTAGGAAGTCTAATTTATTATTGGATTGGAATAAGAATAAATAAAAAAAAAATTGAGAGAAATTTATTATTTGGTTTAATTAGTTAATTATTTTTTCAAAGCCAAGGTCTAGTTTGAATAATTAGAAACTTAACCTAGGCTTAAACAAGATGGGAATAAGCTTGTTCAATTATTTATTGGATTATTTATATAAGCCCAAGAAATAAATAATTAATGTTTAATTATTTTTGGTTCATTTGGGCTCATTAATTATTTATTGGGTTATTTCTACAAGCCTTGGAAATAAATAATTAATGTTTATTATTTCAGACTTTTTCGGTCCAAGAAAAATAATAAATATTATTTTAGCACAATAGCCTACATCATAAGGTTTTTCCAAATACGGTTCAGAAGAGTTTAGGGTTAAGCCAAACTTACTCTGTTGATAACATCCGAATGTTTGAAATATCATATCCCGAGGGATATTATTATCAAATATCAAAGACCTAGTTTTTTTGCTTAAGAACTCATGCCTCTCTATGAAAATAACTGTTTTTTCCCAAACTCTCTCTCTCTCTCTCTCTCTCGCTCTCGTGACTCTCTTTTCTTCTTGCCATTGTTCTTGATATTGCTAATCAAATAGAAAAGAATCAAGAACGTTGAGACTACTCCTCCTCACCCTTTGTTTCACCAACAAGGATTGAGGCAGTGGAATATTCTGATATCCGGAAAGCTTGGCGTTCATGCAAACGAGGTGAAGTAGAAGGTTAGTGGGATTTCAACCGGAAGCTTCATCAAGCGGGCAAGAAGGGGCTGTCCCTGTGGTTCAATCCATTCTTCCACAGCCTAAGAGGTTTAAGGTACGTAGAGGTATAGTCTAAATGCTTCCATGCTGCTGTTGTTCTTCGGTTTTTTTTCCTCTATTTTTTTTTTTTTTTTTTGTTTCCTGCAAGCATGCTCCTCTGTTTTCTTTCAAACCAACAAGTGGTATTAGAGCATGTTGTTTGACTAACTTAGAGAGGAAGTTAGTTAATAAAAAATGGAGAAGATCGTTGTTTGGTGTTTAAGCTTTTGATCCTTCGCTGTTTTGGTATGGGATAGGTATTTTGTAAGCTTCACAGTAGAAGCATAGATCTCTATAAAATTTTATACTTTCATAGAACAACCATGTAAACCCAATTTTGAAGGGTATAGGCGAATGTGTTTTGGTTTGGATGAGTTTTTTGTAATGGAAAACGTCCAAAGATGACGCAGAAAGAAGCTGCAGAAAAAAATGCAGAAGGAATCGGAAAAAATTTTCGCACAGAAGACTTGAAGAAGACAGTTACTGTTCCTAAGCCCCCATTGGAGCCGAGCCAGAGCCGATCCGCAACCACATTCTGTGCCTGGAGCCGTGTCCGCTGCGCGTCGACTTGAAGCCACCACATGAATGAATGCTATTTGCATTTGCATGCAATTGCAAATTGCGATTCGGATATGTGAGTGGGTTAAGCGGGGCAATTCAGGCGGATGCGAGCAATTAGGGTGGACGTGGGTCAGCAGCAGCTCTGTGGGTGTAGGCACGGGTCACGGGCAATCAGGCGGCTTTGCGGGTTGCATCAGTGTGATCTGGAGTGGCTGGTCCTAATGGCGAGCGGTGGACTATCAGTGTGATCTGGTGCAGCGGGAGCACATGGAGTAACAGTTTTTTTTTTTTTTTTTTTTGCAATTTTCTTTGTTTTTTTCTGTTTTGGATCCCATACCAGGCGAAGTTAATATTTTTGTAATAGTTAATATTCTTGGAATATATTTGCATGAAAATATTAGTAAGGGATTTTAAGATTAAACAAGACCATTAATTAATTAATTAATTAATGTGTTTAGTTCTATTATTTGGGTACTTAGGTTTAAAAATATAAAAGCATGAAAAGGTCTATTGTTTTCTAGCATGCTATTTTTTTGTGTACCTATGTGCGCATTTTCTCAAAGACTAAAGTCTTTGGGAACACTTTTGACAAGAAAACATTTTTCTTTAAAAAATCAAATGACTATTTTAACTTGAACAAAAATTAATCGTTAGATATTTTCTCAAAAGATATAATCCTTGACATAGAAAATATTTTTGATTTAGACGTTTTTGTAAGTTAAAATAGAAAGCCATTTTGTTTTATTTTATACTAGAAAAATTGTTTTGTCAAATAAACTTGAGACCAAAGTCTCTAGAAAGTTTTAATTGGAAAATTTTTGAAATCATTAAGTTTTTAACTTAAATAAAATTAGACCATGGAAAAATCTCTTAAAGAATATGAACATTGCCATAGAGATTTTAATGAATTTAGATATTTTATTTTTGAGTTGAGGAAAAACTTAATGGAAATTTTCAAAAGGATATTTTTCATAGAAACCCTTATTTTAAAAGATTAAGTGGGAGAGAGGTTCCAGCGGCCCCGCGACTTCCATCCGATCCTCTTTAAAGATCGTGGGTCCCCTCGCATCACCCTGGGAGTGAACCCGTATAGGATGGGAATACTACAAGGGTCTAGATCTAATGGAGTGATGTAATTAATAACTCGGGACACGTACTATGATCAGCTAGCCCACGTTGGAGGTTATACTGCGAGGTATATCCATAGGAAATTAGAGGAAATGGCCATCCCTCGATGGAGTTATTTTCTGGATCATTACCTAGAAGGGAAATTAATTTGTGGTGATTAATACACTTAGCTTAGGGAACAGTTAATCTTCCTAAGAAGCTATGTCAGTTTTCTTAAGAGCCAAATTAATTTCAGTACACAATTTATTTTGTTTTCACAAACTAAATCCTTTCTTTTATTTTCGATTTATCAGAAATAGTGGGAGGTTATTTTAGTCATTTGGCCATTATTCTACGAAAGACTAAGTTAACGGGTCCAAACTATGTGGACTGGAAGAGGAACCTGGACATAATACTCACAACTGAGCAGCATAAGTATGTCCTTTACGAGATCTGCCCTGTGATCGGGGATGGTTCCATCGCCGAAGAGCGAGAGGCTAAGAAGGCATGGAAGAAGGCTGACGAAATAGCATGCTGCTATATGTTAGTCTCCATGTCTAATCTGCTCCAGTCAAAACCTGAGCACATGGCTTCTGTGTATGATATTAGTCAGTCATTGGCTACTATGTTCGCAGATAACAGCCAGTCCACAAGGCAAGAAGCTCTTTGAACTATAATCAACACCAAGATGACTGAGGGATCATCAGTTAAAGAGCACATGCTCAAGATGATTGCTGCTTTCGAGTAAGTGAAAATCTTATGGGCTATTATTGACCCCGAGAGCCAAGTGGATATGGTTCTCGAGTCTCTACCAGGTTCCTTTACGCAGTTCAAGTTGAACTACAACATGAACAAGTTAAACATGAGTTTGACTGAGTTAATGAAGGAATTTCAGATGGCAAAGAAGGTCATAAAGCCTCAATCAAAGGCTATGATTGCTAAGGCTTCTTCTTCAAGAACAAGGCCCAAGCCTAGAAAGTTCAAAAGGAAGAAAGGAAACGCAGTGGCCCAGCCCAATACTCAGCCTAAAGATAAACCAAAGGGCAAATGCTTGAAATATGGGAAGAAGGGACACTGGAAAAAGGAGTGTCCAGATCTTCAAGTCAAGAAAAACTCTATAGGTAATGTTTTCTATCTAGAGTCCATATCAATGGTTGGATCAACTTCCGCTTGGATTGTTGATTCAGGAGCCACTAATCACATCTGTAACTCCTTGTAGGGGTTTAGAAAGATTAAAAGACTCAAGAAGGCGAGCAGGGGCTACGCATGGGAAATGGAACACAAGTCTGGGCCCTTGCAGTGGGAGAGTTAGATCTTATTTTTTATTGTAATAGAATAGTGGTTTTAAAAGATATTTTATATGTACCTGAGTTTCGTCAGAATTTGACTTCAGTTGCAAAATTAATAAATCAAGGATATTCTGTTTCTTTCCATTCTGGTATTTACTCAATAGAAATGGAGAAATTTTATGTCCATGGCATATGTATGGAAATCTATTCTTCTTAAACCCTATTAACAATCAATCAAATAACGCTTAATCTGAACATTTAACTAAAAAGAGAAAGACCAATGTCAATGACTCATACCTTTGACATCTAAGATTGGATTATATCAACTCAATCAAGATTCAGAGGCTAATCTATTATGAACCTTTGGGCTTATTAAGACTGAAAAATTAGCCTCAATGTGAATCCTGTCTGATAGGAAAGATGACTAAAAGGTCATTTACCCCAAAGGTAAATAGAGCCAAGGAGGTATTGAGTCTTGTTTACACTGATATGTGTGGTCCCTTATCTACACCAGCTAGAGGAGGTTTTGAGTACTTTATCACTTTCACGGATGATTGTATAAGATTTGGTTATATTTACCTGATGAGGCGCAAGTCTAACTCTTTTGATAAATTCAAGAAGTTTAAGGCTAAAGTGCAGCATCGGACAGGTAAATTAATCAAGACCTTATGATCGGATCGTGGTGGAGAGTACCACCTTAGTGAATTCAAGGACTACATGGTGCATCATGGAATAGTATCCTAACTCTATGTGCCGGAGACACCACAGCAGAATGGAGTAGCTGAGAGAAGCAGCAGGATATTGGAAATGGTCCAAAGCATGATGTCTCATGCTACTCTTCCAGTGTCTTTTTTGGGATATGACTTGGAAACAGCGGCATATATTTCGAACTTGGTGCCTTCCAAGTCAGTACATAGGATTCCCTATAAAATGTGGACTGTCGTAAGCCAAGTCTGAATCATCTCATGATATAGGGTTGTCCAACTTATGTACTGGTCAAGGGAGACAAGTTAGAACCAAGATCAGAATTATGCTATTTTGTTAGGTATCTAAAAGGGACAAAGGGTGGTTACTTTTATCATCCTAAGGAGCAGAAAGTACTAATTAGTACAAATGCTAGATACTTTAAAGATGATTAAAGTACTTCCACGAAAGGTTCAACTAGGTTGAAACTTGAGGAGAGGTTATCTACGGAATCAACTTCTTCTAACCCGATTGTGGAACAAGAAGAGGCACAACCTCAAGAGCCTATACAAATAGAGCTTCATTGTAGTGGAAGAGTGTCTAGGGTTCCGAAGAGATGGGCTGGAGAAGCTTTTGAGCTGTTCTCCAACCATCAGGAACAAGACCCCACTAGATATGAGGAGGCTATTACTGATGCCAATGCAAATCTATGGCATGAATCAATGAAAGCCGAGATTGAGTCTATGTACTTCAATCAGGTTTGGGATCTTATAGCTTCACCTGAAGGGATAAAACCCATTCAGTGTAAGTGGGAATACAAGAGGAATAGGGGAATAGATGGGAAGATGGAAACCTTCAAAGCTAGGCATGGGTATACTCAGAAAGAGGGGATCGATTATGAGGAAACCTTTTCCTCAGTAGCCATTCTTAAATCCATCCGTATCCTCCTTGCCATTGCATGTCATTATGACTACGAGGTAGGACAAATGGATGTCAAGACAGCATTTTTAAATGGCCATCTTTGCGAAAACATCTATATGTCCTAATCCGAAGGCTTTATTGCTGAAGGCAAAGAATATATGGTTTACAAGCTTAAGAAGTTCATTTATGGGCTTAAGCAGGCATCAAGAGCATAGAATAGTCATTTTGTTGAGACTGCAAAGTCTTATAGTTTTATTCAAAACGAGGATGAACCATGCATGTATAGGAAACTTGAAGGCATTAATGTGGTTTTTCTTATCTTGTATGTGGATGACATTCTACTCATTGGAAATGATATAGGGTCATTATCATCTATAAAGGTTTGGTTGTCTAGTCAATTCAGTATGAAAGACTTGAGAGAAGCCAGTTACATTCTCGGGATTCGGCTTCTTAGAAATAGAAAATAGAGAATGTTAAGATTATCCTGAGTGGCCTACATTGACAAGATGCTAGTCAAGTACAACATGAACTTATGCAACGGAGCTCTAATCCCCTGCAGACATGGGTTGTCATTTTCTTCAAGGGACTATCCTAAGTCTTAAGAAGAAAAGAACAGAATGAGTAGGATTCACTACGCTTCGGCTGTGGGAAGTCTCATGTACGCCATGCTGTGTACTAGGCCAGATATTTGCTTTGCTGTAGGCCTTGTTAGCAGATATTAGTCAAACCCTGGGGAGGTTCATTGGCAAGCTGTAAAGCATATTCTCAAGTACCTCAAGGGAACAAGAGATTATATGCTAGTTTACAGAACTGATGACTTAGTTCCTACAAGATATATAGATTCAGACTTCCAGGCGTATAAGGATGAGAGAAAATCCACTACTGGATATGTCTTCACCTTGTCTGGAGGAGCAATTTCATAGAGGAGTATCAAGCAATCTTGCATTGCTGACTCAACCATGGAAGCTAAGTATGTTGCAGCTTCGGAGGCATCCAAGGAAGCAATCTGGCTCCGAAAGTTTCTTTTAGAACTTGGAGTCGTGCCACACATGGATAAGCGGATTGTGATGTATTGCGACAACACTAGAGCAGTATCGCAATCCATGGAACCACGGAACTGCAAGAAGGCGAAGCACATTGAGAGGAAGTACCACCTAATTTAGGATTTCATCTAGAGATAGGAAGTCATGGTGGAATAGATTGCCTCAGAAAATAATCTAGCAGATCCATTCACCAAGCCTTTGGCTGAGAGAGTCTTCAAGAGACACTTAGATTCCACAGAGGTGGGCACCTACGGACTTACCTAGTCTTAGAATGCATGTGGGAGATTGTTGGAGAGTATGCCCTCTTAGACTAGGTTTTTGATGTAAATATCGAATATTTTAATAAAAAAATTTATTTTCAGAAATCGTTTGTGAATTTACTATTTATTTGTGCACAATTTCATTTGCAAAAGACCCATTATATTTAAATAAGTGATCTATGTGAATGGTGATCTTTCACAGGAAGGTATGGATCTCGGGTTGTATAACACATAAACATTTGTGCTTAACCGATTGATGAGAATGGGAATCTAATCATGTTTAGGTTATTATGTTATGAATTCCAAATTGGGAATGGCTTACTTTTAGCTAGTAAGTAGTCCACTCATTTCATGACATAAGTATTTCAAATACGTAGAACAGGACCTGTAGTAGTAGTTTCTAAAAGTACTATATAGTAGAAAACTAGACTACTACCGCTATAGCATGGACTAGTAAGTACTCTGTGACTTTAGTATGAGTTGCTGGTCTAACGAAGCTGGAAGCATATACTTTGATATGCTATTGTTGACGTTTTATTGTAGAATCAATATACTTGTTTATTTGGTATGTGTAACTAGTTAGTTAAAACAAACTTATACAAGATAGTTTCTACACAATATTACCCCTTGTGGTTGTCTAAATGATCTAAAATGTCCAGGGCCTTAAGAAACATAACTTGGATGTTTACTTTAGGGTAGCTCCATTGGAAAGTGGAAACACTCTAGAAAGTCGTAGATCATTGGACTAGAAGCCTAAGGATGGTAGATGTCATTTAGAGAAGTGCTGGTACACTTCTTCCTCTCTAAATGCACGACGATGTGTAGAGAGGTATTTTAGTCATTTCACCTGTAGGTCGTAGACTTTGCTAACACATCATTATCCTTGGGGTCAATATTTCCTTATGGTGATATTAGAAAATATTTAAAATGTAAAATATAGCTATTTATATAGTAGGGGTATTTTGGTTATTTCAGTAGCTAATGCTATGTGTCTTTTTTGTCCTTGAAATAGCCCATAAGTCCTAATTATTTTTGGGTTGAGGAATTGGTCTCGGTTAAAGATTATTTTATTTTATTCAAGATGCCTAATTTATCATTGGACTAGAATAAGAATAAATAAAAATAAATTGAGAAAAATTTAATATTTGGTTTAATTGGTTAATTAATTATTCAGGGCTAAGGTCCAGTTTGAATAGTTAGAAAATTAACCTAGGCTTAAACTAGATGGGAATAAGCTTATTTAATTATTTATTGGATTATTTATATAAGCCCATGAAATAAATAATTGTGGTTTAATTAATTTTTATTCATTTGGGTTCATTAATTATTTATTGGGTTATTTTTACAAGCCCAGAAAATAAATAATTAATGTTTATTATTTTGGGCTTTTTGGGTTTAAGAAAAATAATAAATATTATTTTGGTCCAATAGCCTAGACCATAGGGTCCAAACATACTCTATTAATAATATCTGGATGTTTGAAATATCATATCTCGGGGGATATTGTTATAAGATATCAGAGAACTAGTTTTTTGGCTTAAGAACTCACGCCTCTTTGTGAAAAAAAAAAAAAAAACTGATTTTTCCCAAGCTCTCTCTCTCTCTTGACTCTCTCTTCCTCTTGCCATTGTTCTTGATATTGCTAATCAAATAGAAAAGAATCAAGAACATTGAGACTACTCCTCCTCACCCTTTGTTTCACCAACAAGGATTGAGGCAGTGGAATATTTTGAAATCCGGAAAGCTTGACGTTCATGCAAACGAGACGAAGTAGGAGGTTAGCGGGATTTCAACTGGAAGCTTCATCAAGCGGACAAGAAGGGGCTGTCCCTGTGGTTCAATCCATTCTTCCACAGCCTAAGAGGTTTAAGGCATGCAGAGGTATGGTCTAAATGCTTCCATGTTGTTGTTGTCCTTCGGTTTTTTTGCCTCAGTTTTTTGTTTTTTTGTTTTTTTTTTGTTTCCCAGAAGCATGCTCCTCTATTTTCTTTCAAACCAACACAAATCCTATCACCTAAGTTTTATTTTTAATTACCCTAATCCATTTTGAATTTTGTTCTTACATACCATAAAGCTATGAATGTTGTCTTAGGGAAGAAACAATGTTAATGAATTAACCATGTGATCTTGTCTAAAAAAATAAATTAATTCAAAAAGAGTTTGGTTCTCTATCATTTTAGCAAACTGTGTTCTAACCTATTTAAATTTAAAATACTCCTATTTCTTTAATTCTCCTAATTTCTTTGTAAAATATCTTGGAATAATCTTGGACTTGAATTTTGAAAGAAAAATTCCAGCTCTTGGGATAGGAAATGACCGAAATTTATGAAGGAAAATAGGTAGGTTGTTTTCAATTAAATTACCATAGCTTTTCTTCAAAGAACTATATTTTTTCTTGTTCTTGTTTTGGTTCAAATCTAGAAAATTTTCTAGCAATTCTCCTTGGCTGGATTTCCAAAAATTCAGCAGCATTTGCCTATTTAATTCTTGCTAAAAACCAACCAATTTCTGTAAATAAGAAGCTGAAAATGCCTTTGAATTTCATAGCTTGTGTAGCCTTACCAAACCAGAAATTTTCTAGCAAGCTACCAAGAGTTAGTCATGGAGATTGAGCAATCAACCCATGCATAAGAACACCTGACACATTCCCCCTTCTTCTTCGAGATGGTGGCGGGAAAACCACCATTAATGGACATTCAAACACACCTAAGTTTCAAATGCAAATCCATTTCAAAATGGTTCAAAATTCTGCTCACAAATCCTTCCATATCCTAAGAATTCATGTAGCTAAATCCCAAAAATTTTCCATCTTGCGTAGCAAAGTCAAGAACCAATTTCTTCCTCAAATCTCTTCAACATTTTGGCCCCATTGGAGCCATGGATTGAACATCTTGTCTTCTCCATCTACCATGGACACTGGAGCTCCATTAACATACCTCAAACCACTCCACACTTCACTCCATTCAAAACTTTTCAAACATGAAAATTAATTTCCTATTTTTACTCCCTTATACTCTCACCTAGCTAGGTGAACAAACAAGATTTTCCCCCTTTCATGTACAGCCATTTTCGGCCAGCATTAAAGCTAAAATAATCTTCCATTTCACAACCAATACAAAGCTAGACTAGCCACCCACCAGTGAAGGACTAGAAACCTTCAAAAAGAAAACACAATTAATAAATCTTCTACCTCAAATAGCTCCACATTTTCCTCTTTTTGAAATTCAAACTAGCCAACTCTTTCTCTCTATTCCTCTAGGATAACTGAAACTCCACCCCTAGCAAGGCCATTCGACCATCACACACAAAGTATGTTCTCTCAATTTTCTCTTGTGGTCTCAAGAACACCAAGAACAAACACTAACTTTCTTCAACCTTCAATCACCTCTATTCATCTCAAATCACTCCAAAAACTCTCAAATCAACTAGGATTCAACCTATATTCATCTATAGGACACTCCATAACACTAAAACGACTAAAGTTGATATTCTATTTGGATCAAACATGCTTTTGGTTCAAGAACAAGAAGAACATCAAGAAAGTAAATTCAATCACCTAAATTCTTCTTCATTTCTTCATCACCATTTTGTCATCGTCTTAATCACACACACACACACACACACAAACTCTCTCTCTCTCTCTCTCTCTCTCTCTCTCTCTCTCTCTTGGCTGAACCATTGGTGGCCATTCTTGAACAAAATTTAATCAAGAAAGGACTCCTCAAACACTCAAGGACCTTCATTGGACAAAACAACATCTTCAACTCCAATGATCATCAAAAAGTAATTTCTTTCATGACCTTCTTCTTAGATTAATCTAGCTCAAGGCTTTGACATGATGGAATTAATAGGTTCATCAAATAATGTTAGGTTGGAGATATGTATGTGGGTGAAGAGAATAAATTTAAGGTAAGAAAATTCAAATGAATATTGAGACTTATGAATTATAGATTATGCTTTAGGGCTATTATATGCCCTAGTAAGGCTTCAGTCATTTTGATTAAAGGCTTTGTGTCCCTAATAAGGTTGTTGTGATGAATGATGGTCATTATACCACCATTGTTTGATTATGTTCTCACGATGTTATTTTTGTCAACAAATCCCTAGATAATCTTATTGATTAGTTACTATCACCATTGTTGTGATAAATATTATTACCAGTCTATTTTTGGGCAAATCAATATGTTATTCATTGGATATATGTGTGTATGAATATATATAAATTGTGTACAAGTAAATACACTATGGTCATTACAAATTATTAGTAGAGCTACTTTTACTACTAATATTATTATTGTTATTATTATTATTGTTATTATTGTTGTTGTTGTTATTGTTATCAAAATTATTAGTATCATTATTTAATTTAATTTATTAATTTCGGTAAGCATCAATATTTTTGGAAGTAATATCTACTTAAGATATTATTATTTTATCAGATAAACAAATAGAGATATTTTCATTAAGCATTATTAATATAAATAATAATATATGGGAATTAATTAATATATTAACAATATCTTTTAAATTCATATTATTTGTTATTCTTACTAACATTTTTTTTCTAAACTTATTATTATTAATTAAGTAATTATGAATATTAATTAGCATGAATATATTTTATTATTTATTATTAGCGTTATTTATTATTCATATCATTTGTTGTTTATTATTAGTGTTATTTATTATTTGTTAATAATATTATTTATTATTTGTTAGCAATATTATTTACTATTTATTATTAATAGTACTTATTATTTATTACTAATTTTATTTATTATTAATATTAGTTATTATTATTTGTTAATAAATAAATATTGTTATAACTTGTTATTTATCATTTATAACACCAATTTTATTTTGACTTATCAAATTAATCTTATTCTATAAAATACTCTATCAATTAATGTTAAAGCTTAAGGCCTTGTTGTTATAACTTGATGTTGTTATAACTAGTTTAGCTTAAGTATGTTAAGTTGAGAGTTATTTATATAAGCAAATGTTATTTGGATATTGGGAATTATACCCTGTATTTATCCCAGGTGGGGCTAGTTTGCTTTGAACTAACATGGAAGGCTATTATATCAAAGAAAAGAAAGAGATTAGGCAAGTCCTTGCATAAGGCTGTTTGAAGATCAAAATCACCTCTGCAAGTCAAATCATGATGTTTACGTGGAAATGTTCTATGGATGCAATTATGGACAATTTTCCTTTTCTTTTCCAGTCAATCAAACAATTCTAAGTTGAACAAGAAATTTTATACAAAATGCTAAACTTTTTCGAAAAACTAACTTTGACAAGAATATTGGAAACCATAATTGCTATTTCAAAGAAAACACAATGGATGGTTCTTCTTTTCCCAAAAGGGACAAATATAACGTTGAGTACACAATAAGGATAGACTACTAGGACTAGTCTTGAAGGGCTAGGATAAGTCTCTCTGTAGGAGGCCACCTCTGAGGGATAAGTCCTTTTCGAATAAGATGACAGTCCTGTGGATCATATCGGTCTGAGCTAGCAAGTATAGTCAAGAGGAATGTATATTTTCAGAATGGACAAATGGTAAGTTTGGCTATAGAGATAGAAGAGTATCTCACTCGGTGGACTATACACCTATCTTGTTTTAGAATGCACAAAGTGTGGCATCCAGAACATTCTTTTGTCATGGTGCACAAAGTGTGGTGCTATAGCTATTTCTATTGAATGGTTGCTTTTATTTTACATAACGTATGGCATTTGAAAGTCAAACACCACTCCTCACATTGTGAAATTTATTTGAGACTTGCTAATACTTTACTTTTATAAAATTTTCTCAACTTACATACATGAAATGTTTTGCCTAAAACACCCTTAGCACACATGACCTTACTGAGATTTATGTCTCACCATCTTTTTATGGAATTCTTTTAGGTTGATCCTACTATGAAGGTTATTGATTAAAGATTGCCTTTCTTTGAAGACTTATTTTGAATGCATTTCATTTTTGAGAGGCTCTTGCAGATATTTCTTTATTTTGAATCTTGTTCATGTATTGTTTTAAGTTGTAAAAAGTTTAAATTTAGGTCATTCTTTCATTCCTTTTGTGAGTCCTAGTTATAAAGAACCATTGTCCTAAGGATGGGTGATGCGTATTTATTTGGGTATAAAAATCATATAAAAACTAAGCACGTTCCCAATTAAATTTACATTAAAATGTTAACCACAAATTATTCATCTGTGCAAGCGTACTCATCATTAACATAGCATAGGGTTCAAATGAGTGTCGATCCTCAAGGAACAAGTATGTATTAATCCCTCTTCTTTCATTGTTTAACTGACTCAATTAAGTGAAAAGCAAAATAAAACCAAAGAAAATAAAGATATATACATGTCAAGAATGAAGATGTATGCAACTTAAACCATTATTTTGACAATCATGATCTTAAAGTACCTAATCATTATCATAACTAATTATTCTCTTAGCATCATGAAGGATTAAGATAGATTCACTTCTTTTTCAATACATGAAATCACTATCTTCTAGATAAATTAGAATCACTTGGTCTCGTCTCAACTAATTCACCTAAAAGATGTATTAAACACAATCCTTGATTAAATTCCCTTGGTCTTGGTGAATTTAAAACATGAAATTAACCAATGAATCCTTGGTCTCGGCAAACATCAATTAACCTTTAATTACCTAGTCCTCATCAATTAACCCCTTTGGTCTCGACGAGTTAAGAGATAACAAATATGAAATTAATAAATTGAAACCACCGTTAACCCCTTTGGTCTCAGCGAGTTAATGGAAAAAAACAATCAATTAATCTCGTAATAAGATCAAATAATTAAATACCAAGAAAAAGAATCAATTAATCAAAAGATCAAATAACTCTAAATATCATGAACATCCGAAACAACGTTGAATTACAATAAAACAACTAACATATCATTGTTCAAGAAAAAGAAAACAAAGTAAAAGAAAGCACTTATAGAAAAGCCTCATTCTTCTTCCTTTGAAGACCTTCTTGCACAATCCTCCGTGAATTGAAGAATTCCTTCTTTGATTTGAGTGATTTTCTATGATAATCAATGAATTCCCTGTAGGATTTCTATCATGCATAATCAGATTAAGCACAACAGAAAACAACAAGAAATCCAAGCCATGGATCACGGGTTTGCAATAGAAACGGGAAAAAGGAGAAGATTGCGTTTATTACCTCGTGAAGCCGGAATTCAAAATTTTCAGAAATAAGAACTCATGCGCGATCCAGATTATCCAAAACCGTTCACTGCAGTTCAACTGAAGTCCAAGAAAGAACTCCCTCTAATGATAATCCACACAAGGTTGAATGCTCACAATCTCACAATTCTATGCTAGTAGAATTCGGGAGGCTAGGGTTTTGATCAAAAAGAGAGACGGCTAGGGTTTGATCAAGAGAGAGGCAGAGAAACGATTTCTCTGTTATTGCGTGAATAGTCTGTCTCAAACCCTAAGGAAACCATTTCCTTATATTTATAGATTTATAATTACCATAAATTACAACTTAGTCCTTCAACGTCCAATTGTCAACAAATTGGTCCTTGAAGTTTACTTAATTACAATTAGGTCTCATGAATTATAACAAACTTATAATTCACCTATAAATATATTCCCTTCTCTTAATTAACCCCACAATATTATCAAATAATATATTTGAGCATTCAAACCTTTATTGTGTGTGACTCATTAGGTTTCCTGGTCTTATTGGTAGCATGATATGAATTAATTCTAACAATATTAGAATTAATAATCCTTAATAAAATAAAGGATTAAATTTATTAATTCTCTAATTAATAAATTCATATTTAGCATATCAAGAGCGACATCTAGCAATGACTCTTGACCACCCAAAAGTCCAGAAAGTCAAGTGGCTTGACATGAACCTTTCAATAGCAAATTATCAGTGAAACAAACTCCTTTCAACATACAATATCTCATTCGGTCTAGAGCATGGAATTAGTGCCAACTCCCTCCAGAATATTATTAATTCTGGCCCGAATATTTTAGTACTTGTTCAAGAAATCCATTACTCGATATGTGTATCAATTGGAACCATTTGCATCACATAGTCACCTTGGCCAAGGACTTCATGAGTAATGATTTCTACAAGTGGCCTTGAGATATACTCTCCTACTATTAGGAGTGGTGAATCCTTTATTGACCCTCTCAACTACTTTCATTTACTTTACATTGTACCCAATATCCATCCCATAGGCGGTCCTAGATAAGACTCCAAAGATTAGAATCAAAGTACAACGCTCGATAAACAAAGTACCTTTCAGATCTCAAGTCTAAGGATACTTGCACACTTGCTATAATGAGATTCTATCACTGGCACTAAATAGTTATCCAAGTGATTATCTCATAGCTAGGTCATCCAATGAACTTGTTTCAAAACAAGCATCCACACGTTAATCCTGAGTATCCCAATACCCACGGATATGAGAACCACCGCTTGATCTAATCAAGAGATATAACATGTGCCAGTCTTGGCGTATTAATAATGTCCCATCTTATTAATACTATGACTGGGGATTATTTAAGTACAACCACTGCATAGTGTAGTAGGAATCTCACATCATGATCTCTATCATGATTTCCTTAACACTGTGTTGTACTAGGGACTTTATCTAACGGTTTGTACACATATTTAGATATAACAATCAAACTAAAAGATAAAGAATGCCTCTTATTAATTTAATATGCAATATATATGGTACAAGTGATTGCCTCTAGGGCACAACACTAACATTCCCTCCTTTTCCCTTGTGTTTTTTTATCTATTTATAAGCTTCGAATGTGCCTAAACTCGTTGGTGTAATGTTCTGGGCCGAGTAGAAGTTGGAAAGTACTAAAACTCCACATATTAACAAAAACCACGTAGAAAGATCATAGCTCCGCCATTCCCTTAGAGCATAGCCAGTGCTGTCTTGGCTCTCAAAGCCGGCGCCAGTTCAGTTTTAGTTCTCTACTCGTTCACTGATTTTTTCCTAAATTCCGCACAACGTATTTCAGAATGCAGCTGGCGCGTCCTTGGCTATTGGAGCCGGCACTGGTTCCATTCTATTTCGCTCTGTTTCACCAAGGGATAACCAATGCCATTAGACCAAAAGTATAAAGGAGAAGAGATAAGAAAAAAAATAATACCATGACGGAGTCGCTCCAATTTTCCAAAAATTGTGCTCAAAATAAAATTGATAAAAACTTGTACAAAGTATATCTCTAAACCCCTCCCTTACATTTAAATTGGACAATGTCCTCTTTGGCAACAAATAAACAGAAGAGAGCATCTCCAATGGAACCAGAAATAATAAAGGGAGAAAGTTTAATTAATACTTCCTAAGTGTAATAATGCTCCAATAGATATCTAAACTTGAGGTAAAGAGAAAAGCTTGTCCAAGAGGACTTTATTCCTATAAAACAAATCACAAATAAAAGCACAAGAAAAGTAATAATAAAATAAAAAACATACCTAAATAAAAGAAAACAAGCTAAAGAAAAAAACTAAAATAAAAATAAAACAAAAACATTTCACACTCATTATGCTTCCTCATCAAATCTTTTGAAAAGACATTAAAGCTCAAAATAAAAGGTAGGCATGATTAATGTAGAATGACGAGAGGTTTTTAAGAAATAAAAGGTTTATGAAAATAATTTTTCTCACTAAAGCAAAACACCTAAACCTCTTTCTCTAATATTTCTTTAGATACACAAATATTTTTGAGAACATATAAGTGCACATGAATTCTAAAGAATGCATCAAGCTTGAAATCACCGATAAACCCTGTAAAAGAATTTTTACAATTTAAAGTACCCCTTTAAACTTAGTGTTTGAGTTCTTAAAGATGGGATTGGGAAATCCTTACTTTTCAATGCTTCTACAAATACCAAGTTACCTTCTCGAGATTAGGGTGAATGGTAGAATTTGTTAACATCCTCAAAGGGTTTCTTAGAATGAATGATAAATCCAACTTTTTGAGGCATGTTAAACTCCATACATCATCATTGTAACCATTGTTCTCCAAGAAGTGAGAGGAACCTAAGAAATCATGTGACACAGAAATATTAGAATTTTGAGCACATAGAGTAGAATTAAATACCTCTCTTGCCACATCATGCAATTGTCCCTCATAACCGCTATTTTTGTTCCATGGTCCACTGTATGGGGTAGCATGAACTAATGAGTCTCCTCAATAATCTGAACTAATTGTTTCCTTTGATCGCCCAATTGTTGCAAAGCTTCTTTATGCCACTGAACAGATGAATTTGTTTTTGCAACGAAAGAATTCACTAATGCTTCTAATGACGTCTCAATAAAAACATTAAGGTTAGCTTGTAATTTTGCCAATCTATCATCAATACACTAATGTTTTTTTTTTTAAAAATGATGAACATGTAGCAATGATGAATACTGCAATTTAATTCATGAAGAAAGAAATAAAAAGTGAAACAAAATGAAATCTACTATATCGCCTTCAGGTCATTGGATCATGTACCAATGCAAACACCTAGCAAAGACAAGACGCATGGTAGATAACAGAATTCATGATTACAACATAAAATTACAAGGTTACAAGGTTAGTTAACAGAACATAGTCAAAGTTAGTAAGTTAGGTTACAAGGGTATACACACATACAAAAAATACAAAAGATAGCACCTATTTGTAGAAAGAACAAGTATACATATTTACATATTTACATGGTTAAATTAACAAAATCCAAGCTTTCATGATATTGTTCCCCAATAGCGGCACCAAAAACTTGATGTTTTTGGCCTGAGGAAAGAATTATTAAACTAATAAAAACAGATTTATCCCCGAAAACGGTGCCAAAAACATGATGCGTATGTATGTGGGTATAAAATCATATAAAAACTAAGCACATTCCCAATCCCGTTTACATTAAAACGTTAACCCCAAATTACACATATAAGCAGGCGTACTCATCATTAATATAACATAGGGTTCAAGTGAGTGTCGATCCTCAAAGAACAAATATGCATTAATCCCTCTTCTTTCATTGTTTAACCGACTCAATAAAGTGAAAAGCAAAATAAAACCAAAGAAAATAAAAATATATACATGTCAAGGTTGGAGAAGTATGGAACTAAAACCATTATTTTGACAATCATGATTTTAAAGTACCCAATCATTATCATAACTAATTATTCTCTTAGCATCATGAAGGAATAAGATAGATTCATTTCTTTTTCAATCCATGAAATCACTACCTTTTAGACAAATTAGAATACTTGGTCTCGTCTCAACTAATTCACCCAAAAGATGCATTAAACGCAATCCTTGGTTAAATTCCCTTGGTCTCGGCGAATTTAAAACATGAAATTAACCAATGAATATTGGTCTCGGTAAACATCAATTAACCTTTAATTACCTAGTCCTCATCAATTAACCCCCTTGGGCTTGGCGAGTGAAGAGACAACAAATATGAAATTAATAAATTGAAACCACCATTAACCCCTTTAGTCTCACTGAGTTAATGGAAAGAACCAATCAATTAATCTCGTAATAAGCTTAAGTAATTAAATACCAAGAAAAAGAATCAATTAATCAAAAGATCAAATAACTCTAAATATCATGAATATCTAAAACAACGTTGAATTACAATAAAAACAATTAACATATCATTGTTAGAGAAATAGAAAAAAAAAAAGCACTCATAGACAAGCCTCCTTCTACTTTCTTTGAAGACCTTCTTGTACAATCCTCCTTGAATTGAAGAATTCCTCCTTTGATTTGAGTGGTTTTGTGTAATAATCAATGAATTCTCTCATTTTCCTTTGTGTTTTTCATCCATTTTTAGGCTTGAAAGGTGCCTAAACTCGTTGGTGCAATGTTTTGGGCCGAGTAGAAGTAGGACAGTACTAAAACTCTATAGATTATCAAAAATCACGTAGAAAAATCACAATTCTGCCATTACCACAGGGCACAGCTGGCGCCACCTTAGCTCTCAGAGCCGCCGCAGGTTCAGTTTTGGTTTTCTACTCGTTCGCCGATTTTTTTTTCGAATTCTGCACAATGTATTCCAGAATGCATCCAGCGCCGCCATGGCTTCTGGAGATGGCATTGGTTCCATTCTATTTTGCTCTGTTTCACCAATTTTTTCTTGCCTCAAAATTCATGTCAACAGTGCATGGTCGGCGCTTGTTCCTCTATCCTGGCCGGCGCCACCTCTATTCTGTTTTGCGACATTGTTGCTTCATTTTACCCCAAAAATCAGTAGTAATGAACAAAATACCTTTCCAAGTGTAAAATCTCAAATATGATGAAATATGACTAATTATTGAACAAAATGTATCTCAAAAAAAGCCTCAAATAACTTAGAAAAATACGACTAATTTAGCCCCTATCAATGGGGCAACATCCCCAGCCCTAATAGGGTACGTAGGTAGTAGGGTGTTACACTTACTATGCCAATTCATCTAGAAGTGATAAAATCCCTATCTCTAAGCAATTTCATAAACATTTGCTTATTAGTCCTAATCCACAATTTCTCTCTGGGATTAATTTAAGATGGCAAATGTAAGTTAGTCAAGAGGGTGTTCCAACCTTAATCCCATCTCTTGAAATTATTAGGGTAGAACAAATAATTGAAAAGAGTCAACTAAAACCCAATCAACCAAAATAACATAATGAATACAAATAACTAAATACCAGAGAGATAAAATCATAGATCCAAGAAAAATACATTAACTCACAACATATGAGAGATGCTAAATTAGTCATATTTTTCCTAGTTATTTGAGGCTATTTTATGATACATTTTGTGAAATAACTAGTCATATTCCTTCCTATTTGATATTTCCCTTATAAAAAAATACCTTTTTGTAATTTTATGCAAAAATAAGCAAAAATTAGAGCTAATTGTGTGATTTTCCAGAACAGAGGTGGCGCCAGCCCGAGAAGGACACCCGGCATCGATTAGCTCTGGATGCACAAAAGAAATTGAAGGAATAGAGGACAAATTGCAAGTGAAATTGGAAATTAAAGAAGGCAGCTTCATAGCTCACAAAGGGAGAACAAAGAACAAAAGCAAAGAAAAAAGGAAGCAAGCCGACAGACAGCAAGAGAAGAAAGAAGTAAAATCGGTAGGGCAGGGAGCTTGTAATGTAAAGTCAACAATGTCAGGCGGTTGGCTTAAATTGAGCCGGAGCAACATAGAAGGAAAAAAAAAGATAGATTTCGGTCAGTATGGACAAAAGGAAAAGTCAACAAAGGCTGCTACAAAAGAAGTAATTTAGTGGCTCAATCAAGCGAATGCAAAATAGAAAGCAAACAATTTCAGGGGCTTGGTTAGTGGCTAATGAAGCCGGCGCAATAATATAAACAAGGCAGCAGCAATTTAGCTGGACAATTCCATTCTGCTACTTGGACAGTAATGAAAAATGGCAGTCTTTTGCACAGCTAAATAGGAAGCCAACTTCAACAAATTTAATAACAGCAGAATTGTAATTTCAGCACAAGACGACAAAAGCCAAAAGAAAGAATCTAATTTAAGTCCAAATTGAATTGAAGTTCAATTGATCAAAAGTCAACGGCGGTGGACCATTAATTTTTCTTAGGGTTTTATTTTAGCAATTTCTATTCCTTTTTTGTTTTAGTTTATTTAGGTTATTACTTCTTCTTTACTTAGAATTCTTTTATGAACTTTGTAAGCCTATAAATAAAGGCCAATTTACCCTAGGAAAGAGGGGTGCGCAATGTAGGGACTTAGATTTATTTTAGAGTGCAGCACCAATATCTTCTTGAGAAGAATTCATTCAAATCAAGAAGGATTGTACAAGAAGGTCCTCAGAGGAAGAAGAAGGAGGCTTGTCTATAAGTGCTTTCTTTTACTTTGTTTCCTTTTTCTTGAACAATGATATGTTAATTGTTTAATTGTAATTTGATGTTGTTTTAGGTATTCATGATATTTAGAGTACTTGATCTTTTGATTAATTGATTGTTTTTCTTGATATTTACTTACTTGTGCTTATTAAGGGATTAATTAGTTGGTTCTTTCTATTAACTCACTGAGACCAAGGGAGCTAATTGATAAGGACTAGGTAATTAAAGGTTAATTGATGTTTGTCGGGACCAAGGATTCATTGGTTAATTTCATGTTTCAAATTCGCCGAGCCAAGGAAATTTAATCAATGATTGTGTTTAATGCATCTTTTGGGTGAATTAGTTAAGACGAGACCAAGTGATTCTAATTTGTCTAGAAGGTAGTGATTTCATGGATTGAAAAAGAAGTGAATCGATCTTAATCTTTTATGATGCCAAGAGAATAATTAGTTATGATAATGATTAGGTACTTTGAGATCATATTTATCTAAACAATGGCTTGAGTTACATACTTCTCCATACTTGACATGTATATATTTTTATTTTTATTTTATTTTGTTTTATTTTATTTTTTTTTCACATTATCGAGTTGGTTAAACAATAAAAGAGAAGTGATTAATGCATACTTGTTCCTTGAAGATCGACACTCGTTTAAACTCTATGCTATGTTAATAATGAGTACGCTTGCTCATATGTGTAATTTGGGGTTAATGTTTTAATGTAAACTTGATTGGAAATATGCTTTGTTTTTCTATGATTTTTATACCCAAATCTATACGCATTAGCATAAAATAGGATACAACCCTCTATTACAATTATAAATGAATATTTAGCCTAATATTGATAAAGTAAGATTTACAGGAGAGGGAAAAATATAACTCATAGAAAAATCATTTTCTTCCACTTCCTTGTGACATTCTTTGCAACCTCTCTTCTTCCTCTTCAAATATTCAAGCTTCTTCTCTTCTTCTTGCAAAAAACTTGCTTCCCAGGGTTTTTGAGAGAAGACCCATATCAAGAACAAAGTGTTTTAAGTATATAATAGCAAGGGTTTCGTGAGTTCTTCAAAATTGCATCAAATAGTGCATGTCTAAGGCTTGTGGGCAGCCCAAGGAACAGGAATTTCCCTTGGCTACCTTGTTTTTGGATAAATAGGTAGCCCAGGGAAGATCCCTGGGCGGTCTTGAAGGATATCAGGGAAAAGTAAATATGCAGCGGAAGATAGCAAATTAAAATTTTTTTCTGAGCCAAAGTGTAGGAATACTTACTTCTACGGCAATTAACTTTAATAACCGGTGTTGAATTCGGGTTCGATGGTACTTGTTGAATAGGAACGTCTACTTGATCTGCAGGGATACCAGCTAACTATCGGCTTAGTCAAATCAAGCACTTACCACGTTTGCAAGCTCTTGATCTTCCAGAGTATTCTCTAACCACTATTCACCTCTACCTGTGAAAGTAGAATTAGGGTGAATAAAATTGGAACAAAAATGGAAGAGCTAAATGCTAAGGAAAAACGAAGGAAAATTAAAATCTAAGAATAATGGTGGCTTCTTTTATTTATCCAAAAAAAAAAAAAAACGAGAAGAAAACTTTTCTGGAAACTAACAAAAAGTGAAGTCTTGTGGAATTTCGGTCAACTATATAAAACCCACGCAATTGCTATGTTTTATTTAGCAACAATAAAAGTCCACATTTTTTTTCTTTCCAAAATGGCCACCAAATTTCCTTTTCCTTTAATTTCCTATTTCTTTTTTTTTTCTTTTACATATGGCGGCTACATCAAAACGCTGCTTGGGCATGTGATATTAATCAGCCCAATGACTAATTAAATAGCTCCCTTATTAATTAATTAATCGACTTGGGCCCAATTAAAAAAAATTACCCAAGATAATTAATTAATAAACTAATCAATAAAATTTGATCTTTTATTAATTAATTAAACTACTTGGGCCCAATATAAAAGTACCAAACATAATTAATTAAATAAAATAACTAATTAATTTGGTCCAATTAATTATTCTAGCCCAAATAAATAAACAATTGGACTACTAGAATAATTCTTCCAATAATAACTTCATCCAATAAGCCCATATAGTAAATGTATTTACTAAGGTTGTTTGAGCTACTCTAGGGACCCAAAGACATTATTCTTGGCTATTAAAATGACCAAAATACCCCTGCTAACAAATAGCTGTATTTTAATTATTTTAAATATTCTATTGAAAAAATGAAAGTAGCTGAGATGCGTATGTTACGGTGGATGTGTGGATATACTAGGAAGGACAGAGTTAGAAATGAGATCATTAGGGAAAAGGTGTGTGTGGCATCTATTGAGGATAAGAGGAGAGAAAGTCGTCTGCGTTGGTTTGGACACGTTCAGAGAAGACCGAGGGATGCTCCTGTTAGGGCGATGGAGAGAGTGAGGCAGGATAGGTTAGACAGAGGGAAAGGTAGAGGTAGGTCTAAAATGACATGGATAGAGGTAATTAAGAGAGATATGTCTTTGTTAGATTTGGATGAAAGTATGGCGTTCGATAGAAGAAAGTGGCGAGAGAGGATTTATGTGGATGACCACACGTTGCCTGATGTTGGTTCATGTAGCCGACCCCAAGTTACTTGGGTTTAAGGCTTAGTTTGTTGTTTTTGTATTCTATTTATCACCATATGGAAATATTAACCACGAGAATAGTATTGCAACTGCAGTGTCTCCAATCTACAAGTGTAATGATGAAAATACCCCTCTATGTAACACCCGTCATTGAAATAGGAAAGTAGTACTAACACATTTCTTAATGACATCTACCATTCTTTGATAACTAGTCGATAATCTATGACTTCCAATATGTATCCACTTATCACAGGGAGCTACCCAAAAGTGTACATATTTAGTCACGTTTCCCAGGATCCTAGATTATTAGATTACCTCAGACAATCACAAAGGGGTGATTTCTTCATGTAATGAAGCATAGAAACTCTGTTGTATAATTCCGTCTTAATTAACTAGAGCCATACACCCGACGTACAAGGTTATTGGAATTGCTATAAGACTTCACCCAACATACATCAAAGTGTACAAAGTCTAGTTTCACTAGATTACCAACTTATACTCAAGTCCTACAATGCTCGTCCACGCAGTAACTACGATAAACCAATCTTTATTTATTTTAGTACTTTACTAAAGATTATTGTCGTGTGGTCTAGTTCTATATATTCTAATTACTCTTACACATTTTGATATGATCTTGGGGATGTTTTCTCAATGAATTTTGTGGCTTAATTTGGGCAAAATACAAGACCCAATTAAGAATTCAAAACAGTGGAATTTAGTGGATAAATGACACACCAAAATCAAATACTAGTGCCCTAAGCAAAAATAGAGAACATAGAACACTAGAAATGAGAATCAAATCATCAAAATCACAACCAAAGATCCCTAACTCAATAAGAAACCAAGAAAACTTTGAAAAAGATGATTTAGGCAACCAATTTTACCTCCAACAAGAACCTTAGACTATGTATAACCTAAGACCAAAATTAGCAAGGTAATTGATCTATCCTAAAAGAGTTTATAGACTCAGTACATAGGGAAGGACTAAAGCCTATGAATGGCCTCGATGTTCATGGGATTTACCCAAGAGGAATCACCTCTGAAAAGCTCTCAAAAGAGACTCCTTGATTTCTCATAATATTCAAAGTTGTTACATTAAACGTTATAATGCCATATACATAGGCAACTAAACCAAACTAAGATGAGATAAAATCTTAGCCATTCAAACCTTTACAAGGTCTAAAATATCCCTCTTACACAATAAAAGTCGTGGGAATTTAATTAAAACAACAGTAAAATAAAATAAGAAAAATTAGCAAAACTGGACTTTGCCCGAAGTGACCTGGCGTCAGGTTGGCTTGTTGGACCTGGTGTCGGGTGAGCACTGTTCTTCACCGCCGACATATTTTTTCTTGCCTTCAACATTTCTCTTATGCTACTTTGATCCTCCATACAAATTGTTGTTCAAGCCTTGATCTTTTTTGCCCTTCTTTGATCCTCAATCGCTTGACAACTTTCTTGATTCTTGATTTATCTTTTTTAAGGTCTTTTAAGCTTCCCTTTAGCACCCACTTCTTTACTATCTTCATATTCCTTGGCTTGGTGGCTTAAATCCTCCAATAAAAGCCTTCATAATTTAAATTCTTTTTTGGCACCATAGAATGTGGTTTGAATCTCCATCCCCTTACTTTAGCTTTAGCATATTTTTTGGATGGATTCCTATCATTTTCCCTTTCTTGAAGACTATTCATCCTCGAATTAACACTTGTGTATGATCTTAAACAAGAAATTTTTTTGTGAAGATAAAAATACATGTTTATGCTCTCCCACATAAAGCTTTTTTTCCCCTTCATCTTCACTTTTCTTATTTGTAGCCTCTTTCTCATTATTTTCACTCTTCAAGCACAAGACGGTCTCATTTGCTTTGTCTTCCTCCTCACCCTTTTTCTTTTTCTCTTCTTTTGCAACCTCTTGTTTGAATTTTCCATAAGCTCTTCTTATTTTCTCTTATGCTTTTACTTCATTCTCAACTCTTTTCTTTTGTTCTTCTGTTAGGGATATGCCCTAGAGTCAATTTGTACTTATACTATTGTCGTTATGTTTTATATAATAATATGCAGTTTTCCTTTCCATGAATAGTGCATTTTATTTTGTGGTCATCAAGTACGCGACTTGATAGTAAAACCCAGCAATGAATACAATAACTATTCTAAAACTATCCCTGATTGATTAGTATTATAGGAACAATAATAAATTAAGATTAGTATGTTTGTGACTTGATGGCTATGTTTTACTGGTCATGGATATTTGTGATATCAAGTCAAAAAAGAAATAAATGTTACAGAATATTGTATTGGATATGACACACTGTGAGAGTATTTTATGGAACATGTCATAAGTACTTTCTAGCCATAATGATATTAAAAGTCCTTCGACCTAAATTCATCATAGTTTCCTACTTGATAAGTTCTATACTTTGACGTTGTCTAAAGTTGTATTTAACCAGATAATAAATTAGACTACTGTTGGATATAGAATAAATCAAGGAGAGGAATATGATTGATAGTGAAGGAATTTGTCCCTCTCAATTATGGGAGAGATATCCATGGGCCCCTTGATAAGTTAGACTGTTAAAATGCATGGCCGTGCTCAAATATATCAATCTAAGATATTGATATCACTTGTTTGAATAGTCTACTATGAAATCAAGAAATAATTGATTAAGCTTAATAAGGATGACATGCTCCGTGCTTTATGCTTAATCTAGATATCATGTGATAAAGGGACTAACTATAAAATTATGATTTGATTCAAAGAGATCACTGATCTTCATTTAACCTAGATAGTTATAATTTTTTGCTAGAAATCACTTATAACTTGTAGGCCATTTAAATATGATTTAGGCACACTGCCAGTGTTAAATGAACCTATATGGTCACACAATAAGAGAACTTGTTAGTTTATTTTTTTGGTAACGAGATTCGATGAATCTGGAAATATGTCTAAGTTAATCAAACTTAGAAAATTTACCGAATACAATAAATTTGGAAATATGTCCACATTCGATGTATCTGGATAATGTCTAGATTATAAGAATCTGGCTCAGTAAATTAATTAGTTAAATTACTGAGATAATGGTAGAATCTTAGCATATTAATTTTAATTTGATTTTAATTAAAATATGATAAGATATTATCAGAATTGGACTCTAAGAGGTTTGGGGATTTTTTTAAGAAAAGCCTAGCTATTTTCTTGAGAGCCTTATTCTGTTGGAAATATTCGTGTCTCCATTCACCAGAAAAAAAAAAAAAAAAAACCTCTCAAACCCTAGGCGCTAGCACTCTCGATGTAACGAGTCAGTTCGCTGTGTGTATCCGATAGAGAACGTTCGCACACTGCAACGTTTGGTGATCGTTCAAGTTGCATGTACCACAGCATAATCAGAATTGAAGGATCTTGATTACGCCAAACAAAAACATAATTTTGTAAACCTTAGATCTTCTTAATCGTTTACTTGGATCTTCGGAAGGGATTCGTGGATGTTTTTCGCATTTAGGAGTTCACGAATCTCAATAGTGGTATCAGAATAACTTGCTAAACAATTAGGTTGAGTCATCTGTGTTAATCGTATTGTTGAATACATGTATGATATATATATGTGAATATAAACGGTGTATATCAGCATGTTTACATGATTATGATTTTAGAATACTTAGCATGCAGACTGCCTGAATTAGGTTTAATCTGTGCGTCTTAGTTGTCTGATCAGACCAGATTATTTGCAGATTGTTTGTAAACTTGTCTGTTTTAATATGATTTGGTATCGTAAGCATGCTATCCGTAGTTCTATTTTTACAAATTGTTTGTATTAATCGGCCATGATAATATGTTATATGTACGAATATGATTAAAAGGGAACGCAGATTGTCTGTAATATGAAAGTTTCACGGCGATGGTTAGTAAGGGGTCCGAACGTTAACCTGATTAATATTCGAAAATCGGAAGGAAAAATCTCATTCAATGAGAGAATGGTTAGTAAGGGGTCCGAACGTTAACCTGATTAATATTCGAAAATCAGAAGGCAAAATCTCATTCATTTTTCCTTCTTGCCTTCTGGGGGCGCTGCCCCCGGAGACCCCCGCAAGGGGCGCTGCCCTTTAGAACCCCGACTAACTATTCGTTGTGTGTTATTCATTATTGTTTTTTATTGTAGTTGTGGATTATTTTGAATAGTGTATAGCATGGTCCGTTTTATCCCAATGTGACTGGCAGGTTACATTCTGGTTGTTTTAAGTTGTAATTTTTAAATACGGCTTCATGTCGTTTTTCATTGTTGTAAAATTGTATTGCTTTCCTAGAATAGGAATTATTTTAATTTTACTATCCAATGTAAAAGAAGACGGCGGCCTACATTTACAACAAATGAGGAGTATGCTCAAAGCATTAGAGAATGCTTAAGGAGTTCATATACCTAGATTGATCACCTTGATCTTTACTTTGCTCGTGATGATCAACATAGGTTATTGGCCAGGCTATGTCACTTTTATTTATGTCTTGCATGCATATTTGATACGTTTATTCCATGCTTACTACAATCAATTTTTTATTTTTTAAAAAATCAAATGTTAAATACCTTACAAAATCAAATACTTGTTAATACTTGGATCATCGTATGGTCATTCATGCCAAAGTAAAGTGCTTTTGATTATGAGATATGTTAAATACCCTAGGGCATTATATGAGATATGTTTAGCTGGGACATTTGATGCCTATCTCATTTAAAAAATTTGAGTTTTATTTAATTATAAGATTAAAGCCAAAGCTTACTTATGATTAAAATAAAATATTTATGAAAATTTTTTTTTTTACCCACTACGAAACATCAAAATGTTGAAGTTTCAAAAGTTTAAATGCTTTTAGTGGGAGTTTTTCATTAAAGCTTCAAAATTAATTACTTTGCATATTTTGTATGTGGATAATGGCAACAAACAGTTGGAATAACTCATTGCGATATGTGTTCGAGAAAGACAAGCTTAGTAGGACTAACTTTCTTGATTGGGCACGAAACTTAAGAATCGTTCTTAAGCAAGAAAAAAAGCTCTATGTTCTTGAAAATCCTGTTCCTCCTACTCCAGTAAATAACGACTCAAAAGCTAAAGAAGATGCTTATAGTAAGTACAAAGATGACTCCAACGATATTACTTGCCTCATGCTAGCAACCATGAACTCTAAACTTCAAAATCAGTTTGAAGAAGCAGAGGCATATGACATGATTGTGCATCTTAAGGAAATGTTCCAAGAGCAAGCACGACAAGAGAGATTTGAAACTCACAAGGCGTTAAATACATGTAAGATGGTCTCTGGCACCTTGGTAAGTGCTCATGTCCTTCAAATGAAGGGTTATCTTGATCATCTTGATAAGCTTGGTGCTCCTGTTAATCATGACATAGCCACAGATTTGATCTTGGGCTCATTACCTCCTAAGTATGACCAGTTTGCCATGAATTTTAACATGCATAATATGGAGAAATCCATCACTGAATTGCATGGGATGCTAAAACAAGATGAACTGAACATTAAGAAGAATATTCCTAGTGTTCTAATGGTTCAAAAAGGGAAAGGGAAAAAGAACAACCAAAAGAGCAAAGTCATGGCTAGTAAGGGCAAGGATAAGGCAAAGTCCAAGTTCAAGCCCAAACCTAAGGCCAAGATAGCAAAGGAAGGAGCTTGCCACTATTGTGGAGAACAAGGACATTGGTTAAGAAATTGCAAGCTCTATTTGAAAGCAAAGAAAAAGAAGGACAGTGAGACTGTCGCTTCAGGTATTTATATTATAGAAATTAATTTATCTACTTCTGATTCATGGGTATTGGATACTGATTGTGGATCTCATATTTATGTAAATGTGCTGGGTCTAAAAAGGACTAGAGCCTTGGCAAAAGGTGAGGTGGACCTACGAGTTGAGAATGGAGCAAAAGTTGTTGCAGTAGCTCTAGGAACTTTTGAATTAATTTTGCCCAGTGGGCCTGTTTTAGAACTAAATGATTGTTTTTATGTTCCTTCTATGAGTAGGAATATTATTTTAGTTTCTTGTTTGGATTCAGAAGGTTTTGAATTTGTTATTAGGAATAACATTTACTTTATTAATAAAAACGGCATTTTTTATGGAGATGCCTCGTTATCAAATGGGCTCTATATTCTCAATCTTCGTGGATCTTCAAATAAGTCTATCTATAATATTAATACTAAGAGATTAAAATCTAATGATTTAAATCAGACTTACTTCTAGCATTGTCGTTTGGGCCATATAAATAAGAAATGCATAACAAGGCTTCATAATGATGGGCTTCTAAATTCGTTTGACTTAGAATCTTACGAAACATGTGATTCTTATTTATTAGGCAAAATGACTAAAGCGCCTTTTAAGAGACAAAATGAAAGGGCAACTAATTTATTGGACCTAATACATATTGATATATGTGGACCAATGAATTCACATGCTAAAGGGGGATTTCAGTAATTCATTACATTTACGGATGATTTCAGCAGATATGGCTACCTGTATTTGATGAAACACAAATCTGAATCGTTCCAGAAATTCAAAGAATTTCAAAATGAAGTACAAAATCAGCTTGGCAAAAGTATCAAAACACTTCAGTCAGATCGAGGTGGTGAATACTTCAATTATGAGTTTGACGAGCATGTTAAAAATTGTGGAATTATCTCCCAATTAACTCCACCTGGAACACCTCAATGGAATGGTGTATCTGAACAGAGAAATTGTACTTTATTAGATATGGTTCGATCAATGATAAGTCAAACTAATCTTCCAATCTCCTTTTAGGGTTATGCCCTAGAGATTGCTGTATTCATACTAAATTGAGTTCCATCTAAATTGGTTCAAAAAACGCCATGTGAGATATGGATTGGGAGATAACCTAGTTTGTCATTTCTCAAGATTTGGGGTTGTGAAGTTTATGTAAAGCATTTATTATCTGAAAAACTTTCACCTAAATCAGATAAACGCATATTTATGGGGTATCATAAAGAAACTAAAGGATATCAATTTTATCTCCCAAAAGAAAATAGAGTAATTGTTGCTCGAAATGGATTCTTTCTTGAAAAGGAATTTATTTCCAAAAGAATCAGTGGGAGTAAAATATATCTTGATGAGATTCAAGAGCCACAATTAGTACATGAATCAAATAATGAACATCGATTAGATGGTTCACAAGTCCAATATGAGCCAACTTCTATAAAACAAGGACCTCGAAGATCTGATAGGGTACATCAACAACCTCAGAGATATGGATTCCTCATCATTAACGACCACAATGCAGAGCTTATGGTTAATGATGAGCCCACTTCCTATCTAGAAGCTATTAACAGTTCTGACTCTGGAAAATAGTTAGAGGCTATGAAGTCTGAGATGCAATCCATGTATGATAACCAAGACTGGACTTTGGTTAATCCACCTAAAGGTTCAAAAAAACATTGGGTGTAAATGGGTTTCCAAAAAGAAATCAGTCATGGAGGGAAATGTGCATACTTACAAAGTACGATTGGTAGTAAAAAGTTATAGGCAAACTCATGGTATAGACTATGATGAAACCTTTTCACCAGTTGTAATGCTTAAATCTATTAGAATTATTTTTGCTATAGCATCATATTATGATTATGAGATTTGACAAATGGATGTCAAAACTGCGTTTCTCAATAGAAACTTACTCAAGGATGTGTACATGATATAACCTGAGGGTTTTAATGATCCTTTGAATTCTAATAAAGTGTGCAAGATTCAAAGATCCATTTATGGATTGAAGCAAGCATCTCAAAGCTGGAATCGTCGTTTTGATGAAGTAATTAAAGAATTTAACTTTATCAAAAATAAAGATGAGCCTTGTGTCTATAAGAAAATAAGTGGGAATGTAACAGTCTTTTTGGTACTTTATGTTGATGACATATTACTCATTGGAAATGACATCCCAACTCTACAAAGTGTAAAGACATGGTTGGGAAATTATTTTTCAATGAAAGACTTAGGTGATGCTGCCTATATTCTAGGTATAAGGATTTAAGAGATAGATCTAGAAAGCTAATTAGACTAAGCCAAAGTGCATACGTTGACAAGGTACTGAAAAGGTTAAGTATGCAAGACTCTAAGAAAGGATTCTTGCCAATGTCACATGGCATTAAGCTCAGCAAAACTCAAAGTCCTTCTACGAAGGATGAAGAAGAGCGCATGAACAAGATACCATACACTTATGCTATAGGGTCTATCATATATGCCATGTTATGTACTCGATCTGATGTATCATATGCATTGAGCAAGACGAGTAGGTTCTAGTCAAATCCTGGAGAGGTACACTGGACTGCTGTTAAGAACATACTGAAGTACTTAAGAAGAACTCAAGGTATGTTCTTACTTTATGGAGGACAAGAAGGCAAGCTAGTTGTAAATGGTTACACTGATGCTAGTTTTCAGTCCGACATAGATGATTACAGATCGCAATCAAGTTTTCTATTTTGTTTGAATGGAGGTGCTGTAAGCTAGAATAGTTCAAAGCAAGACATCGTGGTCGATTCTACTGCAGAAGCTAAGTATGTAGCTGCCTCAGCTATAGCTAAAGAAGCAATTTGGATTAAAAAGTTCATTACAGAACTAGATGTAGTTCCTAGTATTGTGAACCCAGTGGATCTTTATTGTGACAACAACGGAGTCATTGCACAAGCTAAGGAACCAAGATCACAACATCAATCCAAACATATACTTAGACGTTTTCATCTCATTCGAGAAATTATTGATAGAGGAGATGTCAAAGTATGCAAGGTATCAATCGATGACAATATTGCAGATCCAGTGACAAAGCCTCTCCCATCGTCAAAACATGATACTCATACTAGATCAATAGGATTACGGCTTATGCCAAATTGGTCTTAGTGCAAGTGGGAGACTATTAGGAATATGCCCTAGAGTTATTTTGTACTTATACTATTGTTGTAATGTTTTATATAATAATATGCGATTTTCCTTTCCATGAATAGAACATTTTGTTTTGTGGTCATCAAGTACATGACATGATAGTAAAACCCAGCAATGAATACAATGACTATTCTAAAATTGTCCATGATCGATATTATTATTGTAATAATAATAAATTAAGATTAGTATGTTTGTGACTTGATGGCTATGTTTTACTAGTCATGGATATTTATGATATTAGGTCAAAACATAAATAAATGTTAGAGAACATTATATTGGACATGACCCACTGTAAGAGTACTTCATGGAACATGTCATAAGTACTTTCTAGCCATAATGATATTAAAAGTCATTCGACCTAAATTCATCATAGTTTCCTACTTGATAAGTTCTATATTTTGATGTTGTCTAAAGTTGTCTTTGACCAGATAATAAATTAGACTACTGTTTGATATAGAATAAATCAAGGAGAGGAATATGATTGATAGTGAAGGAATTTGTCCTTCTCAATTATAGGAGAGATATCCATGGGTCCCTTGATAAGTTAGACTGTTAAAATGTATGGTCGTGCTCAAATATATCAATCTAAGATATTGATATCATTTGTATGTACAGTCTACTATGAAATCAAGAAATAATTGATTAAGCTTAATAAGGATGACATACTCTGTGCTTTATGCTTAATCTGGATATCGTGTGACAAAATGATTAAATATAAAATTATGGTTTCGTTTAAAGAGATCACTGATCTTCATTTAACCTGGATAGTTATAATATTTTGCTAGAAACCGCTTATAACTTGTGGGCCATTTAAATATGATTTAGGCAGAATGCTAGTGTTAAATGAACCTATAAGGTCACATAATAAGCGAACTTGTTAGTTTATTTTTCTGGTAACTAGATTCGATGAATTTGGAAATATGTCTAAGTTAATTGAACTTAGAAAATTTACCAGATACAATGAATTTTGAAATATGTCCACATTCGATGTATCTGGATAATGTTTAGATTATAAGAATCTGACTCGATAAATTAATTAGTTAAATTATCGGGATAATGGCAAAATCTTATCATATTAGTTTTAATTTAATTTCAATTTAAATTAAAATATGATAATTTACCCTAACAATAATGGCGTTTTGTGTTACATTTGTTGCAATAACTAGGAATATTCCTTCATATTTGATATTTTACCCCTGAAAAGGTGTTTTGGAATTTTATTACCAAAAACAACCAAACCGTCATTGTCTGAAGCAAATCTAACTTAAGTCATGTTTTGGAATATGGTGCTGGCTAGAACCCATGGAGTCGGCGTCGACTACTCTCTGGCCAATGCGGCAAGCTTTTCCAATCATGTGCGGATTTGGTAATTTCCCAAGAATTTTAGTATTTTTCAATCTTTACTCGGCCCACAACTCTTAGGGGGCAAATTTTAGCATCTTGGAAACATATTTAAACAAGAAAAATACAAGAAAAAAGTATAAATTTATGGATCAAATCAGCAAATAACTCATTGAATGAGGAATTCATCAAATTGAGGAGTGTTGTTCAAGAGAGTCTTCAAGGAAGAAGAAAGAAGCTTGTCTGTGAGTTCTTCATTTTACCTTTATTTCCTTTTTTTAGAATAATGATGTACTTAATGTTTTCACTGTAATTTAACAATATTTTAGGATTCATGATTTTTGTATTAATTTAGATATTTGATAAATTTTCTATTATTCTTGGTGTTTGATTACTTGTGACCATAGAAGACTTGATGAAGTTAGATTTGCTTCTAATTGTTATGGAAAATGATGTTAGGAGTTGATTTAATTTTCTTAATTTCATATTTGTTATTTGTTAATGGATTTGGGAAACAAAGTTAAGACCAAAGAACATAAGTAATCAAAGATTAGTTAATTTTGCCTAAAGTATAGGGTTGTTGACTAATTTCATGTTTGTTTTTTTTTTTTTTTTGAGAAATTAAGTTTAATTGCTTCGTTATGGTCATGTTAGCTTGATTGGGAAATCTGCTAATTTAATCAAGAGATAGTAATTTCATGGAATGGGAAAGAAGTGGAGTCCATTAAGTGGATTCATGACTGGGGAACACAATTGAATTTTATTTTATATTTCTTCATGATACCAAGATGATGATTAATTGAGATAGTTGCTAAATGGTTCATAGTCATTATTGGTGCATATTTCTACATCCTTGAATTGTGCATATTTCATTATTTTTCTTTTCTTTTCTTATTACTTTATTTGGTCAGTTAAACAATGAATGAAAAGTGATTAGTGTGTATTTATTCCTTTATCATCCTCAACATTGGCCCCACAGCTACCATCGCCTCCCTTAGTGCTAGGAAATCTTTGCTTCCATTACGCCCATTGTTGTTCTTAAGCATCTTACCTTCTAGTGAGGTCAGTAATGGATTCACGTAGCTATAGCAATATCTCCATTTAGGTTTTCCTGCCAACTCTCAAATGTTCTAATTACCCTCACACCTCAGCCTCAAAATCACACCTAGATTGGGTTTAGGAACTACCAACACGAGCTCGAGGTGGTGGTGCAGGATGCTCTTCTTCTTCAGGTGGACGTTTGACATGTCCTGGGTACTACACATCAAAAGGTCATAACCAATGCCATACCTTCATACTGTACTGAAAATCATAGCTACTAAGTGTTTGCTCAATAGCTGAATCCTGATCCATTGTGGTTTTAGTAAGTTCCCCCTCTATGTTGATGCTAAAGGCTTCAAGAATTTTTATTATCATGAGAGGGAAGACAAAAGCTTTTGTAGAGAGGCGAGAATAGACCACATCCCACATGGATTGAATGACTAAAGGAGTAAGTGGGAAAGGTGGAGTGTGCGTCATACTATGGAGAAAATACAAGTTAATAACACAGACTCATTGAACCCACTGTTTTTGGAACAACATTTTATGCAAAGATATAGACTAGGGCGCATAGGTTGGCTTCAAGATCATTGTTAGGGTAAAAACCTACTTTCCCTACAGGACTTCTCCTATATAGTCTCAAAGCAACTCTAGTATCACTTACTTTTCACTCAGGATCATACAATATCTTTTTGTTGTTGTGAGTTATAGCTAACCAAGGACATTCACCAGTTACACGAAGGATGGCAGTTAATCTCTCTTTATGTAGAAAAATGGGGGCACCTTGTACTCTAGTCTAAATGGTTTCAAGATGGTTAATGCATTTTTGGACCATGTTAGCATAAAATTCTTGTATCAGAATAGGGCAATAGGGTTCCTTAAGTTGAACTATTAGTCCAAATGCACAAATTTTGGGAGCATAAAAATCATCAAATTAAAATTCATCCCTTAGTCAAGTTTTAATTAAAACATTAATCCCAAAATAAAAATACAAGCAAGTATACTTATCGCAAGCATAGCATAGGGAATTAACGAGTATCGATTCTCAAAGGAACAAGTACACATTAATCATTTTTCATTCATTATTTAGCAAACTTGATATATTGATAAAGTAATAAAAATAAAAATAAAGAAATATATATACAACTAAATGATGTGAAAATATGCAATTGAGACAAAGGCTTTTGAAAACATGATAATGAATTATTTAGCACATATCACAATCAATTATTATCTTGGTCTCATGAAGGATTTAATATAGACTCAATTGGTTTGCAATCCATGGAATCACTATCTTCTAGTTAAATAGTGAACATATTCTGTCTCAACCAATTTATCCAAAAAATGAATTAAAATCAATCCTCATATAAACCCCTATATTTTAGATGATTTAAAGCATGAAATTAATCAATGAATCTGTATTCTAGAAATCATTCAATACCTTTGATTACCTATATTCTAGACTATTAACCATTTTTTCAAGCAAGTTAAGAGATAACAAATATGGAATTCATTAATTAGAGTCATTATTAACCCCTTTTTCAAGCAAGTTAATAACTAAAAACTGTCAACCAACTCCATAAGAAAAATAAGAAATTAAATCCCAAGATAAATAATGAATTGGTCAAAATACTAAATTACCTCAAAAAGTCACGAATCCAAAAAACAATGTTAAATTACAATGAAAACATTAATTACACAATTTTTTAAGAAAAAGAAAAAAAAGGTAAAAGAAAACACTCATAGACATGCATTCTTCTTCTTATTTGAAGACTCTCATATACAGCCCTCCATGAATTGCTGAATTCCTCATTTGAGTTAATGAAAATTTTGCTCTTCGATTCAATCTTTTTTCTCTTGATTTTATCAGCTTCTTTGATTCCAAATTCATTACTTGAGGAGTCTTGGAAAAGTTGGAATTAGAAAATACTGAAATCGTTAGAAAATTCCTAATTCTCACATCCTATAATAGACCTGGTGCAGGGTCCAGTTGATTCTCCTAGCCCCATGTGTGTTCTGTTTTCTCCCTAAGTTTTGCTCTGCTTTACTCTGGTTGACCAAAATGGACCTGGTGCCTGGTCCACTTACCAGACTTGGTGCTAGGTATGTTCTAGAAATTTTCCAATTTTGCTCAAAATTAATTCAAATATGCACAAATTTGTCAAAAACACTCTCCACAAGCAAAATGTTAAATATGAGGGAATATGCCTAGTTATTACAACAAAAGTATCTCAAAACATCCTCAAATAACTAGGAAAATAGTTATGAATTTAGCCCTATCAATTCCCCTACACTTGAACTTTTGCGTGTCCTCAAGCAAAACACTTTAGCCAAGAAAATTGTCAAGAAAACACGACATTTTATTTTTCCACAAACCTTGAAACATAACAAGGATTATAACTTTGCTTCAAACTTTAGATAAAACCTTTGTCATTCACGCCCTTTAAAAACAATTCATACTTTGAAATATTTAATAAGACATCACAAAACTCTTTGAAGTCCAATTAATAAAGTGTATACCTTAGTCTAAAAAAATTATCTTACATTTCAAGTAAAAATATCGATAACATGAATCATATAAGTAAAAATATCTAAAAACTCAAGCATTATAAATCTAAAAATTGCACAACTCAATTCATTAGGTAAGTAAAGCATTCCAAATTTTTTTGATCTATTTTTTTTCAATGACCTAGAGAATTGATAGCCTCAAGTGCATGGATTTCTCTTCACACACCGTATTAGCCCCATTTTAGTCATCATTTATCATTTTATCAACATTTTTCCTCTCTTTCACTTTTGGGAATTCATAGCCTCGGGAAACTGGATTTCCCTTCACTTTCCATATTGGTGCCCATAATAAAGTAAAAAAAAAAAAAAAAAAATTCTTAACTTCAAAAAGGAAACAACAACTCATTTTTCTCAAATTTTCAACTCACAGGAATATTCCACAAATTTTTCACAATCTTTCCTCTCAAAGGTGTTTTATCAACTTACATTCCTCATCACAACTCAAAGCTAAGGAAAATTTAAACTCATAATAAAAGAGTTAGCCAACAAACTTTCCCTATATTCCTTATATTTTCCATATTCAAACTAAATGAGTCAAATAATATACAAATACCAATCCATAAATAAGATTAATCAAAATTCTCAAGTCTTGATAATATCCTGTCCAATAAAATAATTTCATAAAAAAAAAATTCTACCGCATGAATAACAAAAATTTGTATCCAAGTAAGGAAAAGAATTACACCCTTGATTAAACAATGAAAACCACAAAACTTTTCAACAAATTTCATACAAAAATGATATGGAAAATATTTCTTCAACACCATTCTCGCCTCATACTTAAACTAGACATTGTCATCAATGGCAAAAGATATAACAATAAAAGCAAAGCTAAGAAGACCAAAATCAGTAAAGAGGAAGAATAAAGAGAAGAAAATACATCCATTGCATCGTAGGTCCACCATGTTCAAATCCACCACAAGGAGGATTCATTAGAAAAGTCACAAGAGTGCCTAATGTCAAAAGTAACAAAAATAAGAAACATAAATCTAGAAAAAGAAAAAGAAACAAAGGAAAAGAAAAGGGAACTAAAAGCTACGAAAGGTCATTAAAATTTAAAAGGAAAGAGATAACAAAAAATATCAGAAAATAAAATTAGATACAAGGGCAGAGAAGAAGTCAAGAGTCCTCATCGTCATTCTCATCATTATCATCCTCTTAAAGATCGCCGGCTGCGCGACTCGATGATGCTCCCGTAGATTGTTGGATCAAAGTGGCCAACATCTAATCTTGGACATCCTGGCATCAACGAATGTCTACAATGGAGTCTCAGGGTTGAAGAAGGATAGCCATTTGGCTTTCCAGTTAAGCCTCTACTCATTCCTCAAAATCGGTACGGGAATGAGAACCAGTGGCACAGGTAGAAAGTCTAGTAGGCTATTCCTCCTCCTCCTTCTCCTTATCAGGGGGAAGCTCCAGCATCCTAAGGTTCTGTATCTCAAAAGGCTTCTTCTATCGCCTTTTCCTTTTATCATAACAATAACCACACTAAACCAAAGTATGCTCAGTCACTAGGTCATGGTTAGCAGTGGGCTTACTAAGTTCTCCATCTAATCTTACTCCAAAATCTCTTAGAATGCGCAAAATAACCAAAGGGAATTTAAGTGCTTTGGTTAATATGCCAGAGTAAACAACCTCTCACATAGATTGAATAATAATAGGAATAAGGGGAATAGGCTCACTCCTCCTCATCTTATCCAGAATGTACATTTTAAGGACCCTAGACTTATTGAAGCCACTAGCTTTTGAGTAAATATTAAAAGCAAAGATGTAGACTAAGGTACACAGTTGAGCCTCAAGGTTATTATTAGAGTAATAATGATCTTGACCTTTTTGTCTTTTTCTCCAAATGTTCAAACTTGCCCATACAACACTCAGATTCCAGGTAGGCTGAGAAATGACCTTTTGGTTATTATAGTCTACAACAATCCATTGCCCCTCATCAGGTGCTCCAAAAATCCTGGCTAGTCTAGCCTTTTCAAACTTAATGAGAACCCCTTTTACCACGGTAGAAATAACCTGAAGAGTATTTTTCTTCTTGTCCCTCATATTGGCATAAATCTCTCTAACGTGTATGGGACAGTAAGCATCCTCCATTCTAATGATAGGCTGCCACCCCCAATCGCCTAAACATAGTAAAAGCTCCAAATAATTGTCTAAATAAGGCTTATACCAATTTTCTACTATAATTTTGTTGTCTTGGTGAATTTAATACCAAATTTGACAAGTGGGGTCGTAGAATTGGGTAGGCTTGGTAGGTAAAGGCTTGAAAAAAAGTGTAGACGAAGATGCATCTCGAGCTCTCTTAGCCACCAGTGCTACCCCCTAGGTCTCCTAGACATAATAGGAATGATGAATAAAGGTAATAAACCAAAAAATTAAACTCTCTCAAATTCACTCTTTACAACCCAAATAAACACAATTCTCAACTGTCTCACTCTCCCCACAATTTTCAACACATCCAACACCTTAACACCATAATATAGCCAACACAATATAACACACCCCCTCCAACAAACCTACAAGAAATATACCCATTGTCCAATTCCAAAAACAATATCAGTAAGCATGATTAAATCACAAAACAAAATATCCAGGAATTAACAATATAAAGCTCATTACTCCAATGCTAATTTTGACATGAATAATTATCATATATCTAAGCAAACTCAAAATTACACCTAAAGAAGGCATGCTCAATAGTTTCCAAAAATATGTAAATCATGAATGACTTCAATTATATAGCATTGCCAATTATATTCCTAACCTAACAAAGCCTCAAAGAAAGCAATATTGTTAGTCAATGCGTTCCATAAAAAATTCACAAGATTTTTTACCCAAAAATTCAAAGAAAAATATAAAAAAATCATAGGAAAAATTAAATCGTAGAAAGTGTAGAAAAATCATACCACAATGATCTCCAATGTATGGGTAATGATCTTATGCAAAAAGATTGAAGAAATCGTGCACCAAATGGGAGGATTGAGAAGTGGGTTTTGGAAGAAAAGATTAGATCTTTCCTACTTTTAATCCAAAACTTCAAGAACAAAGTGAAGATTTTGTGTTTGGAAGGTGTTTTGGAGGATTAGAAAGTGACCCGACGGTATTTTGGAGTTGAAGCCAGCAATGGGTTGAGAGAAAAAAATGAAGGAAATGGGAGTATTCTTTTAAAAAAATGCCTAGGCCTAGCGTCGGGCCTATTTTGCCCCGTGTTGTTGTCGGGCCGTGTTGGACAGATACCAGGTCAGCTCTGGCCAATCCAATTTTATTTTTTTTTTTCTTTTAACTGAATGTAATGGAAGCAAATAATAAGTAAAACATGAAATCATGAAAAGAATATAGTGTAAAAACTAAAAAAGACAACCAAATGAATGAAAACAAACGAAAATTAAATATATGCCCAATCAAAACTAAAGTAGTCAAAATCATCGTTTTCCACTGCCTTGGTCACGTAGATTAGTCTCATATTAACTGGAAGTAATCCCGCTTGATGATCTCCAAGAAGTTCAGCTAGTTGTCCAATTTAATTCTCAACATTTCTTATGGACGCCTCTAAATTTCTTGTGGTTGCATCTACTTCTTGGAATCGTGTCACCATTCCACTTACCAGGTAGTTAACCAACTCCTCTAATGATGGCTTAGCTGGTGGGGCATTGCAAGGTAGGGGCAGCTGAGTTATTTGAGTCCCAAAATTAGAAAAAGCTTGCCTAGATTAGTTTTGGTTATTCCACAAAAAGTTAGGATGATTGCTCCAACCAGGGTTGTAAGTGGTGCTATAGGCATTATTACATTGTCCACCATTACCTACAAATGCAATTGTTCTAATGAATCTTGTGATGACCCTATATTTTGGCACTCATGGTTTGGATGTCCTTCCCAACAAAAGTCACAACTTATACTCATTACCTCCCCTCGGGAATGAGGCATTACTAATTGATCCATCTTTTGTGTGAGTGCTTCCACCCTTACCTCTAAAGCAGCCATTACATCTACCTTCTGTACTCTATGGACACGAGATCTTGATTGTGAACTACCCTAAGCATAGTTGTCTGTAGCCAAATTTTCAATCAAGTCAAATACCACTTCCGAGATCTTAGAATTAATGGAGCCACTGGTCGATGCATCAACTAATTGCCTAGTAGCAAAGCTCAAACCACTGTGAAAGATTTGCATCTCCATACCCAACTCGAATCCATCATGAGGACATTTTTTAAGCATTTCCTTAAACCTCTCCCAATATTCATAAAGGTTTTTAGACTCTAATTGTTGGAAGGCAAAAATATTAGTCCTATGTTTGGATGTTCTACTTGGAGGGAAATATTTGGCCAAAAATTTTTCAGCTAAAATATTCCCAGTAGTAATGGATCCGGTCGGTAAAGATTTTAACCATGATTTTGCTCTATCTCTCAAGGAAAAGGGAAAAAGTCTTAGTTTGATGGCATCCTCAGAAGCACAATTCATTTTAAACATGTCAGAAAATTTCAAAAAACTCGCAGGGTGTGCATTAGGATCCTTCTTAGGTAACTCATCAAATTGGACCCTGTTTTAGATCATTTGGATTACGTTGGGTTTTATTTCAAAGTTGTTGGCCTCTATCCTAGGTCTCATAATTCTTGAGCCCGTATCTAAGATTGCGGGTTCCACAAAGTCATTCGTAGTGCGCCTATCATTTCCACAATTACCACCATTATTGGGCTGATTTACGTCCATATCTTTTGTTACCCTTTCGCTTACAATCTTTCGGACCTTAGTGAGGATTCTCTCGATCTCAGGATCAGGATCTACTATGTCGGCTCAGGATCATCGCGTCATAAACTATGGGTAAGGTCTACATAAAATGGAAGATACTGAGATTATAAAATTTACAAGTTAGATAGTTGGCAAACATTCACACATTGAGTTAAAAGCAATTACAAGATGTAGGGATATTAAATTACTGATATACAAGAAAACAAAATATGGTACCTATTCATATAAGGAACATATACAAAATAACATATAGATATATACATATAAACATGCTTAAATCAACAAAATTCAAGCTTTCATGATATTGTTCCCCGGTAACGGTACCAAAAACTTTATGCGTAAATTTTGGATGTATAAAAATCATCAAATTTAAATCCATCACTTAGTAAAGTTTTAATTAAAACATTAATCACAAAATACACATATGAGCAAATATACTCATCACAAGCATAGCTTAGGGAATTAACGAGTATCGATCCTCAAAGGAACAAGTACATACTAATCACTTTTCATTCATTATTTAACTGACCTAGTAAAGTGATAAAGTAATAAAAAGAAAAATAAAAAAATATATATACAACTTAAGGATGTGAAAATAAGCAATTTAGAGAAAGGATTTTGAAAACATAATAATGAATTACTTAGCATATATCACAATCAATTTTTATCTAGGTCTCATGAAGGATTTAATATAGACCCACTTCGTTTGTAATCCATGGAATCACTATCTTCTAGTAAAATTAGTGAACATATTTTATCTCAACCAATTTACCCAAAAGAGGCATTAAAAATTATTTTTATACAAACCCCCATATTCTAGGTGATTTAAAGTATGAAATTAGTCAATGAATCCATATTCTAGCAGTCATCAACCAACCTTTGATTACCTATGTTATAGACAATTAACATATTTTTCAAGAAAGTTAAGAGACATCAAATATGGAAGTAATTAATTAGAGTAATTACCAACCCCTTTTTCAAGCAAGTTAATAACAAAAACCAGTCAACTAACTCCGTAAGAAAAACAAGCAATCAAATCCCAATATAAATTATGAATCGATCAAAATACTAAATTAACTCAAAAAGTCATGAATCCCAAAAACAATGTTAAATTACAATGAAAACATTAATTGCATAATTGCTTAAGAAAAAAAGAAAACAAAGGTAAAAGAAAGCACTCATAGACCAGCCTCATTCTTCTCCTTTAAAGACTCTCTTGAACAACCCTCCTTGAATTGGTGAATTCCTCCTTCTTTAAGTGATTGGAATTTTTTATTGACTCCCTTTTCTCTTGCTTTTATAATCTTCTTTGATACCAGCTTCATCTCTTGAGGATTCTTGGCCAAGTAGGAATTAGAAAATATCAAAATCATTGAAAAATTCCTAAATTCGTACACAAAATTCTCACATCCCAGAATAGACTTGGCATTGGGCCCAGTCTACCCACCTGGCACCAAGTGTGTTCTATTTTCTCCCTGAGTTTTGCTCTCCTTTGCTCTGGTCAACCAAAACGCACCTGGCACCTGGTCCACTTTCTAGACTTAGCACCAGGTGTGTTCTGGAAATTTTCCAGTTTTGCTCGAAATTAATTTAAATCTGCACAAATTTGTCAAAAATACTTTCCCCAAGCAAAATATTAAACAGGATAGAATATGCCTAGTTATTATAACAAAAGTATCTCAAAACATCCTCAAATAACTAGGAAAATAGTGATAACTTTTGCCCCTATCAGGTCCCCACCCCAAGCATCTAAACATGAAGCCTAACTTGAGGACACGGTCCAGTGAGGGTGCGAATGTGCATTCTATGATAATCTTATTGGCAACACTCTTAATGTACCACTCTTGGCAGGATGGATGAATGAAATCAAGAGGGTGTAAGAATAATGGGTCTATGGAAGTAGGAATAGAGGAAGATGAAGCTCTAGCGTATTTACATGATTGACCCTGCTCTAGGTATGGTGAAAGAATATGAAGATGGCTAATCACGAAGAGGATGACAGTACCACAACAATGTCAGAACTGCCCTCAAGAGAATTAAATCACCACAACAGAATTTCACACACAATCCTAAACTCCATAATATTTAATTAATCCAACACAATCATAATCCACAACAACAATTAACCCAAACTCCTTTCAAAACATACAAGAACAACCATAGAATACCACAATGTAAACCATAACACAGTTCCCAATGACTTCACAACCTGATTATAGCATGAAAAACATGTCCACAGCCCAAGTCAAGAATAAAGGTTATGCATATTATCTAATCGTCGTGACTGCCTTAACAAAACCATTGCCATAACCTAAAATATACCACCTATGTTCATACCATGAACATGTAGTTGTAAAAAGAATATTTGAATCATACTCTCATTCTATTCTAGTTATAATAATGCCATTAAGAGAATTCAATTCAACCATCAAGTCTAATATGTGCAAATTTAGGCAAAAAATATGCCTAAAAATAGAAAAATTCCAAATGCAAGAATTTTATCGTAGGAATGCAAGAAAAATCATTCATTTTTTTTGTTCTACAATGTATGGGCAAGCAAAAGATGCAATCTTTTTGATGAAATCCTTGCATGACTGGAGGGATTTGGAAGTGGGGTTTTGAAGAAAAAGTTGAGATTTTTTTTGAAGAAAAAGTTGAGATTCAACAAAAACAAGAGAATTTCGTGTTGGATTGATGTTTTTGAAGGTAAAAATTGAACTGGTGGTGTTTGGGGGTGTAGAAACAGCGTCGGGTTGAGAGAAAAATTAAGGAAAGCGGGTTGTTCTAGAAATAAAGTGGCCAATTCAGCCACTTTTAACGGTTTGCCCAACTGGAGCTGGAGCCGACTCCGTGTGGCCAGGCCGGTACTAGCCATGATTTGAGCTTTTTTTTTTTTTTTGGCAAGAAAAGCTATCCTAAATGAATGCATGAACACCGTACAGTTAAAATAAGAATAAATAAAAAATTATAATGAAATTACAAAAATAATAATAATAATAATAATAATAATAATAATAATAATAATAATAATAATAGTAATAGTAAAAATAAATTCAATTCGCCCAAAATATCGTGTGAGTCCAGTGTAACATAAACAAAATTCCAAACCTAAAAATAAAAAGAATTAGTATTGACTCAAAATTGTTGACGTAAAAATCATCAAACTGTATAGTAAAATTAAGGAGCTAGTAAACGTAAATATTTAAATATACAATATAAACAAGAACAAGTTTAAAATTATGAACATATATCTACCTCTTTACATATTTACAACATATAGTGAAATTAAGGTACAGGTATACACACAACAAAATATGGCACTTATTCATACAAGGAACCTATATTACACATTTCAATATAGACATAAAGACATATGAACATGTAAACAAGATTAAATTAACAAAATCCAAAATTTCAAGATATTGTTCCCCAACAACGGCGCCAAAAACTTGATGCATAAATTTTGGGTGTATAAAAATTAACAAATTTAAATCCATCCCTTAGTCGAGTTTTAATTAAAACATTAATCTCAAAATACACATGCGAGTAACTATACTCATCGCAAGCATAACATAGGAAATTAACGAGTATCGATCCTCAATGGAATAAATACACACAGATCACCTTTCATTCATGGTTTAACCGACAAAAAAAAAAGTGATAAGATAATAAAAAAAATAAAAATATATATACAACTCAAGGATGTAAGAATATGCAATTTAGACAACAATCCTACAAAACATGATAATGAATCATTTAACAACTATCTCAATTGATGATCATCTTAGCATCATGAAGGAATATAAAGTAAAGTTCAGTCATTTTCCCAAGCCATGAATTCACTTATATAGATTCCACTTCCTTCCCAATCTATGGAATCACTATCTCTTGGTTAATTAGTAGATTCCCCAATCAAACCAACATAACCAAAAGATACATTAAACACAGTTCCTCATAAACATGAAATTAGTCAACAATCCTATAATCTAGGTGAAATTAACCAGTCTTTGATACTTGGTTCTTTGATCTTAACTTTGTTTTCCAAGCCCATTAAGAAATAACAAATATGAACTCAATAAAATTAAATCGAATCCTAACGTCCTTTCCCAAGTTATTTAGAAGCAAATTTAACTTCATCAATTCTTCCATAATCACAAGCAATCAAACACCAAGAATGATAGAAAATTCATAAAATAGCTAAATTAATATCAAAATCATGAATCCCAAAATATTGTCAAATTACAATAAAAATATTAAGTACATCATTATTCTACAAAAAGAAAACAAAGGTTTGATAAAGAACTCATAGATAAGCCTCATTCTTCTCCCTTGAAAACTCTCTTGAACAATGCTCCTTGATTTGATGAACTCCTCATTCAATGAGTGATTTGCTGATTTGATCCTTGAATTCATACTCTTGTATTCTATTTTTATTGTTTTAAAGCCTTTCAAGTTGCTAGAATTTGTCCCCTAAACGTTCTGGGCCAAGTATAGATTGGAAAATACCAAAACACTTAGAAATTACCAAATTCATGAAAAAATTGGAAAGCTCGCCGATGTTGCAGAGAGTGCAACCGGCACCGGCATGGAGGATAACAGTGCTCTGTGGGCCCAGTGTGCTCTATTTTTTTTCCAAAATTTCCCTACTTTCCAGATCGAGGCCGGTGCCAATGCCGACTCCGTAGGTCACAGTTGGCGCTGACCGTGCTCGAACGGTGATGGTTTTGTCATTTTTTTGCAATAAAATCCCCAAACACCTTTCCAAGGGTAAAATATCAATTATAATCAAATACACATAGTTAATACAACAAATTTATCACAAAACACCATCAAATAACTAGGAAAATATAGATACATTTTTCCCCTATCAATTCCCTATACTATGCTTGTAATGAGTATACTTTCTTGTATGTGTATTTTGGGATTAATGTTTTAATTAAAAATTGACCAATGATGGATTTTAATTTGATGACTTTTATACACCCAAAATTTACGCATCTTCAGGCTTTTCATCTTTTTGCACCTCTCTATGGAACGTAGGAGGTTGGAACTTCAGGAATCGTTCCAGTGCCTTATCCTTACCTTCGGGTTCCTTCTTCTCCACTTTGTTCACCTTTTTAGTTAGGTTCTAGAGAATGGCAGCCATCTTGTTAAAGAATTATCCCATGGTCGCCTCTCTAGATCCCCCAAATATTAACTCACATTCCTATTCGTAGTCTTCCTCCACCACTAGTGTGGACTGCCACGTCTACTTAAACTCGAGAGTTGATGACTTGCTCTCCCAAACGGTCCTCGCTCATATTATAGCTCTACATCATGGTGCCATATATTTGTACCCATCACAAGGTGTATGCGGGGAAAGTTCATGATATGCAATTGAGTACCTTATAGATTTAAAATAGCTTGCAACTATTTGGAAAATAAATTTTGCAACTAAAACTTCAGGTAGAATAAATAAATCAATAAATCATGCTTTTATTATCAAACCTAACTTAGTACAAAATAAGGGAGCATCCTACTAGGTACCTTTTTTATTCTTGCTAATCAAAATTCAAAACAAAGAATAAATTTTGAATCAAATAAATAAACAATCATCTCTTCATAAAAATAAAATAATAAGTACTAAAGGTCTTATAAACTCTAAGCATCAATAGAGTTGTTGGAATCCTTAGAAGTCCTAAAAGGGGGTTCCACTAGCCAACCTGTGCTATTGTTGGGTAGATATATCACACAATCCTTTGTGAAACTAAACGATCGAGGCTTCTTTTTAGGCCGACCCGTACCCATCAACTTTCCTACCCCTGAATTTAGCTCTCAACTCTGCATCCCTAAGCTTCTCCATTGCTAACATAAGTACACTCTTACGCTTCCCAGAATCTGATTCATATGATTCACTTCCTAGAAGCGTCGAGATTCCCTCTTCTGTAGACGGGGTTGCAGGAGTATCAACCCTATCCTCTTCCTCACCATTAACCTGAATTACATCCTCTCGACCCTTCCCCCCAAGCTCTCCTATTACCCCATCATCCCCAAATCCTTCCAGCATATTCTCACTCTCATCTCTTGCTGGAAGGTAGGCCCTCGAGATTAGGTTTCTGATGTAATTATTGAATTTATTAATAAAATAATTTATTCCTAAAATTTGTTTGTGATTTTATATTTTATTTGTGCACGATTTACGTTTGAAAAGTCCTATTGTATTGAAGAAGGTGATCAATATGAATGGTGGTCTTTCACAGAAATGTATAGAACACGGGTTACTTAACACATAAACGTTTATTCTTAACCGATTGATGAGAATCGGAATCTTATCATATTTACGTTATTATGTTATGAATTCCAAATGAAAAATGGCTTACCTTTAGCCAGTGAGTAGTCTACTCACTTCATGGCATAAGTGTATTTCGAATATGTAGAACAGGACCTGTAATAGTAGTTTCTAAAAGTATTATTTAGAAAAAACCTATACTACTACTGCTACAACGTAGACTAATACTCTACCACTTGAGTATGAGTTGCTAGTCTGACGAAGCTAGAAGCATGTACTTTGATATACTGTAGTTGAGATTCTATTGTAGAGCTAACTTGTATGTTGGGTAACTGTGACTAGTTAGTTAAGACAGACTTGTACAAGATAGCTTCTATGATATATTGCCCTTTGTGACTATTTGAATGATCTAAATATCCAGGGCCCTGGAGAACATAACTTGGATGTTTGTTTTAGGGTAACTCCCTTGGAAAATGGAAACATTCCAGGAGTTGTGGATCATTGGAATAGAGGTCTAAGAATGGTAGATGTCTTTTAGAAAGGTGTTAGTACACTCTTCCTCTCTAAATGCACGACAATGCGTACAAGGGTATTTTAGTCATTCCACCTATAGGTCGAAGACTTTGGTAATGCAGCATTGCCTTTGGGGTCAATATTTCCTTATTGTAATACTAGGAAATATTTAAAATGCAAAATACATCTATTTTTATAGCAGGGGTATTTTGGTCATTTTAGTAGCCAATGTGATGTGTCATTTGGTCCTCAGAATAGCCTATATGTCTTGAAGGTTTTGGGTTGAGGGATTGGTCTTGTATAAAATGGATTTTATTTTTATTTGAGTTATTGGGCTAGAATAAAATAAAAGGCCCAAAAATGGAGAATTATATATTGGCCCATTTGGGTTATTTGATTAATTTAATTATTAGGCTTGTATTAATTCAGGAATAATTAAATTGAATTAAAGGCTTAACCAAATAAATTGGGCCAAGGCACTACTAGAAAAAAACTGATTACCAACTGTCAAATTCTATTGGTAGGTGTCCAATTTCTGTTGGTAATACTAGTTTACCAACAGAATTTGGTCCGTAGGTAAAACGCTTGTTGGAAAGTATGGCCAACAAGAGATTTTTATGTCTATTGATAATTACCAATAGATTTTATTGTTGGTAACATTATATTTCAGTTGGTAATGATTTTTTTTTTTTTTTTGGTTAAGTATTTTCTGTTAGTAATTTTATTACATTACCAACAAACTAACAACGTCGTTGGAAAAGTTGTTGGAAATTTTTGAATTGTGTATTTTGTTGGTAATTTTGTTGATATTTTTCCCAATTGATTGTTTAGTTGGTAATGTTGTTGGTAATTTGCCAACAATTCCGTAGTTGGTATATTTATGTTGTTGGTAATTATTATTCATTACCAACAAACGATTTAGTTGGTACTTAGTTGGTAAATGTCAAAAAAGAAAACGCGTATTGATAGCTTACCAACTACAATTTAGTTGGTATTGCAAACATATTCTGTTGGTATATAGCAACAGATAAATTTGTTGGTAAGTCGTTACAAGGTGTTGTTGTTACGTACCAATAGCGAAATGTTGAAAAGCATTTTATAGATTGTTGTTGGTATGTACCAACTGATAAATTTGTTGGTATGCACCTATAATTTTGTGTTGGTAATTTCTGTTCGTATGTAGCAACAGATAAATCTGTTGGTAAGCACCTACATATTTGTATTGGTAAATGCCAACAAATTTTTTTGTTGGTAAGCACCTATAAAATTCAATTGGTATGTACTAACAAATTGTTTTGTTGGTAAGTACAAATAGCTTTCTTTTGGTAAGTAGAATTACATTATCACTATTTAATCCATACACATATTTAATAAAGGAATTCTACACAATATTAAAAGTACATTCATACCAAAAGTCATACATCCATATTGAAAGAACATCAATATCCATAACAAAAGTACATCAAACTCAGATATGTAACAAAAAAATAGATAAAGTAAATTTGTTATAAGCTTAAAATAATATTTTATTTCAGTAGTCCAAAATATGGAATAAATTTAAGATCCAGCTCGTGAAGCATCCTCTCCATTGAGTTCCTTAACTTCTGATGTTAAGGATTTGACCTCAGATTGCAAGCGTTCATTCGCTTCTCATGGTCTTGAATAGCCTTGTATAATGATTCATCAACACTTTGCAATTCTAACCTTTGGACATATTTGGTAGACTGTACTAACGAACAAGATGAAGAGGATAACTTGTATGCAGTTGATTTTTCGAGGTAGCTCAAACTGAGGGATCCGATGCCATAGACTATATTACCCTTTTTTGGTGGTCCTACAACTCGCAACCAAACATTAACCTTCTTAACTGGTTTTGGTTGCTCCACTTCAAGTGTTTGATTTGTTATTACCTTCGTCTCTTTTTGTAATTCCTCTTGGTACCTTGCCTGTAACAATAAAAACAATATATTATCAATAATAAGCCAATAACAAAATTTATACATGCTACTAAAATAGCCCCAACAAAGAACAAGTTTCCTCCAACCTTAAACAAGAGGACAAGAACCCTTCTCACTGTAGCCACTTCACTCACATTTTTTCGGCCACTTCAGACATATTTTTCCAACCCTAAACAAGAGGACAACAACCTCCCTCACTGAAGCTACTTCACTCACATTTTTTCCAGCCACTTAACTCAAAATATCCCATGTAGTAGTATATTACCACTCAATTCACCAATCAAAAATTAACTCCCCTAAACAAACAACAATCAAGTCAAAACTCTACCACAATCAAACCAATTGTTCCAACACAAGTTTCAATATACCTAACACTATTTCAATCCACACTTCACAACTCAATCAAATAATTGACATACTCCTCCTCATAATTGCTACAGCAAAAACTCAACAATCCACATTTCAAAGCTTAAATCACTAGCCAACACACATGCAGTAATTAACCAACACAAATCAAGCAATAAAACTTAACTTCTCTTGTGAAGTTTAATAGTATAAAACCAGTATCTAATCAACTATAACTCAAGCTTAGTATTTCACATCAAAGGTAGCTTAATCATATATCAATTTAAACTCAGTAGGCAAAATCGGAATGTAGCACAGTCAACTTAATTCAATTCAAATTTCAGAGACAATCTCAATACCAATTGCACAATCTAGTTCGTAGTAGTTTAAGCACAATCACAGAATACCAATTAAATTCTCTGTCTAATTATAACATCAATACTTAACCATAAAAAATTCAAACTGTTGTGGATTACTAGTTAAAATTGTGGAAATAATAATTTCATTGGATCCCTATTAAAATTACACCACAATTAGATTGGATCTTGTAAAACTAAAAGTAAAAATATGTTGATCTTGTACTTCAATGGATATGACACTTACGTATATGTCCTTATATCGTTTGTCAATAAAGACAAGTTTTGGTGCCTCTAGTAGCTCTTCTTCCCCCTCTAATATTAGCCTTTCTCTTTTTAGCACTTGCTCAACCTCATCTTCAGTGTTTGTTGTGTGAGTGAAGACATAGATGTCCATCTGTGAATATTCTTTATGGTATTTCTCCTCCTAAGAAATTGCCATAACATGTAAGTTGTAGTGTATTATACATAAGAACAATAATTACAAATATATTTCAAATAATAAATTAAAAGAAAATTCTATATATTATACAAGCTTTCTCTTATGTACAGTTGTTGGGATAGATGCTCCTAAAACACTCTTCTTGTTTGATAACATAGTCTTTGACATTTTCTTGAATGCATCACTATCCCAATATGCTCAAAGCTCATTGTAATGCTCCTCTTTTATAAAATCATGAGAGATATGTCCATTTCGTATTTCTTCCATCAAGTACCTATAATTGTTATTGGATTTTTTTTCCCATTTTGCTCTCATGGTCGAATCATATTTGTGGTTCTATTTGTATTATTTCTGTAATTTTCCCGTACAAAATTACTAAATTAGCATAATAAGCATAAAATATAACTTATACCTATAATTGAAAAAAATAAATTTAATACTTACTGCCCACTCAGCGTACCATACATCTCTTATGGTTGGTGGGACCTTTTCCCAAGTAGGATATGGTCCTGAAAACATAAATTCTATTGTTGGACGAATAGATCGCACTGGTTTGATGAGCCGCTTGGCATTGCAAAGAATCCTACAACAGAAAAATAAATATTTAAGGATTTTGCTTGATACATTTAGAATGAATACTAAATTTCAAAAAATAACAAATTTTGAAATCACTTACTCATCCCCTTCAATCCAATATTCAATCTTGCCCTGTGTTGGCATAGTATTAGCTGTAGATAAGTCAGAGTTTTGCACATTCTCTTGAGCTGGAATAGACTCAACTTGATCATTACGAGTGATAGGCGCAACTCGCTCATTGTGAGTGATTGACTCGGCTTGCTTAGAATGAATCTCTAGTTGGACATTTTCTCTGGAATTACTGTCATTGTGGGCATTAGTAGGAGTAGGCAACGTAGGTGGTGGAGTACGAAAATCATCTGCTGCTCTGTGGCTAGTATTTGGAGAATCCTGATTTTCTGTTAGGGGTAAATTCAATGGTTGACCATCGGAGTCGTTATTTGATTAGGCTACATATCGCCCTACCTTTCGCCCTTTTTTTTTTTTTTTTTGCATTCCGTTCCTACCAGGTGCCATCTAAAAGTAATGCATAGAAAACAAGTAACTATGTCATTGAAAGAGAGGAGAAAAGTAAATAGAGAAAATAGAAGATAGAGGGGTTGTTCCAGAGCTTGTAGGAGCAGCAACTTCAGTCACATTAACAAGAGGACAAGAATCCCCCTCACTATAGCCACTTCACTCACATTAAGGAACCTTTTGACGTATGTTTTGATGGCTGAAGTTTAAAGAATGCATGTAGTTATAGGGAAACTTTTTGTTGTAAACTGTTCAATGTTAGGGTGTTAACCGATGGTCAAGAAGGTTGTTTTGGTGCATTTTTCATTCTTATTTGATGATTTATGAAGTAAAGGAAAATGTAGATAAACATATATCCAAGAACATATATCCAAGAAAAATGCCTCAAAAGAACAATAGGTTCAAAATAAGAAGATGGAGCTTGGGAAGAAGAAGTTTCACCCCTGTTTCTTTTAACGGGAAACTTAGTGGTAGCATGTTGTACTAGTTTAGCTTATTTGTAGAATGGTGCTAAAACAAGAGCAAAAAGGAAAATGCACAAGAAATTGGAAGGAGAAACTTTTCCCACTATCACAACTTCAACAACTCCACAAGTCACACATAAAAATTCAAAAAGAAACATAACCACACCAACACATAACCAACATAGTTTCTGATCCCTTCCACCAATTTCCACAATGTAAAACAATAGAAATATAAGCTGAATTCAATAGCTAATTCGAATCACCTTTGCAAAACCAGAAATTAGAAAATACGAGTCAACATCTGCTCAGCACTTATTGATGACATACCTCACCATAAAACATATATCCAAGAAAAATAGACAGCTAATAACAAATCAGAGCATACACTGTCAATGCCTCAATATCCTAGGATTGCAAAAACATTTAGGCCTTAAAGTCACATAAATAACACAAAATTCACTTCATAAATCACCCAAATTGAATAAGACATTCAAAAACTCCCGTGGCTCAGTATCAGTACAATTACCAATATTCACAGAATTAGCTAAATTCAAAGATGAATTAATTCTATGAAAGAGAAAATAGTACGGTTAAAGATACAACCGTGTGCATGTATGAAATCTTCCCCTTAGAGCTAGAAGTTTCAAAAGGTTATACAGAGCTTTCCTTTAGTGCATGTATGAAATCTTGTGTAAATGCACTGTATACACATCAAATGTATATAACTCTCAAGGAAACAAGAATGAGATTTGATATTGAAGCAGGAAAATTTTGCAGAAATTTTGTCACCCTATTGTTAACAACTAAATATCTTTGTTATGGCCCTAGACAATTCAGTGAACACCACATTCTGATGAAGACCATGGAACATGGCATAAGATACTTATCCAACAAAGAGATAACAAAGAAGAATAACACCATCATCAACTATCATGGCATTTGTTTACATGTATATGGTTTAGTTGGATAACATTGAAATTTTTGTGTAGTCTGAAAAAAGTAGTTCATAAGAACAATCAAATCTTGTGCTTAAGTATGTTACATTAGGAATGAAATACAAAAAATTCAGTAGAAATGCAGAAATTCCATGGATTTTCCTGAGTAGAAATGTAGTTGAAATGCAGAAATATAGAAGGTAAAGGATTTTCCAGAGTAGAAATGTAGTAGAAATGCAGAAATGCAGAAATATAGAAGGTCATGGATTTTCCTGAGTAGAAATGCAGCAAAAATGCAGAAATATAGAAGGTCAGGGATTTTCCTGAGTAGAAATGCAAAAATGAAGAAATGTAGAAGGTCATGGATTTTCCTGAGTAGGAAAACAGTAGAAATGCAGAACTGTAGAAATATAGAACTCCCATTAGTCAAATACATCTTCTACCAAACTTCAAAATAAACCTAGTGTATGCTTTACAAAATAACCCTAATTGCCAATCCCAAAACATATATCTAATCCAAATCACCTTAGCAAAACCAGAACTTAAAAAATACAAGTCAACAACTGCTCAGCACTTATTGATCACATACCTCACCTTAAAACATATATCCAACAAAAATAGACTGATATTGACAATTCAGAGCATAATGGGCTGCTAAATTTAGACATGTTATGTACCAACTTTGTTAAACAAAGGACTCACCCTCAGCAAAATGTGCTGCCAAATTCTATAATGGTACATATAACTATATAATAAATGGTTTGAAGAGAGTAGCTGCAAGAGTTAAGGTAATTGGATAGACTTTTTGCCTAGTTAGATTCTAGATTTTTCACACCTTCCAACTGTTGAATCGTATCTTAAATATAGGAGTTTACATCTTAAACGAACACCCGTCCCCCAAAACAAGTCATCCAGAACAAAAAATTGATTACTGGCAAAGTTATAATAAGGACAAAAAACTTTTGCCACTATTGAATAAGATTAAAAATAGACAACTATAGCATCGGCATCCGGCATATCAATATGTTGAAAATTTGAAGCAGCACCACAATTAGTGATTACCGTTAATTTGATGTTGCAACCTACACCAAGGGACTCTTTTAAGAGATCCTAATCTTCTTCCTTAAAGAGTTACAAGTGATAATATTCCTTGTTGACCATGTTTACATTCAACAAAGACAACTTTAGAAATGCAGTAGTTCATAATCTTCTGAAAAATAGACAGAATTTTTTCTGCTGCACACAAGATCCTAATCTTCTTCCTTAAATCTTGTGCACTAGAAAAATACAATTCAAAATTTCTGAAAAATAGACAGACATTTATGTGTAGTTTGAAAAAAGTAGTTCATAAGAACAATCAAATCTTGTGCTTGAGTATGCTACATTAGGAATGCAATACAAAAAATTCAGTAGAAATGTAGAAATGCCATGGATTTTCCTAAGAAAAAATGCAGTAGAAATGCAGAAATATAGAAGGTCATGGATTTTCCTGAGTAGAAATGCAGTGGAAATGCAGAAATATAGAAGGTCATTGATTTTCCTAAGTAGAAATGTAGTAGAAATGCAAAAATATAGAAGGTCAGGAATTTTCCAGAGTAGAAATGCATAAATGCAGAAGGTCATGGATTTTCCTGAGTAGAAATGCTGTAGCAATGCAGAACTGCTGAAACATAGAACTCCCATTAGTCAAACACATCTTCTGTCAAACATCAAAATAAACCTAGTGTATACTTTACAAAATAACCCTACTTGCCAATCCTAAAATATATATCCAATCCGATTCACCTTAGCAAAACCATAACTTAGAATATACAAGTCAACAACTGCTCAGCACTTATTGATCACATACCTCACCATAAAACATATATCCAAGAAAAATAGAGAGATAATGACAAATCAGAGCATAATGGGCTGCTAAATTTAGACAGGTTCTGTACCAACTTTGTCAAAGTAAGAACTCACCCTCAGTAAAATGGGCTGCCAAATTCTTTAAAGGTACACATGACTATATGATCAATGGTGTGAAGGGAATAGCTGGACGAGTTAAGGTAATTGGATAGACTATTTGCCTAGTTAGATTCTACATTTTTCACACCTTCCAATTGAATAAGATTAAAAAGAGACAAGTATAGCATCCGGCATTGCAATATGGTGAAAATTTGAAGGAGCACCACAATCAGTGATGACTATCAATTTGATGTTACAAGTTTATCCCTACACCAAGTGACTCTTTTAACAGATCCTAATCTTCTTCCTTAAAGAGTTACAAGTGATAACATTCCTTGCTGACCATGTTCACATTCAACAAAGATAACTTTAGGAATGCACTAGTTCATAATCTTCTGAAAAATAGTGAAAAATTTTTCTGCTGCACACAAGATCCTAATCTTCTTTCTTAAATCTTGTGTAGTAGAAAAATACAAGTCATAATTTCTTAAAAATACACAGAAATTTTTGTGTAGTCTGAAAAAAGTAGTCCATAAGAACAATCAAATCTTGTGCTTGAGTATATTACATTAGGAATGCAGTACAAAAAATGCAATAGAAATGCAGAAATGCCATGGATTTTCCTATGTAGAAATGAAGTAGACATGCAGAAATATAGAAGGTCATGGATTTTCCTGAGTAGAAATGTAGTAGAAATGCAAAAATATAGAAGGTCATGGATTTTTTTGAGTAGAAATGCAGTGAAAATGCAATAGAAATGCAAAAATATAGATGGTCATGGATTTTCCTGAGTAGAAATGTAGTAGAAATGCAGAAATATAGAAGGTCAAGGATTTTCCAGAGTAAATCTCTCTTTGAATTTTCATGGTCTTTTGTCTCACGTCAAAGACTATATTGAAGATATTATCAAAAAAAATCTTAATAATATGTATTACATTAAGATTATGCCTAATGACATTTGTCCTCTAATATGGTAAGCTCCAAAATATAATTTGCTTACTCCAGTTGTGGGATTTCCCGTATTCTTCATGTACGTGATTCCCACCATTTTCAATAACAGTTGGAAATTCCTTCACTTGTGCACATATTTCATCCCCACTTAGTCTACATGGGAGTGCTGAATCCTCAATTCGGTTCTTTCTAAATGAGCTCTTATTCTTCCGAAAAGGGTGGTGTAATGGTAAAAACTGTCAATGGCAATCAAAGAAGCATTGCTTTTTAGACTTTTGAAGCCTGAATGCCTTTGATTTTTCCATACAATATGAACAAGATAATCTACCAGCTGTACGCCACCCAGATAACATGCCATATGATGGGAAATCACTGATCATGCACATTAGAGTAGTTTTCATATGAAAATTTTACTTCTTTGAAATGTCATATGTAAGAACACCGACTTCCCGTAGATGTAGCAATTCATCAACCAAAGGCTGAAAATAGACATCGAGCTTCTTCTTAGGGTTCTTAGGACCAGGTATTATTGTTCTAAGGAAAATGTATGGTGTTTTCATACACATACCAAGTGGTAAATTATATGGTGTTACCATCACCGGCCAACATGAATACAGCTTACCAGATATCCCAAATGGAGGAAAACCATTAGTGGAAAGTCTAAGTCTTACATTTCGAGCCCCAGAAGAAAATGTTGGGTGTGTGCTGTTGAAAACCTTCCAAGCTTCTGCATCAGAAGAATGACTAATGGTGCTTTGAACGGATTCATGTGCCGCATGCCATCTCATATGCTCAGCTGTAGCTTTCGACGCATACAATCGTTACAATCTTGTTGTTAATGGGAGGTAGTGCATACTCACATATGTTACATTCTTCTCCACGCCTAAACTTTCTTTTTTTTGGCTTCCATCTAGGATGGTTGCAAAACATATAGTGTGTGAACCCAATACAGTCTTTGTGGAAAAGCATACAACTATTTACACAACACTCTATTTGTTCATACGGAAGTCCTAACCCAGATACAAGCTTTTTTGTCTCATAATAGTTTTTAGGTAGCTCATCCTCTTCAGGTGTGACATCTTTAATCAGCTGTGATATTGTATTATAACGGGCTTCAAGTAAGTTATAATTAGACTTAATGTTCAGAAGTCGCACAACTGTAGATAACTGGGAGTGACTACACCCTGGCCATAAAGGCTTATTTGCAGCATGTAGCAGATCATAGAAGCTTTGTGCATTCATATTAGGCTCTTCTTCTATCTGTATAGTTTTATTAAATCTTATATCATGTCTTGTTGCATCAAATACCATTTCCCTAATTTAATGGCTTACAATAGGACTTTCCTCCCTTTCATCATCAACCTCTATGCTATTCCTTCATTGTGAACTAAAAATATAAGGTTCCGCATGAGCATGCCATTGATAGTAATTTGGGATAAATCCCTTCTAACACAAATGTAGCTTTACATCATCTACCTCAAAAAACCTACAGTTTTTGCACATTGAGCATGGACACCTTATTTTTCCTCCACTAGTAAAATCAACTTGTGTAGTTGCAAATTGAACAAACTCATCAATTCCATGAAGAAACTCCCTTGTTAACCCTTTTTTACTAGGTAAGAGCCTATTATACATCCATGCTCAAGCTTCTGTTATCGTACCAACCTACATTTGAAGACAAGCTATATCACCCATTCACCCTAAATACACACAAGCTTTTACACATTTCCCATGCATATACACACATATACAAATCAAGATCAAATTTATAATGGAAAATACCACCACTGAGGAGCAAAAAGAAAAAAAAGATAGAATAGAAGGATGCCAGCTTTAAGATCATACAATACCCAATAGAAATATCCATTGTTTTTGTTAGAACTAACATCAACCAAAGAAAGTAAGTATCAAGGTGGATTGTTCATAGGAAGAAAAAAAATAAGATATTGTAAGTAAATTACGACCACATTGCCATATAGTAGTAATTACAATAAGCTCAATCCGCAAGAGACATTTGAGGCTTTCCTTGTTTTCTAAAGCAATCACAAATATTTTCTAACACATTGTCCTAAAAAGCTCATCATGACTTTATGAGGAAAGGAAAGGAAAATGATAATGTGAACCAAAAAGGCTTTCCTTGTTTTGGCTAGCATGTCAAACAACTTGTTTTGGTTTCTCTTTTGTTGCGTACACAATCGAAAACCATTTTCCAAACTAGTTGGAAAAGAGGAAAAGATAATATTTATAACTAGCCATCACCCTTGACTACAACACTAAAGAATGTAATATATTCATCGAATATTTCTACCAGTCCTTTTCCCCTTTTGTCCTCGTGGTTAACTTGTAGGTCCACAAGGGTTAGGGCTAGCTACCAAAACCTTATGGATAGTTCAATAGACTTTTTGGCCTCTGGAAAATCCCAAGAAAAAATATATAGAACAATAGCAAGATTCAAAATTTGTAAGGGGTAAATGTTAAATGCAATAATGGAGCATTCCAGAGGAATGAAATTTTCCAGTATATATGGACTATGTATGCGGTGTAAATATGAGGCTATCAAACTGTTAGTTCTGCTAAGCCTTTAATGGGGTATGTTAATTTACAAAATATGATGGTTGTAGGAGTTTCATTCATGGAGTACAAAATCAATGAGTTTGAGTATAAATTTATGTGTTAGTCTAAAAAACGAACGAGAATTTCAAAATTACATTCTATCTTTTCAGAAATTTTGCAAATTATTTTTGTTATAAGTAGTAATGAAAAATTCCTGGTAACACTAATTGGAAGACATCTAAGAAAGGTGCATCCTATTGAGTAGTGAAAGAGAGAAGAAACAACAAGAACAATGGAAAAGCTTCTGATCTCTAAATGATTTAAAGGACGACAGTAAAGAATTTTGTGCATCGATTTCCCAGAAGTCCCATATTACCATGTAAAGCAAGAAGGATTGCTTCAAATGCTTTATCACCATAGCAGGAACTCCCAGGGTCCAACCAGACATATGGTCAAACAAGGGTTGGTCCCTATGCCCACCAAAGGTTAATCATATGTTTAGTTGACATTGATTGCCATAATGAAAAATCTAATAAAATTTTACTTTTTAACTAGAAAAATAATTATGAAAATAGATAATAAATCTTCTTTCTTTCCTCCAAAAATTCACCGTCCGGTGAAGTGAACTTCACATAAATAAACTAAAATTTTAAGCATTGTACAAAGCATTCCATAGAGATAAAGAGTAAAAAATGAAACATAGCAGCACTCAAAAATTTTACTCCTCTGTATTGTACCTCTCTTTCTCTCTCCTATTCTTTTTCCCATTTTTTTCCCTATTGAATATCAAATAACAAATGCAAACTTCAATAGTAGGAGATAATCTATTGGAAAGAAACCATATCTACTATGCTTCTTCTCCTATTTTGCAAACCTTCTACAATTGTCAAGCTGTTAAGATGTCTAATAATTAACAGCTGCAAGCTTCTCACTTAGGAATTCAACTTTCTTCTTCCACCATAAGTGGATCAACTCACATAACATCATGCAGTTTTAATTCAACAGCACAAAATCATTGTTGTTGTTGCAGTTTTGAACCACTGTTTTTTAATCAAGTAATATTCGAGGCCTTCCTTGTTTTCTAAAGTAATCACAAATATTTGCAACTACCCACATTCAAACTGAAGTAGAAACCTATTCAAACTAAAGCAGAAACCCACATTCAAACTGAAGTAAAAAACCCCACGTTTGAACTAAGGCCACAGCAAACATAGCAACATCAAACCAGTAAACTCAAATTTCAAAGCCTCGTTTCAAAATTAATACAAATTTCACACATCTCAACAAGAAGGTGGCATAATCAAGTTAAAATTATGTCTCAAACGACAATCAAATCGAAGAAATAGTACAATAAAGATGCAGTTATTACTTGTAGTGTACTTCAAATGTGCAAACTTAGGCAAATGTGGCCTGAGATCTGAGAGATTTTGAGGGCTTTTCTTTGTTTTTGTGTGCGTTAATGTGTGTCGCAACCGATGAGAGGGAAAGGCTTGTAGTGAAGAATGATGATGGTATTAGTAGCGGCAAGCACCGAGGAGGGTGAGGGTGAGGGTGAGAGTAGGATTGCAATTTAATTTGTGTTTTTTATTTTTTATATTATTACATTTTTTTTCCTTCTTATATTTATAAAGTTGAATTATAATTTACTATATTTCTAATTCATATAATATATAGAAATTAATTATATATATTTATATTTGTGTGTATATATAAATAATAGTAATAACAATATTTTATGCATAATATATATATATATATATATAAACATAATAACTATACTTATACATACATATATATATATATATATTTATATAATTACTATCAAAACTACTTAGTTTTTAATTTTAAGTTATTCTATTTTATCTCTTCTTATTGCCTAGACATTGTTTTCTAATTCGAAAAAATTAGTATAACTTTTTCAATCCTTTTTTAAACAAATTTAATTTTGAGAATCAAATAAATGCAATTATTATTATTTTTTTACCTTGTAATTCTTTGTTTCTAAGTTTATTGCTCTTATAATTTATGATTTGAACATAGCCACATAAATATACATTTTAAAGATGAGATAGATATAACCAATTAGACAGATTGCTTTTAAAATAATATATAATATCATTATCTGATTTGATACGCCATATATCTACTATAATTATTAGGCTCAATTTAGAGATCCTTTCAATTCCAATGAATTTCATTTTAATTTATTAATTTTGAAGCTATTCCCACATATAGCCCCAATATTTGTATATAAATATAAAATATAAAAGTATTGTTTAAATAGAATGATTGAATTTCACTTCAAACAAATGTTGGTCAATAGGCATAATCTACGAAATAATTTTGGCTTGTTATATAGAGGTTATACTAGATTATATAGAAAAATATATCCAATTACTTTCAAATTTGTTCACGATAATTTGGTTAGCGATTTCAAAAAATATAACTATTGGATCTTTAGTTTGATATGCTTTTCTTTATAAATGCATTAGGTTTTGAGCCCTTATATAGAGATTATGCTAGATTATGTGAAAAATATAGAGATTAAATTTGGTCATAATACTTTTTTTAAATAATTTTAACAAATCTAACAGTTGAATTTTTAATTTGTTATGTTTATCTTTATAAATGCATTATGTTGTGGGCCATTATATAGAAATTATGGTACATTATTTGACAAAATATATCTAATTATATTAAAATTTGGTCACGATACTTTTTTTAATAATTGTAACAAATTTGACGATTAGATCATAAATTTGACATCCTTATATTTACGAATGAGTTAGGTTATTGGTCTTTAAATAGAAATTATGATAGATTGTGTAGCTAAATATATTCGATTACCTTCAAATTTGGTCATAATACTTTTTTTAGTACTTTTAACAAATCTAACGGTTAGATTATAGGTTTAATGTGCTTATATTTATGAACAAGTTAGGTTATTGGCCGTTATATAGAGATTATCCTAGATTGTATAGTTAAATATATCTGATTACCTTTATATTTGGTCACAATACTTTTCTTAGTACTTTTAACAAACATAACGGTTGGATTGTAAATTTGACAAGCTTATATTTATGAACGAGTTAGGTTATTGGCCGTTATATAGAGATTATGCTAGATTGTATACCTAATTATATCCGATTACCTTAAAATTTAGTCACAACAATTTTTTTAGTACTTCTAACAAATCTAACGATTGGATTGTAAATTTTATGTGCTTATATTTACAAACGAGTTAGGTTATTGGCCATTATATAGGGATTATATTAGATTGTGTGTCTAAATATATCCGATTACCTTCCAATTTGGTCACAATACTTTTTTTAGTACTTTTAACAAATCTAATGGTTCGATCATCAATTTGACGTTCTTATCTTCAACAAATCTATTTTTCTTCTACTTAAATGTCTAGCAACTACCTATGTCTGTTGACGACAGGGAAAAAACATTCCTCATCCCTTTACCAACAAATTCCCATTAGACATAGTTACTAACCACGCATATTTAATTGATAATTGGTTGGTAAATATTTTCCTATATGCTTACAAACATATTACCAACAGATTACTAACAAAAATATTAACAACTAAATACCCACTGTTCGTAATTCAGTTTGCAATTTGTTGGATATTGATTTACTACATTTTCAACGGATATGTTGGTTGCTAATGCTGTTGCTAAAAAATAAGCTATCATATTGCCAACTATATTACCAATTGCATTAGCTACCAACTACCCGTTTCAGTTGGTATTCCATTGGTACATTGGTGGGAACAACATTCCCTCCCTATTACCAACAAATTACCATCCAACATAGTTTCCAACCACTTACATTTTGTTGGTAATCGTTTGGTAAATATTTTCCCTCCCATTTACCAACACATTACCAACCGACTACCAACAACAAAATCACCAACAGAATACACACAGTTGGTAATTTTTTGGTAAGTAACTAAAATGCAACACATTCCACATTTGCTGGGAATCGATTGGTAATTACCAACCGAACTTAGTTTGTTGGGAATGGTTTGTTAGTAATCAGCCTTTTTCTAGTAGTGAGGCTTGAGGTTTATATTAGTCCATTTGGTTTATTTAATTAATTTAATTATTGAGCCTTTATTAGTCTAGGAATAATTAAATTGAATGAATGGCTTATCCCAATGAACTGGGCCATAGGTCCATAGGCCTGGTTAATGGCTTAACATGACATAGGCTTTAGGGCTTCTCTAATTCTACTGCCTCTGTTTGATTTTTGAATGCTCGAATGAGAACCTATTATTAAGGTAGTTGGGATTCAAGAGAACGGTAGGATTTTTTTCATAGAACATCTTTTTCCTTTCCCCTCTCACCGTTCTTCTTCTCTCTCTGTAGACTATGCTATCTGTGCTATTCAATAGCAAGAATAGAGACACAGAAGATCATCCTCTTCCTCATTAGCCTTCACAAGGCTTTCAGGCACTGGTTATATTCTGAAGGACCCATAGCATTGCATTGATGCCCAGACACAGCCGACGGTGTGTCGGACAATAGCCTAAAGAAAGGATCACAGAACTAGAAGTGGTTCAGACCGAGTCACCGGCACCTCCTAAACTAGTGAAAAATCGCAGAGGTAAATAGCTCTTCTACATTTGCTCTATTTTCAACATGCACTTGGGGATTCGTTTATTTGCAAATTTACGTTCAAGTGGTATCAGAGCTTGGTTTATATGGCAATATAGAAAGCCTGTTAGTGAATATAAACGGTTAGATGATTGTTTGATCATAATCAGTGAACCTTCGTATTTCTAGTATGGGTAGTTATCCACTATACGTCTCGCGGTTGAGATATAGGAATGTTGTAATTCTACTTTTTGTGGCTTTCATAGTATTTGTGTAAGCCGATAATTAAAGGCATAGGCGTTTATGGATTGTTATAGATGAATTCTGGTGAGTCTGTGAAAAAATCGCGGTGAAAAAGCATCTGAAATGCATCAAAAAGAAACGAAGAAGATGAATACTATAGCAGCTGAGCTGTGTAGCCGAGCGGCGCTGCTGATGTGAGGGGAAAGTATGCTGCCTAAGCCAGCCCGGGCTTGGAGCTGCAGCTGGGCCCTAGATGGCTTAGGCTCATCCCTGCTCGCAAGGAAGCTTCCTCGCAGAAGCAGTTCCTCTCAAAAGCCCAGTTTCTGCTAGGAAACAGGGTAGCAGCGGAAGCTGCTACTCAAGCACTCGCCTTGGATTTTGGTGCGTAGGTTTTCCTATGGGCCATTATCCAGAGTGGCGGGTGCACTGGACCAGAGAGATTTTTTTTTTGTGTCCCATACTAGGCGTAGTTATTTTTATTGCAATAGTTAATATTCTTTGAATATTTTGAATGAAAAATAATAGTAAAGGAAATTTGGATTAAACAAGACCATTAATTATTAATTATTATGTTTAATTCTATTATTTAGATATTTAGGTTAAAATAATAGAAAAGTATAAAAACGTTTATCGTTTTCTAGCATACTTAATTTTTTTTGTAACCTATGTCTACGTTTTCTCAAAGACCAAAGTCTTTGGGAAATTTATGAGAAGAAAAACATTTTTCAAATTAAAAAAATGGTTATTTTTACCTTGGACAAAAATTAATCCTTATATATTTTCTCCAAGGATTTAATCATTGACATAGAAAATATTTTGGATTTAGATATTTTTGTAAGTTAAAATAGAAAGCCATTTTGTTTTAATTTGGCACTAGAAAATTATTTTTATCAAATTAAACTTAAGACCAAAGTCTCTGAAAAGTTTAAAAGGAAATTTTTGGAAATCATTAAGTTCTTAACTGTGTAAAATAAGTTCATAGAAAATCTCTTAAAGATTTTACCTTGACATAGAGATTTATGGATTTAGATATTTTACGAAGAGTTAAAGGATGCTTAATAGGATATTTTCTTTAAAAACCCTTGTTTTAAAAGTCTAAGTTAGAGAGGGTTTCCAACGACTCCACGGCTTCCATCACGATCCTCATTCGTGATCATGGGTCCTCTCGCGTCACCTTGTGAGTGAACCCATATAGGATGGGGATGCCATAAGGATCTAGGACTAATGGATGGATGTAATTAATAACTCAGGACATGTGCTATAATAGGCCAACCCCCGTTAGAGGTTATAGTGCAAGGAATGTTCATAGGAAATTAGAAGAAATGACCATCCCATCGATGGAGTTATCTTCTAGATCATTATCTAGAAAGAAATTAATTTGTGGTGGTTAATACACTTAATTTAAAAAACTATTAATCTTCCCAAGAAGCTATGTTAGTTTTTTTAAGAGCCAAATTAATCATATAAAAGATAATAGTGATAGGGTTAACTATTATTGGATTTATTATGAGGATAAAGTGTAAATATAATTTTTTTTTCACAAACTGAGATTTCTTTTATATTTATTTTTTTAGAAATGGTAGGTGGAGGTTCTTTTAGTCCATTGGCCATTATTCTCTGAGAGAATAAGTTAACGGGTCCAAATTATGTGGATTGGAAAAGGAACTTGGACATAATACTTATAATCGAGAAGTATATATTTGTCCTCTATGAAGCCTACCCTGTTATAGGGGAAGGTTCCAACGATGTTATGCGTGAGGCTGAGATGGCATGGAAGAAGGCCGGCGAGATTACTTGTTGCTACATGTTGGCCTCCATGTCTAATGTGCTCCAATCTAAATACGAGCACATGCCCACTGCGTATGACATTAGCAAGTCACTAGCCACGATGTTCACCGATAAGAGCCGGCCCGCATGGCAGGAAGCTCTTAGGACGATCATAAACACTAAGATGGCTAAGGGAGTATCAGTTATGGAACATATGCTCAAAATGATTGCTGCTTTCGAGGAAGTAGAAGTTTTAGGGCCTGTTATTAACCGCAAGAGCCAAGTGGACATGGTTCTCGAATCTCTGCCGAGATCTTTTACTCAGTTCAAGTTGAACTATAACATGAACAAGTTGAACATGAGTTTAACTGAGTTAAAAAAAAAAAAAAAAAGCTTTAGGTGGTGGATAAGGTCATGAAGCCATAGTCCAAGGCTATGATTGCAAGAGCTTCTTCTTCCAAAAATGGGCCCAAGCCTAAGAAGTTCACGAAGAAGAAAGAAAATGCAGTAGCCCAGCCCAAGAACCAGCCAAACAAGTGAAAGGGAAAGTGCTTCAAGTGTAGGCAGAAGGGACATTTGAAAAAGGAGTGTCCAGAGCTTCAGGCAAAAAAAAAAAAAACCCTACAGGTATTATTCTGTATCTAGAGTCAGTTTTAATAGTTGAATCAACTTCCACTTGGATTGTTGATTCTGGAACTATTGATTATATCAATAACTCCTTGATGGGGTTTAGGAAGATAAGAAGACTTCAGAAGAGCGAGCATGGACTACAAGTAGGAAATAGAGTGTAAGTATGGGCTCTTGCAGTGGAAGAACTGTATCTTGTTTTGTTTATTGTAATAGAGTAGTTATTTTGATGGATTTTTTATATGTACCTAGATTTAGACAGAATTTGGTTTCAATTGCATAACTTATAAATCAGGGATATTCTGTTTTTTTCCATTTTGGTATTATTATCAGTAGAAATCGAGAAGTTCTTTATTCTAGGCATATATATGGAAACATACTCTCCATAAATCCTACAAACAATTAAAAAAAATAACGTTGAATCTGAACCATTAAGTTGGGAGAGAAATACCAATGTCAATAACTCATATCTTTGGCATCTATAGTTGGGTCATATTGATTCAACCAGGATTCAGATTTCAATCCATGATGGGCCATTGGGTTCATTAAGATTGGAAAGTTGGCCTCAGTGTGAATCCTGCCTTTTGGAAAAAATAACCAAAAGGTCTTCACCCAAAATGCTGATAGAGACAATGAGATATTGGGCCTTATTTACATTGATGTCTGTGGTCCTTTATCTACACCAGCTAGAGGGGGTTTTGAGTACTTCTTCACATTCACAGATGATTGTACAAGATTTAGTTATGTCTACTTGAAGTATTGCAAGTCTGACTCTTTTGGCAAGTTCAAAGATTTATGATTGAAGTGGAGTGTCGGCCAGGTAAATTAGTCAAAACCTTACGATCGGATCATGGTGGGGAGTATCTCTTTGGTGAATTCAAGGATTACATGTTACATCATAGGATAGTATCCCAGCTTTCTATTATGGGGACACCTTAGCAGAATGGAGTAGTTGAGAGAAAGAACAGGACATTGATGGGAATGGTCTAAAGTATGATGTCTTATACTATTCTTCTGGTCTCTTTTTGGTGATACGCCTTGGAAATCATAGCATACATTCTAAACTTGGTGCATTCCAAGTCAGTACCTAGGATGTCGTATAAGATATGGACTAAGAGTAAGCCAAGTCTAAATCATCTTAGGATATAGGGTTGTCCAACTTATATATTGATCAACGGAGACAAGCTAGAACTAAGATCAAAATTATGCTATTTTGTTAAGTATCTAAAAGGAACAAAAAAATGTTACTTTTATTATCCCAATGAGCAGAAAATACTGGTAAGTACTAATGCTAGTTACTTGGAGAATGATCAAAGTACTTCCACTAAATGTTCAATAAGGTTGGAACTCAAGAAGAAGTTATCTTCGGAATCAACTTCTTCAGACTAGATTGTGGAATAAGAAGAGGCACAGCCTCAAGAACTTGTACAAACATTGCCTCGTTTTAGTGGGAGGTTATCAAGGATTTTAGAAAGATGGACTGGAGAGTCTTTCAAGCTGGTCTCTGACTATTAGGAACAAGATCCCATTAGATACGAGGAGGCTATTGCTGATGCTGATGCAAATCTATGGCGTGAAATAATGAAAGCCGAGATTGAGTCATGTACTTTAATTAGGTTTGGGATCTTGTAGGTTCACCTGAAGGTATAAAACCCATTAGGTGTAAATAGATATACAAGAGGAAAAGGGAAGCGGATGGGAAGGTGAAAACCTTCAAAGCTAGGCTTGTGGTGAAAGGGTATACTCATGAAGAAGGGATTAACTGTGAGGAGACATTTTCCCCGGTAGCCATACTTAAGTCCATCCATATTCTCCTTGACATTACATGTTATTATGACTACGAGATATGGCAAATGGATGTTAAGATGGTATTTCTTAATGTCCATCTTGGTGAAAGACATTTATATGTCCCAATCGGAAGATTTTATTGCTAGAGGCAAGGAACATATGGTTTACAAGCATAAGAAGTCCATTTATGGACATAAGCAGACATTTAGAGCATGGAACATTCGTTTTGACGAGACTGCAAAGTCTTACGATTTCATTCAAAATAAGGATGAACCATGCATGTACAGGAAATTTGAAGGCATAAATGCGGTTTTTCTTGTCCTATATGTGGATGACATTCTACTCATTGGGAATGATGTAGGGATACTGTCATCTATTAAGGTTTGGCTGTGTAGTTAATTCAGTATGAAGGAGTTAAGAGAAGCCAGTTACATTCTCGAGATTAAGCTTCTTAGAAATAGGAAGTAAAGAATGTTAGGATTATCCCGAACGACATACATTGACAAGATGTTGGCCAAGTTCAGCATGAACTCATGCAAGGGAGCTCTATTTCCTTGTAGACATAGGTTGTCTTTTTGTTCATAAGACTGTCCTAAGTCCTAAGAAGAAAATAATAGAATGAGTAGGATTCTCTATGTTTTGGTTATGGAAAGTCGCATATACACCATGCTATGCACTAAGCTAGATATCTGCTTTGTCGTATGCTTAGTTAGCAGATATCAGTCAAACCCTGGGGAGATTCATTGGCAAGTTGTAAAATATCTTCTCAAGTACCTCAAAGATTCTAGAGATTATATGCTGCTTTACAGGGCTAATGACTTGGTTCCTACAAGACACACAGACTCAGACTTGCAGGCAAATAAGGATGAGAGAAAATCCACTAGTGGATATGTCTTCACCTTGTCTAGAGGAGCTGTTTCATGGAGGAGTATCAAGCAATCTTACATTGCTGACTCAACTATGGAAGCTAAGTATGTGGCAGCTTCGAAGGCATCCAAGGAAGCAGCCTAGCTTCGAAAGTTCATTTCAAAACTTGGAGTCATACCATACATGGACAAATCGATTATGATGTATTATGATAATACTAGAGCTGTCTCCCAATCCAAAGAACCTAGGAACCACAAGAAGGGGAAGCACATCGAGAGGAAGTACCACCTGATTCGGGATTTCATCTAAAAACGGGAAATCGTAGTGGAATAGATAGCCTCAGAGAATAACCTAGCAGATCCCTTCACCAAACCTTTGGCTGAAAGAGTCTTCAAAAAACACTTAGACACCATAAGGGTGGGCACATACAGACTTTCTTAGTCTTGGAGTGCAAGTGGGAGATTGTTTGAATGTATGCCCTTTAGACTGGGTTTCTATTTGAATTATTGAATTTATAAATAAAAGAATTTATTCTCAAAATTTATTTGTGAATTTACATTTTATTTGCGCACGATTTATATTTGGAAAAGACTCACAGTGTTTAAGTAAGTTATCCATGTGAACGGTGGTCTTTCACAATAAAGTATGGATCACAGGTTACTTAACACATAAACGTTTGTTCTTAACCAATTGATGAGAATGGAAATCTCATAATACTTAGGTTATTGTGTTATGAATTCCAAATGAAGAATGGTTAGCCTTTAGCCAGTGAGTAGTCCACTCACTTTATAGTATAAGAGTATTTCGAATATATATAATAAGACCTGTATTTGTGGTTTCTAAAAGTACTATTTAGAAAAAAAAACTTAGACTACTACTACTACAGCGTTGACTAATACTCTACCACTTGAGTATGAGTTCGTGGTCTGATGAAGCTGGAAGCATGTGCTTTGATATACTGTAGTTGAGGTTCTATCGTAGAGCCAATATACTTGTATGTTGGGTAAATGTGACTAGTCCGTTAAGACAGACTTGTACAAGATAGCTTCTGCACTATATTGCCCCTTATGACTATTCGAATGATCTAAATATCCAGGGCCCTGGAGAACATGACTTGGATGTTTGCTTTAAGGTAGCTTCCTTAGAAAATGAAAATATTTCAGGAGTCGTGGATCATTGGACTAGAGGTCTAAGGATGATAGATGTCATTTAAAGAGGTGTTAGTACACTTTTACTCTCTAAATGTACGACGATGCGTAGAGAAGTATTTTAGTCATTACATCTATAGGTTGGAGACTTTGCTAATGCAGCATTGTCATTGGGGTTAATATTTCCTTATGGTAATATTAGAAAATATTTAAAATGCAAAATTTAGCTATTTCTATAGTAGGGGTATTTTGGTCGTTGTAGTAGCCAATGTGTTGTGTCTTTTGGTCCTCGGAATAGCCCATAAGTCCTGATATTTTGGGTTGAGGGATTGGTCTTATATAAAATGGGTTTTATTTTATTCGAGTAGCCTGATTTATTTATTGAGCTAGAATAAAATAAATGGTCCAGAAAGGGAGAGTTATATATTGACCAACTTGGTTTATTTAATTAATTCAATTATTAAGCTTGTATTAATTCAGGAATAATAAAATTGAGTTGAAGGCTTAACCCAATAAACTGGGCTAAGGTATGAGGTTTATATATTGGTCCATTTGTGTTATTTAATTACTTTAATTATTGGGCTTCCAATAGTCCAGGAATAATTAAACTGAATAAAGGCTTAACCTAATGAACTGGACCACAAGTCAATAGTCCTGGTTAATGGCTTAACATGACATGGGCCTTAGGGCTTCTCTGATTCTACCGCCTTTATTAGATTTTTGAATGCCCGGATAATAACCTATTATTAAGGTAGTTAGGATGCAAGAGAACGATAGGAATTTTTTCACAAAACGTCTGTTTTCTTTCCCCTCTAGCCATTCTTTTTCTCTCTTTGTAGACTGTGATCTCTGTGCAATTCAATAGCAAGAACAAAGGCACTAAGGATCATCATCTTCTTCCTTAGCCTTCACTAGGCTTTCAGGCACAAATTATATTCTGAAAGACCCGTAACATTGTGTTGATGCCTAAACAGAGCCGATGGCTTGCGCGACAATAGCTTGAAGAAAAGATCACAGAACCAGAAGTGGTTCAGACCGAGTCGCCCGCACCTCATAGACCAATCAAAAATTGCAGAGGTAAATAGCACTTATGCATTTGCTCTATTTTCAATATACATTTGTGCGTTTGTTTTTTGCCAAATTTCTGTTCATCTCCCATCTCTCCTATCTCTTCTATCACTCCCACATCATCTCCTTCACAATCATCCATGTCTCATTCTTCCTCATGTTCAGGCATCTCGGGTATCAGGTTCTCATGTTGTTCCTCTACCTCGAAGTCTTCCATCATAGGTGATTCATGGTCTACCTCATCTTCACTCAAAATCCATCCACCCTCAAGTTCTCTCTCTGAATTAGATGATGATGAATCCACTATAGGAAAGGGGCTAGATGCTCTACCACTCACAGGACCACATATAAAGGCTAGTCTCAGGTCATAACTGCTGATCTTCTAGTCATCCTATAAATAAAACATAAAAATGTTAGAAATAAATCTTAATTCCTAGTGTTTAAGTACTATTTAATAAATCTCAATTCTAAGTGTTTAGACACCATTCAATCAACTCATTTGCCTAAACCTAGGCTATAATACCATTCGTAACACCCTGCTACTTACGTACCCAAAAAGGGCGGGAATGTTAAACCGTCTAGAGGGGCAGGGGTCTTTATAACGAGGTACAAAAGAAAATAGCTAAATAAATTAAAGTAATAATCTTATTACAACTGGAATCAAGACTTATATAAGTTTGAAATTCAAAACTAACAATCGTCTCTCAAAAGAAATACAAAGCAAAATAAAATAAATTGAACTTCTATCTCTTATTCATCCATCCTACTCAATAAAAGCATTCCTTTAAAAGCATGATGTACAAATAGTGATATTGGCCTCTCAGATAGCCTCATATGTGCAAATGACACTTTATATATTGCATGTACTCAGGTTTATCGGAAATCTCAAAATATATTCGCAAGTCAATTTTCATCAATCAACATTCACTGAAAGGAACAATATGCAATATGTCTACAATTCCCAGAAAGCCATCCATTCATCAATACAATAGAATCATAAAAGGGATAGAAATGATTCAATAATATCATCAAAGTCCATATCATGAATTCCATCATGATAGCTTCCTAGTGTAAATGTTCAACACTGGGCAGTGGGTGATCCACCCACTAGGGTAAGATACTACTCCATCACTACACCTAACGTACCGATTGTCAAACCCAACAAATATGGTCCACATAGACCAACATGCTAGCTTTGTTTGGCCTAACTAAGTAGTACTGTCATCTCTTTAAGCAGAGTTCAATTTCTGGAGGTGGTCTCCTGCCAGAAGACTTACTCTAACTCTCCAAGACTAGTTCCACTAGCCTACCCCCGCTAAATACTCAACGCTTACCCATAGGTGCAGAATCATTTCACTTTTTTCACAAACTTTGAGTACCTTGGTTTTTGCAAAACATGGCTATCATATCAAGCTTTTGAAATCATTTTGATCATACAGGAAAGAAAACAGTTTTTAGTTAAAAGTTTAAATTTGAAAAAAGCTTTTAGAGATTAAAACATCTACGTTCTCAATCCAAGTATCATAATTCAATAATAGCATTTTCTCTTCATTTCAATCATCATGTCAATCATCATGTCAACATCATTTCAATATCATTGTACAAAAGACTTGCAAACACGTACGATTTAGCAAAACAGTCATACAGGGACTTACTTGAAGTTCCCAATAATCAACTAAAGCCAAAGCTTGCTCTTACTTCAAGCTTCTTTCTTATCTAAAATTAATAATTCTACAATTAGAATCTATATATTAATCCACTATCTTTTTACTCATTATAAATCCCTATGATCTCATTAATCATCTAATTCATCCATAGCATCTAGATAGATTAATTCATGAAATCACCTCTATAGCTTTCCCTTGTCATGCAACTAATCATCATGCATGCATATAATCAAATCAAATCATCTATATAATGACTTCCATATTCAACTACCATCAACTCCATATATTAACCCTATTTGCATCAGAAGATCTCATCTTTAATTAACATGCATTAGATCTAGGTCACCATAGCAATATTTAACTATGTTTTACTCCATATACACCTAGTTCTAAATATTGCACCATCAAACCTATCAATCTTATCTATTCATGTTTTTCATGCAAGACTTCATGCATAATAATACCCCCATAAAATCAACCTTATGTAAAATAGAATAGATTGAGACTGAAAATACCTCTTGATGAGACACACTAAGAGCAAATGTGTCACCTTTGGTGATTGATTAAGTTCACTTGAGAAGAAGAGCTGATTAGTTTCTCTCTGTTTCCTTGGTTCGAAGGTCACACTAGATAGGAGTAAATCGGTTCCCATTTGATCAAGATTTAGGTGAATGGAAGGAGAATGATTGAATAAAATTTGATGGAGGATGAAAGGTTACTTACCTTAGGTTTAGCTTTTGATTTTGGTGTTGTTTGGAGTTATGATGGCTGAATACAAGAGAAGGTGGTGGCTGGAATTTTTGTACAGTAGGGGTGTTAAGGGTTTGATGAAGGAAATATGTTAGGTTTAGGGGGTTTGGTGTTTGGAAGAGTTGCACTTTGTTTTGTACTCTTGAACACAACAAGAAAAAATGACAGCTTTTGTTCCTCTTATTGTGGCCGAAATTGAGTAGTGTTTAGAATGGATTTATGGCTGGTTTTTGGTTACTAATATGACCGAAAATAAGGGAGAAAAGGAGGATAAAGTAGGCTGGTTTTCGGCTATAGTCTTGGACAAAAACATCAGAAAAAAAGTGAGGTCTTTTGATGTGTTGTTTTTGTCTAAAACAAGAGAAGAATTTGAGAGCAACTAGGGCTAATAATTTTCATGTGTGCGTGTGTGTGTTGGTCAAAATATGGAGATGAGAATATAGGAATTTCTAGTTGTTTATTTGGCTTGAAGAAATTTAATTGGTTAAAACTACTTAGGATAGGTTTCTCCTATATTTTAGAGACTTTGAGTGGAACTAAAATATCTATTAAGTGGCAGCTAGGGTTTTGATTTTGCTAGAAATTTTTAGTAAATAAAATAGGTTATTAATCTAAGAAACAATTTAGTTAATACTGTAATTTATTTTAGGCAAAATTAAGTAATTAAAGGATAATCATATTTAGAGATAAAAATTGGTTTTTATGTGATAAAGCTGAAATTTTTTTCTCCCCAATTCCTTTTTTATTTTTTTCAAAAATAGCATAATTCCTAAAAGATACTTGCTTAAATTAAAATTTTACATTATCTCTTTATTTCAAACTAAAATTCTTTAAGGAGAATCAATTTGGGGTGACTTTTCTCCTATTAAAATTAATGGCTAAAATATAGCTTCCAGGATAAATATTCCTATATTCTATTCCCTCCATAAAACCTTCATATAATGGCTTTGAATATTTTGGATTTTGGAATATTTAAAATCCCTAAAAGATTAAGGTAAAATACTAACTGGAAAATAATAAGAATTTAATTTGCTTTAACTCTTTTTATCAAAACCCAAAATAATCACATTCCAATATTTTAGGAGATGGGAATCTAAGGTGGCAGCAACCCTAGTGAATTTAGTCAAGAGGAGAAAAAAATAGGAGAAAAGGAATTCAATTAGGGAAAAGAATGAGAAGCTTGCAAGAGTTGGGATTCGAACTCAAGTCACCAAGTAATACACACTAAGCTCTAACCACTATTCCACAATAACTCTTGTGTAAATATTCTACAAATAAATTCCCACAACTCCTATTCAACTCACCTCATTATTCTTCCACTAAATTCTACTCCAGAAGAACAAAAGCTGTAACATGTCATTTAACATAACTAATCCGAATAAATAAATCTATGCAATATCAAACACATAAGTCACATATACTTCATAAAAATAGTTTAAATTTATCAAATACAATACAAGATGATATACTATGCATGACTTTCCTCGTGAAGTAATGGTGGTTTAAATCGAGGTCTTACAAGGTTTACCAAGTCGTACTAGATATTTTCTTTTGGATTAGTACTTGATGCATATAAGTTTCCTTGAAGCAATAGCATAGAGTACTCGATAACGGTAGTCGACTAGCATTAGCTTAAGAAGGAGCGATCTAGCTTTTCGGCAAGTGGCCATCTCCAATAGGTGAACTTGTTTTTGATTAGGTGACAGTGCATGGAGTTAAGCCAGTTCGAGCTAGCTACCAGTTGCAAGTAGGACTGTATTTCTCCGAAATGGACAACTTTAAGTTAGAGGGGTTTGGGAGAAGGAGAAGTATCCTAACCCATGGGCCAATCACCTACTATACTGTGACGCTGGGTTTCACAGTACAGGGTCATAGTGCAGGGTTTGTTGACATAGGACTATGATACAGGGTCTTAGAGTCCACTTTATTATTGAGTGGTTGATTTTCTTGAAATAAAGCTTTTTGTTAAGGATGCAAATTTAAAACACCACTCTTGTGTTTAAAACTGTTGTTTATTATTGCAATTACACTTTTGGGATTTCAAAATGCATCACATGAAATTGTTTACAATGAACACTATCAAAAACATCGGACTTTCTGGGAAAAATTTATTTCTCGCATTTTTTCATAGGTCATGAGCACTATTGAATGGTTAGAGCTAGAGTTCAAGATCTAGGACTTTATGTTTTGGTTATTTTTCTTAAAGTTATTGTTATGTCATTTTTCCATTTTGACACTCTTTATAAGTTTGGCTTGTGTTGTAATTCATTTAAGTTTTACTTGAGGTATTACTTTAGATGAGTTATTTATTTATCTCGTAATAAAGACCCTTTATCCTTTGAACGGGGCGATATCCCCACCCCTTGTTGGGTACGTAAGTAGCGGCGTGTTACAGAGGCCACCACTATTCTGTACAAGGAGTAGTACTAGGTGGCCTATGGAAGTTTCAGTTCCCTGGGTCGCTAGGTACCTTTATTCATTGATGTGTTTAGATTTGGGTATAAAAAATTATATAAAAATAAGAATATTCCCAATCAAGTTTAAATTATAACTTTAACCCCAAATTATACATATGAGCAAGCGTACTCATCATTAATATAGCATAAGGTTCAAACAAGTGTCGATCATCAGGGAATAAGTATACATTAATCACCTTTTTTTCATTATTTATCTGACTCGATAAAGTGAAAATGGAATAAAAAAATAAAAATAAAAGAATATATACATGTCAAGGATGGAGAAATATATAACTCAAACTATTATTTTGACAATCATGATCTTAAAGTACCTAATCATTATCATAAATAATTATTCCCTTGGCATCATGAAGGATTAAAGTAGACTCACTTCTTTCTCAATCCATGAAATCACTACCTTTTGGATAAATTAGAATCACTTGGTCTCGTTTCAACTAACTCATCCAAAAGATGCATTAAACACAATCCTTCACTAAACTCCCTTGGTCTCGGCAAATTTAAAACATGAAATTAACCAATGAATCCTTAGTCTTGGCAAACATCAATTAACCTTTAATTATCTAGTCCTCATAAATTAACCCCCTTGGTCTCGGCGAGTTAATAGACTACAAATATGGAATTAGTACATTGAAACCACCACTAACCCCTTTAGTCTCAGAGAATTAATGGGAAGAACCAACAAAATAATCTCGTAATAAGCATAAGTAATTAGATACCAAGAAGAACAATCAATTAATCAAAAGATTAAATAACTCTAAATATCATGAATATCTAAACAATGTCAAATTACTATAAAAAAAATTAACATATCATTGTCAAGAAAAAGAAAACAAAGTAAAAGAAAGCACTCATAAACAAGCCTTATTCTTCTTCCTTTGAAGACCTTCTTGTACAACCCTCCTTGATTTGCTGGAACTCCTCCTTTGACTTGAGTAATTTTCTGTGATAATCAATGAATTCTCCCATTTTCTCTTTTGTTTTCTATCTATTTATAGGCTTAGGAAGTGCTTAAACTCGTTGGTGTAATGTTCTTGGCCGAGTAGAAGTAGGAAAGTACTAAAACACCACAGATTACCAAAATCCATGTAGAAAAATCAAAATCCCATCTTTTCCTCGAGAGCATAGCCGGTGCTGCCTTGGCTGCTGGAGCCATAGCCGGTTGTGTTCTGTTTCTCCAGTCGTTCACCGATTTTTTCTTGATTTCAATACCATGTTGTCTAGAGTGCAGCGACACTGCCTTACATACTGGAGCCAGTGACGACTTGGTTCTGTTTCGATTTGTTTCAATAATTTTTTATCGTCTCGAAGTTTGTGTCATCAGTATATGGCCGGCATCGGTTCCTCTATCCTGGTCGGCGCTGCCTTAGTTCTGTTTTACGACGTTTTTGCTTCGTTTTACCCCTAAAATCTGAAATAATGAACAAAATACCTTTCCAAGAGTAAAATCTCAAATATGAAGGAGTATGACTAGTTATTGAACAAAATGTATCACAAAAGAACCTCAAATAACTAGAAAAAATATGACTAATTTAGCCCCTATCATATTCTCCCACACTTAGCTCTTTGCTTGTCCTCAACTAAAGTATCAAAGACAAGTAGTAAAAAATACAAGGTTTCATCAAATCACTCAATCGATTTAAAAGTAATATATTCAACGCTTTCTTCATTCTAGAACATAAAACACATGGTACTACATCTTTCACAACAAATGCAAGACTTGTGTAGGTGAATAATGACTTAGTAGAACCATCTCAGTACTTAACAATATTCTCAAACCACTGGAAAAAATTTAGCTCAAAAAGATTATGCATTCCATACACTTACTTTTTATACACTTTCTCCACTAATCCGAGACATATCATGATTCTCCTTAGGTCAAGTAGAACTTTTAAGCTTGTAATGTAAGACTAAAGGCTTGTAGTGTAGCTTATCAAACGAAGGATATAGGAGAATCAAATATCAAAGAAGCTGAGAGTTCGCAAGAAAAGGATAAACAAAATGTATCAATCATTTCCAAACTCTTCTTCCTCTCCTATTCCAAAATCAATCAAAACCATAACCTTATTTAGCAATTACAGCTTAACTCAAGAAAATCTTGCATTTTTACTCTTTTTATCAATTCTTCTATTTTTTTTTCACAAGATCACTCAAATTTTCAGCAATGGTATTAAGCACTTTATATGACTTTAACTTTTACAGCTTAATCACCATTCCTCTTGTAATCTTTCTTTTCTCTTCTTTCACTTTTTCTCTTTTTTTCCTTTTCTCTCTTCTTTTTCTTTCTTCACTGCTACTGTTCTTTTTCTTTTCTCTCTCTCTTTTTTTTTTTTTTTAGTTTCTCTCTTTCCATCTTTTCTAGCAGCTTTTTGTTTCTCGTTTCTTGTTTTTACTCTTTCTTCTCTCTTTCCTCTCTTTCTTTTCTTTCTTTTTCTAGTTTTTTCCAGCTCAACACAACTAATGATACATGACTAAAAGTAACGAGTCATGATCTTTCTTCAAGTATTCTCCCCCTACATTCTCCTACATATACTTTTATCCATCAAGAGTATAAAAATTTGAAAGAATTATTCAAACTCTCAGAAACAAGTAATGGATAAAGTATGATATGGGTTTTAAAGAAAAAAATCAACAATTTAGGCTCAAAATAGGCACTAGGGATAATATAAAATTTGGTAGGCTTGAAAAGCTCAAACTATCCAAAGAAAGCCTATCACTGTCATCCCTAAGTTAAATCATGATTGGCTTTCTTATTTCACCTCGAAAGATATTCAAGTAAGTTCTAGAATGCTCCAAGAATTTTAGTATAAAAATAGGTCTAAGAACAATGCAAAGCATTTGATCAAGAACTACTTCATAAAAGCGTATGGAAAAAGTCATGCATAAGTTATAAATGATCTTGAACATATGCTCTATAATCTATCATAAAGACATGCATTAAAAATGCAGCTTGAAATCTGAAAGAAAATTAGAAAAAAATTTTGAAAATTTTGCTCACAAGAAAGATAAGGTATATGCATAGAAGAATTTTCAATTGAATCACTCCCCTACAATTAAACTATACATTGTCCTCAATGGCCAAATACATATAACAAGGAATAAACCATACCATGGGACCAAAAATATAAAGGAGAAGAGATAAGAAAGACAATACTTCCATTCATTGTGCAGTGTGCTGTACAAGAGCTGAATTCTTGCAGAACGAGGCATTAGTAAAGTACCTAAAAATAAAAATACAAAAGAGCACACCAAAAGCATAAAAACTAGAAAAGAAAAATAAATCAAAAAATAAAAGAAAGAAAATAGTACAAAAAAGAAGAAGTAAAAAACTACTGAAAAGAAAAAACATTAAAAGAGAAAGGAAAAAAAAAAAAAAGAAGCAAGAGTGATCCAGGAGAAAAATTGTGGAGCAACCATCATTAGTCCTCCTCCTCCTCTTCATCATCATTAGCTGGTGTAGACGTCCTATCACCACGATGTTGCTTGGAAGATTGCTGCCTGAATTCCGCCAATTGCTGCTCCATAGTAGCTTGCCATCGCGCTAGGTCATCCATAGATCCCTGCAAGCGTAGGAGTAACTCTGTTTCCTAGTCTAATCATGGTAGCACGGTAGTATCAAAGTCAGTCTAGGGTTAGGGCTGAAAACTGCTAGCTCGTGCACGTGTCGGAGATGGGGAGTGCTCATCCTCCACGGTGGGTGGCTGTACCTGTCCGGGCTGTCTAACCTCAAAGGGGGTAAGCCACTTTTTCAACTCCTCGTTGTACTTGTACCCACAACTCATCAAAGTGTGTTCCGTCACCGTATCGTGCTCGGTGGTAGCCTCCATCAATTCTCCCTTAAGACTAACACTAAAGTATTTCAGAATTTTCATTATAACCAGGGAAAAAACGAAGGCTTTTGTAGAGAGACGGTGATGAACCGCATCCTTAATGGATTGGATGATCAAGGGTGCAAGAGGGATAGGCAGTGTGTTCATCATCCGATGAAAAATATAAGAGTCAATAAGTCGAGTCTCATTAAAACCACTAGCACGTGGTACCACATTGAACCCAAATATATAGACTAGAGCTCTAAAGTTGGTAGCAAGATCGTTGTTCAAATAGAAACTATTAGCTTGAAAGGCATTATGCTTATACAACCCGAGTGTGGCTCTAGTCCCTTGGTCATCCCAATTCGGGTCAGAAAGAATTTTTTTATTGTTAACGTGTATCCCTTGCCATGAATCATCATCAAACACCTGGAGAAGGTTAGCTAATTGATTTTGGGTGATGACAATGGGGATTTCTTTCACTCTCGTTTCAATATGGGGAAGGTGTTTATTGCCCTTGTCAACCATATTAGCATAAAATTCCTTAATAAACACTGGACAATACTTCCCTTTCAGCTATACTATCGACTCCCATCATAGCCTTCTAAACATCATTCCCAATTTAAGGGCACGTTCTAGGGTAGGTACGAAAGTACATTCTACAATGATTTTATTGGATGCTCTTCTATTGTACTATTCCTCACAAGATGGATCAATGAACTTAGTTGGTCTATGGAACAAGGGATCAATGGATGAAGGGGTCGAGGAAGAGGAAGCACTCGCCCTTTTAGAGGAATGACCCCGTGCTTGAGACATGTTATCAAGTAAGGAGTGGGAGAAATATGAGGAGAGAACACTTGAGCTCAAAGACTTAAAACGGGGTGTAACTACCCTATGCAAACACAATCCACAACTCTCACTCAACCCTCAACCAATCTCACAACCATAAAGCGCAAACTCCTTTAATGATATATCACACTCCAACTAATAATCAATTCTATCCACTCCAATCAATTAATCACAACCTGCAACAATACATGTAAAGTTCACTGTAAAGCATAAACATGTTGAATATCCCCAATGCATTCAAATATGCATGATCATGTGAATGAAGGTATTATCATGGAATTATGTGAAAAATAATTCTAGTTCAAGATATAGCAATTATTCAACCATCACAAATAGCCACAATTCTAACCTTAGCTATATGCATGAAGCTCCTTATGATCATGTGCATGAATCAACTATCAAAGAACTATTAACTCCTAATCTAGTCCAACTCATAAAGCTCAATGAGTAATGCACAATTTAAGATAACATCAACAATCCCAATTTTTGGCCAAAATTGTCCCTCAAATTAGAAAAAGTCATCAACACCATGTTAACTGTAGGAATTGAATAAAAATCATACCTTTGTGCTTGTGTATGCATGGGTAAGCAAAAGATGTAAGCTTTTTTCAAAAATCCAAGATCCTTGCTTGCGGATTGAAGGTGATGTTGTTATGAAAAATGGAAGATTTTGAGATTTTTTATCCGTAGGAGCAACAAAAGAGAGATAGATAGACGTTTAATATTTGACCTCGTTGAATCACCATTTTTTCCATCTTCTGAGTTAAGGCATCCACCTTGGCCTCTAATATTGCCACGGCATCCATTTTTGTGTACTCTTTGCCCACGAGCTCTAGACCTTGTACTTCCCCAAGAATAGTTATTAGAAGCCAGACTTTCAACAAGATCGAATACCCATTCAAGGGTCTTATGATTAATGGAACCCCCAGTAGAAGAGTCCACCACTTGGTGTGTTGCGAATGTAAGGCCATTCAAAAAGATTAGCATCTGCATTCCTAACTCAAATCCGTGGTGTGGGCATTTCCTTAGTATCTCCTTGAATCTCTCCCAACTTTCATACAAATGCTCAAAATCTAATTGTTGGAAGGCAAAGATCTCGTTCCTATGTTTGGCTGTCCTAGCTGGAGGAAAATATTTGGCTAGAAAATTTTTAGCTAGGGCATTCCGAGTAGTGATAGAGCCAATAGGTAAAGACTTTAACTAAGATTTTGTTAGATATCTCAAGCTCGTATTATATATGGTGCAGCGGAAAATAAAATGAGATACCCACCCAGGACCCATCTATGTGTGGAAAACAAGACATAATAATAATAAAGGTAAAGCTTTTACCTTTGGGTGATCGTTCAAAGAACAAAATTGATCTTCTTCAAGTCGAGGCGCGATCCAACAACCCTCTTATGCAAACTTCACGAGAGTTGGATGTCCAACCACAATAATCACAGTGTGTGATTTTCTCTAATAGTAATCCACACAGAGTAATACTCAAGCACCAAAATTTCCTGTGCTAGCAGTAAAAGATGGCTGTTAGGGCTGTTTTCATTTTCAGCAAAACGAGAGAGAGAGAGAGAGAGGATGCTTGTTTTGTGGCTCCTATTTTCGTATGAATAACCCTTAGATTAGGGTTTTGAGCATATCCAATATATGTTCCAAAATCCACTGAAAATCTGAAATTCTAAAACAATTAGAATTTCCTAATTGTAATTTGGAGACATTAAGTTTCCACAATTACAACTTGGACCACAAATTATAACTAATTATAATTTGTCCAAAACAACTTCTCTTTCTCACAATTAACCTCACTATGTTATCAAGTAACATCTTGAGTGTATAATCCTCTATTGTGTGTGACCTATTACGTTTCCTAGTCAATTGATAGCGAACATGAATTAATCCAAACGTCTTTGAGATTAATAATCTATAATTAATTAGAATTAATCATATTAATTTTAATCAGGATTGGTTTATTAATTCATCAGTTAATAAATCCACATTCCCAGATCATGAGCGGTATCTAGCAACATATCATGACCACCCAAGAGTCCAGGAAGTCAAGTGGCTTGACAAGAACCCTTTAATAACAAACTTCAGTGCAATTAACTCCTTTCACCATACAATATCTCATTCGGTTTGGAGTACGGAATTAGTGTCAACTCCCTCCAGAATTAATTCTGGCCCGAATACAATAGTGCTTATACCAAGAACCCACTACTCTAGATGTGTATCAATAGGAACTGTTTCCAATACACAATCGCCTTGGCTAAGGACTTTCTGAGTAGTAATTCCTACAAGTGGCCGTAACATATTCACCCCTACTATTAGGAGTGGTGAATCCTTTATTAACCCTCTCAACTACTTTTGTTTACCTCACAATGTACCCAATATCCATCCCATAAGTGGCTCTCTATCGAGCTCCGGAGATTGGAATCAAAGTACAAAGCTCAGCGAACAAAGTACCTTGGAGATCTCAAGTCTAAGGATACTTGCATGCTTGCTATATTGAGATTATATCACTGTCACTAAATAGTTATCCATGTGATTATCTCAAAGCTAGGTCATCCAATAAACTTGTTCCATTTAGAAGCATTCATGTGTTAACTTTGAGTATCACAATACTCATGGTTATGAGAACCACCGCCTGATTAAATTAGGAAGTCTAACACATGCTAGTTTTAACGTATTAATGATGTCCTGTCTCATTAATACTATGACTAGGGACTATTTAAGGACTAACACCATCCAGTGTAGTAGGAATCTCATATCATAATTTCCTAAACACATTGCTGTACTCTGGACTTTATCGAACAGTTATATTACTTAAAGTAAACAAAAGAAACTATAAGATAAATAATGTCTTTTATTAAAATAAAATGTGTCATATACAATGTACAAGTGATTACCTCTAGGGCATAACACTAACAAACTTCCACTTGCACTACAACTAATCATCCATGTGTCTAATACTGAATGACTCAATATGACAATCATATTTCTTTTGGGATAGTGCTTCTGTTAGCGGGTCAGCTATGTTATCATCCGTGGGAACTCTCTCTAACTTTATTTTCTTAGCTGCTTTAGAAGTGGCTATGTATTTAGCTTCTGTCATAGAGTTGGCAATAGTCTCTTGTTTAGAACTTTTCCAACTTATTGCCCCTCTGCACAACGTAAACACGTAGCCGGATTGTAATTTGAAATCATCTTTGTTAGATTGAAAATTGGCATCAGTGTTCCTGTTTATTTTTCAAATCACCTTCTCCATATACTAAGAACACATCATTAGCCCTTCGTAAGTACTTAAGGATGTTCTTTACAACCGCCCAATGACCCTCACTAGGGTCAGATTGGTATCTGCTCGTCAAACTGAGAGCATAAGATACATCAGGTCTAGTACATATCATAGCACATGTAATAGATCTAACTACCGAGGCATATGGAATCTTACTCATGTGATCGCTTTCAACTTGTGTCTTGGGAGACATCAACTTTGAAAGGATTACACCATGTGATATGGGTAAGAATCCCCTTTTAGATTGATCCATGCTAAACCTCTTTAGCACTTTATCTATTTATGTAGACTGTGAAAGACCTAGCTACCTTTTGGATCTATCCCTATAGATCCTTATTCCAAGAATATAGGTTGCTTCACCAAGGTCTTTCATGGAGAATTGTTTGGACAGCTAAATTTTAACCGTTTGCAAGACAGGTATATCGTTTCCTATTAGTAATATATCATTTAAATAAAGTAATAAGAAAACGATTGCATTCTCACTAACATTCTTGTATATGCAAGGCTCATCCATGTTTTGAATAAAATCAAACTCTTTGATTGTTTCATCAAAAAGGATGTTACAACTCCTAGAAGCTTGCTTAAGTCCATAAATGGGCCTTTGCAGCTTGCACACCTTTGTGCGGTCACTGGATGTGAAACCCTTAGGTTGTGTCATATATACTTCCACAGTCAGATTTCTATTTAGGAAAGTTTCACATCCATTTGCCAAATCTCATAATCATAATGAGTCGCAATGGCTAGGAGTATCCTGATGGATTTTAACTTGGCTACTGGCGAGAACATTTTGTCATAGTCAATACCATATTGTTAATGATAATCCTTCGCCACTAAATATGTTTTATAGGTAACTAAGTTACCATTAATGTCCGTTTTCTTCTTGAAAACCCACTTGAACCTAATAGATTTAATTCCTTTGGGTGGATCAACCAACGTACATACTTGGTTTTCGTCAATAGAATCCATCTCTGACTTTATGGCCTCAAGCCATTTGCTAGATTCTGAACTGTTCAGAACATCCTTATAAGTAGTAGGATCATCTTTATCTATGAGCAATACGTCATTGTGGTCACTAATGAGAAATCCAAATCTCTCAGGTGCCACATGTATCCTACTAGATCCATGAGATTCTTATGTATTAGAAGGCTCATCTATTCTCTCAATAGATGTGGGATTAGATGGTTGATCCTCGTTTATTTGATCTTCATAAAATTCACTAAGTTCAGTCTTACTCCCAGTGTCCCCTGCTCCTTCTCTAAGAATATGGCATGCTTCGAAATAAACAATTTATTTGTGGAGGGTAGGTAGAAGTAATATCCGAAAGATGCATTCGGATATTCCACAAACAAACACTTGTCAGACTTACTATCAAGTTTGTCTGACTGTGGCCTTTTGACAAAGGCAAGACAACCATATACCTGCAAGTGAGATAACTTTAGTCTCTTACCAAAGAACATCTCAAATGGGATAGTATCAACCAATTTTGTCGGAACTCTGTTTGATATATAAACAGAAGTTTCTAGTGAATGCCCCCAAAATAATTTTGGTAGGTCTACAGAAGCCATCATGGTCCGTACCATGTCTAGAAGGGCTCGATTCCTTTTCTCAAATACACCGTTATGTTGAGGTGTATGCGCTGGAGTCCATTGAGATAATATCCCATTATCTCTCAGATAACTGAAAAAAACTTGGCTAAAGTATTCTCCTCCTTGATCAGATCTTAGAGTCTTAATACTTTTGCCAAGTTGTTTCTCTATTTCATTCTTGAAGTTTTTGAACCTTTCAAAGGCCTCAGATTTGTATTTCATTAAATACAAATACCCATTTCGTGAGAAATTATCGATAAAGGTTATGAAATAGTTGTAACTTCCTCTTGTTTGTATTGACATTAGTCCATATACATCAGAATGTATGAATTCTAATAACTCCTTGGCCCATTCTCTTTTTCATGGAAAAGGAGTTTTAGTCATTTTGCCTAGTAAATAAGATTCGCATGTTTCATATGATTCATAATCAAATGACCCTAAGTCACCAAGCATGTGTAACCTAGATACACGATTTTTATTTACATGGCCTAAACAACAATGCCATAAGTAAAAGGTGCTACAGTTATCTATTTTAGGTATCTTATTATTTATATTGAGAATTAGATTATCAAAGTCTAGAACATATAAACCATTAACCAAAGTTGCTGAACCATAATGAATATCATTCAATAAAAAGAACAACATGTATTCTTAAATATCAAATGAAATCAACATAAGTTAAAACACGCAACTGAGATAATGTTTTTCATTAAAACTGGTACAAAATAACAGTTTTGCAGTTCTAGAATTAATCCCTAAGGCAGGTTCAGCTCGTGATACGAATCTTATGTGGCTTTTCTTGGTGTTATGGGTGTTTGGTTGGCTATGTGTTTAGCTCAACTCAAATGGACCAAAAACAGAGATTCTTGTGACAAAAAGGAGAAGCTGAAAATAACAACCTACCCACTATCAAACCCTTGAAGAACTAAGCTTCAAAGACTCTCAAGTAAAGTAGAAAGTTCTACTATAATCCCACCCCAATATCCTTGAAGCAACAAAGGCAAGCAAAAACAAATAAAATAGAAAAAATAGGTACCCAAATATTGGAATTCAAACAAACCTTAGAAGAGCAAAGAAACTAAGACCCATTCAAAGAAAATAATATTGGATTATCCAAAAGATTTATAGACTCAATCATAAGGAGGACTAACCTTTAAGCTTTGTCTTGAACAACATGAATAAGGAGGCTAGGGCCTCTCAAGATTCTCTCTCAAATTTGAATTAAAAGTTTGTGAATTTTGTTATCAAATCACTAAAAGTGCTATTTATACTATTCTAACCCTAGCTAAGTAATCCCTAAGATTCTATTATAGTTTTAGGCTATAGTAAGTCTTTACAAGCAATTAAAATTGAAGAAAATTAGAGAAAACATTAAAAATGTAGGGTAGTCGTCGGCAGCCCAGGGGGAAGCCAGTGCCAGCTAGGTCTCTTGAAACCGGCATCGGTTGTGCACTACCTTTGGGCCAGTTTAAATTGCTATTGAGGTGTTGTTGGACAGATTGGAGCCAGCGCCGGTTTGGCTGCTTGGAGCCGGTGCCGACTATCCACTGGAAAGCCTCCCTTTGTCAAGTTTCGTCCGCTTTTGTTGCCGGTTTGAGTTCTTGTTGGGGTTCTTCGTCGATGGTCATCAACATGAACTCTTGGCTAGCTTCCTTAACCTTCCAATCCTCTTTCATCGTCAAGCATGGTTTGATGATCAATTAAAAATTATCTTGAAGCTTTTTGGACCTAGCTCTTATCATCAGTCCTTGTCCTCCAAGATGAAGTGAAGTCAAATCATCTTCCCCTTCTTGAAAAGGATTCATCTCCGAATCATTGCCATCATCTACATCAAAGGGAGAGAGGTCACTAACATTAAAGGTGGCACTAACATGATACTCACCGGGTTGATCTATCTTATAAGCGTTATCTCCAGCTTTGGTAAGAACTTGAAATGGTCCATCCCTTTTGGATCTAGTTTGCTCCGTCGTTACGTGGGGAATCTATCATTGTGAAGGTGCACCCGTACCCAATCTCCCGGCTCAAATGTTACCTTTTTCTTTCTTTAATTGTGTTTATGGGCGATCTCTTCATTGCATTTTGCAATTGTTGCTTTCACCTTCTCATGGAGTGCCTTCACCATTTCCACCATCTTAGCTCCATCGAGGTTCAACCGTTCACCTATAGGTAAAGGAACCAAATCGAAAGGAGTTAGAAGATTAAAACCATATATAATTTCAAAAGGAGAATAAGAAGTGGTAGAGTGAATAGCCCTATTGTAAGCAAACTCAATGTGTGGCAAGCACTCCTCCCAAATTTTCAAGTTTTTCTTAATTATGGTCCGCAAAAGTTGGGTGAGTGTTCAGTTGACCACCTCCATTTGTCCGTCTATTTGAGGATGACAATCCATGAAAAACAAGAGATTAGTACCAAGTTTGTTCCATAAAACTCTCCAAAAGTTGCTAAGGAATTTAATATCTCTATCCGAGACAATAGTCTTTGGAATCCTGTGCATTCTCACCACTTCCTTAAAGAATAAATATGCAATATAAGATGCATTAATAGTCTTGGAACAAGCCACAAAATGAGCCGTTTTAGAGAATCGATCAACAATCACAAATATGGAATCCTTACCCCCTTGGACCTAGGCAATCCTAAGATAAAGTCCATTGAAATATCAATCCAAGGCACATTAAGTGTGGGTAAAGGAGTATAAAGACCATGTGGAAGAGATCTAGACTTAGCTTGCCTACAAGTAATGCATTGAGAATAATGTTTCTCCACATCCTTTTTCACTTTTGGCAAAATAATAATAATAATAATAATTGTTCCTTAAGGATGCCTAGGGTTTTTGCAATGCTAAAACGCCCTATTAGTCCCCCATTATGGGCTTTCCTAACTAGCAACACCTTAATAGAACACTTTGGTACACAAAGCCTTGCCTCCCTAAATAAGAAACCATCATGCATATAATATTTAGCAAATGCACTTTTCTCACAAGTATGGAAAATATCCCCAAACTCCTCATCAACAACATACAAATCTTTCACAAATTCAAAACCAAGAAGTTTAGCATCCAAAAAGTTTAGTAGTGCATACCTTCAAGATAGTGCATCTGCTACAACATTTTCGTTACCCTTTTTGTATTGAATGTGTTAGTGTTGTGCCCTAGAAGCAATCACTTGTACCATGTATATTACATATTAAATTAAAAAGAGGCATTCTTTATCTTTCAATTTGATTGTTATATCTAAATATGTGTACAAATCGTTAGATAAAGTCCCTAATACAACACAGTGTTAAGGAAATCATGATAGAGATCATGATGTGAGATTCCTACTACACTATGTAGTGTTTGTACTTAAATAATCCCTAGTCATAGTATTAATAAGATGGGACATTATTAATACACCAAGACTGGCACATGTTATATCTCTTGACTGGATCAAGCGGTGGTTCTCATATCCGTGGGTATTGGGATACTCAGGATTAACGTGTGGATGCTTGTTTTGAAACAAGTTCATTGGATGACCTAGCTACGAGATAATCACTTGGATAACTATTTAGTGCTAGTAATAGAATCTCATTATAGCAAGTGTGCAAGTATCCTTAGACTTGAGATCTCCAAGGTACTTTGTTTATCGAGCGTTGTACTTTGATTCTAATCTTTGGAGTCTTATCTAGGACCTCCTATGGGATGGATATTGGGTACAACGTAAAGTAAACGAAAGTAGTTGAGAGGGTCAATAAAGGATTCACCACTCCTAATTGTAGGAGAGTATATCTCAAGGCCACTTGTAGAAATCATTACTCATGAAGTCCTTGGCCAAGGCGACTATGTGATGGAAATGGTTCCAATTGATACACATATCGAGTAATGGATTTCTTGAATAAGTACTAAAATATTCGGGCCAGAATTAATAATATTCTAGAGGGAGTTGGCACTAATTCCATGCTCTAGACTGAATGAGATATTGTATGTTGAAAGGAGTTTATTGCACTGATAATTTGCTATTGAAATGTTCATGTCAAGCCACTTGACTTTCTGGACTTTTGGGTGGTCAAGAGTCATTGCTAGATGTCGCTCTTGATATGCTAAATATGAATTTATTAATTAGAGAATTAATAAATTTAATCCTTTATTTTATTAAGGATTATTAATTCTAATATTGTTAGAATTAATTCATATTATGCTACCAATAACACCAGGAAACCTAATGGGTCACACACAATAAAGATTTGAATGCTCAAATATATTATTTGATAATATTGTGGGGTTAATTAAGAGAAAGAAATATATTTATAGGTGAATTATAAGTTTGTTATAATTCATGGGACCGAATTGTAATTAAGTAAACTTCAAGGACCAATTTGTTGACAATTGGACGTTGAAGGCCTAAGTTGCAATTTATGGTAATTATAAATCTATAAATATAAGGAAACGGTTTCCTTAGGGTTTGAGACAGACTATTCACGCAATAACATAGAAACCATTTCTCTGCCTCTCTCTTGATCAAACCCTAGCCGTCTCTCTTCTTGATCAAAACCCTAGCCTCCCGAATTCTACTAGTATAGAATTGTGAGATTGTGAGCATTCAACCTTGTGTGGATTATCATTAGAGGGAGTTCTTTCTTGGACTTCAGTTGAGCTGCAGTGAACGGTTTTGGATAATCTGGATCGCGCCTGTGTTCTTGTTTCTGAAATTTTTGAATTCCGGCTTCACGAGGTAATAGACGCAATCTTCTCCTTTTCCCCGTTTCTATTGCAAACCCGTGATCCATGGCTTGGATTTCTTGTTGTTTTCCGCTGCGCTTAATCTGATTATGCATGATAGAAATCCTACAGAATGACATATGAAAATGTCCCAATAAACTCCATCCGCTTTGCATGTCTTCTGTTCAAATTTTGTTGGCTCTTGAGGTGTTTAAGGGTCTCATGATTGATATGAATAACAAACTCTCTTGGCAAAAGGTAGTGTTACTAATATTCTAACGTTCTCACCAAGGCAAAAAGCTCTTTGTCATAGGTAGAATAGTTGAGGGCTGCCCCAGACAATTTCTTACTAAAGTATGCAATAGGTTTTCTATCTTGGGTTAAGATCGCACCTATTCCCACCCTACTTGCATCACACTCTATCTCCAAGGCCTTCTCAAAATTAGGAACAATTAGAATTGGAGCTTGGTTCAATTTGTCTTTAAGGGCTTGAAAGGCTTGTAGTTGGGCTTCCTCCCACGTAAACCTCACCTTTTTCTTTACCACTTCGGTTAGAGAAGTTGCTATAGTGCTAAAATTTGGAATGAACCTCCTATAGAAGCTAGCTAGCCCATGGAAACTACAGACTCGGGTAATGGTGGTAGGGGTTGTCCAATCATGGATGGCTTTCAATTTTTCCTTATCTACCTTAATCTGTTTGACACTCACAACATACCCAAGGATTGTAATCCTCTCAAAACAAAAAGAGCATTTCTCAAGATTAGCAAACAATCTCTCCATTCAGAGGGCAACAAGCACATTTTAAACATGATTCAAATGATCCACACATGATTTTCTATAGATTAATATATCATCAAAGTACATAAAAATAAATTTCTCAATGAATTCCCTTAAAACATGGTGCATTAATCGAATGAAAGTACAAGAAGCATTAGACAATCCAAAGAGCATTACAAGCCACTCACACAACATTTGTTTAGTCTTAAAAGCTATTTTCCATTCATCCCCTTCTTTTATTCTAAATTGGTGATAACCGGATTTCAAATCAATTTTTGAGAATATGCATGCACCAAATAACTCATCAAGTAAGTCATCTAGCCTAGGAATGGGATAGCGGCATTTTACTGTTATGTTGTTGATAGCGTGACAATCCACACACATACGCCATGTCCCATCCTTTTTGGGAACCAAGAAAATCAGAATCGCACATGGGCTTAGGCTCTCTCTCACATGTCCCTTCTCAAGCAATGCCTCTACTTACTTTACAACTCCTTGGATTCCTCCAGGTTGCTTCTATATGCCAGTCGGTTGGGGATGACGGCTCCAGGCACAAAGTCGATTTGATGCTCAATTCCACTTAAGGGTGGTAGTCCTCCAAGAACCTCATTTGGAAAAACGTCTTAAAATTCTTGAAGAATAGCTACAATTTCATGAGGCAAAGATAATGTGGAATCATTAGTAGAAATATAAGAAATTTTGCATAAAAGAAGAATAACCGGTTCCTTATCTTCTATAGCCTCTATGACCTCACTTTCTTTTGCAAAGAAATTCACTCATCTTTTACCTCCCCTCTCTTATCCTTGCTTACTCATATCCTTAATTGTTAAAGGCACTTGTTTGTTCATCATCTCTCTCAATTCTTTTTCATGCCTCTCGTTTTCTTTCCTCTCAAGTTCTTGTTTTTGCTTAACATCTTGCACTCCCTTCTTCTTTTCTTTCTCCTTCATAATTTTTTGATCTTTGTTTACCTCACTTGGGGCCATAGGGATGAGGGTAAACTTAGTTCCCTCCTTGAGTAGGAAATAAGTGTTCTTCCTCCCATCATGTTTTACATGCCTATCATATTGCTAAGGCCTCCCTAGTAGTAAGTGACCCACTTGCATGAATATCACATCACATAGCACATCATCCTTGTACTTCCCCATTTCAAAAGACACCAATACTTGCCTGTTTACTCTTATTTCCCCACTATCGTTCAACCATTGTAATTTGTAGGGCTTAGGGTGTTTAATCCAACTCATATCCAATTCTTCAATCAAGTTTGCAGTAATTACGTTAGTGCAACTCCCACTATCCACAATGACACTACAAGAGGTCTTGTTGATTAGACACCTAGTGTAGAAAATGTTCTCTCTTTGTTGGTGATCTTGATCCTCAATGGCTTGTGAATTGAATGACCTTCTTGTGACTCCTACCAATGAGTATTCTTGACCAACAACTTCCCCTTCATCACTCTCCTCATCTCTATTTCCCTCTTGATCTCCTTGGTATCTTTCACCCTCTTCTTCTTTGTCAGTAGAGACCTCACCGTAGGGATTAGTATATATCGTTCTCTTACTTGGACACTCATGGGAAGTATGTCTATATCCAAGGCACATAAAACATTTGATATCCTTATTCCTTTGTAGCCTCTCCATGGTTTTTCCCTTGTCCTTTCCTAGGTTTCCAATCCTCCCTAGGTTTCTAATCCTCTCTAGGTTTCCATCCTTCCCTAGATTTGTTGAAGTCCCTTTGGAATGGCTTAGGGGCTTTATCCTTCTTAATCGGCACCTTGCTAGTAGTGTTGGGGTTTGGAAGTGATGGTTTAGTAAATGCTCTCCTCTTTAATTGCCCCTCAATCTTCATAGCAGCGTTTACCATATCCTCCAATCGATCATAGGGGTGCAATTCCACCAAGTTGGCAATCTCCCTATTTAATCCTCTCAATAACCTTGCTCTTGTTGCTCTAGGATCCTCATTGATTTAAGCTCTCATCAACATAACTTCTATCTCCTTATGGTAATCTTCCACACTCTTGTTCCCTTGCTTGAGTGATTGGAGCCTTTGATAAAGATCATTGTAGTAATAGTGTGGTATAAACCTTGCCCTCAGCATGTCTTTCAACAAATTCCAACTAGCTACGGTTTCTATTCCTATTGGTCTCCTTTGTCCACTAACTTGCTCCCACCATACCAAAGCATACTTTGAAAATCCCAAGAAAGCCAACCTCACTTTTGACCTCTCACTATAGGTATAACTTTCTAGGATCTTGCTTTCCCACTCAAAATATACTTCAGGGTCATTCTTACCATAGAATGTAGGCACTTTTAATTTGATGTTGTTTAACTCCTTCTCCAAATCATTTCCTTTTCTCCTACCTCATCTATAACCCCATCCTCGATAATGTTCCCTAAAGGCTTCAACTCGATCTCCCTCATACTATTCATCAACTCCCTCAAACTCTCTTTCTAGCCCCCTTATGTTATTCCAACCACTCATTGCTTGGCCCCTACCTCGTTCTACTCCCATGCCATGTCTTCCCTCTCTCATAGGAGCTTATTCGAATCCCCCAATGGAGTGCTCATCCCACTCTTCCCCTTGTTGGGTATTTAATAGAGGAGTATGGGCATCACCATCCTTTATCCTAGGGCTAGGCACTTCAAATCACTCTTGTCCTCTCCTTTGTTCTTTTTGAGGTCTACTAGGTCCACTTGGATTAGGCCTAGAGATATCTTGTTCATGGGCTATGGTGGTAGAGTATTTACTTGTCTATACCTATAAAATAAATAGATTAGAAAGAAAAATCGATCCTCACTTCACTTCCTTGCGTGTTGACTCTCAGTGTTGTTCACTCCATGCTCGTGTTTTGGTCTTTTAAGCTCTTTTAATAATAGGCTCACCATCTTACATTTTTCTCAACACTCAAGCCTTCTTGTTCAATCCCAATTCTCCCTAATGGCTAAAGTTTTAGTCCAACTTGGTGAATCACACAAATCAAAAGAATTTTCCAATTAAGGGGTCTTAGGGGAATTTCAACAAACACTTGTTGGGCACCTCAAGTAAATGAGTTTTAAACAGTAATTTCAAGAAATGTGGACTCAATCAACACAAGAAAAAGCACTAGATGTAGAAGAAACACTTCTAAACAAGAAACAAACAAAAATTAGCAAGAACAAAGAAATAAAAACAACTAGAACTAAGACTATGAAGAACAAGATGATCACAAGTGTGCAATAGAATAATTGAGTTCAATGAACATGGAATTCAACAATAGAGTGATATACTAAGTCCCAAAATCCTAAGGAATGAAAATCAAGAATCAAAGTTCCCAACTATAACCAAAGATATTCTCATGGAACATTTATCAACCACCTTGGATACAACCTCATCACTTAAGAACAACCAGTATTTTCACCCGTATTCAAGCCAATTTTCAACACAATCGCAAGATAAATTTGTTCCCAAGGATTATAATAACATCAAGGAGCAATTTTCCCAAAGAAAAATCAAGTTATAACAAAGATTTCATGACCTTTTTGGTGCATATTTTTGAGTTACGGGATTTCCTTGTTTCCCTTTTGCTTCAACCTTGTAGGGCTCCTTTTCTTGTTTTTAAGCTTTGATGGGAATCAAGCTTTTCCTTGCTCTAATACCAATGTCTTTGATACAAATCTTGTGTGGCTTTCCTTGGTGTTGTGGTTGTTTTGGTTGGCTATGTGTTCAGCTCAACTCAAAGGGACCAAAACCAAATATTCATATGACAAAAAGGAAAATTTGAAAATAACAATCTACCCTCTATTAAACCCTTGAAGAACGAAGCTTCAAAGACCCTCGAGTAAAGTAGAAAGTTCTACTATAATTCCACCCCAATATCCTTGAAGCAACAAAGGTAGATAAGAATAAATAGAATAGAGAAAATAGGCATCCAAATATTGGAATTCAAACAAACCTTAAAAGAACAAAACAACTAAGACCCATTCAAAGAAAACAACATTGGATTATTCAAAAGATTTATAGACTCAATCATAAGGAGGACTAACCCTTAAGCTTGTTCTTGAACAAGATGAACAAGGAGGCTAGGGTCTTTCAAGATTCTCTCTCAATTTTGAATTAAAAGTCTGTGAATTGCGTTGTCAAATCACTAAAGGTGCTATTTATATTATCCTAACCCTAGCTAAGTAATCCCTGATATTCTATTACAGTTTTGTGTCATAATAAATCTTTACAAGCAATTAAAATTGAAAAAAATTGGAGAAAATATTAAAAACGTGGGGCAGTCGTTAGCTGCCCAAGGGGAAGCCAGCACCGGCTAGGTCCCTTCAAGCCGGAATTGGTTGTGCACTACCTTTAGGCCAGTTCAAATTTCTATTGAGGTGTTGTTAGACATATTGGAGCCGGGGTCAGTTTGGCTGTTTGGAGCCGGCACCGGTTGTCCGCTGGAAAGCCTTCCTTGGTCAAGTTTCGTCCGCTTTTACTATCGGTTTGAGTTCTTGTTGGGGTCTTCCATGGATGGTCATCAACATGAGCTATTGGCTAGCTTCCTCAACCTTCCAATCCTCTTTCATCCTCAAGCATGGTTTGATGATCAACTGAAAATCATCTTGAAGATTCTTGGACCTAGCTCTTGTCATCGGTCCTTGTCCTCCATAATAAAGTGGAGTCTCATCAATTCGTATGTCCCCATAGCAAGTGTAGTAACCTTTACCCTATTTACAGTACGTAGGTCCACAGTACCTTTCTCTAGCCTTCTACTGCTCTTTAGTCCCTGCAAGTTATTGCACAAATGAGATCCACATCTGCTATTTAATACCCATATCTCATTTCTAAAGGCAGTATTTATCTCAATCATAAACATACCTGGAGTAAAAATAGAAGTGTTTGTAAGCTTTTCCTTCTGCTTCTTGTCCTTAATGGCCTCTAAGTAGGCTTTGCAGTTGTGCCTCCAGTGGCCCATCTTACCACAATGATGGCATGGGTCCATGGTCTTCTTGTTCACAACACCTTTGGGCTTCATAGGAGCCTTCTTCTTCTTCTTTTGAACTTTCTTCTTAGAAGATGAAGATTCTACCATTAAAGCTGCATTGGAATTCTTTTTCATGGAGGACTCCGCAGTTTTGAGAAGATTGATCAACTCAGGAATGGTGGACTCAACCATAGTCATCTGATATTTAATCACAAATTATGAGAAACTATTAGATAAAGATAGTAGAATTAAGTCAATACTTAAGTCATGATCCATTGCAAACTCGAGAGTTCCAAGCTTCTCTATTAAGCCAGCATCTTTAGCCCATGAGTGGCCATAGAAAAACCCTCTGCCATTTTGCAACAAAATAGCTGATTCGAGATCTCATATCTCTCCATTTTGGCTTGGGCATCAAACAGTTCTCGAAGATGTAGTATAATATATTGAGCATCTACATTCTTGTGCTGTTTTTGCAACTCGGGAGTGATGGATGCCAGCATAATACACGATGTTGTATCGCTATCCTCCTTGTGCCTCTTGTGGACAGCATGCCCATCAGCATGAGCATCTTGGGCTGGTGGTGGTGGAATAGGAGCATCTAGCACATAAAGCAACTTTTCCAATTTGAGAACAATTCTCAAATTTCTATACCAGTCGAGATAGTTTGATTTGGTTAACTTGTTGGTTTCCATGATGCAAGTGACCTAGATGTAAAAATAGAGAACATTAGCTACTTGTATATGCACATGATATGCAAATAATTAGGACTTTAATTAAACGTAATTTTACTCCACTATTTTACTCAAACCAATAACCCCCCCTATTGATTTGGGAAAGTTCGTTGGAAGCTTTCCTAGTGGACCGATATCCAAATTCCTCAAGAATAACCTTGGATTTACCCAACAAGCCACCATTGAGTTCATTGGTAGGTATCTAATACTAATTACATCGTATGTAACTACCGGATCATTAGGTGAATAACAGTTTTTAATCTTAAAGCCTTTTGGGCTACCCCAAATTTTCCTCTAAATTTCTTTATGCTTGAGTTTGCCCAACCAGGATAAGGAATTTAGTTAAACCCAACCCATTAATCAGGAATTTAATTCCATAGCTTGAACATGCCCAATGTCAAGTAGACTTGGGTTTGCCCAACAACCTGGTCTCGAAAAATGACTTCATTCTTACTAATTAACGGAAGGAATTAGGTTTAATATTAATTGAGAGATTTGTTCCTTTTAGTGATTTCATTGAATGACATGTATAAAAATCAATAAATCATATATTTGATAATCATGGTAATAAAACGATTATCTGGTATGGCTATGGACTTTACCCTAAATTAATTTCTTTGAGCCATAAAAGAAATTAATATAGTTAACCCTTTGTATTCATGTATGATTCAAGTAAAAGGTGTTACATTCTCGCCTTGTTTTGGTTGCCATCTCTAAAATAAAATAATTCTACTCTTATCTAACCTATGTCGACTAATTACATAATTTCCTAAAGAGAGAAAACCCCGAGCTACATTTGAGGGGAGTTAGATGAGAAGATAATTACACAAGAATTTTAGAGAAGGTTGGACATGCTGGCCCTATTTCATAAAAAACTAAAACTGTAAAATGTGTGAACAGATATAATTAATTTTAGTCCATAACCATCCGCCGTGTCATTGACTATGCTTAACTAAATACTTTTATTATTCCAAAATCATTATTTTGGAAAAAAAAAAGAAAATCTAAAATCAATATTTTAGAAAAATACATTAATTTTAAATTTTCAAAAGCGCTATTTTGAAAAATAAAATTATTTGTCTCAAAACTAATTTTGAGAAAATGTTTTTGGGCCCCGTCTTGTAACGATAACGGCGGTCCCACCTAGGATCGTATCATTCTGCTTTTGGGTATCTCATGCTCGTTTAGTATACGGTGCAGCGGAAAATAAAACGAGATACCCTCCTAGGACTCGTCTATGTGTGGAAAACAAGATATAATGACAATAAAGGTAACAGCTTTTACCTTTGGGTGATTGTCTGAAGAACAAAATTGATCTTCTTCAAGTTAAGGCACGATCCAGCAATCCTCTTATGCAAAGTCCACAAGAGTTGGACATCTAACCATTATAATTATAATGTGTGATTATCTCTAATAGTAATCCACACAGAGGAATACTCAAGCAACAAAATTTCCTGTGCTAGATGAAAAAGATGGCGGCTAGGGCTATTTTCAATTTCAGCAAAATTAGAGAGGGAGAGAGAAGAAGACGTTTGTTTTGTGGCTCTTATTTTCGTGTGAGTCACCCTTAGATTAGAGTTTCTAGCATATCCAATATATGTTCCAAAATCCACTGAAAATCTAAAATTCTAAAATAATTAGAATTTCCTAATTATAATTTAGAGACATCAAGTTTCCACAATTATAACTTAGAGCACAAGTTATAACTAATTATAATTTGTCCACAACAACTTCTCTTTCTCGCAATTAACCCCACTATGTTATCAAATAACATGTTGAGTATATAGTCCTCTATTGTGTGTGACCTATTACATTTCCCAGTTAATTGGTAGCAAACATGAATTAATCCAAACGTCTTTGAGATGAATAATCCATAATTAATTAGAATTAATCTTATTAATTCTAATTAGGATTGGTTTATTAATTCATCAGTTAATAAACCCATATTCCCAAATCATGAGCGGTATCTAGTAACACATTATAACCACCCAAGAGTTCAGGAAGTCAAGTGGCTTGACATGAACCCTTCAATAACAAAAATTAACTCCTTTCACCATACAATATCTCATTCGGTTTAGAGTACAGAATTTGTGCCAACTCCCTCCAGAATTAATTCTAGCCCAAATACAATAGTACTTGTACCAAGAACCCACTACTCTAGATATGTATCAATCGGAATTATTTCCAATACACAATCGCATTGGCCAAGGACTTTCCGAGCAGTAATTCCTACAAGTGGCTGTAAGATATTCGCCCCTACTATTAGGAGTGGTGAATCCTTTATTGACCCTCCCAACTACTTTCGTTTGCCTCACAATGTACCTAATATCCATCCTATAGGCGGCCCTCGATCGTGCTCCAGAGATTGGAATCAAAGTACAAAGCTCAACAAACAAAGTACCTTGGAGATCTCAAGTCTAAGGATACTTGCACGCTTGCTATATTGAGATTATATCACTGGCACTAAATAGTTATCCTTGTGGTTATCTCAAAGCTAGGTCATCCAATGAACTTATTCCATTAACATGCATCCATGCGTTAACTTTAAGTATCTCAATACTCACAGTTATGAGAACTACCGCCTGATCAAATCAGGAAGTCTAACACATGCTAGTCTTAACGCATGAATGATGTCCTGTCTCATTAATACTATGACTACGGACTATTTAAGTACTAACACTATCCAGTGTAGTAGGAATCTCATATCATGGTTTCCTTAACACAATGTTGTACTAGGGACTTTATCGAACAGTTATATTACATAAAGTAAACAAAAGAAACTATAAGATAAATAATGCCTTTTATTAAATTAAAATGTGTCATATACAATGTACAAGTGATTGCCTCTATGGCATAATACTAACAGATTTGGATCTATCCCTCAAGGAAAAGGGAAAAAGTCCTAATTTTATGGCATCCTTAGAAACACCATTCATCTTAAAAGTATCACAAATCTCAAGGAAACTAGCTAAATAAGCATTTAGATCTTCTTCAGGTAGCCCGTTAAATTAAACAATGTTTTGAGCCTTCTGGATAATATTGGGCTTTATTTCAAAATTATTTGCATCCACCCTAGGCCTAGTGATACTCGAGCCTGTGCCTGAGATTGCGGGTTTCACAAAGTCATCCATGACCTGTCTATCCCCAGCATTGTTATTTTGAGCACCATCCATTTTGACGATCAAGTTCCTTTGGATTGTCTAGCGGATCTTTAATAGTGTCCTTTCGATTTCAGGGTCAAAATCGACTATCTCACATTCGGATGTTAGGGTCATGTACCAAGGAGAACACCTAAGAAAATGAGAAGCAAGTTACAGAATGGAATTTATGATTAAAACAAAATTAAAAAATTACAAAGTTAGTCAAAGTTAGTTGGTTAGGTTACGAAAGGTGTACACAATTACACAAGATACAAAAGATAGAACATTTTTGCGAAAAGAATAATTGTACATATTTACATATTTGCATATTTACATATTTACATGGTTAAATCAATAAAGTCCAAGCTTTCATGCTATTGTTCCTCGGCAATGGCACCAAAAACTTGATGTGTTTAGATTTGGGTATAAAAAATCATATAAAAATAAGCATATTCCCAATCAAGTTTAAATTAAAACGTTAACCCCAAATTACACATATGAGCAAGCGTACTCATCATTAACCTAGCACAGGGTTCAAACGAGTGTCCATCCTCAAGGAACAAGTATACATTAATCACCTTTTTTCATTGTTTAACCGACTCGATAAAGTGAAAATAGAATAAAAAGAAAAATAAAAAAAACGAAAATAAAAGAATATATACATGTCAAGGATGGAGAAGTATGTAACTCAAACCATTATTTTGACAATCATGATCTTAAAGTACCTAATCATTATCATAACTAATTATTCCATTGGCATCATGAAGGATTAAAGTAGACTCACTTCTTTCCCAATCCATGAAATCACTACCTTTTGGATAAATTAGAATCACTTGGACTCGTTTTAACTAACTCATCCAAAAGATGCATTAAACAAAATCTTTCACTAAATTCCCTTGGTCTCATCGAATTTAAAACATGAAATTAACCAATGAATCCTTGGTCTCGGCAAACATCAATTAACCTTTAATTACCTAGTCCTCATCAATTAACCCCCTTGGTCTTAGCGAGTTAATAGACAACAAATATGGAATTAGTACATTGAAACCACCACTAACCCCTTTGGTCTCAGCAAATTAATTGGAAGAACCAACAAATTAATCCTATAATAAGCACAAGTAATTAAAAACCAAGAAGAACAATCAATTAATCAAAATATTAAATAACTCTAAATATCATGAATATCTAAACAATGTTGAACTACAATAAAGCAATTAACATATCATTGCTAAGAAAAAGAAAATAAAGTAAAAGAAAGCACTAATAGACAAACCTCCTTCTTCTTCCTTTGAAGAACTTCTTGTACAACCCTCTTTGATTTGGTGGAATTCCTCCTTTGACTTAAGTAATTTTTTGTGATAATCAATGAATTCTCTCCTTTTCTCATGTGTTTTCCATCTATTTAAAGGCTTAGGAAGTGCCTAAACTCGTTGGTGTAATGTTCTTGGCCGAGTAGAAGTAGGAAAATACTAAAAATCCATAGATTATCAAAAACCGCGTAGAAAAATCTAAATCCCGTCTTTTCCTTAGAGCACAGTCGGCGCTGCCTTGGCTGCCAGAGCTGGCACCGGTTGTGTTATGTTTCTCTAGTTGTTCGCCAATTTTTTCTTGATTTCAGCACCATGTTGTCCAGAGTGCTGCCGGCGCCACTTGGATACTAGAGCCAGCGCTACCTTGGTTCTGTTCCAGTCTATTTCAACAATTTTTTGTTGCCTCGAAGTTTATGTCATCAGCATATGGCCGGCGCCGGTTCCTCTGTCTTAACCAGTGCCACCTTTGTTCTGTTTTATGACATTTTTGTTTCGTTTTACCCCTAAAATCTTAAATAATAACAAAATACATTTTCAATGGTAAAATCTCAAATATGAAGGAGTATGACTAGTTATTGAACAAAATATATTACAAAAAAAGCTCAAATAACTTGGAAAAATATGACTAATTTTGCCCCTATCATTCGTCTTTAAAAATTTTGCTCCTAGTCGGCCGGCGGAGGTAGAACCTTCTTGGGCTGCTAAGTTTCTCCCTGGGCCGCCATCTTTTTTCTTCTAGGTAGCCTAGGGAATTTTGTTTTTCCTAGGCGGCATCTTCTTCCATTTTTTCACCTCTTTCTTCATTTTCATCTTTGTTCACCTTCATGTGACATTTTTCAATTCCTACAAAAATAAGACAAAAATGGTGTGGTGAGGAGTGATTCAAACTAGAATTTATCACAATTAAAGCAGAAAAGCACTAGAAAAATATAGACGTGATGAGTTCTCAACAAATTGTAACTATGATAAGTTTCCTAAATTGATCCTAACGCATGTTTCAAAAATAAGTAATTTCCTAATTTCCTTGAATGGGTCCTGTTATTTTGTTTGTTTTGTAATTCATTAATGTTTTCGAAAAACCTTGGGGGGGATGGGGTGAATAAGGTTTTTGTCAAACAAATGCATATTAAAATTTTTGGTCTGTTAAAAAAAAAAATTTTAAACTGAATAGTAGAGATGCTACGCGACTTCAAGAATGTGCATATAGGTCTTTTTAAATCAGCACAAAATAATAAGTGTATGTTGTGAAATAAAGATGGGTATTTAAGATGTCAAGGATACGTTTAATTTAGAATGAAAATGTCATAAATGAGTCATTGATTTTAGAAGAAAACCTACACTATTTAAAATCTGAAGTTAGCAAAAAATGCAATAAAGAATTTTGATAAAATAGTACAAGAAAAGGTTCAAGGATTTATAGTGGCTCGATCCTCAAATGATATATATCCCCTATCTTAAGTTTTCACTTAAGGATTTCAACACAACTCACAAAAAACCTTTTCCCAAATTAATAGTAGTAGGTAATACCAATCTTACACAAGAGGATCACCACACTTGGTTTTATTCTTAACCTTTGTAATCACAACAATCAAGGCTCACCATAACTGGGTTTTGCTTCCCCAACCTTGATACAAGTTAGATTAAAAGATGGATTATAGAAATAGCTCACAGATTGGAGTACAATACGGACAAATGAGCAGCACAACCTTTTAACTTTAGACCATTTCTATTTTACTTTGAAGGACAAAATGAAAAAGGGAGATTTTTGTATTCTAAAGTATAAGAGTGATTCTGAGAAAGATAGCCAAAAAATCTTCTTCAAAATCGAGTTTTAAAAATTTTTATAGGAGCAAAACCCTAAGTCCTAAGGGCTAGTAACTTCTAGTTACTTTCTGTCAGGATTTCCAATGTTTTAGATTCACAAAGTAGAAGGATGTCTATCTAAAAGGTGAGTCCAAAATGGCACCTATTTTAAGCTGAAGCATTTTGAAAATGTTACAGAGTTTTGGATTCAGAGGTCCATCCAAGCTACTTAATCTAAATATCTGAAGACTTATACTTTGAAATCTTTTAATTAGTGTGCTTTAAGGTAAAAGAAAATTGAACATAGGGTAAAGAGACATAAGAATTTACAAGTAATACCTTAACAACGATTCCTAGTCTATAGTTCTTTCACAAAGGTTTAACGGTATGCAAGCTGTTAAGATGATGTTAGGATTGATCAATTCCTCCTTTGAGTTCCATTTGCTTAAGCACTGCTTAGTAGTCTTGTTTGTATGCCTTGGAAGAACTGAGGTCAAATATGTCCTATCACATATAAATCACATAAGTTAGTCCTCATCAATATTTGTAATAAGTTAAAATATAGGAGAATGCCATTAGGGCTAACAATCTCCCCCTTTTTGAGTGGTGACAAACTCGATAGGATTTTGACATGAAATATATACAGTACGGACATGTTTAGACTGAGAAAAATAAGAATGAATTTAAACTGAAATGCATTCTCTTATTAAAGGACTCAAAGAGTGTTTATGAGATTAAGATAAGAAAATTTAAGCATGTACTCACAAATATGGCTTAATAAGCCTACATTCCATCCAACCTCCTCCATTCCATATAAAGGACAATTTCTAGAGGAAATAGCCAAAATAATAATTACAAAAAAAAATGTATAGATATGTACATAAAGGAGTGTAGAAGATAAATCATACAATGTAATGTTCCTCCTATGTATGTACATAGATGAGCAGTAGATAGAGAGTTATGAAGTGCATTTGAAAATATGATTGGATTCCACGGTTTTGGACTGCCAAAATGTTTATTCAAAATGGGGTAAAATGTGGTAGAAGCTAGGTTTTTTAAAAAGTCATTTTTGGATAGCTATTTTGGATTGAAGAAATATGGGTCCAAAACCCTGAGTAAGTGCACGGTAAAATAAAATTTCAAGAGTAAAGATCAATGACTTTTCTTGGAATTGATCGAACCTATTTTTCTCGAGGAAAATCAACACAAGGATTTTACTGTGCAATCCAAAGAAAACAGTATAGATTTTATAGATGTCTACTTAGGTATCCTCATCATTTATATGTTTAACAAAGTGTATATCACAATAAATCATCTGACCAATTCAAAATCAGTGACAATGCACAATGAACTCATACCCACATAATAAGATCTCAACATAGTCTTTATCAAGTCACCCAATTCTTCTCAGTCCGCATTCTCAAAAGCATAAACAGTCATCTCAATCTTTATGAGTTTATCATCTGCATAAACTGTCACAAATCCAATCCTCATAAATTCAAAATTCCATAATAGTCACAATCCTCATAAAATCGATATAAATTCAATCCTCCTAAACCACTATAAATCCAATCCTCATAAACCAATATACTTTTTTCCCCCCATTTTCAATCAATTAAATGTAAGAGAGACACAATAAGATATTAAACAAAGATAGAGTACATTTTGTCAATCCCTTATCGAGAAAGTAAGCATAAAATCAAAAGGATTAGGAGGAGGTTAGTGCAGAAATAAAATTTTTCAGGTAGAAAAAAGTTGTTCATCAAAGGAAAACAGTAAAATTGTTCGAGCATAGGAAGTTGGCATGTAGCACACATGATTGGTCAGTTAGGAAATGTGGATAGTCAGAGGTCTGTCAAATGCACCTGGCGTCGGGTCTAGTCTGTCTACCAATGAGAAACGGCAAAAAATAGAGCAATAATAGGGGAAGAATATAGTGCACCTAGTGCTACGTGGGTCAAAGGTACCCAGCGCCATGTACGCACTAGAGGTGGAAATTCTGTATGCAGAATTAGCGCTTATCCAATGATTTTGGTATTTTCCATCTCCTACTCGGCCAAGACTTTCTCAACCATGAAATTGGCATCCAAGAGGCCTATAAGAACACAAGAAAACAAAAGGTTTAGATATACAACATAAATAGGTGAATTAAAGGGCAAAAATTCTGAATCTCTCATTGAAGGAGGTGTTCATCCAAATCAATGAGGATTGTTTAAGGGAGTCTTTAGGGAAGAAAAAAGAGGCTTGTCTATAAGTGCTTTCTTTTCTCTTTATTTTCTTTTCCTTTAACAATGATGTATTCAATTCATTGTAATTTGACAATATTTTGGGATTCATGATTTATGCATCAAATTTATTACTTGATCAATTTTCTATCATTCTTGGAGTTTGATTACTTTATTTTATTTAGGTTGATGGAATTAAATTTATATCTAATGGACTTGGGAAACGAAGTTAGATTGAGTTTACTTTAATCAATTATACATATTTGTTAAATCCTAATGGCCTTGGGAAATGAAGTTAAGATGAAAGAACTTAGATAATTAACGGTTAGTTAATTTTAAATAGAGTATTGGGTTGTTGGCTAATTTCATGTCTATAAGGGATTATTTTTAATGCATCCTTTTGTTATGTTGGTTTGATTGGAAAATCTAGTAATTTAAACAAAGGGTAGTGATTCCATGGATTGGGAAAAAAGTGGAATCTATATAAGTAAATTCATGACTTCGGAGACGATTGAATTTTACCTTATATTCCTTTATAATGTCAAGATGATGATCAATTGAGTAAGTAGGACATTGTTATGTTTTCTAGGGTACATGTTTTGATTGCATACACCTACATCTTTAAGTTGTATATATTACTTTGTTTTTATTCTTATATTTTTCTCACTTTATTTGACTCGGTTAAACAATGAATGAAGAGTGATTAATGTGTACTTGTTCCCTCGAGGATCGATACTCATTAATTTCCTATACTATGCTTACGTTGAGTATACTTGCTCACATGTGTTTTATATACTCAAAATTTACATATCATGTTTTTGGCGCCGTTGCCAGGGAATAATATCATGAAAACATAGATTTTATTGATTTAATCATGTTTATATATTAATATGTTTATATGTAAATATGTGAATATGTATATATGTTCCTTGTATTACTAGGTGCCATATTATGTTATTTTGTATACTTGTACTTAAATGTGTCTATATGTTGTAATTCCTTGTAATTTAATTTGTAAAAATACCCTAACTACTCTAACTTGTAAATTCTATAATCTCAAAAAAAAATTTATCTTGTGTAGACGTTGCTCTTAGTTTATGACCAGACTATTCAAAGCTGAGATAGTCGACCTTGATTCGGAAATCAAGAGAACTTTCACTAAGTTCCAAAAGGTCATAATCAAAAGGGTAAGGAAAGAGATGGAGGTAAATCAGCCTAACGATTGTGGTAACGATGGAGCTATCAGGCAGGTTATGAATGACTTTGCAAAACCCGCAATTTTAGGTACGGGCCCAACCCGTAGCACGGGCATCGGGTCGAAATGGTCCGACAGTGAAGTAAAAGCAGAATAGGTCTGGTGCCAAGCCCAGCCCATGGCCCCAGCATCGGCCCGTTCGGCCGCCACACTTAAAGCTGGCCTTCTTGGCCATTTTTGTTAAAAAAAACTCTCATCCCTCTCAAATTTTCTCTTAACCCATAGCTGGGTTCATCCTCAAACCACAGCCGAATCACTTTCTAGACCTTCAAACCACTTCCAAAACATAAAATCTTCACCTTGTTCTTAAAATTTTGGACCAAAACAAAGAAAAATCCAGTCTTTTCAGCTAAAACACATTTTTCAATCCTTCCATTGGGGGCACAATTTCTTCAAAATTTTTGCATAGAATCATTGCCCATGCATTGGAGATTATTACAGTATGAATTTTCTATACTTTTCACGGTTAACTTTTTTCTTATAACTTTTGGGTAGTTTTCTATGCATTTTTGGGCGAAAATTCTGGAATAGTTTCTAGTAAAGGACTTGATTGTTAAGATTACTTTATTTGAACTTGCATTAGCATGAGAATATCATTAATACTGCTTTATGATTAATGCCATTGATACTTTACACCTTGTTGGAAGTGATTGAGCGTGTATGCTTTGTGATTAATTTTTTGGGGGATACTTGTTGAATGTTTCATTTAGCCTTATACTGATAAGATTTGCATTGTGATCTAAATATTTTGATTGAGTATTGTGACCCTAAAGCTGAATATGGTTTCATTGAGCAAAACCGAATATTGAGGATTTGATCAAGCTTGTTAATTTGGTGTTTTGGATTGGCACATGTCTTATTTTCATACAGGTTTGTTAGAGGACATTGAGTGGTGTTTATTCATTATCTTGTGGTGTTTTATGTTGAGAGTGGTGGTGTTGTATGATATGGTTGAGATTTGAGCATTTGTTGTAAAAGTGAGTTGCGAGACTCATACTTTTCTATTCTACCATCTTTCTTCATCCTTTAATCATGTCTAGACAACCTAGAGGGTTAGCACTGGGGGCTAAGAGAGCTAGAGAGGCATCATCATCCACACCTTCCTTTGAGCTTCTACCTGCCTAACCTACCAAATTTTTTGATCCTATGTGCCAAGTCTAGTATAACAGGCACTAACGTAATAAGATCCTACAGCTTTCTACTATGTTTAGGCACCTGGGGTGGGAGCCCATCAATAGAATAGACGGTCCTTGTTGTCTTATACGTTTAAGAGAGTTTTATGCCAATATGTAGGACAAAAAGAAAAATACCATCCATGTCATCTCCACCATGGTCAAAGGGATTCTTGTTGAGTTTGACAGGGCTAGACTAGCTAGAATTTTAGGAGTCCCGAATGAGGGACAATGGATAACTATGGACCATAATAACCAAAACATCATCTATGAGCTTTCCTGGGATGTGGGGGTGGTAAAGGCTAGTTTCCTATGAAAATAAAAGGGGAAATAGGTCAATATCAATATTACTCCAACAATGACCTTGAGGCTTAATGGCATGCCCTAGTCTATATCTTTGCTTTCAATGTCTATTGCAAGGCTATCAGCTTTAATAAGTCTAGGATCCTTGACTTTTATATTCTGGATAAGATAAGGAACTATGAGCCAATTCCCTTTGCTCCAATTATCATTAATTCTATGCGTGAGGTTGTGGCCTCTAACATTACAGCCAAAGCCCTCAAATTCCCTTTAGTTATTATGTATATTTTGAGAGACTTTGGAGTACGACTGGATAGAAAGTTGAGTGAGCACACCACTGACCGCGACCTCGTAACAGAGGATATTTTGGTTTAGTGTAGGTATTGCTATGATGAGAGAGCCAAGAGGTGGAAGAGGCCATATGAGATGATGTACCCTGGAAGGGAGGAGCTGCCTTCTGATTAGGAGGAGGAAATGCCGCCACCTACTAGACCACCCCATCGTACCACTAGTCACATTCACGCACTAATTTTGAGGCACAGATGGAGAGCCATATGACTATCCTCCTCTAGCTCTGCGATTCCATTGTCGATATTCATAACCAGTAGGATATTTAAGATTGGAAGCAAGCCACTTTGATCCAACACGTTACTGGTGCATCTTCCTATTGCGGAGCTGACAATGATGACAATGATGATGATAAGGATGACTCTTGACTCACTCTTTTGTGTTTTAATTTATTTTTTGTCATTTATTTTTCTTTTTGAATTTTAATGACCTTTAATAGCTTGTAGGTGTCTTTTCTTTTCTTTTTCATTTATTTTATTTTATTTTTTTACTTTCTTTTTCTTGATTTATGTTTTTTTTCTTTATTTTTTATCTTTTATTTTAGTAGGTACTCTTGTAATGACCCTTCCGTGAGGTGGATTCACACATAGTAGCCCTACAATGTAATTGAAGTATTTTCTTTACTTTGTTCTTCTTCTTTATTCATCTTAGTCTTCTTAGCTGTACTTTTATTATTCTATCTTTGGCCATTGTGGACAATGTTCAGTTTAAGTGCGGGCGGGGGAGGGGGGCGAGAATAAGGATGAAGAAGTGCTTTTCCATATTATTTTGTGAATATATTTGGTGATTAAATGTTTTGAGAAAATTTTATTAGTTTCATTGTTAAGTAAGGTTGTAATTCTTTTTCTTACTTGGATATGAGTTTTGTCATTCATTAGGTGAATTTTGATGAAATTGATTTTATTGGATATGATATTTGTCAAGACTTGAGAATTTTGAGTAATCTTGTTTATGCATTGGTGTTTGAATAGTATTTGACTTATTTAGTTGAAATATAGAAGATATGACAAATATAGGAAGAGTTTATTGGCTAATTCTTGTACTATGAGTGTAAATTTTGCTAGCTATGAGTTATGATGAAAAAATCTGAGTTGAAAAAAGATCTTTGAGAGGAAAGATTGTGGAAAACTATGAACAATTTAATTTGAGTTGATGATAAAAACACGAAATGGAAACAATACTATTGTTGGTGTGAATTGACAAAAAAATGCTCTTATTGATGATCATTGAAGACCTTCAGCTAAAAAGGGGGTCAATATGGGGAGAAGTAGCAAGTGAATTTGGTGCACTCTGTTTAGGCTATCTTGAAGGCAAAAAGGAAAGAAAAAGCATAGAAAGAAAGAATCGTTGGAAAAAAAATGATGAGGGAAGACTATAATGGGGGCCAATATGGTGTGTGAAGAGAAATCCATGCACTTGAGGCTATCAATTCCCTAAGTCATTGAAAAAAATTTGAGAGAAAAAAATTAGAGTGCTTTCATTACATTATAACTTGAGTGTGCAATTTTTGGATTTTTAATACTTAAGTTGGTAGATTGCTTAACTTATGTGATTTATATTATCTATATTTTTACTTGAAAAGTGAAATAATTTTCTTAGACTAAGGTATGCACTTGATTAATTTGACTTCAAGAATTTTGTGATGTCTTGCCCAATGTTTCAAAGTTTGTATTATTCTCAAAGGGTATGAATGATAAAGGTTGCATTTAAAGTTTGAAAGGAAGATATAATCTTTGCTATGGTAAAGATATTTTTGAATGAGAAAGAACTGGTGTTTTCTTAATGAATTTTCTTGGACTAAAGTGTTTTGCTTGAGGACAAGAAAATGTTCAAGTGGGGGGTAAGTGAGAGGGATTAAAATCACCGTTCTTTTCCAAGTTATTTGAGGTTGTTTTAAGATAAATTTGTTGTAATAACTAGGCATTTTCCTTCCTATTTGACATTTTGCTTGCAAAAGGTGTTTTTGGAAAATATGTGAACATTTAGGTTAAAATTGAGTAGAAAGTGCACACAACTAGAGTAGACCAGACGCCAGGCCCAGTCGATGGACCAGGTGCTAGGTACACTTTGCTCCAGCAAAAAAAAGTGAGTGAGCTTCAGGGAAAATTCCAGAACAGACCTAGGGCTAGATTTGGAAAGTGCACCTAGCACTGGGTCTAGTCTATCTATTAAGGAGAAATGGAAAAAAAACAGAGCAAAAATAGGGAAAGAACAGAAATTCTGGTAGGTCGAAGGTACCCGGTGCCAGGTCTGTTTTGGAGGCAGAAATTCTGTACATAGAATTAATGCTTATCCAATGATTTTGGTATTTTCCTACTCCTACTCAGCCAAGACTTCCTCAGCCACAAAATTAGCATCTAATAGGCCTATAAAAGCACAAGAAAACACAAGGGTTAGATATACAACGACGTATATTAAAGGGCAGAAATTTTGAATCTCTCATTGAATGAGGTGTTCATCTAAATCAAGGAGGATTGTTCAAGGTCAATGAAGAAGAAAGAGGCATGTCTATGAGGTCTTTCTTTTCTCTTTGTCTTCTTTTCTTTTAACAATGTTGTATCCAATGTTTTCATTGTAATTTAACAATATTTTAGGATTCATAATTTATGCATCAATTTAACTACTTGATTAATTTTCTATCATTTGTTTGTTGGGATTCATGGACTCCTAAACGCGGAAAACATCTATGAATCCCTCCCGAGGACCCAAGTAAACGATTAAGAAGATCTAAGCTTTAAGAATTACCTCTGGTTGCTGTAATCGAAATCCTTCGATTCTGGTTGCGCTATTGTACGTTCAACCCGAACAATCACCAGACGCTGCAGTATGCGAACGTCCTCTATCGGATACACACCGCGAACTCACTCCATACCCGAGGAGTGCTAGCGCCTAGGCTTTGAGAGGTTTTATTTCTCTGGTAGAGAATGGCACGAATGTTCTCAACCGAAAAATTGGACTATTGAAAGACGGCTAGGGTTTTCTTAAAAAAACCCCTCGAACCTCTTAGAGTCCAACCCTAATAATATCTTATCATATTCTAATTTAAATTCAAATTAAATTAAAACTGATATGATAAGATTCTGCCATTATCTCGGTAATTTAACTAATTATTTTACCGAGTCAGATTCTTATAATCTGGATATCATCCAGATTCATCGAACCTGGCCACCAGAAAAATAACCTAACAAGTTCGCTTATTGTGTGACCCTATAGGTTCATTTAACACTGGCAGCGTGCCTAAATCATATTTAAATGGCCCACAAGTTATAAGCGGTTTCTAGCAAAACATTATAACTATCCAGGTTAAATGAAGATCGGTGATCTCCTTGAACCAAACCATAATTTTATATTTAGTCCTTTTGTCACACGATATCCAGATTAAGCATAAGGCACGGAGCATGTCATCCTTATTAAGCTTAATCAATTATTTCTTGATTTCATAGTAGACTGTTCAAACAAATGATATCAATATCTTAGATTGATATATTTGAGTACGGCCATGCATTTTAACAGTCTAACTTATCAAGGGGCCCATGGATATCTCTCCCATAACTGAGAGGGACAAATTCCTTCACAATCAATCATATTCCTCTCCTTGATTTATTCTATATCCAACAGTAGTCTAATTTATTATCTGGTTAAAGACAACTTTAGACAATGTCAAAATATAGAATTTATCAAGTAAGAAACTATGATGAATTTAGGTCGAAGGACTTTCAATATTATTATGGCTAGAAAGTACTTATGACATATTCCATGAAGTACTTTCACAGTGGGTCATGTCCAATACAATATTCTCTAACATTTATTTATGTCTTGACTCGATATCACAAATATCCGTGGCCAGTAAAACATAGCCATCAAGTCACAAACATACTAATCTTAATTTATTATTATTCCAATAATAATCGATCAGGGACAGTTTTAGAATAGTCATTGTATTCATTGTAGGGTTTTACTATCAAGTCACGTACTTGATGACCAACAAAACAAAACTCACTATTCATGGAAAGGAAAGCCTCATATTATTATATAAAACATAATGACAATTGTATAAGTACAAATTGACTCTAGGGCATATCCCCAACAGTCTCCCACTTGCACTAAGACCAATTTGGCATAAGCCGTAATCCCATTGTTCTGGTATGACTATCATGTTTAGACGATGGGAGAGGCTTTGTCAGTGGATCTGCAACATTGTCATCAGTTGGCACCTTGCATACATTGACATCTCCTCTATCAACAATTTCTCGAATGAGATGAAAACGTCTAAATATATGTTTGGATCGCTGATGTGATCTTGGTTCCTTAGCTTGTGCAATGGCTCCATTGTTGTCACAATAGAGATCCACTGGGTTCACAATACTAGGAACTACATCTAGTTCTGTAATGAACTTTTTAATCCAAACTGCTTCTTTAGCTGCAGCTGAGGCAGCTACATACTCAGCTTCTGTAGTAGAATCGGCCACGGTGTCTTGCTTTGAACTTTTCCAGCTTACAAGACCTCCATTCAAACAAAATAGAAAACCTGATTGCGATCTATAATCATCTATGTCGGATTGAAAACTAGCATCAGTGTAACCATTTACAACTAGCTCGCCTTCTTGTCCTCCATAAACTAAGAACATATCTTTAGTTCTTCTTAAGTACTTTAGTATGTTCTTGACAGCAGTCCAGTGTGCCTCTCCAGGATTTGACTGGAACTTGCTTGTCATGCTCAATGCATATGATACATCGGGTCGAGTACATAACATGGCATACATGATAGACCCTATAGCGGAAGCGTATGGTATCTTGTTCATGCGCTCTTCTTCATCCTTCGTAGAAGGACTTTGAGTTTTGCTGAGCTTAATGCCATGTGACATTGGCAAGAATCCTCTCTTAGAGTCTTGCATATCGAACCTTTTCAGCACCTTGTCAATGTATGCACTTTGACTTAGTCCAATTAGCTTTCTAGATCTATCTCTATAGATCCTTATACCTAGAATATAGGCAGCTTCACCTAAGTCTTTCATTGAGAAACAATTTCCCAACCATGTCTTTACACTTTGTAGAGTTGGGATGTCGTTTCCAATGAGTAAGATATCATCAACATAAAGTACCAAAAAGACTATTGCATTCCCACTTGTTTTCTTATAGACACAAGGCTCATCTTCATTTTTGATAAAGTTAAATTCTTTAATTGCTTCATCAAAACGAAGATTCCAGCTTCGAGATGCTTGCTTCAATCCATAAATGGATCTTTGAAGCTTGCACATTTTATTAGAATTCAAAGGATCATCAAATCCCTCAGGTTGTGTCATGTACACATCTTCGAGTAAGTTTCCATTAAGAATGCGGTTTTGACATCCATTTGCCAAATTTCATAGTCATAATATGCTGCTATGGCAAGAAGAATTCTGATAGATTTAAGCATTACAACTGGTGAAAAGGTTTCATCATAGTCTATACCATGAGTTTGTCTATAACCTTTTGCTACCAGTCGTGCTTTGTAAGTATGCACATTTCCCTCCATGTCTATTTTCTTTTTGAAAACCCACTTACACCCAATGGTTTTTGAACCTTTAGGTAGGTTAACTAAAGTCCAAACTTAGTTATCATACATGGATTGCATCTCAGACTTCATAGCCTCTAACCATTTTCTAGAGTCAAAACTCTTAATGGCTTCTTGATAGGAAGTGGGCTCATCATTAACCTTCAGCTCCACATTGTGATCGTCAGTGATGAGAAATCCATATCTCTCAGGTTGTTGACGAACCCTATTAGATCTTCGAGGTCCTTGTTCTATAGATGTAGGCTCATCTTGGACTTGTGAGCCATCTAATCGAGATTCATTATTTGGTTCAGGCACTAATTGTGGCTCTCGAATCTCATCTTGATGAGGTTCAGGCACTAACTGTGGTCCTTGAATCTCATCAAGATGTATTTTACTCCCACTGATTCTTTTGGAAATAAATTCCTTTTCAAGAAAGAATCCATTTCGAGAAACAATTACTCTATTTTCTTTTGGGAGATAAAATTGATATCCTTTAGTTTCTTTAGGATACCCCACAAATATGCATTTATCATATTTAGGTGCAAGTTTATCAGATAATAAACGCTTTACATAAACTTCACAACCCCAAATCTTCGTAAATAACAAACTAGGTTGTCTCCCAGTCCATATCTCATATGGCGTTTTCTGAACCGATTTAGATGGAACTCGATTTAGTATGAATGCAGCAGTCTCCAGGGCATAACCCCAAAAGGAGATTGGAAGATCAGTTTGACTCATCATTGATCGAACCATATCTAATAAAATCTGATTTCTCCGTTCAGATACACCATTCCATTGAGGTGTTCCTGGTGGAGTTAATTGGGAAATAATTCCACAATTTTTAAGATGCTCGTCAAACTCGTGGCTTAAGTATTCACCACCTCGATCCGATCGAAGTGTTTTGATACTTTTGCCAAGTTGATTTTGTACTTCATTTTGAAATTCTTTGAATTTCTGGAACGATTCAGATTTGTGTTTCATCAGATACAGGTAGCCATATCTGCTGAAATCATCTGTAAATGTAATGAAGTACTGAAATCCTCCTCTAGCGAGTGAATTCATTGGTCCACATACATCAGTATGTATTAGGCCCAATAAATCAGTTGCCCTTTCATTTTGTCTCTTGAAAGGCGCTTTAGTCATTTTGCCTAATAAAAAAGAATCACATGTTCTGTAAGATTCTAAATCAAACGATTTTAGAAGCCCATCATTATGAAGCTTTTTTATGCGTTTCTCATTTACATGGCCCAAACGACAATGCCAGAAGTAAGTCTGATTTAAATCATTGGATTTCAATCTCTTAGTATTTATATTATAGATAGACATGTCTGAAGATCCACGAAGATTTAGAATATAAAGCCCACTCGATAATGAAGCATCTCCATAAAAAATGCCGTTTTTATTAATGGAGCAAATGTTATTCCTAATAACAAATTCAAAACCTTCTAAATCCAAACAAGAAACTGAAATAATATTCCTACTCATAGCAGGAACATAAAAACAATTGTTCAGTTCTAAAACAAGCCCACTGGGCAAAATTAATTCAAAAGTTCATACGGCTACTGCAGCAACTTTTGCTCCATTCGCAACTCGTAGGTCCACCTCGCCTTTTGCCAAGGATCTACTTCTTTTTAGACCCTGCACATTTACACAAATGTGAGATCCACAACCGGTATCCAATACCCATGAATCAGAAGTAGATAAATTAATTTCAATAACATAAATACCGAGCTGCAGCCTCACCGCCCTTCTTTTTCTTTGCTTCCAAATAGAGCTTGCAATTTCTTAACCAATGTCCTTGTTCTCCACAATGGTGGCAAGCTCCCTCCTTTGGTGTCTTGGCCTTAGGTTTGGGCTTGAACTTGGACTTTGCCTTGTCCTTACCCTTACTAGCCATGACCTTGCCCTTTTGGTTGTTCTTTTTGCCTTTCCCTTTTTGAACCATTAGAACACTTGGAGTATTCTTCTTAATGTTCAGTTCAGCTTGTTTTAGCATCCCATGCAATTCAGTAATGGATTTCTCCATATTATGCATGTTAAAATTCATGACAAACTGGTCATACTCAGCAGGTAAAGAGCCCAAGATCAAATCCGTGGCCATGTCATGATTAACAGGAGCACCAAGCTTATCAAGATGATCTAGATAGCCCTTCATTTTAAGGACATGAGCACTTACCGAGGTGCCGTAAACCATCTTACATGCATTTAACGCCTTGTGAGTTTCAAATCTCTCTTGTCGTGCTTGCTCTTGGAACATTTCCTTGAGATGCACAATCATGTCATATGCCTCTGCTTCTTCAAACTGTTTTTGAAGTTCAGAGTTCATGGTTGCTAGCATGAGGTAAGTAACATCGTTGGAGTCATCTTTGTGCTTACTATAAGCATCTTTTTCAGCTTTTGAGGCGTTATTCGCTGGAGCAGGGGGAATAGGATTTTCAAGAACATAGAGCCTTTTTTCTTGCTTAAGAACAATTCTTAAGTTTCGTGCCCAATCAAGAAAGTTAGTCCCACTAAGCTTGTCTTTCTCAAGCACAGATCGCAATGAATTATTCCAACTGTTTGTTGCCATTATCTACATACAAAAATATGCAAAGTAATTAATTTTTGAGACTCTAACGAAAAACTCCCACTAAAAAGCATTTAAACTTTTTGAAACTTCAACATTTTGATGTTTCGTAGTGGGGAAAAATATTTTGTTTTAATCATAAGCAAGCTTTGGCTTTAATCTTATAATTAAATAAAATTCTAATTTTAAATAAGATAGACATCAAATGTCCCGGCTAAAAATATCTCATAAAATGCCCTAGGCCCAAAACCATTTTGATAGCCCAGTTAAGTCAAACCATATCAAACATATGGAAAACAATTTTCCATCTTATCTCACCAAGATAATCAAAAGCATCCTACTTTGGTAGGAATGACCATATGATGATCCAAGTAATAACAAGTGTTTGATTTTGGAAGGCATTTAACACTTAAAAATTTTTTTTTCTTTAAAAATTTGATTGGATTGTAGTAAGCAGAAAATAAACATATCAAATATGCATGCAAGACATAAATAAAAGTGACATAGCATGGCCCATAACCTATGTTGATCATCACGAGCAAAGTGAAGATCAAGGTGGTCAATCTATGTATATAAACTCCTTAAGCATTCTCTAATGCCTTGAGCATACTCCTCCTTAGTTGTAAATGTCGGCTGCCGTCTTCTTTTACATTGGATAGTAAAATTAAAATAATTCCTGTTCTAGGAAAGCAGTACAATTTTACAACAATGAAAAACGACATGCAGGCCGTATTTAAAAAATTACAACTTAAAATAACCATAATGTAACCAGCCAATCACATTGGGATAAAACGGGCCATGCTATGCACTATTCAAAGTAATCCACAACTACAATAAAAAACATTGACGAATAACACATAACGAACAGTTAGTTGGGGTTCCACGGGGCAACGCCCCTGGCGGGGTCAAGGGGGCAGCGTCCCTGGCGGAAGTCCCGCTGACCGGCCAGCGGGCGGGGGTCAAGGGGGCAGCGCCCCCGGAAGGAAAAACGATTTTTCCTACTCTCATTGAATGAGATTTTGCCTTCCGATTTTTGAAAATTAATCAAATTAACGTTCGGACCCCTTAATAACCATCACCGTGAAAATTCATATTACAGACAATATGCGTTCTTTTAATCATATTTATACATATAACATATTATCATGTCCGATTAATAAAAGTAATTCGCAAATGTAGAACGACGGATAACATGCTTACGATACCATATCATATTAAAACAGACCAATTTACAGACAATCTGCAACTAATCTGGTCTGATCAGGCGACTAAGATGCACACATTAAACCTAATTCAGGCAGTCTGCATGCTAGGTATTCTAAAATCATAATCATGCGAACATGCTGATACATACCCGTTAAGTTCATATATACATATTATACATGTATTCAACAATACGATTAATACAGATAAATCAACCTAATCGTTTAGCAAGTTGCTCTGATACCACTGTTGGGATTCGTGGACTCCTAAACGCGGAAAAGATCTACGAATCCCTCCCGAGGACCCAAGTAAACGATTAAGAAGATCTAAGCTTTAAGAATTACCTCTGGTTGCTGTAATCGAAATCCTTCGATTCTGGTTGCGCTATTGTACGTTCAACCTAAACAATCACCAGACGCTGCAGTATGCGAACGTCCTCTATCGGATACACACCGCGAACTCACTCGATACCCGGGGAGTGCTAGCGCCTAGGGTTTGAGAGGTTTTTTTTCTCTAGTAGAGAATGGCACGAATGTTCTCAACCGAAAAATTGGACTATTGAAAGATGGCTAGGGTTTTCTTAAAAAGACCCTCGAACCTCTTAGAGTCCAACCCTAATAATATCTTATCATATTCTAATTTAAATTCAAATTAAATTAAAAGTGATATGATAAGATTCTGCCATTATCTCAGTAATTTAACTAATTATTTTACCGAGTCAGATTCTTATAATCTGGATATCATCCAGATTCATCGAACCTGGTCACCAGAAAAATAACCTAACAAGTTCGCTTATTATGTGACCCTATAGGTTCATTTAACACTGGCAGCGTGCCTAAATCATATTTAAATGGCCCACAAGTTATAAGCGGTTTCTAGCAAAACATTATAACTATCCAGGTTAAATGAAGATCGGTGATCTCTTTGAACCAAACCATAATTTTATATTTAGTCCTTTTGTCACACGATATCCAGATTAAGCATAAGGCACGGAGCATGTCATCCTTATTAAGCTTAATCAATTATTTCTTGATTTAATAGTAGACTGTTCAAAAAAATGATATCAATATCTTAGATTGATATATTTGAGCACGGCCATGCATTTTAACAGTCTAACTTATCAAGGGGCCCATGGATATCTCTCCCATAATCGAGAGGGACAAATTCCTTCACAATCAATCATATTCCTCTCCTTGATTTATTCTATATCCAACAAGTAGTCTAATTTATTATCTCGGTTAAAGACAACTTTAGACAATGTCAAAATATAGAATTTATCAAGTAAGAAACTATGATGAATTTAGGTCGAAGGACTTTCAATATTATTATGGCTAGAAAGTACTTATGACATATTCCATGAAGTACTTTCACAGTGGGTCATGTCCAATACAATGTTCTCTAACATTTATTTATGTCTTGACTCAATATCACAAATATCCATGGCCAGTAAAACATAGCCATCAAGTCACAAACATACTAATCTTAATTTATTATTATTCTAATAATAATCGATCAGGGACAGTTTTAGAATAGTCATTGTATTCATTGTAGGGTTTTACTATCAAGTCACGTACTTGATGACCAACAAAACAAAACTCACTATTCATGGAAAGGAAAGCCTCATATTATTATATAAAACATAATGACAATTGTATAAGTACAAATTGACTCAAGGGTATATCCCCAACATTGTTTAATTACTTTATTTTATTTAGGTTGATGGAATTAAAATTATATCTAATAGACTTGGGAAACGAAGTTAGATTGAGTTTAATTTAATTGATTCTACATATTTGTTAAATCTTAATGGACTTGGGAAATGAAGTTAAGATCAAAGAACGTAGATAATCAAAGGTTGGTTAATTTCACCTAGAGTATAGGGTTGTTGGCAAATTTCATGTCTATAAGGGATTATGTTAAATGCATCTTTTCGTTATGTTGGTTTGATTGGGAAATATGCTAATTTAATCAAAGGAGAGTGGTTCCATAGATTATGAAAGAAGTGGAATCTGTATATGTTAATTCACGACTTGGGCAATGATTAAACTTTTCTTTATATTCCTTCGTGATGTCAAGATGATGATGAATTGAGGTAGTTGTTAAGTAGGTCATTCTTATATTTTCTAGGATAAGTGTTTAAATTGCGTAAACCTACATCCTTGAGTTGTTTATATATTACTTTGTTTTTCTTTTTATTCTTGTCTCACTTTATTTGAGTTGGTTAAATAATGAATGAAGAGTGTTAGTGTATAATTGTTCCCTTGAGGATTGATACTCGTTAATTCCCTGTACTATGCTTGCGATGAGTAAACTTGTTCAAATGTGTATTTTTTAGATTAATGTTTCAATTAAAACTTGATCAAGGGGTAGATTTAAAATTGATTATTTTATATACCCAAAATTACACATCAGATAGTAATTCCATGGATTGGAAAATGAAGTGTAATATATCTAAGTAGATTCATGACTTGAGAAATGACTAAATTTTACTTTATATTTATTTATGATGCCAAAATGATAATTAATTGAGAGAATCTCACTTTCCTAGGTTGGTTAAACAATGAATGAAGAGTAATTAGTGTGTACTTATTTCTTTGAGGATCGATACTCCTTAATTCCCTTTGCTTACTTGTGATGAGTATACTTGCTCGTATGTGTATTTTGAGATTAATATTTTAATTAAAAATTGACTAAGGGATGGATTTAAATTTGATGATTTTTATACACCCAAAATTTACACATCGGTTTCTTAGATATTGCATCAAAAATCTATATCCAAAAGGTGTATCTTTAGATGTTATGCAAGAATGAACAAACAAATCCTTGGCAAAATTGTTAGTTACGTAATTCCAGTAATTCCCAAACCTCTTCTCAGATGATTAAATCTAATTTTTTGCCAGAGTTTTTGTAAAGATGTCTTCAATCTATTAATCGGTTGAAATATATTCAACACACACATCACCTTTAAGAACATGATTTCTAATAAAATGAAGCTTAATTTCAATGTGCTTAGTTCTAGAATGCAGAATATATATTTTGGTTTAATTGATAGCACTAGTATTATCACATAAGATAGGCACGCAATTAAAACTTAAACCAAAGTCAAGTAAGGTGTTTTTTATCCATAAATTTTGTGTGTGATAACTACCCATTGCTGTGTATTCAGCTTTGGTTGTTGATAGGAAGAAACAAGCTTACTTTTTGCTATACCACGAGATAAGTGAATGTCTAAGAAATAGAAGGTGTCCACTGGTACTTTTTCTCTCAACTTTGCAATCGGCATAATCGCTATTAGTATATCCTATAAGATCAAATGAATTAGTTTGAGGATACCACAAGCCATAGTATTGTGTTCCAATGAAGTATCTAAGGATCCATTTTATAGCACATAAATGAGATTCCTTTGCACATAATTGAAATCTTACACAAAGACACACTGAGAACGTAATGTCAGGCTGGCTGGTAGTAAGATAAAGGAGACTTTCGATCATAGGTGTACTCATTTATTTTGGTTCATCCACTAAAGTCCTAACTTCAATTTTTTTTTACTTAATTAGTCCCCTCAGGGGTGACCTCAAGTATTCTCCACATTTTGTAAGCTAAATCACAACAACTAACGCAGTTATATTTATTAGCATCAAGAGCACAACACAATATATTCACTGCTTGGAAATTCAAGGTCATATTCAAAATATCCTCGTTGTCATATTCATCACTCTGTTTAGGAACTTTTCTGCCTTCAACAAGTTTTAACGAGACAAATGGTCCATTCTCAATCGGATTCCACATTTTAAAGTTGATTGAGCAAACATAAATCTTCATTCTATTTTTCTAGAATGTATAATTGCTTCCATTGAATAGAGGATGACTATTTGTGAAAGACCCTTCAACGTAAGGTAGAGTGGATGTGTTTGCCATGTGGATATTTGCTACAAGACTATTAAGCCAAAGGTAATATAGACCAGTGCTCTGATACCAATTGAAAAACCTTAGAGAGGGAGGGGTGAATAAGTTTTTTGCCAAACAAATGCAAATTAAAAGTTTTGGTCCCTTAAATTTTTTTTAACTAAATAGCAGAAATGCTTCGTGACTTTAAGAGTATGCAAATGGGTCTTTTTAAATCAGCACAGAATAATAAGAGCATGTTATGAAATAAAGACGGATAGTTGAGATGTCAAGGACAAGTTTAATTTAGAACGTAAATATCCTAAATGAGTCATTAATTTTAGAAGAAAACATACACCATTTAAGATCAGAAGATAGCGAAACATGCAGTAAAGAATTTTGACAAAATAATGTAAGAAAAGGCTCAAGGATTTATAGTAGTTCGATCCTCAAAAGATCTACATCTACTATCTTTAGTTTTCACTTAAGGATTTCAACACAACTCCCTAAAAATCTTTTGCCAAATCAATGGTGGTAGGTGACACCAATCTTACACAAGAGGATCACCATATTTAGTTTTACTCCCAACCTTTTTAATCACAACAATCATGGCTCACCCCAACTGGATTTTACCTCTTCAATCTTGATACAAGTTAAATTAAAAGAAGGATTATAGAAATAGCTCATAGATTTGAGCAGAATACGAACAAATAAGCAGCAACAATTTCTTCCTTTGGAACAATTTTATTTCACTTTGAAACACAAATAAAAAAGGGAGATTTTTGTATTCTAATACATAAGACTATTTTTGAGAATGATAGCACAAAAATTTGCTTCAAAATCAGGTTCCAAAACCCTTTACAGGAGCCAAGGCTGATGTCCCAATGGCTTGTAACATCTAGTTACTTTATGTCAAGATTTCTAGGGTTTTGGATTCACAAAGTGGAATGACGTCCGTCCAAAAGGTAAGTCCAAAATGACACTTTTTTTTTTAGCAGAAGCATTTTGAAAATGTTATAGAGTATTGGATGGAGTTTTGGATTTAGAGGTCCATCCAAACTACTTAATCCTAACATCTGAAGACTTATACTTTGAAATCCTTTAATTTGTGTTCTTCAAGGTAAAAGAAAATGTAATTTAAGGTAAAGAGACATAGGAATTTACAAGTAATACTTTAACAACGATTCCTCGTCTATAGTTCTTTCAGAAAGGCTTCACAATATGCAAGCTCTTAAGATGACATTATGCTTGATCAATTACTCATTTGAGTTCTATTTACTTAAGAGCTGCTTAGCAGTCTTGTTTGTATGCCTTGGAAGAACTGAGGTTAAAAATATTGTATCAGATATAAATCACCAAAATTGGTCCTCATCAATACTTGTCATAAGTCAAAACATAGGAAAATGCCTTTGGGGCTAACAATTTTAATTTTGAGTCATTTGATCATTGCATGCATATTTTTTAGAGCCTTTGATATTTAAATTTTTTAAATTCAATATAGATGGCTATTTATCTTCTCTATTTTCTTCTTTTTTGACGTGGATGAAGAAAGTTGAAACAAGAATAGAATTCATGAAGAAAAGGATTGGAAAAGAGCAATATGGAAGACCTGCAGTACCATCACCCTTATTCTGGATGCAGCTGTGCAAATCCAGAAGGTTAGGAGTCGAGAATCTAGAGGTCCACGACATCATACATCCCACAGTACATGCCACCATGCATGTCTAAAAATCAGAAAAAGTTGGGATCCAGAAGCCCAATGGTGTCGTGAAAATCGTTAGTCATGGCACCTTTCTCCTTTCCAGCACATGAATTCTTTAAAAGTAACGCCATCATTTCGATGGAAACCTAAAACATCAGGGCATGCATGGCGACGTTCAAAACCACATTCTCCGGCACTATCTAATATCACTGATGGCATCTTATTTTGCAGATTTCGAGGGTTTCGGCCACCCAACCTACAAATACTCTTTTCCTTTAAAGAAAAACTAAGAGAGTCAAAAGAAAATAAAAGAAAACTCTGAGAAAACCAATCGAAATCACAAGAGAAAGCAAAATAGAGAAGATCCAAAGTGAATTTATGAGGAAAATAGGCACGCAAAAGAAGATTACAAAGAAGAAACAGGATCCTTATCTACGATTTTTTCATTTTAATTCTCCATAATTTGATTTTTTCACTGATAAAATTATTTGATTTGGGTTGTATGCCATATTACTCTTGTATTTGATTGTTACTTGACTTATTATTATACATTTTGAGCAATTTATCACTTTGGTTTTGTTGATTGAATTAAACATTTGTGTAATACTCTTATATTGAACTTGAGAAAGAATCTATAAGATGGGATCCCTTATATTTTGATCTAATATATTTGTTTTCCCTTGATGTACTTAAGAGAGGATTTGAAGGATTTAGAACTTGGTAGTAGATGAGGTTATTGGGTTCTTCTAAAGATAGAGATCCTTTAGATTTTTGGCTTAGGTTTTGATTTCCCTAACTTTATGTATCTTTGGGTTAGATTAATGTGAATACAGATATCTTTGGGTTGGGATCAATGTTAGGAGTTTCTTTACTTGAGGAAGAGTTAATTTCAATTTCTTTAGGAAATATTGCCATACACGAATTAGATTTTAATTGGTTAAATGATGGTTAATGGTTGCATTTAAATGGGGATTTCTCTTTAATTGTATGGCCAATTGTAATACCCATATTAAGCTACCTTTAGTATATGGGGAAAGTCATGCATGTCATAGCGTTTTGTTTATATTGCATTTTGTAAATTGTATTATTTTCATGAAAATATGAGTTTCACGAGTTTGTTGTTTCATGAATCAAATTGTTCTTGAAGCAGTTGTGTTATTTGAGTTAGTTGAATTTTTATTTTGTTGATGAGAATTCATTAGGAAGAGGATGAAGTAAATGAGTAGTAATTAAGGGAAAATTTATACAAGAATTGTTGTGGAATAGTGGATAACGCTTGGGGTTTAATCCTTGATGGGCTTAAGTTCAAATCTTAGCTACTTAAAATCTTCTATTTTCTTTTATTTTCTCCTTCCCTAATTCTTTCTAAACCTTGGCCAAAATACACCTAGGGTAGCCGCCACCTTGGAGCAAATTTCCTAAAATTTAGGAGTGTGATTTATCTTGGGATTATTTTATAAAATATTTGAAAATAAAATAAAATTTCATTTCAAATATCTTATCATAATATTTTAGAAAATTTTAAGTATTCTTAATCTAGATTTTTAAAATCTATATCTAAGTAATTTATTAGGCGATAAAATATATGAATATACATCATGTTTTAATGTGGTAGCCACCACACCTTAAGAAGATAAGTCTCCATATTTTAATTCTCCTCAAATAAATTCTAAAAAAAGAATAAAAGGATAAAAGCTGGATTTTTAATGAAGTATGTGTCTCTTGGATAAAGATTTTCAAAAATTTGGGGGAAAAAGAAAGAAAGATTTGGGTAGCTTCAAGGGAGAAGGAAACCTGAATTTTATCATGTAAAAATAATTATTTAATAGCTATTTAAATTACTCAAATTAATATAGGGGATAAATTAAATTATTACTTAAATAAACAACCTAATTCCCTCCTATATTTTTCTAGAACATTCCCATAAGGCTGCCGCCTCACACTAGAGCAATTGTAGCTCAACTAAAAGTCTCTAAAACCTAGCTAGGGTTATCCAAGAAAACCTTAACCAACTAGGACTTTGTTTTAGCCAAAAAAATATCAGAATTTCCTCTCCAATTCCTCTAGAATTTTGGCCACAATCAACTCTATTATGCAAGATATTTCCAACCAAAAACCTGCACAAAAACTTCTCTAATTATTGAGCAAAAACAGCTACATAAAGAGTCCTTTTAATTCTCTTATTTTTGCCATCTTGGAGAACGAAAACCAATCAGATTTCTTTCCACTCTCTATCCAGATTATCAGCCATCATAAGCTGCAAAAATACAATAGCAACTAGCCGTAAAATACTATCCAGTTTCGTCTCCCAAAGAAGGACCAAAGCTGTCCAACTCTTCTCTTGTAATCGAGCAACCATAGCAAGGTAGAACTCATCCAAACATCTAAACACCAAACCCTAGACTTCCTTATCCAGAAAACCATGAAACTCCTACCCTCTCAGCTCCTCAAACTCATTAAAAAACCAGCATTCAACCTACACCAAAATTCAGGTAGCCTACCCCAAGAATAAAGCCAAAACTTAAACTCTCTACAAGGTAATTGATCTTCAACTCTTCTATTCATCTCTTACTCCATTCTTTTCCTTTTTCCTCCCTTAAATCACGTCCCTAAGGGACTGATTTTATCCCTTTCTTGGTGAATCTCGATCAAGGTCATCTAACCGGACCAATCTATTCAACTATCGATTGAACTTAAGCTAGTCAACAAGGAGTTGCTGTGTTTTAAGTCTAGATCGCTAAAAAGTAATCAAGATTCTATATTTATCGATTTAAATGGTCTTAAGCTTTAAAATATTGGTTTATGAATGCGTATGGAGTCTGGCATGAAAGCATGAATGAACTAGATTGATGAATATATTAATGTAAGCTATAGACAAAGTATGTATGAGATAGGACATTAATGTATCTTGTCATGATGAATTTAATACTATTCTAGGTTGGTAATGATGAGATATTTTAACATTTATGGGGCTATTTATGATGATTTTATGTTAGTTAAATATAGTTGTCATATAGTGAATTGATTTAGATCAATGCATGGTAATAATCAATAAAATGGCAAAAGGAAGTTATACATATGATCTAATGAATTAAAGTACTTAAATATTATGGATGAATTAGGTGGTTAATAAGATCATGAGAAGTCATATTGTATGAAATAGTAGATGGAATGGTTGAATCCTAATTATGGAATTATTTGCTCTAGATAAGGAATGAGTAGAAATAAGAGCAATCGATTGAGTTGTGTCTAGCTGTTGATTTATCCAAATAAGTCCCTGCATAACCATTTTGATAAATGTTACATGTTTGTAAGGAATTTTTACGATGTTATTCGGAATTGATGTCAATATGATGTTTTAACAAGAGGATTGAAATGTTGGCTAAACATGATGAGTTACGTTGTGTGTTGATACTTGGGTTGTGGATGTTTTACTTTCTAAATGAGTTTAATCAAATTTCAACTATTCAAACTCAAAAATGATTTCTTACGCTATCACTAAACGATTTGGAAACGCTATTACAAAAAACCCACATTTTGCAATCAAGATAATCAAAGACTTTCGAAAAAGGAAAAAATGATTCTGCCCCTAACTGGGGAGCGTTGAGTGGTACTAGTTTTGAAGAGCAAGAGTGGGTCTTCTGGCAGAAGGCCACCTCTAAAGATGAACTCAACTTGGAAAGGTGACAGTACTACATAGTCAAGCCGTCCGGGCTAGCATATTGGTCCATGTGGACATTGTTGATCTAGATTAGACAACCAGAGTGTTGGGTGTAGATATGGAGGAGTATCTCACCAAATAGGTGGATCCACCACTACCCATTATTGAAAGAATACATTGGGAAACTATCATGGTAGTAACCATGATTTGGATTATGTTACTATATTATTGAATCATTTGCTAATCCCTACTTAATGAACTATGAATGTGATGAGACGATGTTTTATTGTGAACTATTTTGGATTCATTAAGCAAGGCTCCTTTGTATAATTGTTAATGATGAAATTAACTTGCAAACATGATTTTATGATTTAGATAAATCTACATACAGGAAATGGTTTCAATTGACACTTGCACATACAAGACTTATTAAGATATCAATCTCTCATCTTTTATATCATGATTTCAGGAGATTGCTTATACTGAGCAGGGTGAAGCATTAGGAGATGAACTCTAGTTTATTTATTTATTTATGTTTGAATTTATTTCAAGATACGTTTGTTAGTTTTGATTCTTCAAACTTGTATAAGTTTTGCTTTTGGATATAATGAGATTATTTCTCTAATTTTACTTAGACGATTTTTTTTTTATTTTTGTACCTCGTTATAAAGACTCCTAGTCCTCTGGACGAGGTAACATCCTGCCCTATTTAGATACCTAGGGTGTGGGGTGTTACAAGTGGTATCAGAGCCTAGGTTTAGGCAAATGATATTATTAGGTAGTACCTAAACCTTTGGAATTGAGGTTCATTTTATAGTATTTGAACTCTATGGAGTAAGATTAGGTTTTGATTTCTTTATGTTTCTATTATAGGATAACTAGAAGATCTGCAGTTGTGACTCGAGATTGGCCATTTATATGTGGTCCCATGAGTGGTTAAGCATATAGCCCTATACCTATATCGGATTCCTCATCATCTGAGTCAGAGACAGAACCTAAGGGTGGATGGATCCCCAGTGAGGATGAGATTGACCATGAACCTCCTATGATGGAAGACTTAGGCATAGAGGAAGGACCCGAAGATCCAGCAGCTGAGATACTTACACTTAAGTAGAATGAGGTAATGGAAGTGTGTGAGGGTGATGATGAGAGGGAGATCGGAGGTGGACAAGTGATTGAGGATGAGAGTAAGGATGAGTTGGGAGGACTTGGGGTCGAGGAAGAAATAGGAGAGCTTGAGGCTGAGGTGATTCAGGATGAGGATAGAGTAGATACACCTGCGACTCCTCTATAGAAGAAAGAACCCCGACGTTACTGGGAAATAAGTCTTATAAGTCAGAGTTTGGATGACCTAAGAGTGCATTGATGCTAGCTCTAGAGAAACTGAGGGATGCGGAGTTGAGAGCTAAGTTAAGGGGTAGAGACTCTGGAGAGTTCATGCTGAGGCGGCCTAGGAAGAATCATAGATCCTTTACTTTTGCAAGAGATTGCAATGTAGATTGCAATATAGGTCATGATAACAGCAGTGCGGGATGGTTAATGGAACCTCCTTCGGAGACTTCTGAGGATTCCAACGACTTTAGTGATGTATAGAATTTTAGGACCACCAGTGCTAATTCTTTATTTTGAGACATTTTTTTTATTTATTTAATTCAAAATTTATTCTTTATTTCAAATTTTGTTTAGCCAGCATAAAAAGGGATACCTAGTGGGAACTCCCTTACTTTGTGCCAATTTGGAATTGGTTAATAAAAATGTGATTTATTTGATTTATTTACTCTACTTGGAGCATTATTTGAAATATTTATTTCTCAATAAATTGCAAGTTATTTCAAAATCTATAAGTTGAACAATCACATGCTATGAACTTCCCCTTACTAATACTGGTATTGGGTGTAAGTAGATGGCACCAAGGTGTAGGACTATTGTACGAGAAAGAACCGTTCGGGAGAGTGAGTCATCCACTCTTGAATTCAAGCAGACACATTGGTCCACCCTGGAAGTGGAAGGGGAACCTAAGCAGGAGTGGGAATTGGCATCTGGAAGATCCCAAAAGGTGAACAGCAAGCCTTTGATAAAATAGCTGCCATTCTTTAGAACTTGACCAAGAAAGTAGATAAGGTGGATAGGAAAGCGCCTAGCAATGAGGATGAGGCCTTAGAATGATTCCTGAAGTTCTAACCTCCGATGTTTTAGGAAGAAGTGGAGCAAGATGAAAAGACGGAGCAGTGGATTAAACAAATGGGGGATATCTTCTCTACTCTTCAGTACTCCGAGAAGAGGAGGGTGAAGTTTGTAGTGTTTAGGCTGAACGGACCTGCCCAAACTTTGTGGCAGCGAGTCCAGGAGGACTGGGAGAGAGAGGATAGTGACTGGACATGGGAGAACTTCGTGGAGGCATTTCGAACGGAGTATATACCGTGATGGATAGCGGAGAAGATGGAGGATGAATTCTAGACTCTCAAGCAAGGAGGAATGACCGTGGCTCATATGCTACATGGGTTACGCAGCTATCCAAGTACTGCAAGTGTCTGGTAGATACCGAGCAGAAGCGGACACGTCAATTTGTGAAGGGTCTCAAGCAGGATTTGAGGAGGGCACTGGCACTATCTCCTTCACTGACATATACAGTAGTGGTATATGTAGCAATTTGAATAGAAAATGAGGAAAGAAAAAGTGGTTGGTGTGTAAAAGTCCTATTGGAACACACCTAAATGTATCAACCATACAATTAAACTATAACAAGAAATGGTGGGCCAAGATTGAGTGGTAAATAGTGGTCAACAGAAGCTGTAAAATGGCTAGAAATTTGTGAGCCAAGAGGGAGAAAACAAAAAGAAAAAGAAAAATATGAGAGAAAGAAAGAAATATGTGTGTGTTCTTGGAGCAAAATCATACCAAATAGCCCAAAAACAAGGTAAAACCCTACATTACTTCAACTAAAGTTGTTGTTAGGTGAATGATGAGTATGATGATGTGAATTTTAACATGAAAACATGATTTTCATGTATTGATTTCGGATCAAAGTTAGGGTTTGTGAGCTTTTATGTATGAACTTTATATATACTTGTATATGTGTTGGCTGCCTAAGGGCCTTTAAATGATGTTTTGTGTGAGGAAGAACTAAATAATTATGGTAGTTTGAAGGCATATTTTTGATTGAAGAGGGGATGATCAAAGTAGAGTAAAAATGGAATTTACTTAGTTAAGAAAACATGGATTATACTAGGTTTTGATTAGAAAAGATGAATTTATGTTGATTTGTGTCGAATAAGTGTGACTTCGTGAGCTACTGGAAATATAGAAAATTGGAATTAAGGACAATTTGAAGGTGAATTTAATGAATTAATGGTTCCAAAGTGTTAAAGATTAACGAAGAATAAAGGAAAGCATGAATAGTAAAAGTGAGGTAAAACTATTGGGGCAATTTTTGCCCAGTACTGTACCTCAAGAACCAGAATTCTAGAAACGTGCTTATCAAAAAATTAATTTTAAGATTCTTACAGTCATTTTGGTATATCATAGAGCCAAAATGGAGTTGTGAATTGAAAGTTATGCCCAAAACAAAATCATGTGTCAAAGTAGCAAAATTCCAGAATTTTGCTTACAAGGTGGTTGAACATAAAAATGATTAATTGTGTGATTTTGGATGAAATAATTGGGAAAATATGAAGTGAATCCATTTTTTATGAAGGGAGAAAGTATGTGGAAAAAAGAGAACAAAAGAATCAAACAAACGATGAAAAAACAACATGAAGGAAGGTTGAATGTTTTCCTTAACTGTCGGCTAACCATCGGCTAAAAGTCAGTTGGACGTCAACTATCCATCGGGCACGTCGGCTGCATGTCGGCCAACTGTCAGCTATATTTTAGTCGAACACGAATTGATCCGAAATCGATGTTTGGTGTAGGTTTAGTAATAAACGGCCAACAGAACGTAACAAATGGTAGTGATGGTGATTAAACGGAAGTGAATGGCAAGGGTTACTTAGGACACGAGATAAGTCCTTTTGATCTCTAAAACATTTTAAGAGCTAGTGTGCTTCACTTTTCCATGAAGTGCTATGTTTTATACCATTTTGAAAATCCCTAAATATGCTTAAGGTTTATCTAAGCAAGAATTAATTTATGCAATTTTGGGCTCGATTGAACATTATAATTAGCTTGGAAACCTTACTGGATGATTAAAGAAAGAATATTGAGAATGTAGTCCTTTTTGGAATAAATATTTAGGATTTTCACAAAATAAAAAATTTTGGAAACGGGAATTCAAAAATTGACTGGAATACCCTTATTGGAACATTTTATGGAAATATGTTTGGAAATTTTGAATTTAATCTTCTTTTGGATTACAATTCTAGATTTCTTGAAATATGTTCCACTTGGAATCAGATATTTGGAAAATGATCCAAATGTCCTTATCGGAATGTTTATGAAAACTTTTGGAATCGGGTATTTAGTAAATGATCAAAATACCCTTATTGAAACTTTTGTGAATACATTTTAAATCAAGTATGGATTAAATTACTCGAATACCCTTGAAAAGTCTTTTAGAATTAGGTAAAATGACTTGAATACCTACAGAAATAACTTTTGTGATCGAGTACGGGGAAAATGACCCGAACACTCTTGGAAACATGTTTTGATGTGTGCATAGAACTCTTTATCCTATTTTAACTTGATTTTGAAAAATGATCTCCCGTAATAAGATTGACTTTTAGAAAATGACTTTTGATCTCTGAAATTATTTTATTGGCCTGATGTGCCAAGGAATGATTTGATTAGCTCTACGGAGCCTATGTGAATAATGATCGGACTTGCAAGTCAATGAGATCAAATTATAGAAAATGTGATTTTTCCCCAAAAATGTTTTGATTTGAAAATCCTACTGGATGAGAAAACCCTCTGGCCTAATCAGTCAAAAGGGGTTTGTATTGGTAGCATTAAGCACTTAGCAAGGACTTTAATATTTGTACTAACTCATGTAAGAGATGGATGATCCCAAGTAACCTACCTAGTTCTGGGGATTATCTTACTCCAAATAGGGTGATAGAACATAGAGATGAGTCGTCATAGCTAGTTGTTTAGCACCTGGCTATTGCCACGTCTGCAAGAGCTTCGTGATTTTGAGTCATTCACTGGATGCCGAGCGGGGACACTCGGCGCGTTTGACCCCTTGCTACGTCAATGAGGATTGATGTTAGGATTGGGACCCTTGGCTTACAGTAGCATGTAAAAGATTTCCAAGCAATGCACGGATCGAGAATCGTAGGCTGCGGTCTCAGTACGATGACACAATGCAAGTTAGTGTACCTATCTGGCGATGCACAGATTGAGTACTTTACGCTGCAGTCTCAATACGATGACACGATGTAAGTCAGTGTACTTATCTGGCAATGCACGGTTGAGTGTTGTAAGGCAAAGTCCCTGGCACAATAAGATGGTGATGTCGAAGGCGAATCCTTGTGAACTTTGCATACAAGCCAACCTTCTGTTGAAGAAATGCTTGTGATTTGGAAATTGGGGGAATTTTTTGATAGTGAAATAAAGCTTTCCAAAAACAAATGAGTTCTAGATAAACTCTTCTTTATAGAGTTTTGCAATTGTTTCCGATGAACAAATAATATGCTATTCCATAAAAGTTTTATGTACCCTATTCTTTCATAAAACACTAGCACATACGAGACTCATTGAGTGATTCATCACTCACAAGTGTCTTTTATCTTACCTTTTGTAGGATCCAAAGCAGAGTGGACCTACGAATAGAAGGACGATACCACAGAGTCGGCGGCACAGTTCTAGATAGTTTTTCTTCTAATCATGTACTATATTTTGCTATAGATAGTGATGGCATGTATGAGATTCACTAATATATGAATATGTATGGCCGTCAATGTGGGTTATTGTCGAGTCCAGACATTACATATGTGTATGTACCCTGTTGTTTCCATTATAAAGACCTCTTGTCTAGATAACTGGACGAAGTGACATCCGGTGATGATATGCTTCCGCTGTTATCTTTAGTAGGGCTGTTACACTTGACTACTTGACCTGTAATAGTTAGTTATTTATACTTCTTTATTTTGATTGATTGGAGAATGAAACTTAGGATGCTTACCAACTATTCTCTATACTACCTAATATGTATACTTACCCAGAATTTGTGCTTATATGAGTTAAATTGGTATTTTACTTTAAAACTTGGTCGAGTGTTTGATCTATCTAATATAAATAACATAAACCACACACCCTAGCACATAGAACAATAAGTTTTTGGCATTGTCACCGAGGATCATGCATCAATATCATAAAATAACTTAACTTTCATTGATTCAATTGTTATTCTAGTTTGTTCATAGTCTATATGTTTAATTTTGTTAGTAATTTTATAGTACTTTTTTGGTAAAAATACTATAATCTTGTGAAGTATCATTCTTCGTTGTTGTTTTGCTGACTTCTTGTTAGTGTTTATTGTAGTTTACTCAGTTTTATTTTTATTACACTTAGTAAGTTTTACAAGAATTGAAGGTTCTTGGAGTTACTTGAGTTACCTTGAGAATATTGACATGGTTTTGATTTGAATATGTTTAGTCACTCTTGAAGAAGTATCATTTTGATAGGTAACCCGAATGTCCTCTAATTTCCACAAAAAAAAGATCAGTTACACCAATTTGTAGAAAATAAGGAGTATTTAATGGAACTACCAATTGAAGGTTTGTTTATCGATTTTATTATTATAACTGATACACGTTTCAAAATAATGGATGAATTGTTGAAAACATAGGAAGATTTATTGGTTAAATTTGAGAGTCAACTTGGGTAATTGGCAAAGACTATTTGAGATGAATGTGAAAGCTTAATGAAGGATGACAGGCTAAGGCAGTTAATGTAACACCCCCAGCCTATATACCCCAAAAGGGGAGGTAATGCCGTCCCATTCAAAGGAGATGGGGTCTTTATAATGAGGTAAATAAATAATTCACCTAAAATAATACATCAAATAAAACTTTAACCCTTACAACTCAAATGTAAAGTCCTATAACGAAAATGACTGAACATTGTCTCCCAGCAGAACAACTAAAATGTAAAGTACAAGATCTTGAACTCTAGCCCCGACCTTGTCAGTAGTGCTCCGACCAGAAAACATGTACAAAAATGTGAGAAATAAAATTCCCAATAAGTCATATGTGTGTAGGAGTGTTCAGTTGAAATAATTTTGTGATATACATTTTGAAATACCAAAAACGCAATTGTAATCATAACAACAGCTCTAAACACAAGATTGGCGCTTTAAATTTGCATTCTTAATAAATAGCTTTATTTCAAGAAAATCAACTACTCAATAATAAAATAGACTACGAAACCCTGCATCATAGCCCTGCGTCATGAAACCCGATATCAAGACCTTGTACTGTGCAATGTTGCATCACAGTATAGTGGGTGACCGGCCTACATGTGGGGATACTCCTCCTTCTCCCAAACCCCTTTAACTTAACGGTTGTCTATTTTGAAGAAATAAAGTCCCACTTGAGACTTTTTGCTAGGTCAAAATGGCCTAACTCCCTACCACTGTCGGCTAATTAGAAATGAGTTCACCTTCTAGATGTGGCCAGCTATTGGAAAGCTAGCTAGCTCCTTCTTAGGCTAGTACTAGTAGACTACGCTTATTAAGTACTCAACATTTTCGCGTCAAAGAAACTCATTAGCATCAAGTAGTAATAAAAAGAAAATATCCAACATGACTTAGTAAATCTTGATTAAATCATTTAGTGTATAAGTGAAGTGATTTTTTTTGAAATCCCTTTTGTTTATGAAATTAGTGCGTGAGTTGTAATAGAGTAACAAAAAACTGACCATGCTGAACATTTTAATACAAAACCTATGTTTCCAATGGCAAATTGTAACACTTGACAATATTGGAATTGCTACATTTTACAAAAAAAAAAAAAAAAAAAAAAATGATGCAAGAACCTACCTTGGTATAGCAAATCAATTTCTTAACTGTAGTTAGTGAATTCATGTCCGTGCCCTCCTTCTAACACTAAAAGTCATAAAATAAATAAGCCACAACATAATACTTGTATTTTAGGAAATCATTTTCCTTATATAATTAATTTCCTCTTCGCATACAACCAACAAGGCTTCAAATAAATCATTATTCAAACCTTTACTATATCTCTAGTGTGAATACTTATAATTCTTATACCTAAAGAAGGATACAAATTAATAATAGGGAGTTTCCTAAGAAATTCATAAGCTGAACACAATTTCTAGCAAATTATCCCTTCCTTCCCAAGTATATAAAACATAGAAAAACAGTTCGGATTAAACTCAAATTTTATAGAGATAAACCTTAATTATTTAAAACATGATTATTCAGACAGCCCTACACAAATATCAGACTTAAAACATGTAATATCCCTCCTGTTTTGTATGTAAATTGGTACTACTTTGTATTAAAGTAGTATATGTATGGATGTGCAGGACAATAAATGCTGAGTTTAATCAGATGAATATTGTTGGGTGATAAAATATTTTAAGGGGCGATGAAGGAATTTTCATTCTCGAATTAAGAAAATTTGGGAAAGAGTTTTGGAGTTCTGATTGACATCATTGTGTTCTATGTGCTGAATAGGGGTGGTTTGAAGGTGTTTTAATGGATTACTTAGGGTTATATGTTGTTATTTAATTTGACGAAAGAGTTGAACATGGAAATGGTATAATTGTTGAGAAAATTGTGATGTTATGTGATATATGCAACACTGCCAGTATTGCTGTTATTTTTTTTATAAAAGTTCTCATTTAGTTAAAGTTGAAAATCAATGGATTAAAGGACGATAGAAGAGGTAAAGAAATTAATAAAGAGTTATTCATGTGTTAGAATGAAAAAATGAATGAAGGAATAATGGAATTTATCAAGAAAATGGAATAATCTGTGAAAATACTAGATTTTTTTGTTCCAGTAGTTTGTAATGTTTCTGAACATGGAAAACAAGATTATGGCCTTGTACCTAGGGATCATAGGAGCATTTTGGCACATGTTTAAGGTATATTGGATTTATGGATTAAAAGTTATGGTGAAAATTGAAAAATGTGCCAAATCAATAACAGGATTTAGCTATAGGAAATTTGTGTTCATAACTGAACAAAATGAACATGAGAAATGATATTCCATGAGTTGGAAATGGGTGTCTTGAGGTTATTTTAAAACTGGTTTGACACAATTTCGACTTTTGGATTAAAGTTATGGGTGCCAAAGTTGCAAATTGAAGAATTTTCATTAAAGAACAAATAAATGCATGAAGTGATTTTATTTATGATCATAGATGAATGTGAAGTTAATAGGGGTATACGAAGACCTTATATTCTTGTGACAAAGATGAAATAAGGAAATATATTACAAGTGTGCAAGGATTATATTTAATTTCAAGTATGGAATGAAATGGGAAGTGATAACCTTAGATGAATATATATGTAGCCATATGTACATTGTCTTCGACAAGCATAGAGGGCTAATTTGGGTATGAATGGTTATTATTATAGGCCATTAATTGTAAAAAACTGGTGACAACTTAGCAAATATTTATCTTGCAAAGCAATAAGTAATTCGAGTTGTGTCCCTCCATTTTTAAATCCCGTTTTGACTAAGTGTTTTTTGAAATGATATGATTGTGAAATTCTTGAGTTCGTGGAATGCTTGGATTATTAATTCCTTTTAGGTGATGAAATATTCCCAGTATAATGAAATACTTTTCAGATATAGGAATATTTTTCCTAAAATATTTAAATCAAAACTTTAGAAATTAACAATCCACGGTTTTCAAATCATTTGGTACCATAAAGTGTTTTTTTTTATACGAATAAATGTTTTCCTGACTTAGATTCGTGTTTTTTTAATATATTCACGAAAATGTTTTTACTTGAGATTTGAGGCCATCAATTGCCAGATTTTAACATAAATTCTTTCTCTTGAATTTTTATGCATTACAAAGATTTTATACATGCAGAACCCTATTTTACACACTACGCAAGTTTCTTAAATTTGGAAAAATAATATTTAATTATGATTTTACAGATGGACTCGTGTAAGGATATTTTCTACAAAAGTTTAGAAAATGATATATTTATACTATAGAAGGTGGAAACATTTTATGAGTCAATTGAACTTTTGTTTTCCAGACTCTATTTTAATTACGAAAAAATTTATGAAATGAAATCCAAGTATTTCACTCGATCAAATTGAAAACCAAGAATATTAAGAGTTTCAAATTCTTTACTACTTGTTAATCATCGATTTCGTGCATATGATTGAGAATTCCTAGTATATCCTATTCCATGACATGTTTTTCCTGTTACATGATAAAATCATGAACTCTTGACACGTTTTTCAAGCTATTTGCAAAAATCCCACCGTTTAGCAAATTTCATGATATTTCATGCATGCCTTGCATTTACAAGTTATGGAAAAGGAGTAAGAACCCTTTTCTATTTGTTGGACCTAAATACATGTTGTGAAAGCATTGAGTACTCAATAGGAACTATTCTCCTTGTTCTAGCTTATATTAAAGATAGACGACCACAAGTAACTTGGCCAGTTCTAGGTTCGTCTTACTCAAAATAGGGCAACTGGACATTAGAAGTAGCTAATGCTTGAATAACCAGCCTAAGTGGGCCATAACTCCTGAATAATTGGCCCAAGTCGCCCACAATTCCTGAATAACCGATCCAAGTGGGCCATACATACATAAATCCTGCATGCCTGAATTTATGTGTTTTACGCCTGAATTCCTGAATTCCTAAAATGAAATGTTTATGCCGGAATTCCTGAAATGAAATGTTTTAAACCTGAATTTTTGAATTCCTACACATGAGTTTTCCAGATAAGATTTCTTGAAATTCTTGAACATGATTTTTACCAGATTTAATACCTGTATTACTTGAATTCCAAATTTCCTACATATAAATTTTCAAGAAACAATGCCCAATTTACCTGAACTATTGAAATCCTGAATAGGAATTTTTCCAGCAAGGGCACATGGATTACCACCTGCATTTCTGGATAAACATGAATTCTTGATACATAATTATGCCTGTTTACAATGAGTGCAAGTTTACTAACATGTTTTGTGGCTACTTGATTTACTATTTAATCATGGACATAGTACTCAATATTTCCATATGTTTCTTTAAGGAAAACACTAGTTCATGGGGGACTCACTAAGTGTTTAGCACTCACATAGGTTTTATTCTTGACATATTTTAGAGACCAGTCCCTGTTAAAATATTACTGGATATGCCAAGAAGTCGGGAGAAAGTGTCAAGGATGACCGTGGGAATTTAGATACTACTCGTACACAGTCAAAAGACTTAATCTCTTGAAAGCTCTATGAATCAGATTGTCCTTGTACTTAAGGCAATGTTTTAAACATAAATTTCCACTATATTTTAACCTATTTTTGTTATAAAGACCCAGTGTTTGGGAAGATCAGATGGGGTGATATTCCACAATGTAAGGTCCACTATGATATGAATATATGAGATGTTACAAAATAGGCTCAGAAAAATTATTTTCGCTACTATAGCATTCTGCCCAGAACAGACCGGTGTTAAAGAAAACTTCATAACATTCAACTCCTACATCAGTAAATGATGATATTTTATAGATTATATCTACACACATAAAGCTATGTTTTCTCAATTTTTTACCTTTCTCAAATTCTAACTTTAACATACCAAAATAGTGGCAACAATCTGACCATACAGAATAAACAAGGCACTCTGTCCCTTTAGGTTTTTTAAAAATTACTGAGCTTAAAATTGGGGTTTTTTTTCCTACATAATTATTATAAAAACTAACATCCTTAACATGGCTTGGAACTATCATCCAAAAGGCCCTACAATAATAATTTATTTTAGTAATTTATTTGAACCAAATCAAGCCACCATCATATAATTTCAGAATTTTCTACAAGTATCAAGTTTATCCTTTCCTTCAAGAAATCACCCCTTAGACTTGTTAACGCAAGAAATCCCAAATATACAAAGAACCCAAAGTAGCAACATCAATTCTACAATCAATCACATTAAGATTATTGATGCATATTTATTTGGGTATAAAAATCATGTAAAAATAAACGCATTCTCAATCAAGTTTAAATTAAAATGTTAAACCCAAATTACGCATATGAGCATGTGTACTCATCATTAACATAGCATAGGGTTCAAACGAGTGTCGATCCTCCAAGAACAAGTATGTATTAATTACTTTTCTCTCATTGTTTAACCGACTCAATAAAGTAAAAAATAAAAGAATATAAAGGAATATATACATGTCAAGGATGGAGAATTATGTAGCCTAAGCCGTTATTTAGACAAACATAATCTTAAAGTATGCATTAATGACTTGGGCTATAGAATTATGTAGCCTAAGCTGGTGCCGCCTCGGATTATGTTTGTCTAAATAATGGCTTGGGCTACATAATTCTCCATCCTTGACATGTATATATTCTTTTATTTTATTTTATCTTATTTTCCTTTTTATTTATTTTTCACTTTATTGAGTCAGTTAAACAATGAGAGAAAAGTAATTAATGCATACTTGTTCCTGGAGGATCGACATTCATTTGAACCCTATGCTATGTTAATGATGAGTACGCTTGCTTATATGTGTAATTTGGGTTTAACATTTTAATTTAAACTTGATTGGAAATGTGCTTATTTTTACATGATTTTTATACCTAAATAAATACGCATCAAGTTTTTTGTGCCATTGCTGGGGAACAATATCATGAAAGCTTGGATTTTGTTGATTTAACCATGTAAATACATAAATAGATAAATATGTGAATATGTACAATTGTTCTTTTTGAAAAAATGTCCCATTTTTTGTATCTTTTGTCTCTTGTAATCTAATTCACTAACTTTGACTTAATTGACTAAAATACTTCATGTTGTGTTATAAATACCACTAACTTTGTTGTTTAGGTAGCTTGTGAATATATCTAGCGTGTGTGTTTTTCTTTTCTCTATTTTTTATATTCTTTACTTTTACCTTTTTTTTTTTATTTATTTTTCTATTTTTTTTGTTTTTATTTTTTTGATTTTTGTGCGAGGTTGATATCATCATGGATAACTATTTTTGGGCACAAAATCAAAGGAGTTACAATGATGCTAGATTGGCAAGATTACAAGCTTGCATGGATGTTCTTAGTGAGACGTCATTAATAACATTGGTGAATTTTTTTGTTGCCAATACAAATTCATCTCTTCAGTAGCATGAAGAAACGTCTGAATGATTGAGCTATCAAAGAACACAACTAGCCAAATTGGTTGAGGATGCCATAACAACCCATTTGCTTGAACAAGAGAATCTCTAAGGAAATGGGAGAGGATATGAGGACCAATTGTCCAATGTGGAAAGGGTGGTATTCAATTCTACTCTACGTGCTAATAATTCTAATCTCTTTTTATCACATGATTTTTTTTTTTTTAGGTTCTTCTCAATTCTTGGAGAACAAGGGATCAAATGATGCTGTGTTAAATTTATCATACCTCAAGGAGTTAGATCTTTCAATACTACATCATAAGAAACCCTTTGAGGATGTTGATGAATTCTACCCTTCACCCCAATTTCAGGGTGGTAACTTAGTTTTTGTAGACCGTACCTTGAAAAGTAAAGATTTTCTTGATCTCATTTTTGAGAACTCAGATGTTAATTGTAAAAACTTCTTTTCAAGGGTTAATTGGTGATTTCAAAGTTGATGCAGCCATTAGATACTATGTGCACTCATATGTTGAAAAAGATATTTATGTGTCTAAAGGAATGTTAGAGAATGAGGTTTCTGTGTTTTGCTTTGCAGAGATAAATCATTTTCATAAAACTTCTATTTTTCAAAAACTTCTCCCCATTCTACATTTATCATGCCTATCTTCTATTTTGAGCTTTAATTTCTTTCAAAAGGTTTGATGAGTGTAAAGATTTTTTGTTTTATTTTTATTTAATTTTTTTTTCTTTAGGTTGTTTTCTTTTATTTAGGTATGTTTTTATTTTATTACTATTTCCCTTGTGCTTTTAGTTGTGTTTTGTTTTATAGGAATAAAGTCCTCTTGGACAAGCCATTCTCTCTACCTCAAGTTTAGCTATCTATTGGAGCATTATTACACTTGGGAAGTATTACTTAAACTTTTTAACCCCTTATTATTTTTAGTCCATTTGGATATGCTTTCTTATGTTTATTTTTTGCCAATGAGGACATTGTCCAATTTAAGTATGGGAAATGGTTTGGTGATATACTTTGTCTAAGTTTTTATCAATTATCTTAGCATTTTCTTAGTATTGAGCTACTTTGGAATATTTTTAAATTGAGAAAGAATTTTATTTTGAGCACAAGTATGGAAGAATTTTCTTTCTCCCCTTTTCCCCGTTATTTTTGGTCCCATGGTAGTGTTTATTCTTTGTTCTATTTCTTTGGCCATTGAGGATAATGTCCAGTTTAAGTGTAGGGGAGTGGTTTGATTGAAAATTCTTCTATGCATCATTCGTTTATCCTTTATCCTTGTTGTGAGCAAAAATATTCAAAAAATTTCTGATTTTCTTTGAGATTTCAAGCTGTATTCTTAATGCATGTCGTTATGATAGATTATAGAGCATATGTTCTATATCATTTGTAGCTTATGCATGACCTTATGCACCCACATGGACTGAGTAGTTCTTGATCATGCGATTTACATTGTTCTTAAACCTGTTTTTTCACTAAAATTCATTGAGAATTTTAGAACTTACTTGAATACCTTTCGAGGCAAAATAAGAAAGACATTCATGATTTAACTTAGGGATGACGGTAATAGGCCTTCCTTGGATAGTTTGAGCTTTTCAAGCCTAGCTATTTTATATTATCCGTAGTACCTATATTGAGCCTAAATTGTTAATTTCTTTCTTAAAACCCGTTATCATACTTTGTCCATTACTTCTTTTTGAGAGTTTGAATAATTCTTCCAAATCTTTGATTGCTCTTGATGGATAAAAGTACATGTAAGAGAAAGTTGAGGGAGAATACTTGAAGAAAGATTATGACTCGTTACTATCAGTCATGCATCAATAGTTGTGTTGAGCTAGAAAAAGAAAGAAAAAGAAAAGATTGAGAACAAGAAAAGAAAACCAAAAAGCTGATAGAAAAGATGGAAAGAGAGAAATTGAGAAAGAAAAGAACAATAATAGTGAAAACAAAAAAAGACAGAAAAGAAAGAAAAGAAAAAAATTAAAAGAAAAAAAATCACAAGAGGAATGGTGATTGAGCTGTAAAAGTTGAGTTTACATCAAGTCCTTGACACCATCACTGAAAATTCGAGTGATCTTGGGAAAAAAAATAGAGAATAGTTCATGAAAGAAGGAAAAGAAGAGAGAAAATGCAAGATTTGCTTGAGTTGAATTGTAATTGCTAAACAAGGTTATGGATTTTGATTGATCTTGGAATAGGAGAGCAAGAAGAGTTCGAAAATTATTGATACATCTAGTTTATCCTTTTCTTGCGAACTTTCATCTTCTTTGATATTTAAATTTCCTATATCCTTCATTTGACAAGCTATATTACAAGCCCTTTAGCCTTACATTACAAGTTTAAACGTCCTACTTGACCTATGTAGAATCATGATATGTCTTGGATTAGTGGAGAGAGTGTATGAAAAGAAAGCTTATGGAATACATATTCTTTTTGAACAAAATTCTTTCCAATGGTTTGAGAATATTGTTAAGTATTAGGATGGTTCTACTAAATCACTAATCACTTACACAAGTCTTGCATTTGTTGTGAAAGATGTAGTAGCATGTGTTTTATGTTCTTGAATGAAGGAAGTATAAGAAATATTTTGAAATCGTTTGAGTGATTGAAAAAACCTTGTGTTTTCCTACTTGTCTTTGATGCTTTTCTTGAGGACAAACAAAGAGCTAAGCGTGGGGGAATGCCCTATCAATTACCGAAGAACACATCAATAAATTATATTTTCCTTAGGAAACACTTTCGCTTTTGTAAAAATGGCTATTTAAGATAAAAAGGTATTTCCTTTAGTGTCAATCCTTTGAAAGATGCCTTTTTTCCAAGAGTTAAGCAGGTTTGACCTTTAGACACACGTCCTTAATCATTTTTGGTCTAGAAAAACACATTACCAATTTATTCAACAGAACCTTAATGTTGGTCTCGACATTAAGGATAATTAAAGAAGAGAACACATTGGATCCTTACCTCTGGTCACACCAACTCGATCACTCTTAGGAGGGGTAGAAGGTGTTTTCTAGCCTTGTTTCCACATAAATTCCCAAGCTGTCACTCCATGATTGTTGCTTCAGCAGTGTGGTTTTTACAAAATTTTCTATAAGCAATTGAATAAATTAATTTTGGAACAAAATGGGAGAGAATTTCTTGCGAGAGAGAGAGAGAGAGAGAGAGAGAGAGAGACGACTACTAGGGTATTTAGGGTACCAAGAATCATATTTAGATAGGCTTTTATAGGTAAATTATATTAAATATAGGAAATACTTGAAAAGGGAAAAGAACTAATGAAAAAAAATCCTATTTTCTCTAGGTTTTAACTAATAAAAAGTTTTATTTAATTAATTAATCATAATCCTAGGGGGTTTAGAGAGTTAGGTGGTGGCATCATGTACTAGGAATAGGAGAGAATATTCCCCAAGATTTTCCTAAGCAATAAATGATTGGAAATTAATAAATTCCCTCAAGAAAAATTTTCAAAGACACAAGAATTAGGTGTTCCCCATTTTTCCTCCCTTTAAGTGGCAGCTACTAGGGTTCTATAAGCTTTGTAATTCCATAAAAAAATATTCTCCAACCTAGAATAAATATTTAGTTTAAGTAAATTCAAATTCTCTCCCCTTAAAATAAAATAAAACAAAACAAAATAAAAGGAAAGTCTTGCTAGACTAATATTTAAATATTTGATAAAATGAATACATATGCAAATAAATAAAGTAAACATATAATGAGTATTCAATAAATATATAGCAAATACAGAAATATATTATAGATATATATACATATGTAATTATTTAGCAACTAGTAAATAGTTACCTAAATTATTTTAAATAACTGCTACCTAATAATTGAGCACACAATTTAAAGTTAGCAACATTTTCTTTTATATATATATATATATATATATATATATATATATATATATATTCCCAATTAATAGTTTTATTCTAGAATATTATATTCATCATTATTTCATATAGCGATTTCTCAAAACAGCCCAAAGGACAACAATTCTTCTACAATCACACTCAAACTAATTCATTCATGTCATGCCGAATATGTTTATATGCAAAAATTCTCATTCTATGTTGTCCTTATATTCCGTCATTTCAAGGGGTGTTTAGGGAAGGGTGTCACATTCTCCTCCTCTTAGGTGAATTTCGCCCTCGAAATTTGTACTATACTATAGCTTAAAGTATTTTCGGATATTTCTGCCTCACCTATTCCTTAGTCTCCCAAGTAGCACCTTTTGTACCATAATGATCCCACAAACCGTTCACCACGAGAATCTGCTTATTTCGAAGTTGCTTAATAATTTTGTTGAAAATTTTTACTTGGTTCTCCACATAACTCAGATCAAGCTAGAGAACTAATGGTTCTTCATTTAATGTATGATCTAGATTAGGTCTATACTTCTTCAACGGATATGAGTGGACCATGAAATGTATCTCAGGTAAACCATCTAGCAAAACAAAAATAATCCTAACTAAAGGATGATATAATCCATAACACAAGCCTTGACGAGGCTGAGATACTGTACCGATTCCAAAGTACGAAGATAATGAAGTAGCAGATAATTATCTCCATTGCCTATAATTAGTGCTTTGTGATAGTTTTTTGCATTTTTTTCATCAGTGGTTTGAGTAACTGCTGACTTTGCAGTAATATGAATTATCTTGATGAAATGGTTTGCTATTGTCTAGACTTTTATTCCTTTGATTTCTGCTCATTGACAAACAAGTAATCACATCCTTCGTGGCATATCCCTACTTCTCTTGGGCTATAGATAAGGGTTGGAGTATTCCAGCAAGTCTTTTATACTTAGCTTTGATTTTCTTTTGAGTCAAGTCGATACGTAGTGTGCAATTTTTCATTCTTCACTCCTGGCCAACAACTCATCTTCTTCTCGTAGTTGTATACATTTATTTCTTTTGGGACCATAGTGTTATGGCTTCTCATGGGCTACCTTCAAAATATTTCTTCTTCAAATCTTCTTTATCACATATGTTCAATTGATCCCGAGAATGCGTCACTTCATTGCCATATACTTTGGAAGTCTTGATTTCTTCCTTTCACTTCCTTTGCGTTGAAGGCTTAAATTTCTCAATTATTCAATCGACCATAAACTATTCATCATTTTATCTTAGTACGATACTCACATTCTTCTAACGAATCCCTGCCACTTCAAATACAAACCTTCTGAAGTAAAGTCAAGGTTTAGGTTTTTATGATCTGCAATATCTCATATGTTTTCTTTTCTTCAATATAGATACGATTGTTACCAAATTCAAATTATAAGAGGAATAGTCAATGTCGTGTAACTAAAGTTTTTCCGTGAGACATAAGCTATTATGTCAATCTCCCATAAATGACATTTCTAAAGACAAATTTTGTGAGTTTGAAAGGAATAATGTGAGTTTGAAGAGAATATATGAATGAAGAGTAGGCTGAATTTAATGCCATAAGATGTTTACTAATTTAAGGAAATGTAAATGGGTAAATGATAAGATTGAGATAGTTGACTATTAAAGAATTTTATTGCAGTTGATAAGAATTGAATATTTCTAATGATTAAATAAGAGAAGTTCTTCGATATTCAAGTCTTAATATAAGTTTAAAGAATATATTAGGCACAAAAATGAGCATGTGAAAGTAATATTACTTGAAGAAGAAAGAAGGAAAATTTTGTGCAATAATGAGAACTACAAGAAACTAGAGAGTGAAATAATTGTAACATTTGATTGCTGATAGAAGTATTATGATTGAGAAGAATCAAATACTTCTAGTGAGTGATATGGTAGAGTTCTTTGAATGCTCAACCATTAATAGAAAATTTACAAGAAGTAACAAGAGACATTAGGTAGAATGGGAAGCACATCAAATTAATATTGTTCGAAATAGAAAAGAAAGTTTTGAGTGTCAAAAAGAACATGATGAAAGAGTGAAAGATTTGTAGAAATTGTAATATTAGGATTTCAATGATATGAGGAATTAACTAGAGAAGACACAAAAACATGTGCTAACTCAAAGGAATGAAATAAAACATGAAGTGAATGGAGCAAATCCAGTGAAACAAAAATACAAAGTCACTATAGAGGTAACATAGAAAGAATTTGAAGATGGCAGAAAAGTTTGATGTATAGTAGTTGCAGTTATTAATGAGAGTAGCAAAAGTCACTTTAATCAAGCAAGTCTTTAGAAAAAATTCTCAACAAATAGAGAAGAGAAAAGTTGGCAAGAAATAACGTGAAAGAGAAAGCACATGTCAAAGTGCATAAATCAAAAGAATGAAGAAGAAAAAGAAATAGATAGGATAAGTCTAATGAAATAACGAATAGACAGTCAACATGTAATTGATATAAAAAAAAAATGGTTACAATTTAGATGCATGTGATAATGAGCAAATTTATAACAATGAGTGAGGTAGCTAAAGTGGCAGTCTATAATCAAATCTTGGAAGAATGCTCTTAACATCAACAATAAAGGAGAGGATATAGCACGTATAAGGAACCTTAGAAGAAAGAGTAAGGAAGTTGGATTGAATTACCACTATAGGGATTCACTGACATAGCTTTCCCTTCTTAATTTCATGCATCCATGTATAATGCCTGAAGTTCGATAGGTAGAACTTCGATCTTCCCTTAGGCTCTAGGAAATTCATCTCATTCTTCCTCTTTTACAATTGCAAGGTACATCTTCGGTGTGGCTGAATCAGAGGTGGCGTACGGATTCCAATTCTTCTAACAAAAGGCAATAGTAAAACTCCAATCCTAAGAATCCTCTCATATTCATGACCTTTTCGAGTAATATCTACTCCTATGTTTTCTTTGTTCCAAAGTGAGCACTTGAGTATTCATTTGTGGTATTGAGACAACTACCCTAGTTACGTTTCTTCAATTAGTTTGATGTGATGGTGGAGTGAGGTTTCCATATTTAATAGAAGTGGTCTCGAGCAACTCTTCATTGGTCGTGTAGAATCTCTCAGTCTGAAGTATCCCTAGTTCGACTCCTTGAACTAACAATCTAGTTCCATGTCCTTCTTCCTCTTGAGGTGATGTCAAATAGCGAAGTAATCCTTATATGTTTCCCCTTATTGTTCCATTATTTCTCTACTGGCCATTTTGCATGGAAATTTTACGTCTTTGGAATTGTTCTTAAAGTCTTCCTATTTAGGTGATATGAGCTCGGGAAGCACTAATTTTTGTAGATTGAACTCAAAACAAGAAACCTACCAAACCCACACACAAGAACACTAAAATGCTAGAAAATAGCACTCTTGTGATAATGTGGATCTAGCCTACTTCAAAGAAACTTTAACACAAAAAACTATCTATAGATTAGAACACCAAGCATAGGAATTTAAAGACATGTAACTCAATCCTATCAAATACACTAGGCAACCTAGTATATAAGAATACAGATGGAGTTAAGATTATCCCTTAAGATTTTGAGATAAGATCAAAAGTTGGACTAAATCCTTTGATTTAGTCTTGATGTTTGTGGGAATTACCCAAGAGGATTACCCACTTCAAACTCTCAAATATTTCTTGGATTCTCAATATTCAATATCCTCCAAAAATACTAAAGTTGTGATACAAGAGTTATAATCGCATATATATAAATGTCTTACCCTAACTACTAAGCAAATATTACAAAATGAGACCAAAATAGCTGAAAAACATTAGGGGTTCAAATTCTAGAATAGGGTTGGCGTCAGGTAGGTCTCGTAGGGGTGATGTCGATCTGGAGAAATAGTACCTATTCACAAAACGTCGAAATAAAAAACGAGGACTTTTCCAGTACTGAGTTGGGGCCGGGTCTGGATCTATTTTGCTGCAACAGTTCACGTGTCACAAGGTGGAGGAATTTTGCATATCAAAGTTGGTACTTGGTCGATCAATCTTGCCCAACTCTAGGCATCCTCCTCTATTTTGTTGCACTTCAAAACTTACTCCTTTGACCTCCATTCCATTTCTAAGTGTTTCCTTCATCTTCCAAATGAAATGTTAGCCGTCTTGAGCCCTTCTTGATATACCTTTGGCCTTTAATCATTGTTTAATGGTTAGCTTGATCCTCCACATGGATTGTTGTTTTTGTTGTATATCTTTTGGCCCTTTCTTTTCCATCCATCTCTTCACAATCTTCTTGGACTTGGGTTTACTGAATTTGTTATCTTGAAAACTCCCTTGATTCCTCTTGAATGTTGTCTTACCCATGGCACCATGAAGTGTGATTTTGTCATTCTTTCCCCTTCTTGAAAATGGCCTTCATGCCTACTTTAATTCCTATTACTAGGTCTTCCTCTTTTGTGGGTGTGTTTGTGTCCACAATAGTCATACAATTGTAAATAGTATATACTTTTCATAATCATCGCTTCTCCAAATTCTACTCACAATGAATATCCAGATATCCCTCGAGGTAATATTCCTCAAGCTAATTATTCTTACCAAAAATTAAAGTGCAAATATGCCATGTACTAAATACAAGTGCATACATATTGTTAGGATTCGTGGACTACTAAACGTGGAAAACATCCATGAATCCCTTCCGAGGATCCAAGTGAACAATTAAGAAGATCTAAGGTTTACAGAATTACCTCTCTTCAGCGTAATCGAGATCCTTCAAATCTGATTGTGCTGTCGTACGTACAACCCGAACGATCACCAGACGCTATAGTGTGCGAATGTCCTCTATAGGTACACACGGCAAACTGACTCGTTATCTCGAGAGTACTAGTGCCTAGGGTTTGATAGTATTTTTCTGGTGAATAGAGGCACAACATTTTTCAACAGAATAGGACTATTGAGAAGACGGCTAGGGTTTTCTGAAAAACTCTCGAATCTCTTAGAGTCTAAATATGATAATATCTTATCATAGTTTAATTTCAATTGAAATTAAATTAAAAATTGATATGATAAAATTCTGCCATTATCTCGGTAATTTAACTAATTAATTTACTGAGTCAGATTCTTATAATTTGGACATCACCCAGATACATCGAATGTGGACATATTTCCAGATTCATTGTATCTGGTAAATTTTCTAGGTTCGATTAACTTAGATATATTTTAGATTCATCGAATTTGGTTACTAGAAAAATGACCTAACAAGTTCGCTTATTGTGTGACCCTATATGTTCATTTAACACTGACAGTGTTCCTAAATCATATTTAAATGGTCCACAAGGTATAAGCGGTTTCTAGTAAAACGTGATAACTATCTATGTTAAATGAACATCAGTGATCTCTTTGAACCAAACCACAATTTTATATTTAGTCCTTTTGTCACACGATATCCAGATTAAGTATAAGGCACAAAACGTGTCATCCTTATTAAGCTTAATCAATTATTTCTTGATTTCATAGTAGACTGTTCAAACAAATGATATTAAAATCTTAGATTGATCTATTTAAGCACGACCATGCATTTTAATAGTCTAACTTATCAAAAGGCCCATGGATATCTCTCCCATAATTGAGAGGGACAAATTCCTTCACAATCAATCATATTCCTCTCCTTGATTTATTCTATATCCAACATTTGTCTAATTTATTATCTGGTTAAAGATAACTTTAGACAACGTCAAAATTTAGAATTTATCAAGTAGGAAACTATAATGAATTTAGGTCGAATGACTTTTAATATCATTATGGCTAGAAAGTACTTATGACATGTTCCATGAAGTATTCTCACAGTGGGTTATGTCCAATACAATGTTCTCTAAAATTTATTTATATTTTGACTTGATATCACAAATATCCATGACAAATAAAACATAGCCATCTAGTTACAAACATACTAATCTTAATTGATTATTGTTCCAATAATAATAATCGACCAGGGACTGTTTTAGAATAGTCATTGTATTTATTGTTGGGTTTTACTACCAAGTCACGTACTTGATGACCACAAAATAAAATACACCATTCATGGAAAGGAAAACCTCATATTGTTATATAAAACATAGCGACAATAGTATAAGTACAAATGGACGCTAGGGCATATCCCTAACACATATATTATGCTTAGTTAGATAAAGGACATATAAAGATATTGCGTAGATATTTCACTAATGTGTTAGATTTAGGTATATAAAAATCATGCAATTTCGAATCTATTTCCAATCAAGTTTAGTTAAAATTTTAATCCCCAAATCACACGTATGAGTAAGTGCACTTATCATTAAACATAGTATAGGGAATTAATGAGATCGATCCTCAAGAAACAAGTACACACAAATTACTTTTCATTGAACCTTCCAATTAGAGTGATAAAAAGTAAAATAAAAATAATGATAAAGATAAAATATATACACAACTCTTAGAGAGAAAAACATGTAATTAAATAGTTACTCTTGAGAACATGCTATGAACGATCCAATACTTGTCACAATCAACCATTGTCTTGATATCATTAAAGAATAAAAATAGAATCTATTTCTATCGTAATCCATGGAATAACTATCCGCTGATTAAATTAGTAGATTTTCCAATCAAACCAACATAACAAAAGAAATGCATTAAACTCATTCCTCGTGAATATCCCTATATTCAAGGTAATATGAACATGAAAATAGTCAATGACACAATATTGTAGATAAAATTAACTAATATTTGATTACTTTGATTCTATACTTAACCTTTTTTCCCAATCCAGTTAAGATAACAATTATATATAATTAATTAAATTGAACTTAATCTATCTTTGTTTCCCAAAGTCTGTTAAAAAGGAAATCCAACTTCATCAATCCACCAAAGAAAAGCAAGTAATCAAATACCAAGAACAAGTAATTGATCAAAGATTGAATAAATTACAATATCATGAATCCAAAAATAGCATTTAACTAAAACATTAATCTCATCAATATTCAAAGAAAAAGAAAACAAGAGTCTTAGAAATAATTCATAGACAAGCCGCTTCTTTCGCCTTTCATAACCTCCTTGAAATAGTTTTCATTCGAGCAATGAATTCTTGTTTAATGAGTGATTTTAGCTTTGAATCCTTGAATTTATACATTAATCTTCACTTGTTCTTGGTTAAATAAGCCCAGTGATTGCTAAAAATTATTCTCCAGGTGTCCTGGGTGGAGTACAGATTTGAAACAAGTGAATCTCTTGGGCAATTTCCAATTTGGTTTGAAGAGGAACTCTAAAACACCACAACAGAGTTAGGTCGGCACCTTGTAACACCCCTGCTAAAAGTACAGCAGAAGCATATCAACACCGGGTGTTGCCCCGTCCAGTTACCCAGATAAGAGGTTAGTCCAGATTCATACAACAACCCATACTGATGGTCAAGTGCACACAAGTAATAAAGAATTTCATACATGAAAGTTCCCATTCAACCTTAGTAATAAGGTACATTATCTAATAAGGGAAACGTTTGAACCTATTCTGCTGTTACTGTGGTATTGTCCTCTATCCTTAGATTCTTTCAACTCCGGATCCTACAAAATGGTAAGATAAAAGACACGTGTGAGTGGAAAATCACTTAGTTAGTCCCGTGTGTGCTAATGTTTTATTAAAGAAGTAGAGCAAACAAAACTTTTATGAAACAACATATCATTTGTTCATTAGAAATAAATCCAAAAATCTTTAATGAAGAGTGTATTCAGAACTCAATAATTTTTTTGGAAAACAGTGTTTCAACTTTCAAATCATTGCCCCATTTTTTTCTCCAATCACAGGCACTTCTCTAACAGAAGGTCGGCATGTATGCATGTCCTGCAGTCCTTGCCTTTGGCTACACGGTCTCTTGTGCCAGGGACTGCGCCTTACAACATGTCACCCGTGTCATGTCGGAACGGTGAGTAGCGTACAAATGTACCTCACCTTGCACCTAGGGATCTTTTACTTTCCACCATAAGCCAAGAGTTCTAATCCTAATGTCAATCACTATCGAGGTGGCAAGGGATTGAACACACCGAGTGTACCTGCCCGGTATCATATGAACAATCCACCATCATAATCAATAGGCAATTGTCAGGCTCAAAACGGCTAGCCAGGATGACTCATGTCAATGTCTTGTCGCTCTGTTTGGAGTAAGACAATCCCTAGAACTGATCAGGTTACTTGGGGTCGTCTATCTCTAACATGAGCGAGTACAAAGATCAGAGTCCTTGCTAAGTACTCAACGTCACCAACCCCGTCTGACTGATCAGGCCAGAGGGTTATCTGATCTCACAGAATTTTCATATCAAAATAGTTTTTGGGGCAAAATAACATTTTTCCAAAATAATGATGAAACCAAATAAAGGGTTCAATTTACACATCAAAACATGTTTCTAAGAGTAACTGGGTCATTTTCCCCGTACTCGATCACAACAGTCATTTCTAGGGGTATTCAAGTCATTTTACCGATACCTGATTTCTAAAAGATTTTCCGAAGGTATTCGAGTCATTTTACCCTTACCCGATTTGAAAAATATTTATAAGAGTTCCAATAAGGATATTTCGGTCATTTACCGAATACTCGAGTTCCAAAGGTTTTCACAAAATACTCCACTAAGAACATTTGGAACATTTACCAGAAACTCGATTCGAAAAAGGAACTCATTTTAGGGAATCTAGAACTCTAATCTCAAAAGAGGATTAAATTCAATGTTTTCAAATATATTTCTATAAAATGTTCCAAATGGTAAATAATATAGCATTTCATGGAAAAACAATGCACACTAACTTTAAAAGAGTTTTAGAAATTCAGGGGACTCACCTCGTGTCCTAAGCAATCATTTCCGTTCATGGCCGTTTAGCCTTCGTTTTTACCATTTTCGATGTTCCATTAACCGTTTATCGCTAAACCTACATCAAACATCGGTTTCGGGTAAATTCGTGTTTGGTCGAAAAATAGTCGATGGGTAGCCGACATGCCCGACTGTTAGCCAACGTTTAACTGTTGTTTAGCTGATGGGGCCGACAGTTAGTTAACGAGGCCGATGGTTAGCCATCGGTCAAGGAAAATGTTTAACTTTCGTTCGTGTCATTTTTTCGTCCTTTGATCAATTCTTTCGTTTTCCTTTTTCCACATCCTTCCTCCCTTCATAAACAAGGGATTCACTTCATGTTTCCCAATTAATTTATCTAAAATCACATAAGTAGTCACCCTTAAGTCCATTCATTTTCGGAGTACTTTCTGGAATTTCACTGGTTTGACACACCATTTTGTTTTACACATAACTTTCATTTTACAGCTCCGATTTAGCTCCATGATATACCAAAATACCGTAAGACTCCTAAATTTAATTCAGTATAGGAATTTTTTAGTGTTCTGGTTCCAGGATCACGGTACTGGGTAAAAACAGCCTCAGTAGTTTTAACTTAATTTCACTATTCATTCTTTCCTTAACGTTCTGTAATTTTCCAATTTGACACCCTAACTTGTTTTGCCCGTAACTTTTAATCCACAAATCCAAATGATGTCAAACCAATTGTAAAATATCCTTAAGACATTCCTTTACAAGTTCCAATTTTGTTCTCCATTTTGTTCAGTTTTGAACACAATGATCCAGTAGTAAAATCCCGTTACTGATTTGGCACCTTTTACAATTTTCACCATAACTTTTGATCCGTAAATCCGATTAACCTCAAAATTGTTCTAAAATGTCTCTATGATCCTTAGCTACAAAGATATATGGCTGCTTTGTTCAAATCCAGAAATGTTATAGATATACTGAACATAAAACCTCCCAGAATTTTCTGCACATAAGGACAGCTTTCACACAACTTCACCTAACTAATTTCCTTAATTCACTCATAAACTTCTCACAATATATATACCAAAATGATCTCCATGCATTATATAATAAATTTACTTCAAGTAAAGTATTTTTTACCTTTTCTGCGTTTGGAGGCTGAACAGTCCAAGCATCTTCTTGCTTTTCTCTCTCTATTTCTCGCCTCTCTATTTTCGATTTCTCTCTCTCTTTCTTCTCTATTTCCTTTTCTTTTCTCTTCTCACTTTTCTCTCTTGTTTGCTCCAAAATTCTGGCTATCTAAAGCCATTTTAGTTGGTCTTCATGGCCTATATATAGAGGAATATGGTCTTCAAGTCAAAGGTGCATTAAATGGCCTTAACATTTGGAAGCCCTTGATTGGTCCACTTGGCTACTTTGGTGTTCCTTGGAATATTCAAGAGTTCTATGGAATTCTTTAGAAAGTTCTTGCATGAATGTTCTTGTAACCATTCATAGAATCAACACTTGGTGAGTTTTCATTGGTCTATATGGTGATGAAGTGTAGAAATTCCTAGAATTCTCAAGATTTAATAAATATTTTCTAATCTTACATGGCCATGCATAATCAACCATGATTAACTTACTCAAATCAAGATTAGCTTAATTAAGCTTGGTCAAATGAGGTCAAAAAGATGGTCCAACTTGGTCAAACTTTTCATGCTTGTGGGCCATTGTTATTTATTTCTTGTGGGCCCTCTAAATTATCTCAACTAATCAAATAGAAACACTTGACCTCATTAACTAATCAAATAGAAGCACTTGTCTTCATTAACCAATCACTAAACGATTCTTATTTTCACCCACCAATCATAAGAAGCCACACGTCCCATTTCCAACCGTAATTTTCTATTTTCTTTAGAAATGACCAAAATCAGGTCCGTAATGGAAAAATATTTTATTTCACTATCCAACTCCAAAAATTCCACTGAATCCATTGGTAACACTTAAATTCTTCAATTCCCTCTCTACCTAGTCAAATTCGCGGCCTAAGTCACGAATGCGGTCAAAATGACGAAAATGCCCTCGATACCCCATGTAGCACGTTTTGGTGCAAAACGTGCGTCTCATTGTACTGATCAATTTCTCTTTCTAAAGTACCCTAAAATTCTTATTTTATTAATCTTAATAGCCTTTCAAAAATTTAGGGTACGGGTAGTACAAATCCAATAATTACATCCAGATCCCGACAAAACTTTATTTCACCAAAATATCATCTCAATACACCAATCAACTTTTATTCTGGTCGTTGATATAAATTCTCATCCCATTACAGGTAGGAGCAAATTGGAAGTAAAAAGGTGGGGTGTTACATACTTGGTCACTTCATCTGGACCGGTACTGGCCCAACACTTTTTTCATTCCGTTTTTACTCTATTTTCCTCTGTTTTTCCAGAATCAAGCCACGACCAGTTCATCTACTTTGGGCAGGCACTGGGATAGGTCAGCAACTCTACAATTTTGCTTGAAATCTTCTAGTTCCTGTACAAAATTTCCAAGGACACTTTCCACAAGAGAAATATCAAATAGGAAGGGAAATGGCCATTTATTAAATCAACAGTATCACAAAACAACCTCATATAACTACGAAAATATTGATATAATTAGACCTTATAACATTCCCCTACACTTAAGCGTTGCTTGTCCTGAAGCAAAACAAGAATTAAGCACTAAGAAAATAGCTTATGAACAAGACAAAGTAATTCAACAAACTTATCCACAGAAAATTCATCTACAATAAAGCACAACCTTCTTCCAAACTTAAACATAAACTTGTTATTCATTTAACCCTTTCAAAACTTCACAAGCTCATATATTCAACCAAATAATCCCAAGGCCTTCAAACTCAAGTTAAACAAGCTAATATTGAATACAAGAAATTTATTCTACCCCTTAAGCAAAAATATAGATAATATAAATAATACAAGTCAAGTCACTTAACTAATACCAACATCATGAACTCAAATTTGCACAACTCAAGTAGTAAAATAAAAACACACTCCACTTTTCTTTTCTTTTTTAATGACTTAGGGAATTGATAGCCTCAAGTGAATGAATTTCTCTTCACACACCGTATTGGCCCCCTTATAGTCATCATCATTCTTTTCAACACTTTTCTTTTGTTTCTTTTCTTTTCTTTATTCATTTCTTGCCTTCTTTTACCTTTTTGCCTTCGGGATAGCTTCAAGAGAGTGCACTAAATAATACTTGCTACTTCTCTCTATATTAATCCTCTTTTCAGTAACAGGTCTTTAAAAACTCAAAATAAGAGCATTTCTTTCATCTTTAACAACTCAAGTTTTTTTTAAGATCACATAACAATAATTTTTTGACTCATTGCTTTTCTATTTTTTCCCCCTCACATTCCTTATTCACAACAGAATGTTAAACAAATTATAACTCCACAACACAGGAATTAATCAACAACGTTTCCTATATTTCATCATATCATTCACATTTAAACTCACAAAAATAAAATAAAAATCAAAAGCTAAATATAACCAAGATTAAATTAGATTCTCAAGATTTAGCAAAATCCAACTTAATACACAAGTTTATTTTTTAATAAAAATCCAACCATAATGAATGCCAAATCTATATCTCAACGTGAAAAGAAAATCATAGCTTTATCCTCGACAAATTGCCTAATTGTAAGCTAAAAAATCAATTGCATGTGAAATTGAAGAAAAATCGATCAAAAAAATTTATCCCAAAGTTTATTCCAAAAGAGATTAAGATATGAAAGCATGGACTAGAAAGTGTTGAATTAATTCCCTCCCCGTCATTTCAATTGGACATTGTCCTCACTAGCCTAAAATAGCACAATAAAGCTTATTTAAAGGGACTATTAAAGATAGAAGGAGAAGAAATCAGGGAAAAGAAATACTTTCCATACTCAAGAATTGTGAGAACAAAGTTGAATTCATACCAAGAGCATGTTTCATTTGACAATGATAGAGTATTCTTAAACACAACAAAAAACATAAAGCTAGAATAAAAGCAAAAATAACTAAGAGATAACTAACATCTACGACAAGTCATTAAAATTCAAAAAGCAAATAACCAAAAGAAAAACAACTAGAAGCAGAAATAAAAAGAGAAAACAAAAAGTCAGTCATGAGCATCATGGAGTATCATATCTGATTGGGCCACTTCACTCCCAACTTTGGCAAGGTAAGGCTTAATTTGACTACCATTCACCTTGAAAAGGCCCTTGGTTAGATGTTAGATTTAGATAACTCTAAATGGGCATACCTTATATATCGTGTATAGTTTCGACCACCTTGATTTTAGTTTACTTGGGAAAAGCCAGCATCTAGAATTGAACAATAGAATCTTATCTCCTTCTTTGAGAGTATGAGGATGATGAATAGGCTTATCATGCTATCGCTTCATCTTTTCCTTCTAAAACTTGGAATTATCATGGGCATCACTACGCCAATCAGCCAATTCGTTCAATTAAAATAAACATCATGGTCTTGCAAGCTTAAAATCCAAATTAACAAATTTAATAGCCTAATAAGCATTGTGCTATATTTACACAGGTAAATGCTAAGACTTCACAAACACCAATTCATAAGGGGTTGTGCCTATTGGGGTTTTCGTAGGCAGTCCTATAAGCCCAAAGAATGTCATCCAATTTAAGACTCCAGTCTTTCCTATTATGAGTGACCAGTTTTTCCAAAATTCTTTTGGTTTCTCTATTAACTATATCAACTTGGCCTCTGGTTTGGGGGTGATATAGGATAGCAAACTTATGAGTCACACCTAAATGTTTGAGAACATTTTCAATTGTTGATTACAAAAATAAGTACCCCTATCTCTAATAAGTACCATAGGCATGCCAAATAAGATAAAAAGTTTTTTAAGAAAATTGACCACAATCTGGGCATTATTAGTGGGTAAATCTTGTACCTCACCCACTTAGACATATAGTCAATCACAACCACAATGTACTTATTACCCAAAGAGTTAGGAAAAGGTCCCATAAAATCTATTCTCCAATAATCGAAAACCTCACGAGCTTGGAAAATTTGTAATGGCATCTCACTAGATTTTGAGATATTACCTATGCATTAACACCTATCATAGCTTTTGACAAACTTGTAAAAATCCTTAAAAAGGGTTGGCTAATAGAATCTAGAGTCAAGCATTTTGTGTGCAATATTTTTGGCTTGTTAATGTCCTCTAACATGGCATTCATGGTATTGTCAAAAGATATGTTGCCTTTCCGAGAAATCCACACATCTTTGAATAACTTGATTAGCACAGCACCTAACATAAGTATAGATCCTCCAAAAGATAATGTTTTGCTTCGAACAATAATTTCTTCTTTCGTTGTGACGTGAACTCCTTAGGGATTATACCTGAAGGCAAATAGTTAGCAAAATCTACAAAACATGGAGTTTGAGAAGTATTACCTTCAATAAGCATAAGTTGTTCATCCAGAAATGTGTCATTGATTTCTTCTTCACATAGAGGTTTTAGGGCAGGATTTTCCAACCTAGATAAGTGATCCACTACCAAATTCTCATCTGCTTTCTTATCCCTAATCTCCAAGTCAAACTTTTGTAATAATAAAATCTATGTAATCAATTTCAGTTTGGAATCAAGCTTGGTAAGAATGTATTTAAGGGCAGAATGGTCAGTGTACATAATAAGTTTAGACAAAATAAGATAAGCATGGAATTGGTCAAAAGCAAACATTACAACAACCAATTCTTTTTCTGTTGTGGTGTAGTTTTCTTGTGCAGGTGTCAATATCTTGCTTGGAAAGTAGATGGGTTGAAAATGCTTGTTCCTTCTTTGTCCATGTATCGCACCTACTGCAAAGTCCCTTGTATCACACATTAGCTCATAAAGAATAGACCAATTCGGTACAATTAAAATGGAAGAATTTATCAATTTTTCTTTGAGCACATTAAAAGTATTGAGATATTTTTCATCAAAATTGAAAATAGAATATTTTTCAAGGAAGGAAGTAAAAGGTTTAGAAATCTTGGATAAGCCTCCTATAGAAACCTGCCTGAGCAAGGAAGCTCCGAATAGCTTTTACTGAAGTAGGAGGAGGAAGTTCCTCAATTGCTTTGATTTTCGCATTATCAACCTCAATATCTTTTCTTGAGATATTATGTCCCAAGACAATACCTTCTTGAACCATACAATGGCATTTTTCCTCGTTAAGCATAAGGTTGGTATCCTCACATCTTCGCAATACTTTTCCCAAATTTATTAAACATCGATCAAATGAATCACAAAAAATAGAACAAACATCCATGAATACCTCCATGATGTCTCTCACAAGCCCCTAAAAAATAGTCATCGTGTACTTTTGAAAAGTTCTTGCACCATTGCAAAGACCAAAAGGCATGCAACGATATGCAAAAGTACTAAAAAGGTATGTAAAAGTTATTTTCTCTTGATTCTCTGATACTCTAGGAATTTGGAAATAACCAAAAAAGTATCTAAGAAACAATTGAACTCATGTTTGGCTAACTTTTCCAACATTTGGTAATTAAAAGGGAGAAAGAAATAGTCCTTCCAAGTTACTTCAATAAATTATCTATAATCAATGCATACCCTTCAAACAATTACCGATCTTGCGGGGATCAACTCATTTTTATCATTAGGGGCTACTATCATTCTTCTCTTCTTTGCTATTTCTTGTGTTGGACATACCCACATGCTATCTGAGATGGGATAAATAATGCTCGAATCTGATTGCTTAATTACCTCAACTTTATCACATCCCTCATGTTCGGGTCCATCCTTTATTGGGTTTGTACTGCGGGTTTTGCTCCTTCTTCTAGAAATATTTTATGAGTAGAAAAAGAATTGCTAATTCCCTTAATATTAATGATCTTCCATGCAATTACCCTCTTATATTTTCCCAATAGGTCTACCAATTTAGCCTTTTGTTCCTTGGTAAAATACTTGGCTATGATAATTGGCAGTTTTCCTTTATTGGCTAAGAATGCATAATCCAAATGATTGGGCAAGTCCTTGAGTTCTAGATCCGATGGCTCACCAATAGAGGACATTAATCTATTAGTCTCCCAATTACCTCAAAACTACCCAACTCAAGCCCTTCCACCATCACCATAGATGATTGTGTATTCATCAACTCTAGAGAGGTATTATCCCATGATTCCTGCATAAAATCCAAAATTAGGTCATCAAGAATGTGCATTGTAAAACAAAAATCATCAAAAAACATAGGATGTTTATTGCCTTGATTAGTTTGAATAATAACCTCTTTATCCTCGACCCTTAGTGTTTACCTTCCCCCTTAAATATCAATCGAAGCTTTGGTGATAGCTAGAAAAGGTCTCCCAAGAATTAAAGGGACTTTAGAGTCTTCATCTATGTCAAGAATCACAAAATCTACTGGAAATATAAACCTATCCATCTTGATAAGTACATCTTCCACTATTCCCCTAGGATATTTAATAAATCTATCAGGGAATTAGATGCTCATCTTAGTGGGTTTAGGTTTACCTAGGCGTAGCTTTTTAAAAGTTTTATATGGCAAAAGATTTATGCTAGCACCTAAGTGAGCAATTGCATTTCCAAATGTACGGCCACGAATAAAGTAAGGAATAGAGAAACTCCTTGGATCGTTTTTGTTTTTAGGCAATTTTCTTTGATCTTGTAGAATAGCGGTACATGCTTCATTTAACACCATGGTGTGGTAGTGTTGTACCCTAGAGGCAATCACTTATTCTTTATATATGACACATTTATTTTATAATTTAAGGCATTACTTATCTTTTCATTTGTTTTCTTTACTTTCGTGTAAAATAATTGTTAGATGAAGTCCTTAGTACAACATTGTGTTAAAGAAATCATAATAGAAATCATGATGTGTGATTCCTACTACACTATATAGTGTTAGTACTTAAAATAATCCCTAGTCATAGTATCAATGAGATAGGACATCATCAATGCGTTAAGACTTGCACGTGTTAGACTTCTTGATCTGATCAGGCTGTGGTTCTCATATCTGTGAGTATTGAAATACTTAAAGTTAACACGTGGATGCTTGCTAATAGAACAAGTGCATTGCATGACCTGACTATAGGATAATCACATAGATAACTATGTAGTGCCGTGCTATAGTAAACGTGCAAGTATTCTTAGACTTGAGATCTCCAAGATACTTTGTTTGCTAAGTATTGTACTTTGATTCCAAACTCTAGAGCCAGATCAAGGGCTGCCTATGGGATGGATATTGGTACAATGCGAGGTAAATGAAAGTAGTTGAGAGGGTTAATAAAGGATTCACCACTCCTAATAGTTGGGGCAAATATCTTGCGACCACTTGTTGGAATTAGTACTTTTTAAATTCTTGACCAAGGTGATTATGTATTGGAAACAGTTCCAGTTGATACACAAGTAGAGTAGTGAATTGTTAGCAGAAGTACTAATATATTCGGGCCAAAATTAATATATATTCTGGAGGGAGTTGGTGATAATTTTGTACTCCAAACCAAAAGAGTTATTATATGGTGAAGGGCATTTATTACAATGTAATTTGTTATTGAATGGTTCATGTCAAGCCATTTGATATCCTAGACTCTTGGGTGGTCATGATGTGTTGCTAGATACCGCTCATGATCTGTTGAATATATGTTTATTAATTAATAAATTAATAAACCAATCATAATTAGAATTAATAAATTAATTTTAAATTATTAAGGATTATTAATATCAAATATGCTTGGATTAATTCATACTCGCTACCAATAGATTGGGAAACCTAATAAGTCACACATAATAGAGGATTAAGTACTCAAGATGTTATTTGATAATATTATAGGGTTAATTATGACATGAAGAAGTTACTGTGGTCAAATTATAATTATTTATAATTTTTGGGCCAAATTATAATTGTGAGAACTTGTAGGTTCCAATTACAATTAAAGAATTCTAATTCTTTTATTTAAATGACATTTTCCCCTTCTTCTTCTCAGTGATTTTTACCCTAGCCGCCATACCTTCTTTACTAGCACAGAGACTGTGTTCTGGCATTCCTGACATCATACCTTATGTGGATACTATCAGAGCTAACCTCACACTAAGATTCGAGTGGCTCGTCTTCAACGCCAGTGTAGACTATTTTTGGAACAAGTGTATCTAGATCGTGCCTTAGTCATTCAAGCTGAAGAGAAAGTTTTGAATGATAGATGTAAAACCTGTGTTTTTCTTTTGCCTGTTTAAATCATGTGCATGTGTTCTTGGGCTGGAATTTCTCTTTTTTTCGTTGTTGTAAGTGTTATAGAACTTGTGAAATCCCTACAGTGCTGTCAGAGCCTGCTTGCTTGTGATTTTAATGAGTTCTATTTATGCTATGAAATTGTTTCAAGCATACTTTTGGGTATTGTTAAGTGCTACTGCTTTGTACGTATAGTATGGGTTTGTGAAAAACACTTTCACAATGCTTATAGAAATGGTTTATGTATGTTTTCTGGGTTCGCAGAAATTGTTTTTGCATATCGTGGGTTGTTCTGTATTTTTTCCTTGAACTGTTTGTATTGTTGATTTAATGGTGATGGTGATCATAGATTGCTGTTAATATGGATTAACAAAGATTTAAATCAAACTAGAAACAACATTGCAATTCATAGAAATTGTTTTCTAGAAACATAGAAATTTTTGCCCAGAAATCGATTCTGGAAAAATGAAGAAGAAAGGCAAAAAAAAAAAAAAAAAATCTGCCCAGGAAACGGGTCGCTAGGAGCCAAGCCGCGACTTAAGGCATAATTGGCCAGCCGTGACCTAGGGCATGCCTCTCTCATTAGCTTTCCAAAAAGTCATCATGGGTAAGATGTTAAACATCCTGCGCATGATGAGTTTTTGTCCTATACCGACTTGAGATATAAAAAAAATAAAAATCTTCCATTTCGTTAGTTTTGTTTCAGTGGCCCACGAATATATTTTTTTTCACTTGCGCCCAACTATTCCTAGAAATTATGTTTTGGTACAAACCAATATTAATTTCCAAAATGGGTTTTGGAAATTAATATACATTATCTGAATTTTTTTTTTCTTTTCTAATTTTGAAAGTAGGTTCTAATAATGATTAGAATTTGTTTGGAAGCTATTATTTGGGATAAAAGTAATTTTCAAAATTAGATTATGACCCATACTTTTAAAAATTTTATTTTGGCCTAGAATTTTTCCAAAATTCAATTTTGGAACTAGAGATTTCCAAAATACTAAGTTTGGATGTTTGTGGATTAGATGTTTTATGCATACTGTTTTAAGCGTGTTTCATTGGCATGGTGGGTGTTTATGGACTAAGACCAAATATGTATATACATGCATTTTTTAATGCTTTGATTTTAATTAAATGTGGCCTGCGTGTCTTGTCTTCTCTAAAATTCTTGTGTAATTCTTTTCTCATCTAACTCCCCTTGAATGTAACTTGAGGTTTCTCTATTTAGAAATTTTATATATAATTAGATTACATAGGTTAGATAAAGACAGAATTTTTTTATTTTGGAGATGGAGACCAAAACAAGACGAGATGGTAAGATCTTCTACTTAAATCATGCATGAGCACATAGGGTTGACCATATTAATTTCATTCATGGCTCAAGGAAATTAATTTAGATAAGTCCTTAACCGTACCATATAATTGTCTATTACCATGTTTATCAATTTATGCTGCTTATTGATAAATATTTTTCATGCCAAATGGTGAGACAACTAAAAGGAACAAATCCCTCCAATAATATTAAACCTAATGCTTTCCATTAATATAGTAAGAACGAGAGTCCTTTTTCGAGACTAGGTTATTAGGCTAACCCAAGCCTACTTGACATCGAGCATGTTCAAGCTATGGAATAAAATTCTTGATTAATGAGTCGAGGTCAACTATATTTCTTTATCTCGATTGGGCTCACTCGAGAATGAATAAAATTAGGGGAAGTGTTGGGTTAGCTTAAAAGTTTTTAGAATAAAAGATGTTAATCACCTAATGATTTGGTAATTACATTGGATGTAATTGGTATTGGATACCTACCATTGAACTCTAGGGTGGCTTGTTGGGCAAACCCAAGGTTATAATTGAGGAATTTGGATGCCAGTCCACTAACAAAGCTTCCAATGGGTTTTTTTGAATCGATAGTGGGGGCTATTGCTTTGAGTAGAATAGTGGAACAATAATGCAATTAATTAAAGATCTAATTAGTAGCATTACATGCGCATATATAGCTAGCTAATGTTCTCTATCTTTATATATAGGTCACGTGCATCATGTCAACTAACATAAACCTTTGTAGCATCTTGGAAACTAACAAACTCATTGAATCGAACTTTCTCGACTGGTATCAAAATTTGAGAATTGTTGTCAAATCAGAAAAGTTGTTCTACGTGCTAGATGCTCCTATTCTGCCACCTCTAGCCCAAGATGCTCATGGTAATGAGCATGCTATTCACAAAAAGCACCAAGAAGATAGTGACACAGTAACATGTAATATACTGGCGTCAATGTCTCTTGATCTACAAAAACAACATGAGTATACAGATGCTCAAACGATGATTTTCCATCTTAGAGAGCTGTTCGATCAACAATCAAGAATAGAGAGATATGAGATCTCTAAAGAATTATTCCGATCTAAGATGGCGGGAGGTGCTTTTGTGGCCACTTATAGGCTGAAGATGTTGGGCTTGATAGAGAAGCTTGCATCTCTTGGTTTTATAATGGCTAATGGATCAAGTGTTGAATTAATTTTGCAATCTTTACCCAATTTTTTTTCACAATTTGTGATCAATTATTAGATGAACGAGATTGAATCCACTATTCTCAAGATGATCAATCTTCTCAAAACTGCAGAGTCCTCCATGAAGAAGGAATCTAATGCAGTCTTCACGGTTGAATCTTCTTCTTCTAAGAAAAAATTTGCTAAGAAGAAGGCCCCTACTAAGCCTAAAGGTGGTGTGAAGAAAAAGGATCATACCATCACTGTGGCAAAATGGGCCATTAGAGATGCACCTGCAAGGCCTACTTTGAGATCGTGAAGAAGAGGAAGGAGAATGAGAAGCTTACAGGTACTTCTACATCTACTCTTGGTATGTTTATGATTAAGATAAATACTACCTTTAGAAATGAGATATGGGTATTGGATACTGGATGTGGATCTCATTTATGCAATAATTTTTAGGGACTAAAGGACAGCTGAAGGCTTGAGAAGGGCGACATATACCTACATACTAGAAATGGAGCAAAGGTTGTTGTACTTACTGTGGGGACTTAGGAGTTACACCTATCTTCTGGATTAGTCTTAGAACTTCAAAATTGTTATTATGTGGCAGTTTTGTTGAAAAACATTATCTCAGTAGCATTTTTAGATTTTTATGGATTTCATTTAATTTTTAACAATAAATATTGTTCTTTTTTATTGAATGATATCCACTATGGTTCTGTAACTTTGGTTAATGGTGTATATGTTTTAGGCATGGATAATTTAGTTCTCAATATAAACAATAAGAAACCAAAGATAGATAACCTAAACATCTCTTACATATGGCATTGTCGTTTAGGCTATGTAAACGAGAATCGTGTTTCTAAGTTACACAAGCATGGTGACTTAGGGTCATTTGATTATGAATCATATGACACTTGCGAGTCTTGTTTACTAGGAAAATGGCTAAAACTCATTTTTCTAGAAAAAGAGAAAGGGCCAAAGAGTTATTAGAACTCATACATTCTGATTTATGTGGCCTAATGTCTATACAAGCAATATGAGATTATAACTATTTCAAAACCTTTATCGATGATTGTTCATGATATGGATATTTGTATTTAATGAAATACAAATCTAGAGCTCTTAAAAAGTTCAAAGACTTCAAGGATGAAGTAGAGAAACAACTTGGCAAAAGTATTAAGACACTAAGACCAAATCAAGGAGACGAATACTTAAGCTAAGAATTTCAAGGTTATCTTAGAGATAATGGGATATTATCTCAGTGGACTCCATTACATACACCTGAACATAACGGTGTATTTGAGAGAAAGAATAGAACCCTTCTAGGCATGGTACGGACCATGATGGCTTCTGCAGACTTTCCAAAACCATTTTGGGGGTACGCACTAGAGACTTCTATTTATATTCTAAACAGAGTTCTATGGAATCACTATCCCTTGATTAATTTAACAGATTTTGCAATCAAACTAAAGTAACCAAAAAATGCATTAAACTCATACCTTATAAACATAAAATTAGCCAATGACCCTATGATCTTAGTGAAACCAACCAACTTTTATCACTTTAGTTCTCTAATCGTAACTTTGTTTCCTAAGTCCATTAAGATTTAACAAATATGAAATCAATGCAATAAATTACTAACATCATTTCTCAAGTCCATTAGAAGAAAACACATCAATAACTAATGATAGCAAGTAATCAAATACCAAGGACAACAATAGAATGATAAAAAAAATCCCAATTAATTCAAAATCATAATTCCTAAAATAATATCCAATTACAATCAAAATATAAATCACATCATTGTCTAGAAAAGTAAAGCAAGTATAAAAGATAGAACTCATAGACAAGCCCTTCTGCTTCTCTTGAAAACCTCCTTCGAACAATGCCCCTTTAGGTGGTGATTTTGTCTTTGAATAATAAGTAGCTAGCTTGGATTCATCAAGTCACCTATTTGTCTTGTGTTTTTCTTGTTTAAATGGGATTTAAAAAGGATAAAATTCATTCCCTAAAAGTCTTGGGCCGAGTAGAGATTTGAAAATGCCACAACTCTTAGGAAATTACCAAATCCGCACATAATTCGAAAGCTCACCGACATTGGGCAAATCAAGATCGGCGCTGATCTTCTCTATTTTCTCAACCAAAATTTCCATTGTTTCCCAAATGGTGTTGCGGCCTGTTCTGTGGGCCATGGCAGGTGCCGGGTGCATTGATGGTAACGGTTTTGATGTTTTTTTTTTTTTTATCATTTTCTACAATAAAAGTCCAAAACACCTTTCCAAGGGTAAAATATCAAATATGAAGGAATATGCCTAGTTATTATAACAAATGTATCACAAAACACCCTCAAATAGCTAGGAAAATATTGATGAATTTTTCCTTTATCACATACCCCCACACTTGAACTTTTTCTTATCCTCAAGTAAACAAGAATTAAAACACTAAGCAAATGGCTTAACATAAAACAACTTTTCAACTTATCCTTAGCAAATTCATCCAGAATAAAGGAATAATCTTCTTCAAACCACAAATATAAACTTGTCATTTATTTAACCTTTTTAAAACCTTGTCAAACTCATGTATTAAATCAAATAATCCCAACGCCTTCAAACTTAAGATAAACAAGCTTATATCTAGTACAAGAAAATTATCCTACTTCTCAAGCAAAAAAAATAGATAACATAAATCATACAAGTCAAGCCATATATCTAATTCAAGCATTATAAATATAAATTTACACAACTCAAGTTAATGAAATAAAGAAAACACTCTACTCTCCATTTTTTCTTCACTAACTTAGGGAATTGATAGCCTTAACTGAATCGATTTCTCTTCACACACCGTATTGGCCCCTTTATAGTCATTATAGTTTTTCTTTTTCATTATTTTCTTTCTTTCCTTGCTTTCTTGCCTTCGGGATAGTCTCAAGAGAGTGTACCGAATAATATTTGCTACTTCTCTCTACATTAACCCCCTTTTATGCAAAAGGTTCTTTTTTTTATCAAAAGATGAAAGCAAAAGTTTTTCAACTCCATGATTTTTCTCAAGTCACATTTTTTTCTTTTCATTCAAATTTTTTTTTTCTCACATTACTTATTCACAACTTAAAGTCAAGCAAATTTTAAATCCATAATACAAGAATTAGTTAACAATTCTTCCCATATTCCATCATATAATCCACATTCAACTTAAAGAATAAAATAAAACTTAAATGTCAAATATAACCAAGGTTAACCTAAATTGTCAAAGCTTAGCAAAATCCAACTTAATTCTCAAGTTTACCTTTTAAATAAAAATCCAACCATAATAAAGGACAAATCAAAATCCATAGTTAAAAAGAAAATCATAACTCCATTATAGACAAATAAGCTCAATTTAGCTGTAAATCTCTAAATTTTCAAAAAATTTTGAAAATTTTAAAATTTAGCTCGATACCAAGAAAACAACAAGATAATTGATAAAAACTTAGACAAAGAATATCATCAAACCACTCCCTCACACTTAAACTAGACAATGTCCTCATTGGCCAAAAATTGACACATTAAAGCGTCTCCAAAGGGACCAAAAATAATAATGAGGGATAAAGTCAAGCAATACTCCCCAAGTGCAATAATGCACCAAACAATATGAACTTTGAAAAGAAAGAAGAGCTTGTCCTAGAGGACTTTATTCTATCTTTTCAATACTTCTATGAATACCAAGTTAGCTCCTTAAAATTGGGGTGAATGGTAGAATTCGTCAACATCCTTGAAGGACTGCTTATGATAAATCATGCATAAATCTAACTCCTTAAGACATGTTAAACTCCATTCATCATCATTTGGACCATTGTCCTCTAAGAATGGAAAAGAACCTAAGAAATCATTTGACGAAGAGAGATCATAATTATTAGCACATAGAGGAGAATCGAATGCCTCCATTTTCACATTGAGCAATTGTTCCTCATGTCTTCTCACCTTTCTTTAGGGATTCTCTTATTCAAGTGTATAGGCCATTATGGCATCTTCAACCAACTTAGCTAGTTCTGTTCTTTGAAGGCTTATACGTTGGGATGCTTCTTCACGCCATTTAATAGATAAATTTGTATTGCCGATAAAAGAATGTATTGAGGCTTCAAGTGACGTCTTGCAAAAAGCGTCAATCTGAGCTTACAAATTTGTCAAATTCTTATCATTGTAGCTTATTTAATCTTGTGCCCAAAAGTAATATTCCATGATGATGTCAATCTCGCGCTCAAAGAAAAACAACAATCAAATTAAAAATAAAAAAATAAAAACAAACAAAAATAAAGAAAAAAAATACACAAATTAGAAATATTCACAAACTATGTAGACACAAAAGTTAGTGATATATATAAATACAACAAAGGCTAAATCAAAAGACTCAAGTGCTTCTGATAGTGCCCATTCCTAGTAACGGCGCCACAAATTTAAAACGTGTTTTTTTAGTGTAGAAAATATTACCAAAAAATTATGCAATTAATTAAGTTTTAATTAAAATGCCAACCACTAAAACCACACATACATGCTAGTATAGCCATCCTATATTATAGGGACTAGCAAGTATTGAATCCATGAGAACATAGGTTGCTACCTTACTTTACCTAAATCTTTATTATTTGGCCAATAAAATAAGATGAGAAAAAAGGGAAATAATAAAGATAAAAATAGATATAACTCAAGGACACAAATTCATGCAACTAGATAGTTTTCTTGAAAACATAACATAGAATCACTTAGCATTTATCACAATCAATAGCCATCTTGGCATCATGAAGGAACTAAAGTAAAATCCAATCGTTTCCTAAGTCATGAACTTAAGTATGTAGATTCCACTTTTTTCCCAATCAATGGAATCATTATCCCTTGATTAATTTAGCAGATTTCCCAATCAAACCAAAATAACCAAAAGATGTATTAAACTCATACCTTATAAACATGAAATTAGCCAATGACCCTATACTCTGGACAAAACCCAACAACTTTGATCACTTTAGTTCTTTAATATTAATTTTGTTTCCCAAGTCCATTAAGATTTAATAAATATGAAATCAATGCAATGAACTTATAACATCATTTATCAAGTCAATTAGAAGAAAACGCATCAACAAACAATAATAAAAAGTAATCAGATAACAATGACAATAATAGATTCATCAAAAATCCCAATTAATTTAAAATCATAATTCCCAAAATAATATCCAATTACAATCAAAACATTAAGCACATGATTGTTCTAGAAAAGTAAACAAAGGATAAAAGATAGAACACATAGACAAGCCCTTCTTCTTCTCTTGAAAACCTTATTTGAACAATACCCCTTTAAATGGTGATTTTGTCTTTGAATAATAAGTAGCAAGCTTGGATCCTTCAAACCCTTTTTTCTTGTGTTTTTCTTGTTTAAATAGGCTTCTAAGAGGCTAATATTCGTCCTCTAAGAGTCCTGGGTTAAGTAGAGATTGAAAAATATCAAAACTCTTGAGAAATTACCAAATTCGTGCATAATTAGAAAACTTGCCAACATTAGGCAGATTAGGACCGGCACCAGTCCTCTCTGTTTCCTCAACTAAAATTTCCTCTGCTTCGAGAATAGGGTAGGCAGCAGTTTTGTGGGTCATGGCTGGCGATGGCCGTGCTCTGACGATGATGCTTTTGATGTTTTTTCATTGCTTTCTGCAGTAAAAGTCCAAAACACCTTTTCAAGGGTAAAATTTTAAATATGAGGGAATATGCCTGGTTATTACAACAAATGTATTACAAAACACCCTCAAATAACTAGAAAAATATAGATGAATTTTGCTCCTATCAAGTAGAAAGAGGAGACACTATTCCCAAAGATTTTACTAAACATTAAAAGATTAGAAAGTAATAAACCTCTTCAAGATAATTTCCAATATACACAGGAATTATGTTTTTTGTTATTTCCCTTCCCTTAAGAGGCGACTACTAGGCTTCTAGAAGCTTTAGTGATTCGCTCAAAATATTCTCCTACCTAAAATAAATACTTAGTTAAAGGAAATTTAAATTCTCTTCCCATAAAATAAAACAAAACAAAATAAAATAAGAGAAAAAATCTTGCTAGACTAATATTTATATATTTCCTAAAATTAATACATTAGAAAATAAATGAAGTAAACATATAATGAGTATTTAATAAATATATAGCAAATACACAGATATATATATATATATATATATATATATATATATACATTAAAATAATTTAAGTAACTATTTACTAGTTGTTAAATAATTACATATGTATGTATGTACATATATATATATATATATATATATATATATATATATCCCAATTAATAGTTTTATTCTAGAATAATCTAGCCATCATTATTTCATATAGCGATTTCTCAAACATCCCAGAGCACAACAATTCTTCAACAATCATACTCAAACAAATTCCTTCCTGCTATGCTGAATTTGTCTATACACAAAAATGCTCAAGCTATAGGGTCTTTTTATTCCCCTATTTCTAACGGGCGTTTGGGGTGTGCTGTCACAGTTACACTTTGTAGAGGAAAGAAACTGGAAATAGTGAACAATCTTGATCAGGCAAAAACTTAGCTTACAAAAAAAAATAATGTGTACAGGGAACAAAGGGTGCTGACAGAGCTTACCAAAACGGCACCAACGGGCCAATCTAAAGTAAAAAAGGCTAACAAGTGGTTGCCAAATTCCATCCCTGCCATTCCATATCTAGTAAGACTTAAGAATGAAAAGAAGAATGAGTAATTTCATATACGCTTAGAATTATGCAAACAAGTGCACATCAATCTCCTATTGCTAGAAGCTTTAACCCAAATGCATAAGTATGCCAAATTTTTCAAGGATGTCTTGCCTAAAAAAAAGGAATTTTGAAGAACTATCTACAGTAACTCTGAATGGTGAATGCTCTGTTATCATGCAAAGCAATGAGACACTACCAAAGAAATTAAATGTTCCAAGAAGTTTCTCTATCGCATGCATGGTAATGTTGTTTTTGGCATTGCATTAGCTAATCTTGGAGCTAGCATCAACTTGTTACCTTATATGACTTTCAAGAAGTTGGGATTACGTGAACCAACACCTACTAGGTTGAGTATCTAATTTGCAAATAGATCTATCAAGCATCGTAGGGGAATTGTTGAAGATTAGCTAGTTAAAGTCAATAAATTCATCTTTCCCGTAGATTTTGTTATTCTTGATATGACCGAAAATTCAAAACTTCCCTTGATTTTGGGGAGACATTTTCTTGCTTCTACTAATTCTATTTTAGATGTTTATGTAGGGAAATTGGCATTAAGAGTGGAGGATGACGAAATACTGATTCAGATTTCTGAGAGCATGAAGTGTTCATCCATGTAAGATGACTCTTGTTTTGCAGCGGATATCCTTGATGGTTGCACTAATGATTTTTACAAGAATAATTCATTATAATATCATGGGTTGCATATTTGGTAAAAGGTTACAAATGCGTGACAAAAGAACAAGTTGCTCACAAAGTCATGGCACATGTGGAGCGTATTGAGGATAGTGAGGGAATTCTTAGAAAAGATGTTTTTGAGACAATTAACAATTTAGGTCTTTATAGAATGAGTCTATCTGTTGAAGAACCTCCTAAATTGGAGCTAAAAGAACTACTTAATCACTTGGAGTATGCATTCTTGGTACCATAAAATATGTTATCAGTTATAATAGCCAAATATTTGGAGAAGGAGCAAGAGCTACAGCTAGTTCATGTTTTGTGAAAACATAAAAAGGCTATAGTATGGAAAATCACTGATATAAAGGGGACTAGTCCTTCTTTCTACACACATAAGATCTTAATGGAGAAAGGTGCTATAGTGCTAGTATAACCCTAGAGAAGAATAGGTCCAAATATGAAAGAGGTGGCTAAGGGAGAAGTGATCAGGCTTTTGGATCCAGGCATTGTGTATGCCATCTCCAATAGCATGTGGGTTAGTCCAACCTATGTGGTTCCTAAGAAAAGAGGTATGACTGTGGTTCCTAATCCGAAAAATTAGCACAAACCAGCCGGACTTGTAAAGGGTTGGAGAATGTTCATCAATTATTAGAAGTTAAATAAAGCCACAAAAAAAAAAAGATCATTTCACACACTATTTATTGATTAAATACTGGAATGGCTAGCTGGGAATACATACTACTATTTCCTTGATGAATTTTTAGGCTACTTTCAAATTCCTATTGATCCTAAACACCAAGAGAAAACTATTTTCACTTATCCTTTTGGAACTTTGACTTATAGGCATTTGCCTTTTGGACTTTACAATGGTCCCAGAACCTTTCAAAGGTATATAATGGTTGTATTTAACGGATTAATTGGTGACATAATATTGGTATTTATGCATGATTTTTTAGTCTATAGGGACTCTTTTGAATTTCATTGGAGGATTTTGGAATGATTTCTCCAGAGATGCGAAAAAATGAATCTTGTGCTAAATTGAGAGAAATGTCATTTTATGATAAAATAAGGTAAGGTCTTGTTCTACGGCATAAAAGTTCAAGTAAGGGTTTGGAGGTTGATAGAGCAAAGATTGAAATTATTGAGAAGCTTCCTCCACCGTATTCTGTAAAAGTAATTAGAAGCTTTTTGGGATATGCAAGCCTCTACAAAAGATTTATCAAGGATTTTTCAAAAATTTCTAAGCCCCTCACCTCTCTTCTTGAAAAAGAGGCCCTATTTAACATTGATGAGTGAAGTTTCCAAGCCTTGAATGAATTAAAATTCCAGTTGACTAACTCTCCTATCTTGGTCATCCTTAAATGTTCTTTGCCCCTCGAACTAATGTATGACGCTAGTGATTTTGCAGTAGGTGTAATTCTTAGATAAAGGTGATGAAGAAACTTTCAACCAATTTACTATGCAAGCAAGACTCTCGATGATGCCCAAGAGAACTACATGACTATAGAAAAAGAGATCCTAGATATAGTGTTTGCTTTTGATAAATTTCATTTGTACTTTGTTTTGTCTAAAGTGATTGTATACATTGAACATTCTGCTACAAAATACCTTCTTGCTAAGAATGATTCAAAACCTCCAGTAATAAGATGGGCATTATTTTTGCGGGAAATTTACTTGGAGATCAAATACAAAAAAAGGAGTTGAAAATATTGAAGTAGATTATTTGTCCAGATTGGACAATCCTATTTAAAGTCTTTAAGGGAAACTAAAATTCATGATAGTTTTCCTGATAAACAACTATTATGGATTGATAGTAAAACTTCATCTTCTCCTTGGTTTGCTAACTTTACTAATTATCTTATTGTAGAGATTATTCCAAAAATATACACTTCGAAATAGAGAAAGAAATTTATCTCAAATCTGAAGTATTATTTTTGAGAGGATCTCTTCCTTTTCCTTATTGTGCAAATCATATCATTAGAACATATGTTGATCAAGTTGTGTCTAAGGAAATTATTCGCCAGTGTCATGAGGTACCAGCAGTTAGGCACTATCAAGCGAATGGTAATTCCTAGAATTTGGATTCGATTAGCCCACAATTTTTATGGATGCGCACAGGTTTGTAAGAAACTGTGGTAGATGTTAAAGGATAGATAACAATTCTAAAGATCATGAAATGCCTTTGTGAATTTTCTAGCTTTTGAGGTTTTTGATTGTTAGGGTATTGACTTATAGGACCATTCCCTAACTCTTTTGGTTGTAAATATATCTTGGTGGTTGTGGATTACTTGCGAAAGTAGGTTGAGGCCCAAGTATTGCCAACAAATGATGCAGGGGTGGTTTTCCATTTTCTTAAAAAACTCTTTGCTCGATTTAGAGTTCCGATAGTACTAATAAGTGATAGGGGAACACATTTTTGAATATTTAATTGGAAAAGACATTATTTCGCCTTGGTATTACCCTTAAAATTGCAACTCCATATTACCATTAAACCAGTGGTGTAACACCCCACTACCTAGGCCCATTAAGGCCGAGGATGTTACCCCATCCACCAAACAAGGGGTCTTTAAAACTAGGTCATATAAAATAAAATAAAATAAATACTTCAAAATTAAACTTATTACAACCCAATAATACATGAACAAATTCAAAAAAATAATTGTCTACTACAATCTTTCAAAGTCAATACATAAGCAAAATAAATAACAGAGAGTCTTCAAAGGATAGGCAATAATTTAGCTAATGACCTTTACAACAGGATCGACCTGAAAACATGGTATAAAAGGTGGTGAGATAAAAATCTCAGTAAGCCTGTGTGTGCTTTGAGTGTTTCAGGTAAAACAGTTCATGTATACAAATTGTAAAAGTTTCACAAGAGAAAGTGTTGGCAAACATTAAATAAATGTCATAAATGGAGAGTGGCGTTTTACTTTCCCAAAACATACATGTGCAATAAATACAACCACCTAAAGAGGTAGCCATGGCACCACACATTGGACACCATGACAATGTAATGGTCAGACGCCACATGCTGAGCATACTAACAAAAGGTAGGTGTACTGCCTATTGGATGAGATACTTCTCTATCTCTACACCCAAATTTACCGACTGTCCACTCCAGAAACACACAATCCACTTGACTAAACTTGCTCGCTCGGACTGGTATGACCTACTGGACTGGCATCCTATCCGGGAAAGACTCACCCCTCCGAGGTGGCCACCTACTGAGAGACCTACCCTAACCCATCAAAGACTTATACTAGTAGTATACCCTTATTCAATACTCAATGTTGCTCGTCCAACTTGGGAGAAAATTGTTCACACAATGATTTACTTGGAAATAGCAATTAAGGTTTCAAAATTCTTGCCAAAGTTGGGTTTTAGAAAGAGTTTAGCATTTTGTACAAAACTGCTTGTTTAATTTTTCAAATGGTTTGCTTGATTGAAATAAAAAGGAAAATATTGTCCTTAATTGACTTTACAATACAAATGTTCATACACATTGTGTTTGCTTGCCACATTAACATTGGTCTTCAAAATACTCCATGCAAGTGCTTACTTAATCCTTTGCTCTGCTGGGATTCAAAGATCTTCCAAAGTCAACCTAACCCCGCCTGGGGTAAACACAAGGCATAAGATTACATTCGGACTATATCTGCCTTACATAAACAATTTCTAGTTCAACTAGTTACAATCATGACCATAATGTCCTAAACTTTAATGCCAGCTTGATAAAGTATTTTATAAAATAAATCTTTCTGGATAAGCTAAAATAACTAGAGGTTCTAAAATAATTACTATTAAGTTATAGTTTCAAATAATAAATTTTGGATATTATTGCTAATAAATAAACTAGTGTTAAATATTGAATAATAATAAGTCCTAAATAATATAGGCAAATGGTAATATTTAAATAATATTATTATAAATAAATAATAAATTATACATAATTTTTCAGTAATAGTTAATAGATTGTAAATAATCAGTAATAAATAATTATAAAATTAATAATAAATGAATTATATTGAATTTTTAATTAATAAATAACAAATAAATTTTAATATAAATAATATTTTTGCATATATGTAAAAGTTTTAACTATGGTCTACAACGTCATTTGATATTAATTTATTCTAATATTTTATTTATTTATTATATATATTTAATAAAGATTTTATTTATTATATATATTATTTTTAATAAAAGATATTATTTATTTGACTAATAAAATATTAATATTTTATTTAAAATTCTATTCCAAACTGTTCTAGTAATTTTGATTTTCATAGAGAAAAATATAGTAGTAATTCTAATTAAAGTAATAAAATTTGTGAATAAAAAATATCCCAGGATTAACAAGAAATAATCTTCCATCATGATTTCCCTATTGCTAGAAAAGATTCATGAACACATTCCCAAACATCAACTAGTAGGCTAATCGATTCATGAACATATACTTAAATTAGCACATACTATCAATTGCTAATTCCCAACTAGGCATAATCATCAATCATGGCTTCAATGGAAAATAAGAACATAAAAGCCTAATCACCATTGGTGTCATAACATCTAACATGCTTTAAACATCCATAACTCTAATTAAACATGATGAACATATATTGATTCAAAAGAAAAATCCATATAGATTAGTCATATATATCAGTCCTCATGTCCTAACTCCAACCCTTTCATCCACATGCATATACTCAATCCCATATTCATATTCAATCTTCTTATTAATATCTAAGAGACATGAATTCAGAAATAAAAAAGAGAGGATTTAAGAAGAAATACTTGATAGTGGATGACTTGATGAAGACTAAAGAAAGTCCACGCGTTTGAGAGTAGCGGTCCAAAGGAAAAACAGCCATGGTTGATCAACCATTTCAGCTGAGAGAGAGAGAGAGAGAGAGAGCATGAGAACGGTATATCAAAAATTGAATAGAAGGGGAAGAACAAGAAGGTTGTTCCTGTTTTACCTTTTTGATGTTTTTGAGACCTTCGAGGAAAAAGCTGATTTTAATCCGTTCGAAAATTCTAGTTTGTGTGATTTTGTGTTATAAAGGCTAGAAATGAATACTAGGAATTAAGTGGGAGTGATCTGGAGTATTTGAGAGTGATTGGAGGTGTTTAGGATAGGTGTAGTCTTAAAGAAGTGTAGTATGTGTTCTTGGTGCTCTCAGTGTTTTAAGAGAGTTTGAGAGAAAAGGCTTGCGAAATTCTAGGGTGCTGTTAGCTGAATGGTCTAAAGTAGATAGGAGTTTCGATTTTTAGCTAGAAGGGGAGAGGGTGTTCAGATTTTTTTTGAAATTCAAATGGAGAAAAACGAGGAGTTATTTGAAGTAGAATATTAGCTAATGGTGATTGATCAAGGAAGGTTTCTTTGCTCCTCAATGGTGCCGGCTGAACAAGCTCATCTTACTGAAATGAATGAAAGCTATTCAGGTTATATGGCTGGCCAAAATTTAGTCTATGATGGCAGAGAAAATTCTGGTTTGTTCACTTCATACAAGAGTGTTTTAATGAAGCAAAAATTCTGGAATTATTTGGAAGTTCATAAGAGTTTTGGATAGAGTAATCTTAGGAACTTTTTGAGGTGTGATCATGGAGTCCAAGCACTCAAGGTAAGTCTGGAGGTCAATGGTGTTCAATCCATGGCTGAACAAGGTCCAATTTTTAGAAGTTTGAAAGGTGTTCTTCGGCCTTGGAATTGAGAGACAAAGCTGGAAATTTTCTAGTTTCAACTTCTTCGTGGCTTTGAATGATGATGACTTTTGATGCAGAATTTGCTGCATTTGCTTAGCCTGATTTGCAGCTGATTTTTTAGGGTATTTGAAGGTCTTTCAATTGTGGTTTTCCAGCCTTATTTCTGGTGAAAAATAGAGGATGTTCCGTCTGAATTGATGACAAAAAGACAGCTTCAATTCAAGCTTCCTAAGCTACGAATTGTGCAGGGAATTTTTTTTTGTTTTTATGCAGTTTGTGTGAAACGCCACCAAAAGCTAACCCTAGAGTAAGGAGGTCAAGATGCATATCATATTATTTTGCATGAATATATATGTTTTTGAATGATTTTATGTACTTTAGAATTATGATTTATAGGTTAAAAAGCTTAGTTATGCTTATTGAGTAGGAAAGGTAAAATGATAATTTTACTTGAGGTGAAAATAGGAAGATGGCTTGAGGTTGAAATAAGAAGAATAATTGGATGAAAAAATAAGAACAATAGCTAGTGTGGTTAAGTGGTTAGAGCTTTAGAATTAATCTCTAAGGTCATGAGTTCAAATCCTATCACATAAGTTTTATTCATGATTACCTTAGTTAAGTTTGAATTTTTATTTTCTTACATTCCTTAAAGATATGAATGTTGTCCTAGGGGAGACATGAAGAGAATGTCTTAATCCTATCATCCTGTCCTAAAAAGAATTCTAGAGGAATTCTTGTCCTTTTTATTACCTCTAGCTTTGTCCTAATATCTTCACAATTTAAAATTGTGAAAAATTCATTGAAACTCATCTTTTAATACCAAAAAACTCCTTATTGTCTCCTTCTTGAGACAATAAGGAGAAATTAAACTAACAACCTACCCTCTATCAAACCCTTGAAGAACTGGACTTCAAAGACCCTTAAGAATAGTGGAAAGTTCTACTATAATTTCACCTCAATATCCATGAAGCAACAAAGGCAAACAAGAACAAAAGAATAGAGAAAATAGGCATCCAAGTAATGGAATTCAAACAAACCTTAGAAGAGCAAAGCAACTAAGACCCATTGAAAGAAACCACAATGGATTATCCAAGAGATTTTATAGACTCATTCATAAGGAGGACAAACCCTTAAACATGGTCTTGAATAAGATGAACAAGGAAGCTGGGGCCTCTCATGACTCTCTCTTCAAATTTGAATATGTGTGTCTATTATGTTGTCAAATTACTAAAAGTTATATTTATACTACCCTAACCCTAGCTAAGTAATCCCTAAGGTTCTAATACAATTTAAGGAATTAATAAGTCTTTACAAAACATTTAGAATGGAGGAAAATTGGAGAAAACATAAAAAACGCGGGGCAACTGTTGGCTGCCCAGGTTGGAGCCAGCGCCGGTTGTGCGCTATGTCCGCCGTCGTTATGCAGGTTGAAGCTGGCCAGTTTTGCTACTTGGGCCGGCAACGATTATCTACTGGAAAGCCAGCTTTTGGTTAAATTTTTTCCGTCTTTGTTGCCGACTTGAGTTCTTATTGGGGTCCTTCTTCGATAGCCATCAAAATGAACTCTTGGCTAGCTTCCTCAATCTTCCAACCCTCTTCCATCCTCAATTATTTTTTTTATGAGCAATTGAAAATAATCTTGAAGCTTTTTGGTCCTAGATCTTGTTATCCGTCCTTGTCCTTGCACGGTCACGCCTTCCCCTCCTTGATAAAGTGGAGTCTTATCATCTGCCCCTCATTGGAAAGGATTCGTCTCTGAATCATTACCATCATCTATATCGAAGGGAGAAAAGTCACTAGCATTAAATATGGCACTAACATGATACTCACCCGATAAATCTATCTTATAAGCATTATCTCCAACTTTGGTGAGAACTTGAAATTGACCATCCCCCTTTGGATCTAGTTTACTCCGCCGTTGCGCGGGAAATCTCTCCTTCTGAAGGTACACCCATACCTAATCTCCTAGTTCAAATGACACATTTTTCCTTCCTTAATTATGCTTATAGGCGATCTCTTCATATCATTTTGCGATGGTTGCTTTCACCTTCTCATGGAGTGCCTTCACCATTTCCGCTTTCTTAGCTCCATTGAGGTTCATCCGTTCACCTATAGGCAAGGGAACCAAATGTAATGGAGTTAGAGGATTAAAATGATACACAATTTCAAAAGGAGACTAAGAATTGGTAGAGTGAATAGCCCTATTGTAAGCAAACTCAATGTGTGGCAAGCATTCCTCCCAATTTTTCAAATTCTTTTTATTATGGTCCGCAAGAGTTGGGTGAGTGTTCAGTTGACCACCTCTGTTTATCCATCCGTTTAAGGATGACAAGCTGTGAAAAACATGAGATTAGTACCATGTTTGTTCTACATTACTCTCCAAAAGTGGCTAAGGAATTTAGTATCCCTATCCGAGATAATAGTCCTTGGAATCCTGTGCATTCTCACCATTTCCTTAAAGAATAAATCACCAATATAGGACGCATCATTAGTCATGGAACAAGCCACAAAATGAGCCATTTTGGAGAATCGATCAACAATCACAAATATGAAGTCCTTATCCCCTTTGGACCTAGGCAATCCTAAGATAAGTCCATTGAAATATCAACCTATAGCACATTAGGTGTTGGCAAAAGAGTATAAAAATCATGTGAAAGAGAACTAGACTTAGCTTGCCTACAAATAATACATTGAGAACAATGTTTCTCCACATCCTTTCTCATTTTTTACCAAAGGAAATATTCCTTAAAGATGCCTAAGGCCTTTGCAACACCAAAATGCCCCATTAGTCTCCCACTATGGGTCTCCTTAACTAGCAACTCCTTAATAGAACCCTTTGGCACTAAAAGCCTTGCCTCTCTAAACAAGAAACCATCATGCCTATAATATTTAACAAATGCATATTTCTCACAACCATGGAAAATATCCATAAACTCCTCATCATCAACATACTGTTCTTTCACAAGTTCAAAACCAAGAAGTTTAGCATCCAAAAAAGTTTAGTAGTGCATACATTCAAGATAGTGCATCCGCTACCATATTTTCTTTACCCTTCTTATATTGAATGACATAAGAAAATGTCCCAATAAACTCCATCCATCTTGCATACCTGTTGTTCAAATTTTGTTGGCTTTTGAGGTGTTTAAGGGTCTCATGATTTGTATGAATGATAAACTCTCTTGGTAAAGGTACTGTTACTAATATTCTAGGGTCCTTACTAAAGCAAAAAGCTCTCTGTAATAGGTAGAGTAATTGAGGGCCACCCCGAACAATTTCTCACTAAAGTATGCAACTGGTTTTCTATCTTAGGTTAAGACCATGCCTATTCCCACCCCACTTACATCATACTTTATCTCAAATGCCTTCTCAAAGTTAGGAAGAATAAGAATTGGAGTTTGGCTCAATTTGTCTTTGAGGTTTGAAAGGCTTGTTGTTGGGCTTCTTCCTACCTAAATCCCACCTTTTTCTTTACCACTTCGATTAGAGGGGCTGTTATGGTGCTTAAATTTTGGATGAACCTCCTATAGAAGCTAGCAGGCCCATGGAAACTACGGACTTGGGTAATGGTGGTAGGGGTGGGCCAATCTTGGATGGCTTTTACTTTTCCCTCATCAACCTCAATCCCTTTGGCACCTCACAACATATCCAAGAAATATAATCCTCTCTAAAAAAAAGAGCACTTCTCAAAGTTAGCATACAATCTCTCCCTTTGGAGGGCAATAAGCATACTTTGAACATGATTCAAATGATCCACATATGATTTTCTATAGACTAATATATCATGAAAGTACGCAACAACAAATTTTTCAATGAATTCCCCCAAAACATGATGCATTAATCGCATGAAAGTACTAGGAGCATTGAACAACCCAAATGGCATGACAAGCCACTCATACTACCCTTATTTAGTTTTAAAAGCCATTTTCCATTCTTCTCCTTCTCTTATTTTAATTTGGTGGTAACTGAATTTTAAATCAATTTTAGAAAAAAATGCATGCACCAAATATCTCATCAAGCAAGTCATCTAGCCTAGGAATGGGATAGTGGAACTTCACCATGGAGTTGTTGATAGTGTGACAATCCACGCACATATGCCATGTCCCATCCATTTTGGGCACCAAGAGAACTGAAATCGCATATGGGCTTATGCTCTCTCTCACATGTCCATTCTCAAGTAATGCTTCTACTTGCTTTTGCAATTCCTTGGACTCCTCTGGGTTGCTTCCATATGACGATCGGTTAGGGATGACAGCTCTGGGCACAAAGTCGATTTGATGCTCAATCCCTCTTATGGGTGGTAGTCCTCCAGGCACTTCCTTTGGAAAAACGTCTTTAAATTCTTGAAGAATAGCTGCAAATTTTTTTGGCAAAGACAATATAGAATCATTAGTAGAAACATAAGAACCTTTGCATAAAAGAAGAATAATCAGTTCCTTAGCTTCTATAGCCTCTATGACCTCACTTTCTTTTGCAACGTAATTCACTCTTCTTTTATCTCCCCCCTCTTGTCCTTGCTCACTTCTATTCTTGATTGTCAAAGGTACTTGTTTGTCCATCCTCTCTCTCAACTCTTTTTCTTTCCTCTCTTGTTCTTTCATCTCAATTTCTTATTTTTGTTTGACATCTTGCACTCCCTTCTTCTTTTCTTTCTCTTTCATGATTCTTTAATCTTTATTCACCTCAGTAGGGGCCATAGGGGTGAGGGTAAACTTAGTTCCCTCCTTGAGTGGGGAATAAGTATTCTTCCTCCCATCAAGCTTTACATACCTATTGTATTGCCAAGGTCTTCCTAGAAGCAAGTGACCCACTTACATGGTTACCATATCACATAGCATATCATCATTGTAGTTTCTCATCTCAAAAGGCATCAAAACTTATTTGTTTATTCTCCATTCCCCGCTATCATTCAACCATTGCAATTTGTAGGTCTTGGGATGATTAATCCATCTCATGTCCAATTTTTCAACTAAGTTTGCACTAATCACGTTAGTGCAACTCCCACTATCCACAATGGCACTATAAGGGGTGTTGTTCATTAAACACCTAGTGTACAAAATGTTCTCTCTTTATTGGTGGCCTTAGTCTTTAATAGCTTATGAATTCAATGACCTTCTGCGACTCCCACCAAAGTGTATTCTTGACCAACTACTTTCCCTTCATCACTTTCCTCATTCCCATTTCCCTCTTGATCTCTTTGGTACCTTTCTCCCTCTTCTTCTTCGTCGGTAGAAACCTCACCATAGCGATTAGTATACATCGTTCTCTTTCTTGGACACTCATGGGAAGTATGTCCATATCCAAGGCACTTAAAACACTTGATATCCCTATTCCTTTGAGGCCTCTTCATGGCTTTTCCATTGTCCTTATTTCAATTTTCCGTAGGTTTCTAATCCACCCTAGGCTTCCAATCCTCTCTAGGTTTCCATTCCTTTCTAGGTTTGTTGAAGTCCATTTGAAATAGCTTAGGGGCTTCATCCTTCTTAATTAGCATCTTACTAATAGTGTTGGGGTTTGGAAGTGGTGGTGTAGTAAATTCCCTCTTCTTTAATCGCCTCTTAATCTTCATAGCGGTATGTACCATATCCTCCAATCATTCATAGGGGTGCAATTCTACCAAATTGGTAACTTACCTATTTAATCCTCCCAAGAACCTTGCTCTTGTTGCCCTAAGATTCTCATTCATTTGAGCTCTCATCAACATTACTTCCATTTCTTTATGGTAATCTTCCACACTCTTGTTCCCTTACTTAAGTGATTGGAGCTTTTGGTAAAAATCATTGTAGTAATGGTGTGGTATAAACCTAGCCCTCACCATATCTTTCAAAAAATTCCAACTAGCCATGGTTTCCACTCCCATTTGTCTCCTTTGTGTAATAACTTGCTCCCACCAAATTAAAGCATTCTCCCAAGATAGCTAACCTCACATTCGACCTCTCACTAAATGAATGACTTTCTGGAAAGATCTCCATCTTGCTCTCCCACTCGAAATATGCTTCGGGGTCACTCTTTTCATAAAATGTGGGCAATTACAATTTAATGTGGTTCAATTCCCTCTCCTCAACATTTCCTTCTCTCCTTTCTCCTCTATTACCCCATCCTCTATTATGTTCCCCAAAGGCTTTAACTTGTTCCCCCTCATACCATTCATCAACTCTCTCAAACTATCTTTCTATCCCCCTTAGATTGTTCCCACCATTCCTTCCTTGACCTTTATCTCGTCCTCCTCTCATACCATGTCTTCCCCTTCTTATAGGAGCTGATTGGAATCTGCCGATAGAGTGCTCATCTCACTTTTCCTCTTGTTAGGCATTTAACGAAAGAGTATGGGCATCACCATCCTTCATCCTAGGGCTAGGTACTTCAAATTGCTCTTAGACTCTCCTTTGTGCAACGGTAGAAGATTGCCCAAGATGATTTATTAATTCCCTCGTCATGTTGGGTTATACCTAGAGATCTCTTGGTCATAGGCCATGGTGGTAGAATATTTACTTATTTATACCTATAAAACAAAATAGATTAGAAAGAAAAATAGATCCTCACTTCGCTTCCTTACGTGTTGGCTCCCGAAGGTTGGTCACTCCATACTCGTGTTTACTCTATTAAGCTCTTTTAGTAATAGGCATAACCTCTTTCCATTTTCTCAATACTCAAGCCTTCTTGTTTAATTCCAATTCTCTCCAATAGCTAAATATTTAGTCTAACTTAATGAATCACACAAATCAATGGATTTTTTCAACTAGGGGGTCTTAGGGGAATTTCTACAAACCCTTGTTAGGCAACTCAAGCAAACAAGTTTTAATCAAGAATTTCAAGAAATGTGGACTCAATCAACACAAGAACAAACACTAGATACACAAAGAAGCACTTCTAAATAAGAAACAAATTAGGGTTAGAAAGAACAAAGAAACAAGAATAACTAGAACTAGGATTATGAAGAACAAGATAATCACAAGTGTGCACTAGTAAAGTTGAGATCAATTAGCATGGAATTCAACAATAGAGTAATATAATAAGTTCCAATATCCCAAGGTATGAAAATTAAGAATCAAAACTCCCAACTATAGCTAAAAGCATTCTCATGAAACATTTATCAAATACCTTGGATGCAATCCCGTCATTTAAGAACAACTAACATATTTACCCATATTAAAGCCAATTTTCACCACAAACATAAGAAAAATTTGTTCCCAAGGATTATATTAACACTAAGAAGTAATTTTTCCAAAGAAAAATCAAGGTATAACAAAGATTTCATGACCTTTTTGGAGAATGTTTTTTAAGTTACGGGACTTCTCTTGTTTTTCTTCAACTTTGTAGGGCTCATTTTCTTGCTTCCAAGCTTTGATTGCAATCAAAGCTTTCCTCCCACTGATACCAAACTCTTTGACATGATCTTGAGTGGGCTTTTTCTTGGTATTGTGGGTAGTTTAGTTGATTAAGAGTTCAGCACATCCCAAGGGACCAAAACAGTGAATTTCTTGAGACAATAAGGAGAAATTAAAATGACAACCTATCCTCTATCAAACCCTTGAAAAACTGGGCCTCAAAGACCCTTAAGAATAGTAAAAATTTCTACTATAATTTCACCCCAATATCCTTGAAGTAACAAAGGTAAACAAGAACAAAAGAATAGAGAAAATAGGCACCAAAGTAATGGAATTCAAACAAACCTTAGAAGAGCAAAGAAACTAATACCCATTGAAAGAAACCACATTGGATTATCCAAAATATTTTATGGACTCATTCATACGGACGATTAACCCTTAAACATGGTCTTGAACCAGATGAATAAGGAGGCTAGGGCCTCTCAAGACTTTCTTTTCAAATTTGAATAAAGTGTGTCATTGTGTAGTCAAATCACTAAAAGTTGTATTTATACTACTCTAACCCTAGCTAAGTAATTTCTGAGATTGTAATACAATTTAGGGCCTTAGTAAGTCTTTACAAAACATTTAGAATGGAGGAAAACCAGAGAAAACATAAAAAACGCGAGGCAGCCTATGCTGGAGCCGGCGCCGGTTGTGTGCTGTGTCGGCCATCATTGTGCAGGTTGAAGCCGACACCAATTCTACTGCTTGGGCTGGCACCGGCTGTCTACTGGAAGGCTACCTTTTGGTAAAATTTTGTCCATCTTTGTTGCCGACTTGAGTTCTTGTTGGGGTTTTTCTTGGTTAGTCATCAAAATGAACTCTTGGCTAGCTTCCTTCACCTTCCAACCCTCTTCCATCCTCAAGCATAGTTTTATGATCAATTGAAAATTATCTTAAAGCTTCTTAGTCCTAGATCTTGTCATCAGTCCTTATCTTGCACGGTCACGCCTCCCCTTCCTTGATCTTAACCTGCATGATGAAGCAGAGTCTCATCAAATGTACTTTTGTTAAAATATCCTATCTCATCGTAGATTACTTTGGAATAAAATACTAATCTCGGTAATGAATAATTGCATCATTATCCATTGAAACTCATCTCCTCTTTTCTTCACCTCCTTTTGTATCAACCTTCGCAACTTTTCGTCTTTATCTTGCTCTTCCTTTAACTGTTGTAGGAAAGTAGGTAGAATGGAAATACTACTCAGCCTTATTTCTCTATCTGCTACAACGCTTCTAGTTCTGGGATTAGTAACATTCGAAGAGCTGATAAGGTCGCCTTCCTACTAAGGGCATCAGCAACTGTGTTTGCTTTTCCAGGATGATACTTAATTGGATACCGAAATTATTCCAAAAATTCCATTCAGCAGCGTTGTCTCATGTTCAAATCCTTTTGAGTAAAATATATTTTAAACATTTGTGGTCAGTGAAGACCTTAAACTTAGCACCATATAAATAATGGTTCCACTTCTTATGAGTAAATATAATAGCAACCTATTCTAGGTTATGTGTAGGATAATTCTCCTCTTGAGGTTCCAATTTCCTAGAGATATAAGCTATCACCTCTCTTTCTTGCATCAATACTCCTCCCAATCCTTTCTTTGATGCATCTGTGTACACCTTATAAGGTTTATCCATCTTTGGCAATGCCAAACAGGAGTAGAATTTTACCTCTTCTTCAGTTCTTGAAAACTTTTCTTACACTTCTCAGTCCAAACATAATGAACTTTCTTTTGGGTGAGTTGACTCAAAGGTGAAGCTATCTTAGAAAATCCCTCAATAAACCTCTGATAATATCCTACTAATTCCAGAAAACTTCGTATTTCAATTGGAGTGTCAGTACATTTATAATTTATCATTGCTTCAAATTTTGCAGGATCTATTTTAATCTCGCATTTGGATATCACATATCCCAAGAATACTATTTCTTGTAGCCAAAACTCGCATTTACTGAATTTTGTAAACAATTTAGCCTCGCTTAACTTCCCTAAGACTTTCTGAAGGTGTTGTTCTGGTTCTTAGGGATCTTTGGAGTATACCAGAATGTTATCTATGAATATAACCACAAAATTATCTAAGTGCGGTCAAAATGTCCAGTGCATTAAGTCATAAAATAGAAGGGGCATTAGTAACCCTAAAGGGCATCACCACAAACTCAACATGCCCATATCGAGTGTTAAATGCAGTTCTCATTATATTTTCTTTCTTAATCCAAACTTGGTAACATCCTTACCTCAAGTCTAACTTTAAGAATCATCCTGCTCTTTGTAACTGATCAAATAATTCATCAATCATGGGCAATAGATATTTATTCTTTACCGTTACAACATTTAACTCTCACAAATCTATACACATCCATAATGACCCATCTTTCTTCTTAACAAACATTAAAGGTGCTTCCCAAGTTGAAGTCCTTGGCCGAATGAACCCTTGCTCCATTAATTCCTGTACTTATTTCTTAAGCTCCTGTTTTGTGGGCCATTTTTTAAGGAGTGCTTGAAATTGATTACGCCGATGGCACTAGATCAATGGAAAACTCTACTTCTCTCTCCAGTGGTAACTTCTTCAATTCTGTTGGAAAACACCAAAATGCTCATTCTCAACAGGGACATATTCGGGTTTCTTAACCTCTCCTGGCTTATTAATTACATAGGCAAAATTTTCAGTGCCCCCTTTTCTAATCATCTTTTGGGCCTTGAGTCCTGATATAAATGCATTACTTTTTCATCTAGCCTCACCTACAAATTGCAATGTAGGTCTCCCAGGACGATAGAAAAGTACTACCTTATGTCTACAGTCAACTTGAGCATGATACTGAGATAACCAATCCATGACCAAAATAGTATCATAATCCTATATGAGCAAACATATCAAATCTCCTCCCAATATTTCATCTCCTACCAAGATCTTACAATTCCTATATATTTTCTCACTATTCATTTGCTTTCTCAATAGGGTATTGACAATTATTTCATATGAATTTTCTTTCCCTTTTATTCCCGTAGAATTAAGAATGAATTGGCAACAAAAGAATACTTAGATCTGGGATCTGACCAATACTTAAGCATTATGATTAAAATAAGAAGCGTACCTTCCACCACTTTAGCTTGGTTGTCTGTCTTCTCTAATATTACTACTCGAGCATTCATTTAGGGGTTTGATGGGTCCAACTCTAAAGGTAGAAACTTGTCTTGAGTTCCCTTTTCCTAGTCCTGACTTCTGTCCTTGATTATTTCCTCCAAGCCAACTCCATACTCCTGTCCTCCGAGGGTGAGGGCAACTGAAACTCTTATGTCCTACGTTCCCACAGTTTAAGCATCTAAATGAGGGTTGTCCTCTAGTCAGGCCTTCCCTCCTCTGCATCTTCTCTTTCTTCTGCCATCAACGCCCTCCAAATCTTTTCTGACTCATACCCTAAAATCCATTTAGATCTCTCTTGCTCATATTCTCATTGACTCTAGTAATAGTCTTAACTAACTATTGCATAGTATTAGACATCTTCTGGAAGGCTTTGTACTTAGGTGGTCAAAAGTTGCAATGTGGGGGCCTTCCACATGTAGCTCCCCCACCATTAGCTCAAGGTTATTTCAAGTAGTTCAATTTAGAGGCATCTGTATAATAGATAATATTTTACCGAAATAACAATGTAATACAACTCAAAAGAAATCATAAAAATAGGCATAATGCATATAGCTCATTTATCACAAAATTAGTACAAAATTTATGTGCTAAGCACACGTCATATATACTGGTTGAACTGTATATTCAATACTACATATATTTACATCTCACCCTTCTACTTATCATCATTGATGTCTGAGACAAGAGGTCCTGAATTAATAGAAACTGTATAGGACTCAGCTGCATTGGATCCCTAATATTCATCCCCATTAGGATGCAGCCAAGCCAATATATTGGAGTCTATCTCCAATTCTTCCTAGAACTCCTCGACCACAGGTACCACCACCTCGGGCACCTCATAACCCCTTCCTACCTCAACATCCTTTAAACATAACATCTCATCTTTTAATACTCTTAGAATATCCCCGCCAAATACCTCATTATCATCCTCAGACAACACTACGTTGTCGGGGATACTGTCCTCCTTATCATTATCTTGATGGCATGATTCAATATCGCCATCAACCTTATCAGAATCGCCACCTATCTTCTCTATCTGACTATGTGGCGATGATGTCCTCTTAGAAGCAAGTGTCCTTTCTAGACTAAGATGTCACACAAATAGAGTAATAAAGGGCACTGCCAGGTCAGACGTGCTCTCGATAGGACGGGGTGCATGATGGTGGCTAGGGTTGGGTCAGGTCAAAATAAAATATCCTGGCACACCGGCTCGAAAAATAGTCCTAATCTCCCGAAATCTTTTACACCTGAATTCTCACCTATCTCTTTCTTCCTATCATCGCTACACTCATCCATTGGGTGCTTGCCCTTATTACTCCTGTCCATGATACCTTCACAATAAAGGAGGTCTATCAATCCTTATGTTGATACCATAGTTCTATAAAACTATACCCTGATACTAACTGTAACACGCCTAATAAAGATAACAGCAGAAGCATAACAACACCGGGTGTCGCCTCATCCAGTCTCTTAAACAAGAGGTTTTTATAACGAAAATAACAGAGCAAATATATATATATATATGGTCCAGACTCAACAATATCCTATACTAATAGCCACACATATACATATATTAGAGAATCTCATACATGCCAACTCTATATACGATAGAACAAAGTATATGATCAAAATGATAGCCTTCTAGACCTATGTTGCTAACTCTGTGGTATCGTCCTTCTAACCGTAGGTATGCTCAACTCTGGATCCTACAAAAAGGTAAGATAAAAGGCACGTGTGAGTAACGAATCAACCAGTGAGTCTTGTGTGTGCTACTGCTTTGTAAAAGAACAAAGAACACAAGAGTTCTGTGAAATAGTATATCATTCTTTTCCTACAGGAAACAGTTTTCAAAACACTTTAAGGAGATGAGTTTATTTAGAATTCAATCATTTTTTAGAAAATGATAATTCAAATTTCAAACTGTTGTCCCAGTTTCCAAATCACAGCCATTTCTCCCACAGAAGGTTGGCCTATATGCAAGTCCTGTAGTCCTTGCCTTCAGCGCCATGTATCATTGTACTCAGACACCGCTCCAGAACTCAATCTATGCGCCACCAAAATAAGGATATTGTAGCGTACTATAATCAACAGTGCACACGGCACTCAATCTTTTACTTGCTACTGTAAGCTAGGGGTCCCAATCTAGACGTCAATCACCATCGGGGTAGCAAGGGGTTCGAATAATGCCAAGTATCCGGCCCAGCCCATGAACAACCCAAATCACAAAGTCCACACAAGGCACGGATTTCTAGGCTCTAGATGGCTAGCCAGGATGACTTAATACCTTGGAACTAGCTAGGTTACTTGGGGCCACCTATCTCTAACATAAGCTATTACAAATAATAAAGTCCTTGCTAAGTATACAACATCACCACTACCAGACCATTTTGACTGAGCAGGCCAGAGGGTTATTTGATCTTGTAGGATTTTCAATCAAAATATTTTTGGGAGAAATAACACTTTCCAAAATTTGATTCCACTGACTAACAAGTTAGACCATCATTTACATAGGCTTTGCAGGGCCAATCAATTCATTCTATAAGCATATCAGGCTAATAAAACAATTTCAAGTATCAAAATGTTATTTTCCAAAAGTTAATCTCATATCGCAAGATCATTTTCCAAAACCATGTCAAAATAGGTTAAAGAGTTCTTTTCATACATTAAAATAAGTTTCCAGGACTATTTGGGTCATTTTCCCCCTACTGGATCAAAAAAGTCATTTCCAAGGGTATTCGGGTCATTTTACCCTTACCCGATTTGAAAAGTATTCATAAAAATTAAAATAAGGGTATTTCGATCGTTTATCAAACACCCAATTCCAAAGGTTTCCTTAAAATATTCCAATAAGGACATTTAGATCATTTTTCAAATACCCAATTCAAAAAAGAACTCATTTTAAGAAATCCAGATTCCAAAAAGAACTCATTTTAAAATGTTTCAATAAGGCCATTTTAGTTAATTTATATACACGTGATTCCAAAATTTACCATTATTTGAAAATCCCAAGTATTTAATCAAAAAATGGCTAATTTTACATATTCATGCTTTAATCGTCCCATAAGGTTTCCAAGCCAATTATGAAGTTCATTCAAGCCCAAAACGGCATAAAACAAATCTTGCTCAGATAATCCTTAAACATATTAAAATATTTCCAAAATGGTATAAAATGTAGCATTTCACGGAAAAATAAAGTACACCAGCTTTCAAAAGAGTTTTAGAAATCCAAAGGACTCACCTCGTGTCCTAACTAGACTCTTTCCGTTTATAGCTGTTCAACCACTGTTTCCATCATTTTCTACGTTCTGTTAGCCATTTACTAATAAAACTACACCAAATATCATTTTCAGGTCAAATCGTGTTCGCTCTGAAAATAGCCAACGGTTAGCCGACGTCCAGCCAACGTGTCTGATGGGCAGCCGACGGTTAAGGAAAACGTTCAATTTTCGTTCATGTCATTTATTCATCGTTTCATCAATCCTTTCTTTTTTCTTTTTCCACATCCTTTCTCCCTTCATGTACAAGGGATTCACTTTATATTTCCCCTTTATTTCATCCAAAATCACACAATTAATCATCCCTAAGATCATCTATTTTTGGACTCATTTTTCTGGAATTTTACTGTTTTACCCCTGATTTTGTTTTGGACATAATGTTCAATCCACAACTCCGATTTGGCTCTATGATATACCAAAATCACCGTAATATTCTTAAATTTAATTATTTATTAGACTTATTTAGAGTTCTACTTCTCTTGACATGCTACTGGGAAAAAACAGCCCTAGTAGTTTTTCTTCAATTCCACTATTCATGCTTCCCTTTGTTTTCTCTAGCATTTAACACATTGGAACCATTAATTCACTCAATTTTCCTTCAAATCATCTTTAATTCTGTGATTTATAGATTCTAATATCTTACAAGTGTCATGCTCATTCAACACAAATTCACTTCTTCTAATCAAAAGCTATTATAATTCTTTTTTCCAACCAAGCAACGCCCATTTTCATTCAACTTTGGTCATCATCTCATCAACCAAAAGCAATCCTTCAAACTACCATGCATATTCAATTCTTCCTCACACAAAACATTATCCATAAACCTCCTAGGTAGTCAGCAAACGTAAGCATACATAAGGTTCATACACAAAGTTCACAATCCCTAGGTTTTTATCTAGAATCAAGAGATGAAAATCATGTTTTCTTGTTAAAACTCATACCAAAATAATCACCGTAATGAGATCTATAACTTTAATTCTTGAAGTATAGAATTTTACCTTGTATGCAGGATCTCTTGGCATGATTTTACTCAAAGAACACCAAGAACACACACACTCCTTTCTTTCACGCTCTTTTTTCTTTTTCTCCCTATTTTTCTCTAGCTTTTCTTTCCTTTTCTTTCTCTCTTCTTTCTCTATTCCTTATGCACGAATTGCATACTGAAATTCTGCTCCTCAACCACCATTCTTGGTCCAAATTGGTGACCATTTGGCCACAAATTGTAGGCTATCCGCCACATGTTGCAATTTTATTCGTCCACCATTTTTTTTATTTATTTTGTAAAACTTATTTGATAAGCTTTATCTTGCATGAAATCTCATACAACCTCTCATAATGTCTCACATGTCCCTATCCACCAATCACATAGTCACACGTCCATGTTTTACCCGCATTTCTATTTTTTCTCATAAATGACCAAAATCGTGTCTGAAATGGGAAAATATTTTATTTCACCATTCAACTCAAAAAATTCCACTGAATCCAATGGTAATACTTAAATTATTTAGTTTCTTCTCTATTTAGTCAAATTTGTAGTAAAAGTTGCGTGCGCAAACAAAATGACAAAAATGTCCCCGGTGACCCAAATATGATAATTCAAATTAAAACGCGTGTTTCATTGCACTGATCAATTTCTATTCTTGGCGTACCCTCAAATTTTTATTTTATTAACAATAGTAGCCTTTTAAAGATTTAGGATATGGGTAGAACAAATCTAATAATTACATCCAAGTCCCAACAAAAAATTACTATACCAAAATATTTGTCTCATTACACCGATCATTTTTTGCTCTAGCCACTAATACAAATTCTCATCATATTACAAATAGTAGCCACTCAAAGATAAAGATGTGGGGTATTACATGTTATCATGCCCGGATGTGTAAAGCTGAGCTGCGGCTCGGCTAAGCTATGGTTCAGCGAGATGATAACATAAGAAGAAGAGTTGAGGTGGCTCGGTTGAGCTAATGCAAAGGAAGAAGATGGCTTTGGTGGCTCTTTGGCTTAGCGACAAGACAACAAAGAAAATTGGCAGCTTCAGCAATTCTGTGTGGCTCAATTAAAGCCAATTTCAATAAATATTAAAGTGTTTCAGTGCATACGACACAAAGGAATTCTCAATTTCTCAATTGAAGGTAGTGACTTAGAGTTAATTTCCAATTTGCAAAATTACTCCTTCTTTGCTTAGGATTCTTTTAGGTAATTTATGTGCCTATAAATAAAGGCCAATGTACGTAGGAAAAGGGGTGTGCACCGCATCACCAATATTTTCTCTAGAAGAATTACTCAAGGAGCATTGTCCTTGAAGGGGTTTTCATTAGAAATTCAAAGGTCTGTCTTTGAATATTTATCTCTTTTCTTTGTTTTCCTTTTCTTGAATAACCATGATTTTAATTATTTAATTGTATTTGGATATTATTCCTGGATTTATGATTTTGAGTTAAATTAGTTCTTTGATTAAATAATTATTTTCTTTGCTGTTTGATTACTTGATATCATTAGTTATTGATGCAAATTCTTCTAATTGACTTCGACAAAACCATGTTAGGAGTTTCATTTAAGTCTTAACGGATTTGAACAATGAAGTTAGGATTTTACAACTAAGTGATCAAAGGTTAAGTTGATGTCACCTTGACATAGCGTCATTAGCTAATTTCATGTTTTGAAGGAATTGAGATTCATGTATATTTTGGTTAGGATGGCTTGATTGATAAATCTACTAATTGAATCAAAATATATAATGATGAGCTTAATTTATATCTTGGTTATGTTAGCTTTATTGACAAATTTGTTAATATTAATCAAAATATAAAATTCCACGGATTGACAAACGAAGTGGAATTTACCTTAGTGAATTCATGACTTGACAAATGAGTGAATTTTATTTTACATTCCTTCATGATGCCAAGATGATAATTAGTTGATGGAATTACTAGTGGGTTTATTATCATGTTTTCTAGGATAATTGTCTAAATTGCATAAACCCACATTCTTGAGTTGTATATATTTCCTTATTTTTCCTTTTATTATTTTCTCACTTTAATTTGTCGATTAAACAATGAATGAATTAGTGTGTACTTATTCCATTGAGAATCAATACTAGTTAATTTCCTATACTATGCTTGCGATGAGTATACTTGCTCGTATATGTATTTTGAGATTAATATTTTTATTAAATCTTGACAAAGTGATTGATTTAAAATTGATGATTTTTATGCACCCAATATTAACACATCAAGCTTTTAGCGCCTTCCCAGGGAACAATATCATGAAACCTAGGATTTTATTAATTTAGCCATGTAAATATGTAAATAGGTAGATAGATGTTAATAATTCCTAACTTGTTTTTGCATGTTTGCATATATTGTATATGTAGTTATTTAATTTTACTAACCTAATGTTCATGTGAAATATGTGTACTAATTGTATTTTTAATTTGATGATTTTTACATCTATAATTTTGAGTTAGTACTAACTCTTTTTATTGTCAGGTTTGGACTTTTGCTCACACGATATTTTAGACGGACTGAATTTATTTTATTATTTATTTATAATTTATAGTTTTAGTTTAATATTTAATTTAGGAATTAGTGTTTTAAATGTATTGTGTTCACACATTCAATTAGGATAGTTTTTAGTAATTTTAAAAAATAATTTAGGGCCAGTGTTGACCTAGCGCCTGGCCAAAAAAATGGCCCAGATGCCAGGCCAGAACTGCCCAATAGAAAACACAAAAAAAAAAAAAAAAACTGTGGCCCAAGCTGACATGGCGCTGAGCCAGCACGGCCCAACAATAAACACACACAAAAAAAAAAAATCAATTTTCTTTCTTTTAGTTTTTTGTTCTTTTTTCGTTTCTTTCCTTACCCTTTTTTTTCTTCCCAAATTCTTCCTATTTCATCTTTGCCTTCCTTTTCGCTTTTCTTTTGCTTTTCTTGTTTGTCATGTGCGGTACTGAACCACCCCCCCCCCAAAATTCCTTTCATTGTTTTTTATTTCATTTGTTTCTTTCTTTTTTTGTCTTCTTTCTTCTATTTCTCTTTCTTCTTTGATTTTTCTTTTCCGATTCTTCCATAATGATACTTTCAATTCTCTATTTTTCACTCCTTCCCTTCAGCTTCTTCTTCATTTCTTCTTCACCCTCTTCTTCTTCTTCTACGAATTATCCCCCATGAATTAAAAATTTGAAATCTCATACGTTGGGGAATACATTAGTGCAAAACTTTCAAGATTTTATCCTCTTGAATTTCTCGGCATTTTGTATATGTATTTTTTATATGATCTTGAGTGGGATTTTTCTTGGTGTTGTGGGTGGTTTAGTTGGTTATGAGTTCCACTCAACCCAAGGGGCCAAAACAGAGAATTTCTTAGGACAAAAAGGAGAAAATGAAACTAACAATCTACCTTCTATCAAACCCTTGCAGAACGAAGCTTCAAATACCCTCAAGAATAGTAGATAGTTCTACTAAAATCTCACCCCAAAATCCTTAAAGCAACGAAGGCAAACAAGAATAAATAGAATAGAGAAAATAGGCACAGAAGTAATAAAATTCAAACAAACCTTAGAAGAGCAAAGCAACTATGACCCATTCAAGAAACCACAATGGATTATCCAAAAGATTTTATAGACTCATTTATAAGAAGGACTAACCATTAAGCATGGTCTTGAGCAAGATGAACAAGGAAGCTAGGGCCTCTCCAGACTCTCTCTTCATATTTGAATAAAAAGTGTGAATTGTATTGTCAAATCACTAAAGGTTCTATTTATACTACCCTAACACTAGCTAAGTAGTCCCTGAGGTTCTAGTACAATTTAGGGTCTTAATAAGTCTTTGCAGACACTTAAAATTGATTAAAATCGGAAAAAATATCAAAAACGCGGGGCAGCAAACTAGGATGGAGCCAGCGCCAGCTATGGCTTCTACTGGCGGCATTGGTTGCATACCACTTCCCGGGCTGTCGCGTGCAGGTTGAAGCTGGCACTGGTTTAGCTGCTTGGCCCGATGTCGGCTATACACTGGAGGCCTCCTTTTTGGTCGAGTTTCGTCCGCCTTTGTTTCCGACTTGAGTTCTTGTTGGGGTAATATTCCACACTCTTGTTCCCTTGCTTGAGTGATTGGAGCATTTGGTAAAGATCATTGTAGTAATAGTGTGGTATAAAGATAGCCCTCATAATATCTTTCAACAAATTCCAACTAGCTATGGTTTCCATTTCCATTTGTCTTCGTTGTGCACTAACTTGCTCACACCAAACCAATGAATACTACGAAAATCCCAAGATTGCCAACCTTACCTTTGACCTCCCACTATGCGTATGACTTTCTAGAAAGATCTACATCTTGCTCTCCTACTCAAAATATGCTTTGGGGCCACTCTTGCCATAGAATGTGGGAACTCTCAATTTCATGTGGTTCAACTCCCTCTCCACAACATTTTATTCTCTCCTACCTTCTCTATTACCCCATCCTCTATTGTGTTCCCTAAAGGCTTCAACTTGTTCCCTCTCATACCATTCATCAACTCCTTCAAACTCGCTTTCTAACCCCCTTAGGTTGTACACACCATTCCTTACTTGAACTCTACCTCGTCCTCTTCTCGTACCATATCTTCCCTATCTCATAAGAGCTTGTTGCAATTCCCCGATAGAGTGTCCATCCCACTCTTCCCCTTATTAGGCATTTAATGAAGGAGTATGGCCATCACCATCCCTCATCCTAGGGCTAGGTACTTCAAATTGCTCATGGCCTATCCTTTGTGGGACAGTAGAAGATTAACCAAGATAATTTATCAATTCCCCTGTCATGTTTTGAAACTAACAGCATAGTCCTCATCATACCTTACAAGTCATCATGCAAAACCCTAGCATCAATTAGTTCTTCTTGAGGCCTACTTGGTCCACTTAGGTTAGGCCTAGAGAACTCTTGGTCATGGGTCATAGTACTAGAATATTTACCTATTTATACCTACAAAATAAAAGAATTTAGAGAGAAAAATAGATCCTCACTTCGCTTCCTCGCGTGTTAGCTTTCAAAGGTTGGTCACACCATCCTCATGTTTGCTCTCTGAGGCTCTTTTAGTAATAGTCTAACCCTCTTACCTTTTTCTCAACACTAAAGACTTCTTGTTCAATCCCAATTCTCCCTAATAGCTAAAGGTTTAGTCCAACTTAGTGAATCACACAAATCAATGGATTTTTCCAATTAGAGGGTCTTAAGGGAATTTCAACAAACACTTGTTGGGCACCTCCAGCAATTAAGTTTTAATCAAGAATTTCAAGAAATGTGGACTAAATCAACACAAAAACAAACACTTAACGAACAAAGAAATACTTCTAAACAAGAAACAAGCAATAGTTATCAAGAATAAAGAAACAGAACAACTAGAACTAGGATTATGAAGGACAAGATGATCACAAGTATACACTACTAAAGTTTAGTTCAATAAGCCTAGAATTCAACAATAGAGTGATATACTAAGTCTGAAAATCCCAAGGAATAAAAATCAAGAATTAAAGTTTCCAACTATAGCCAAAAGTATTCTCATGGAACATTTATCAAATACCTTGGCTGCAATCCTGTCACTTAAGAACAACTAACATTTTCACCCATATTCGAGCCAATTTCACCACAAACACAAGAAAATTTTGTTCCCAAATATTATATTAACATCAAGAAGAAATATCGCCAAAGAAAAATCAAGGTATAACAAAGATTTCTTAACCTTTTTGGAGCATGTTTTTGAGTTACGGGATATCTTTGCTTTCTTTTTCTTCAACTTTGTAGGGCTCATTTTCTTGCTTTCAAGCTTTTATTGGAATCAAAGCTTTCCTTGTTCTGATACCAAACTCTTTGCTATGATCTTAAGTGGGCTTTTTCTTTGTTTTGTGGGTGATTTAGTTGGTTATGAGTTTCACTCAACCTAAGGGGCCAAAATAGAGAATTTCTTGGGACAAAAAGGAGAAAATGAAACTAACAATCTACCTTCTATCAAACCCTTGAAGAACTAAGCTTCAAAGACCCTCAAGAATAGTAGATAGTTCTACTATAATCTTACCCTAATATCCTAGAAGCAACAATGGCAAACAAGAACAAATAGAATAGAGAAAATAGGCACCCAAGTAATGGAATTCAAACAAACCTTAGAAGAGCAAAGTAGCTAAGACCCATTCAAGAAACCACATTGGATTATCCAAAAGATTTTATAGACTCATTCATAAGGAGGGCTAACCCTTAAGCATGGTCTTGAACAAGATGAATAAGGAAGTTAGGGCCTCTCAAGGCTCTCTCTTCAAATTTGAATAACAAGTGTGAATTATGTTGTTAAATCACTATAGGTTCTATTTATACTACCCTAACCCTAGTTAAGTAGTCCTTAAGGTTCTAGTACAATTTAGGGTCTTAATAAGTCTTTACAAATACTTAAAATTGATTAAAATCGGAGAAAATATAAAAAATACGGGGCCGCCGTCAGTTGCCCAGGATGGAGCTGGCTCGGCTATGGCTTATACTGCCGACACCGGTTGCACGCTACTTCCCGAGTCGTCACGTGCAGGTTGAAGCCAGCAGCGGTTCGGCTACTTGGGCCAGAGCTGGCTGTACACTGGAGGCCTCCATTTTGGTCGAGTTTCGTCAGTCTTTGTTGCCGGCTTGAGTTCTTGTTAGGGTCTTTCTTCGATAGTCATCAAAATGAGATCTTTGCTAGCTTCCTCAACCTTCCAACCCTCTTCCATTCTCAAGCATGGTTTTATGAGCAATTGAAACTCGCCTTGAAACTTCTTGGACCTTGATCTTGTCTTCAATCCTCGTCCTTGCCAAGTCACACCTCCCCCTCCTTGATCTTGACCTCCATGATGAAGTAGAGTCTTATCAACTCATCCTCCTTGATAAGGATTGGTCTCCGAATCATTGCCATCATCTACATGGAGTGCCTTCACCATTTCCAGCTTCTTAGCTCCATCAACATTCATTCGTTCACCTATAGGTAAGGGAACCAAATCTAAAAGAGTTAAAAGGTTTAAACCATATACAATTTCAAAAGGAGAATAAGAAGTGGTAGAATGAATAACCCTTTTGTAAATAAACTGAATGTGTGGCAAGCATTCCCCCCAATTTTTTAAGTTCTTCTTGATTATGGTCCTCAAGAATTGGGTAAGTGTTCGGTTGACCACCTCCTTTGAAAAAATGACTTCAAATTCTCGAAAAAATAGCTGCAATTTCATTAGGCAAAAATAATGTAGAATCATTAGTAGAAATATAAGAATCTTTGCATAAAAGAAGAATAACTGGTTCCTTAGCTTCTATAGCCTCTATGACCTCACTTTCTTTTGCAAAGAAATTCACTATACTTTTACCTCCCCTCCCTTATCCTTACTCACTCATATCCTTGATCGTCAAAGCTACTTATTTGTCCATCCTCTCTCTCAACTCTTTTTCTTTCCTCTCAACTTCTTGTTTTTCTTTGACATCTTGCGCTACCTTCTTCTTTTCTTTTTCCTTCATGATTCTTTGATCTTTGTTCACCTCAGTAAGGGCCAAAGGGGTGAAGGTAAACTTAGTTCCTTCATTGAGTAGGGAATAAGTATTCTTCCTCCCATTATGCTTTACAAGCCTATTATATTCTAAGACCTCCTTAGGAGTAAGTGACCTACTTGCATGGGTACCACATCACATAGCACATCATCCTTGTACCTTTCCATCTCAAAAGACACCAAAACTTATTTATTTACTCTTATTTCCCCACTATCGTTCAACCATTGCAATTTATAGGGCTTGGGGTGTTTAATCCAACTCTTATCCAAATCCACAACTATGTTTGCACTAATCACGTTAGTGTAACTCCTACTATCCATAATAACACTATAACCAGTCTTATTGATTCGACATCTAGTGTAGAAAATGTTCTCTCTTTATTGGCGATCTTGATCTTCAATGGCTTGTAAGTTCAATGAACTTCTTGTGACTCCCACTAAAGAGTATTCTTGACCAACAACTTCCCCTTCATCACTTTGCTCATCCCTATTTCCCTATTAGTCTCCTTAGAACCTTTCTCCCTATTCTTCTTCGTTGGTAGAAACCTTACCGTATAGATTAGTATACATCGTTATCTTGCATGGACAATCATGGAAAGTATGTCTATATCCAAGGCACTTAAAACACTTGATATCCCTATTTCTTTGTGGCCTCTCCATGGCTTTTTTCTTGTCCGTGTTCCAACCTTCCCTAGGTTTCCAATCCTTCCTAGGCTTTCAATCCTCTCTACATTTGCAAGCTTCCCTAGATTTGTTGAAGTCCATTTGGAATAGCTTAGGGGCTTCAACCTTTTTAATTAGCATATTGCTAGTAGTGTTGGGGTTTGGAAGTGGTGGTCTAGTAATTGCCCTCTTCATTAATTACCTCTTAATCTTCATAGCGGCATGTACCATATCCTCTATTCGTTCATAAGGGTACAATTCTACCAAATTGGCAACTTACCTATTTAATCCTCCTAGGAACCTTGCCCTCGTTAGTTTATAATCCCCATAGATTTGAGCTCTCATCAACATTACTTCTATCACTTTATGGTAATTTTCCATACTCTTATTCCCTTGCTTCAGTGATTAGAGCATTTGGTAAAGATCATTGTAGTAATGGTGTGGTATAGACCTAGCCCTTCATAATATCTTTCAATAAATTCCAACTAGCCACAGTTTCCTCTCCCATTTGTCTCCTTTGTGCACCGACTTTCTCCAATCAAACCAAAGCAAACTCCGAAAATTCCAAGATAGCCAGCCTTACATTTGGCCTCCCACTATAGGTATAATTTTCTAGAAAGATCTCCATCTTGCTTTTCCACTCGAAATATGCTTCGGGGCTACTCTTGCCATAGAATGTGGGAACTTTCAATTTAATGTGGTTCAACTCGCTCTCCTCATCATTTCATTCCCTTCTACCCCCTCCATTGCCCCATCCTCTATTATGTTCCCCAAAGGCTTCAACTTGTTCCCCCTCATACCATTCATCAACTCCCTCAAACTTGCTTTCAAACCGCCTTAGGTTGTACACACCATTCCTCACTTGAACTCTACCTTGTCCTTCTCTCGTACCGTATCTTTCTCCTCTCATCGGAGCTTGTTAAAATCCCCCGATAGAGTGCCCATACCACTCTTTCCCTTGTTGGGCATTTAACGAAAGAGTATGGGCATTACCATCCCTCATCCTAGGGCTAGGTACTTCAAATCGCTCTTGGCCTCTCCGTTGTGCGACGGTAAAAGATTACCCAAGATGATTTATCAATTCCCTTGTCTGTTTTGAAACTCAGTTAGCATAGTCCTCATCAAAGCCTACAAGTTATCACGCCAAACCCAAGAATCAATTAGTTCTTCTTGAGGCCTCCTAGGTCCACTTAGGTTAGGTCTAGAGATCTCTTGGTCATGGGCCATAGTGGTGGAATATTTACTTATTTATACCTACAAAACAAAAGAGATTAGAGAGAAAAATAGATCCTCACTTCGCTTTCTCGCGTGTTGGTTTTCAAAGGTTGGTCACACCACCCTTGTGCTTGCTCTCTGAGCTCTTTTAGTAATAGTCTCACCCTCTTACCTTTTTCTCAATACTCAAGCCTTCTTGTTCAATCCCAATTCTTCCTAATAGCTAAAGATTTAATGCAACTTAGTGAATCACACAAATCAATGGATTTTTCCAATTAGGGGGTCTTTAGGGAATTTCAACAAATACTTATTGGGCACCTCAAGAAATCAAGTCTTAATCAAGAATTTCAAGAAATATGGACTCAATCAACATAAGAACAGACACTTAATGCACAAAAAAACACTTCTAAACAAGAAACAAACAATAGTTATCAAGAACAAAGAAACAAGAACAACTAGAACTAGGATTATAAAGGACAAGATGATCACAAGTGTGCACTAGTAAAGTTGAGTTCAATGAGCATAGAATTCAACAATAGAGTGATATACTAAGTCCAAAAATCCTAAGGAATAAAAATCAAGAATCAAAGTTTCCAACTATAGCCAAAAGCATTCTCATGGAACATTTATCAAACACCTTGACTGCAATCACATCACTTAAGATCAACAAACATTTTCACCCATATTCAAGCTAATTTTCACCACAAACACAAGAAAATTTTGTTCCCAAAGATTATATTAACATCAAGAAGCAATTTCCCAAAGAAAAATCAAGGTATAATAAAGATTTTATGAACTTTTTAGAGCATGTTTTTTATTTACGGGATTTCTCTGTTTTCTTTTTCTTTAACTTTGTAGGGCTCCTTTTCTTGCTATCAAGCTTTGATTGGAATCAAAAATTTCCTTTCTCTAATACTAAACTCTTTGATATGATCTTGAGTGGGCTTTTTCTTGGTTTTATGGGTGGTTTAGTTGGTTATGAGTTCCACTCAACCTAAGGGGCTAAAACAGAGAATTTCTTGGGATAAAAAGGAGAAAATGAAACTAACAATCTACCCTCTATCAAACCCTTGGGGAACTAAGCTTCAAAGACCCTCAACAATAGTAGATAGTTCTACTATAATCTCACCCCAATATCCTTGCAACAACAAAGGTAAACAAGAACAAAAAGAATAGAGAAAATAGGCACCCAAGTAATAGAATTCAAAGAAACCTTAGAAGAGCAAAGAAACTAAGACCCATTCAAGAAACCATAATGGATTATCCAAAAGATTTTATAGACTCATTCGTAAGGAGGACTAACCCTTATGCATAGTCTTGAACAAGATGAATAAGGAGGCTAGGGCCTTTCAAGACTCACTCTTCAAATTTGAATAAAAATTGTGAATTGTGTTGTCTAATCACTAAAGGTTCTATTTATATTACCCTAACCCTAGCTAACTAGTCCCTAAGGTTCTAGTACAATTTTAGGTCTTGATAAGTCTTTACAAACACTTAAAATTCATTAAAATCGGAGAAAATATAAAAAATGCGAGGCAGCCGTCGGCTACCCAGGATGGAGCTGGCTCGGCTATGGCTTCTACTACCGGCACCGATTACACGCTGCTTCCCGGGCCGTCGCATGCTAGTTAAAGCTGGCACTCGTTTAGGTACTTGGGCCGGCGCTGGCTGTACATTGGTGGCCTCCATTTTGGTCGAGTTTCGTCTGTCTTTATTGCCGGCTTGAGTTCTTGTTCGGGTCTTTCTTTGGTAGTCATCAAAATAAGCTCTTGGCTAGCTTCCTCAACCTCCCAACCTACTTCGATCCTCAAGCATGGTTTTATGAGCAATTGAAACTCGTCTTGAAGCTTCTTAGACCTAGATCTTGTTATCGGTCCTTATTCTTACATGGTGACACCTCCCCCTCCTTGATCTTGACCTCCATGATGAAGCGGAGTCTCGACAATTTTTTATGAAAAATTTACTGGACATAGACATCTCTTTGTTGAGTTTATTTGGTGGTAGAAAAATGCATAGAATGGATTGCAAGTCTTGTGATTGCTTCTAAAAGTGAGCTATGTATTTTTTTTTCCAGAATATTTGCCAATGTGGACATCTTGGAAAATAGAGCCTCCTTGTGATATTTTGTTGTGTCGATTAATGTTGGGTGACATTATGCTTTTGATATCTACGTTGGATATTCTCCCTGTTTCTTTTTTTTTTTCTTGAGCATCAAATGTTTGGAAAAGTTCTTCACTGAAAAGAGAACCATTTGTAAAATGTCCGATAGAGAGCACCTCGTGATCCATTTGGAAGTCATGGTGGTCCATTTGGTGGTTCTTCTGGATAATCTGGAGGCCCGTTTAGAGGCTCTACTTCGAGGGGGACTTAGAGACTTTGACTTTCTATTTTTCTTTTCTTCTAATTTTGATTGAGCTTTAATCTTATTTTCTTTCAATTCCTCTTTAGGCTTTTATGTGTGTTCGTTTTTCTTTTTGTAGGCTGATGTCGATGGCAATAATTCTTCCAACTTCTTGAAAGATGAACTTCTCTTATCTTTGAGCTAATCTACACTTGGAGAGTATTACTTAAACTTTCTACCCCCTTATCATTTTTCATCCCATTGGAGATGATTTCTTGTGTTTATTTTTGGCAAATGAGGAAATTGTCAAGTTTAAGTGTAGGGGAGTAGTTTGGTGATATTCTTGGTCTAAGTTTTTATCAATTATCTTGGTGTTTTCTTGTTGTTGACTTACTTTGTAAAAATTTTGAAATATGGACAACCATTATGCCATCTTGGAAAAAAAAAATTCTTATAAAATTTTTGAAATTTGAAATTTTGATGATTTGGAGCTAAATTGAGTTTATTTGTATATAATTGAATTATGATTTTCTTTTTTACTTTGGATATGGATGTATCATTTGTTATGGTTGATTTTATTTAAAAAGGTAAACTTATGATTTAAGTTGGATTTTACCAAGTCTTGAGAATTTAAGTTAACCTTGGTTATATTTTGTATTTGAGTTCTATTTTATTCTTTGAGTTTGAATATAGATGATATGATGAAATATGGGAAGAGTTGTTAACTAATTCTTGTATATTAGATTTAAAATTTGCTTGACTTTAAGTTGTGAATAAGGAATGTGAGAAAAAAAAAATTGAGTATGAAAGAAAGAATGTGAGTTGAAAAAAAATTGCTTTCATCTGTTGAAAAAATAATCTAAAGACCTTTTGTTGAAAAGGGGGCTAATACGATGAGTGGAAGAGAAGAAACAAAGAAGCATCACACTCTCTTGAGGCTATCCTAAAGGCAAAAAGATAATGAAAGAAAAAAAAAATGTCAAAGAAGAGAAATGAGAAAAAAAAATGCAAAAAAAAAAAAAGAGAGAATGAAGACTATAAGGGGGCCAATACGGTGTGTGAAGAGAAATCCATACACTTGAAGCTATCAATTCCCTAAGTTGTTGAGAAATAATTTTCAGAGAAAAAAAAAAAAGGGGGAATGGGATTTTTTCCATATTTCACTAACTCGAGTTTTGTAAATTTGAGTTTATAATACTTGAATTGGTTAAATGACTTGACTTATCTTATTTATGTTATCAATGTTTTTGCTTGAGGAGTCGAATAATTTTCTTGTACTAAATATAAGCTTGTTTAACTTAACTTTAATGGCCTTGTGATTATTTGATTTAATGCATAAGCTTACAAAGCTTTTATAAAGGGTGAATGAATGAAAATTTTCTAAGGTTGAAAAGAAAATAGGACTTTATTATTGATGAATATGAAAAGAAATAAATTGTTTTGAGCACTTTGTTTAAGCATTTACTTAAGGACAAGAAAAGATTCAAGTGTGGGGTATGTGATAGGGCTAAAATCATCATTATTTTTCTAATTATTTGAGGCTAATTTGAGAAACTTTTAATACAAAAACTAGTCATATTCCTTTCTATTTGATAATTCACTTAAAAAAATGCTTTTTCGAAATTTTATGCAAAAATAGGTGAAATTTGGAGCTAATTGTATAATTTTCCAATACAGACCCGCACCAGGCCAGGAAGATGGACCTGGTGCTAGTCCTATACTAAAAAAACAGAAGAAAGTAGAGAAAATAGAGGAGCGAAATAGTGAAACCAAAATTGGAATATTCTTGCAAGCCGCGGCTTTGTCGGCGGCTCAACCAAGAACAAAAAAAAAAAAAAAAAAAAAGATGAAAGCAAAAAGAAGGAAAAGAACAAAATCGTTGGCCAAGGAAACAAAAGCAACAAAGAAACAAAGAAAACTTGAAGAAGACAAAATGTTATCATGCCCAGATGTGTAAAGCTGAGTCGTAGCTGAGTGATAAGATAACATAAGAAGAAGAGTTCAGGCGGCTTGATTGAGCCGATGCAAAGGAAGAAGATGGCTTCGGTAGCTCTTTGGCTCAGTGAGAAGACAACAAAGAAAATTAGCAGCTTCATCAATTCCATGTGTCTTAGTTGAAGCCAATTTCAACAAATATTAAAGTGCTTCAGTGCATACGACAAAAAGAGATTCTCAATTTCTCAATTAAAAGCGGTGACTTATAGTTAATTTCCAAAGCCTTTTGGGAAATTACTCCTTGTTTGCTTAGGATTCTTTTAGGCAATTTATGTGGCTATAAAATAAAGGCTAATGTATGTAGGAAAAGGGTTGTGCACAATATATAGCTTAGACATAATTTTTAGAGTGCATTATCAATATTTTCTCCAGAGGAATTGATCAAGGAGCATTGTTCTTGGAGGGGTTTTCATTGGAAATTGAAAGGCTTGTCTATGAGTATATATCTCTTTCCTTTATTTTCTTTTTCTTAAACAACGATGATTTTAATTATTTAATTATATTTTGATATTATTATTAGACTTATGATTTGGAGTTTATTTAGTTCTTTAATTAATTATTTATTTTCTTTGGTGTTTGATTACTTGATATAATTGGTTATTGATGCGAGTTCTTCTAATTGGCTTCGACAAAACGATGTTAGGAGTTTCATTGCATTGATTTCGTATTTGTTAAGTCTTAATGGATTTGAACGATGAAGTTAGGATTTTAGAACTAAGTGATCAAAGATTAAGTTGATATTGCCTTAACATATGGTTATTAGCTAATTTCATATTTTTATGGAATTGAGATTAATGTATATTTTGGTTAGGATGGCTTGATTAACAAATTTTCTAATTGAATCAAAATATATAATGATGAGCTTAATGCATGTTTTGGTTATGTTAGCTTTATTGACATATCTATTAATATTAATTAATAAATAGGATTTCATGGCTTGACAAATGAAGTGGAATTTACCTAAGTAAAATCATGACCTGACAAACAAGTGAATTTTACTTTACATTCCATCACGATGCCATGGTGATAATTAGTTGAGGGAATTACTAGTTGGTTCATTATCATGTTTTCTAGGATAATTGTCTAAATTACATAAACCTACATCCTTGAGTTGTATATATTTTCTTACTTTTTTTATAATTTTATTACTTTAATTTTTTAGTTAAACAATGAATGAAAAGTGATTAGTATGTACTTGTTCATTTGAGGATTAATACTCGTTAATTCCCTATACTATGCTTGAGATGAGTATACTTACTCGTATGTGTATTTTGTGATTAATGTTTTAATTAAAACTTGACAAAGGGATAGATTTAAAATTGATGATTTTTATGCACCCAAAATTAATGCATCATGCGACAACACTGGCATAGTCTCACAATCCAAAGAAATCAGGAACGACAAAAAGAAGAAGTGTATTGAGAGGAAATACTACTTGATCCGCAATTTCATTCGGAGACGAGAAGTCATGATAGAACAAATTACCTCGGAGAACAATCTTGCAGATCCTTTCACCAAGCTTTTAACTGAGAGTGTTTTTAGAAGACACTTAGATGCCATATGGGTGGACACCTATGGACTCACTTAGTCATAGACTGCAAGTGGGAGATTGTTGGGATGTATACCCTCTTAGACTAGGTTTTTTTATGTAATTATGACTTGTATTAATAAAAGTAGTATTATCAGAAATTATTTGTGAATACTTCTATACTTTTGTGCACAATTTTCATTAGAAAAGACCTATTATGTTTAAGTAAGTTGTTCGTGTGAATAGAGGTCTTTCATAGTAAGGTATGAACCATGGGTACTTAACACCTAAACTATTGTTCTTCACCGAATGATGAGAATGGAAATATCATCATGGTAAGGTTATTGTGTTATGAATTCTAACTATAGAATGGCTTATCTTTATCCAATAAGTAGTCTTCTCATTTCATGACATATGTATATTTCAAAAACGTTAAACTAAACCTATAGTAGTAGTTTCTAAAAGTACTATTTGGTAAAAACCAATACTACTACTGCTACAACATGGACTTGTACTCTACAGCTTGAGTGGATGTTGGTGGTCTGATGAAGCTGGAAGTGTATGCCTTGATATAATATAGTTGCGGTTCTTCAATAGAATCAATTTAGTTGTATGTTGGGTATATATAAATAATTAGTTAAGACAGACCCGTAAAATCTAGTTTCTAGACTATATCACCCCTTGTAGTTGTTCGAATGATCAAATTATCCGGGGTCCTAGGAAACATGACACGGATATTTATTTTAGGGTAGCTCCCTTGGAAAGTGAAAATATTCTAACAAGTCATGGATCATTGGACTAGAAACCTAAAGATGGTAGATGTCTTTTAGAGAAGTGTTAGTACACATGTTCCTCTCTCAATATACGACAGTGTGTAGATGGGTATTTTAGTCTTTTCACCTATAGGTCGAAGCCATAGCTAACTGATAGGGGCTAAATTAGTTATACTTTTCTTAGTTATTTGAGGTTCTTTTGTGATACATTTTATTCAATAACTAGTCATATTCCATCATATTTGAGATTTTACCATTAGAAAGGTATTTTGTTCATTATTTCAGATTTTTGAGGTAAAAGAAAGCAAAAACATCGCAAAACATAATAGAGGCGGTGCCGGCCAGGACAGAGGAACCGATGCCAGCTATATGCTGATGACATGAACTTCGAGGTGACGAAAAATTGTCAGAACAGAGCGGAACAGAGTGGAACCGGCACCGACTCCAAGAGCCAAGGTGGCGCTAGCTGCATTCTGGATTACATTGTGTAGAAATCAAGAAAGAATTGGCAAACAATTAGAGAAACAGAACACAACTGGTGTTGGCTTTGAGAGCTAAGATGGCGCCGACTGTGCCCTGAAGTTAAGGCAGTGCTTTGATTTTTCTACACGGTTTTTGGTAATCTATGGATTTTTAATACTTTCCAACTTCTACTCGGCCAAGAACATTACAATAACGAGTTTAAGCACTTCCCAAACCTATAAATAAAGAGAAAAAACAAGAGAAAAGAGAGAATTCATTGATCATCGCAGCAAATCACTCAAATCAAAGGAGGAATTCTTCAATTCAAGGAGGGTTGTGCAAGAAGGTCTTCAAAAGAAGAAGAATGAGGCTTGTCTATGAGTGCTTTCTTTTACTTTGTTTTCTTTTTCTTGAACAATGATATGTTAATCATTTTATTGTAATTTGACATTGTTTTAGCTACTCATTGATATTTAGAGTACTTGATTTTTTGAGTAATTGATTGTTTTTCTTGGTATTTATTTACTCGAGCTTATTACGAGATTAATTGGTTGATTCTTCCCATTTATTCACTGAGACCAAAGGGGTTGATGGTAGTTTCAATTTATTAATTTCATACTTGTTGTCTATAAACTCACCGAGACCAAGGGGGTTAATTGATGTGGACTAGGTAATTAAAGGTTAATTGATGTTTGCCGAGACTAAGGATCCATTGGTTAATTTCATGTTTTAAATTCACCGAGACCAAGGGAATTTAATTAAGGATTGTGTTTAATGCATCTTTTGGGTGAATTAGTGGAGACAAGACCAAGTGATTCTAATTTATCTAGAAGATAGTGATTTCATGGAATGAAAAGGAAGTGAATCTATCTTAATCCTTCATAATGCCAAGAGAATAATAAATTATGATAACGATTAAGTTCTTCACGATCATGTTTGTCTAAACAATGGGTTGAGTTACATACTTCTCCATCCTTGACATGTATATATTTTATTTTATTTTCTTTTTTATTTATTTTTTCACTTTATTGAGTCGGTTAAAAAATGAAAGAAAATAGATTAATGTATACTTGTTCCTGGAGGATCAACACTCGTTTGAACCCTATGCTCAGTTAGTGATGAGTACGCTTGCTCATATGTATAATTTGGGTTTAACGTTTTAATGTAAACTTGATTGGGAATGTGCTTAGTTTTTATACGATTTTTATACCAAAATCCATACGCATCACTAATTGTTGGAAAGCATGCTCTCAAAGACTATGTATTCTGTTTATATATATTGAAATAAATTTTTTTCATTTAATTTAGTTTGTTTCTTATATTATTGTACATTTAAGGTCCAAGGGTAACAAGTAATGGTCTATGTGTTGGGTCGTTCTGTTGGGTATCTCACGCATATCATAAATAGCACAGAAGAAAAATAAGAACGAGCTACCAACCCAGAATCCACCTATATGTGGAAAATAAGATATAAAGAGAACAAAGGTAACAGCTTTTTACCTTTCTTTGATCCTGTGAAGAACAAAAATGTTTTTTTTCTAGTCGAGGCGCGATCCAACATGTTAGGATTTGTGGACTCCTAAATGCGAAAAACATCCACCAATCTCTTCTGAGAACCTAAGTAAATGATTAAGAAGATCTAAAGTTTGCAAAATTACCTTTGTTTGGTGTAATCGAGATTCTTCGATTCTGATTGTGCTATTGTACATGCAACCCGAACGATCACCAGACGCTGCAGTGCACGAACGTCCTCTATCAGATACACACCGCGAACTAACTCATTACCCGGGGAGTGCTAGTGCCTAGGGTTTGAGAGGTTTTTTTTCTCTGCTGAATGGAGGCATGAATATTCTCAACCGAATTGGGACACTTAAGAAGACAACTAGGGTTTTCTTAAAAACCCACTCCGAACTTCTTAGAGTCCAATCCTAATAATATCTTATCGTATTTTTAACTAATTAAATTAAAACTAATATGATAAGATTCTGCCATTATCTCGGTAATTTAACTAATTAATTTACCGACTTAGATTCTTATAATCTGGACACCATCCAGATATATCGAACGTAGACATATTTCCAGATTCATTGTATTTGCTTGATTTTCTAAGTTCAACTAACTTAGACATGTTTCCAGATTCATTAAATCTGGTTACCAGAAAAATAACCTAACAAGTTCTCTTATTGTGTGACCCTATAGGTTCATTTAACATTGGGACTGTGCCTAAATCATATTTAAATGGCCCATAAGTTATAAGCGGTTTCTAGCAAAACATTATAACTATCCAGGTTAAATGAAGATCGGTGATCTCTTTGAACCAAACCATAATTTTATATTTAGTCATTTTGTCACACGATATCCAGATTAAGCATAAGGCATGGAACATGTCATCCTTATTAAGCTTAATCAATTATTTCTTGATTTTATAGTAGACTGTTCAAACAAATGATATCAATATCTTAGATTGATATATTTGAGTACGACCATGCATTTTAATAGTCTAACTTATCAAGGGGCCCATGGATATCTCTCCTATAATTGAGAGGGACAAATTCCTTCACTATCAATCATATTCCTCTCATTGATTTATTCTATATCTAACAGTAGTCTAATTTATTGTCTGGTTAAAGGCAACTTTAGACAACGTCAAAATATAGAATTTATCAAGTAAGAAACTATGATGAATTTAGGTCGAAGGACATTTAATATTATTATGGCCAGAAAGTACTTATGACATGCTCCACGAAGTACTCTCATTGTGGGTCATGTCTAATACAATGTTCTCTAACATTTATTTATGTTTTGACACGATATCACAAATATCCATAACCAGTAAAACATAGTTATCAAGTCACAAACATACTAATCTTAATTTATTATTGTTCCAATAATAATAATCGATCAAGGATAGTTTTAGAATAGTCATTGTATTCATTGTCGAGTTATACTATCAAGTCACGTATTTGATGACCACAAAACAAAATGCACTATTCATGGAAAGAAAAACTTCATATTATTATATAAAACACAATGACAATAGTATAAGTACAAATTGACTCTAGGGCATATCCCTAACACAGCAATCCTCTCCATCAAACACCACGAGAGTTGAACGTCCAACCTCTTTAATCACAGTGTGTGATTATCTCTAATAGAAATCCACACAGAGGATACACTCAAGCACCAAAATTTCCTATGCTAGTAGAAAAACAATGGCGGCTAGGGTTTGTTCTTCTTCAAAAGAAGGACGAGAGAGAGAGAGAGAGAGAGTGAGTGAGTGAGTGAGAGAGAGAGAGAGAGAGTGTGTGTGTGTGTGTGTGTGTGTGAGAGAGAGAGAGAGAGAGAGAGAGAGAGAGAGAGAGAGAGAGAGAGAGAGAGAGAGAGAGAGGGGGAGTTTTGGAGATTTTCGTGTCTTTCACAATCAGCTAGGGTTTTGAGTGTATCCCTATATCACATGAAAATCCTGCTGAAAACATCCTCTATCACATAATTCTAAAATAGTTAGAATTCCTTAAATGTAATTGGAAACATCACGTTCTCACACTTACAATTTGGACAATAAATTATAACTAATTATGATTTGGCCACAACAACTTCTCTTGCTCGAAATTAACCCCACTATATTATCAAATAACATCTTGATTATATAATCCTCTGTTGTGTGTGACCTATTAGATTTTCGAGTCAATTGGTAGTGAATATGAATTAATCCAAACATCTTTGAGATTAATAATTCATAATTAATTAGAATTAATCATATTAATTCAAATTAGGATTGGTTTATTAATTCATCAATTAATAAATCCGTATTCTCAGATAATGAGCGATATCTAGCAACATATCATGACCACCTAAAAGTCCAGGAAGTCAAGTGGCTTGACATGAAACCTTCAATAACAAACTACAGTGCAATTAACTCCTTTCACCATACAATATCTCATTCGGTTTGGAGTACGGAATTAGTGCCAACTCCCTCTAGAATTAATTTTGGCTAGAATACATTAGTACTTGTACCAGGAACTCACTACTATAGATGTGTATCAATTGGAATTGTTTCCAATACACAGTCACCTTGGCCAAGGACTTCTTGAGTAGTAATTCCTACAAGTGGTCGTGAGATATTCACCCCTACTATTAGGAGTGGCGAATCCTTTATTGACCCTCTCAACTACTTTCGTTTACCTCACAATGTACCCAATATCCATCCCATAGACGACCATTGATCGAGCTCCAGAGATTGGAATCAAAGCACAATGCTCAGCAAACAATGTACCTTGGAGATCTCAAGTCTAAGAATACTTGCACGTTTGCTATATTGAGATTATATCATTGGCACTAAATAGTTATCCATGTGATTATCTCATAGCTAGGTCATCCAAAAAACTTGTTCCATTAACAAGCATCCATGTGTTATTTTTGAGTATCTCAATACTCACGGATATGAGAACCACTACCTAATCAAATCATGAAGTCTAACAGATGCTAGTCTTAACGCATTAATGATATCCAGTCTCATTAATACTACGATTAGGGACTATTTAAGTACTAACACTATATAATGTAGTTGGAATCTCACATCATGATCTCTATCATGATTTCCTTAACACAGTGTTGTACCAGGGACTTTATCTAACAGTTATTTTACACAAAAGTAAACAAAGAAACTGTGAGATAAATAATAACTTTTATTAAAATAAAATGTGTTATATACAATGTACAAGTGATTCCCTCTAGGGTATAACACTAATAAATTCTCACTTGCACTAAAGCCAATCATTCATATATCTAATACTGAGTGACTCAACATGACACTCATGTTTCTTTTGGGGTAGTACTTTTCTAAGCGGGTCAGCTATGTTCTCATCGGTGGGAACTCTCTTTATATTTATTTCCCTAGTTTCTTCAAAAGAGGCTATGTACTTAGCTTCTGTCGTAGAGTTGGCAATAGTCTCTTGTTTAGAACTCTTCCAACTTATTGCCCCTCCACATAACGTAAACACGTAGCCGAATTGTGATTTGAAAGCATCTTTGTCAGATTGAAAACTGGCATTAGTATATCCGTTTATTTCACATCACCTTCTCTATATACTAGGAATACATCTGTAGTCCTTCGTAAGTACTTAAGGATGTTCTTTACAGCCGCCCAATAACCCTCACTAAGGTTAGATTGCTATCTGCTCATCAAACTAAGAGCACAAGATACATTGGGCCTAGTACATATCATAGCATACATGATAAATCTAACTGCCGAGGCATTGGGAATCTTACTCATGTGATCCCTTTCAACTTGTGTCTTGGGAGATATCTACTTTGAAAGGCTTACACTATGTGACACAAGTAAGAATCCCTTTTTGGATTGATCCGTGCTATACCTCTTTAGTACTTTATCTATGTATGTAGATTGCTAAAGACCTAGCAACATTTTGGATCTATCTCTATAGATTCTTATTCCAATAATATAGGTTACTTTTCCTAGGTCTTTCATGGAAATTATTTGGACAACCAAATTTTTACCATTTGCAAGATAGGTATATCATTTCCTATTAGCAATATGTCATCTACATAAAGCAATAAGAAAATGATTGTACTCCTACTAACCTTCTTGTATACACAAGGCTCATTCATGTTTTGAATGAAACCAAACTCTTTGATTGTTTCATCAAAACGGATGTTCCAACTCCTAGAAGCTTGCTTAAGTCCATAAATAGACCTTTGCAGCTTACACACCTTTGTGCCGTCACTGGATGTGAAACCCTTAGGTTGTGTGATATACACTTCCTCAGTTAGATTTTCATTTAGAAAAGCTGTTTTCATATCCATTTGCCAAATCTCATAATCATGATGAGCAGTAATAGCTAGGAGTATCCTGATGGATTTTAACATAGCTATTAGCGAGAAGGTTTTGTCATAGTCAATACCATGTTGTTGACAATGCTATAAGTAAGAGGTGTTAGGGTTATCCATTTTAGGTTTCTTATTGTTTATATTGAGAATTGTATTATCCAAGTCTAGAACATATAAACCATTAACCATAGTTGCTGAACCATAATGAATATTATTCAATGAAAAAGAACAACATTTATTCCTAAATATCAAATGAAATCTATTTAAGTCAAAACATGCAACTGAGATAATGTTTTTCATTAAAACTGGTACATAATAACAGTTTTGTAGTTCTATAATTAATCCCAAAGGCAGGTTCAGCTCGTATGTCCCTACAACAAGTGCAGCAACCTTTGCCCCATTTGTAGTGCGTAGGTCCACGTCGCTGTTCTCTAGCTTGCTATTACTCTTTAGTCCTCGCAAGTTATTGCACAAATGAGATCCACATCCAGTATCTAATACCCATATATCATTTCTAAATGTAGTATTTATCTTAATTATAAATATACCAAAAGTAGAAGTATAACTGCATGTAATCTTCTCCTTCTGCTTCTTGTCCTTAATGGTCTCCAAGTAGGCTTTGCAGTTATGCTTCCAGTGGCCCCTCTTGCCACAATAATGGCATGGGCCCTTGATGGCAGTGTCCTACTTTTCCATACCACCTTTGAGTATCATGGGAGTCTTCTTCATCTTTTGAACTTTCTTCTTAGAAGAAGATTCTACCATTAAAACTGCATTAGAATCCTTCTTCATGAAGGACTCTATAGTTTTGAGAAAATTGATCAACTCAGGAATGGTGGACTTAATCTTTTTAATCTGATAGTTAATTACAAATTGTGAGAAACTATTAGGTAAAGACTGTAGAATTAAATCAACACTTAAGTCATGATTTATTGCAAACCTGAGACATCCAAGCTTCTCTATCAAGCCTAGCATCTTCAACCCATGAGTAGCCACAGAAGAACCCTCTGCCATTTTGCAATGGAATAGTTACTTTGAGATCTCGTATCTCTCAGTTCTAGCTTGGTCATCAAATAGCTCTCAAAGATGTAGTATAATCGAGAGTCATGGATGCTAGTATAATAATTGATGTTGTATTACTATCCACCTTGTGCCTTTTGTGAACAGCATGCTCATTAGCATAAGCTTCTTGAGCTAGTGGTGGCAGAATAGGAGCATCTAGCACGTAAAGCAACTTTTCCGATTTGAGAACGATTCTCAAATTTCTATACCAGTTGAGGTAGTTTGATTCGGTTAACTTGTTGGTTTCCAAGATGCTACGTAGGTTTAAGTTTGTCGACATGATGCAAGTGTCCTAGATGTAAGGATATAAAGGGTTTGCTATTGTATATGCACATGGAATGCAAATAATTAGGACTTTAATTATATGCATTTTTACTCCACTATTTTACTCAAAGCAATAGCCCCCACTACTGATTTGGGAAAGCCCATTGGAAGCTTTCCTAGTAGATTGGTATCCAAATTCCTCAAGAATAACCTTGGGTTTACCCAATAAGCCATCCTTGAGTTCATTAGTAGGTATCCAATACCAATTATATCGTATGTAACTACCGGATCATTGGGTGATTAACAGCTTTTAATCTTAAAGCCTTTTGGGCTACCCCAACTTTTCCTCTAAATTTCATTATGCTTGAGTTTCCCAACTGGGATAAAGAATTTAGTTAAACCCGACCTAATAATCAGGAATTTAATCTCATAGCTTGAACATACTCGATGCCAAGTAGGCTTGGGTTTACCTAACAACCTGGTCTAAAAAAAGGAGTCTCTTTCGTACTATATTAACGGAAGAAATTAAGTTTAATATTAATTGAGGGATTTGTTCCTTTTAGTGATTTCAATAAATGACATGCATAAAAATCAATAAATCACATAATTGATAATCATGGTAATAAAGAGATTATGTGGTATAGTTATAGACTTTACCCTAAATTAATTTCTTTGAGCCATAAAAGAAATTAATATAGTTAACCCTATATGTTCATGCATGATTTAAGTAGAAGGTCTTACCTTCTCGCCTTGATTTGGATTGGCTGGTTATTATAGGAGGTTCATCAAGGGATTCTCAACGCTCATATTGCCCATGACCCGACTGCTAAGGAAAGATATACCATTTATTTGGAGTGAAGAATGTGAAAAGAGTTTCCAAGAGCTGAAGTAAAGATTGATGATAGTACCAGTGTAGAGTCTGCCAGAGGGAGATAAGCCTTATGCTTTGTATACCGATGCTTCGAAGGAAGGATTAGGAGCAGTTTTGATGCAAGACCGAAAGGTGATCACCTATGCTTCCCGGAAGTTGAGGCCTCATGAAGTCAACTACCCTACGCATGACCTACAGTTGGCTGCTATTATGTTCACTTTAAAGAAATAGCAACATTACCTGTATGGAGCTGAATATGAAGTGTTCACTGACCACAAGAGCTTGAAGTACATCTTCACCCAGAAGGATTTGAATCTAAGACAGCGAAGATGGATGGAATTTTTGAAAGAGTATCGTTGTCCAATCAACTATTATCCCGGGAAGGCTAACGTTGTTGGTGATACCCTGAGAAGAAAAGTCAGTATGGCCAGACTAAGAGTGCAGGAGATTCAAGTGGTTCAGGATGTGTTGGATAGAAGAGCGGAAGTGCAAGGGGAGAAAATTATTGTTAGCAACCTGAGGTTGGTATTAGATCTAAGGCAGGAAATTATTGAAGCTTAGCAAGGTAAAGCAGAACTTCAACTTTTCAAGGACAAGGAGCTTAAATGAAAAGTCGGTGAATTCTGGCAAGACAAAGTGGGAGTTTTGTATTTCAGAGATCGGTTATCTGTACCCGGGGAGAAAGACAGAATTTTGGAAGAGGCGAATAAGAGTAAGTACGCTATTCATCTAGGGGAAGTCAAAATGTACCAGGATCAAAAGAGGGCCTATTGGTGGCCCAGAATGAAGCGAGATGTAGTTAAATATGTCTCAACATGTCTCACCTGTCAGAAGGTCAAAGCGGAGCATAAGAAGTCAGCAGGACTGTTACAACCGTTGCCAGTACCTGAATAGAAGTGGGAAGAAGTGACCATGGACTTTGTTACCGGACTTCCTATGTCAAGGACCCAGAAGGACGCCACATGGGTAGCGGTGGATCGACTGACCAAATCAACACATTTCATACCAATGAATGTAAGACATTCCATGAAGAAGTTGGCTCAGACCTATGTGCGAGAGATAGTTCGACTGTATGGAGTACCTTCGAGTATTGTGTCTGACCGAAACCCGAGGTTTACGTCTCAATTTTGAGGTAAGTTCTAAGAATCAATGGGGTCGAGTTTGAAGTTCAGTACACGACAGCACATCCGCAAATTGATGGGTAGTCAGAAAGGGTCATACAGATACTAGAGGACAAGCTAAGAGCGTGTGTTCTAGATTTCAGAGATAAATGGATCGAGTGTGTGCCGTATGTGGAGTTTTCATATAATAACAGTTACCAAGCTTCGATTGGGATGGCTTCGTATGAGGCACTGTATGGACGCAAGTATCAGGTACTGCTATACTGGAGTTGGTCAGAAGATGGTCATATAAGCAACACCAAAGAAGTCTGTATTCAAGAAATGTTGGACAAGGTTGAGTTAATCAAGGAAAGGTTGAAAGCAGCCTACAACCAGCAAAAGAGCTATGTAGATAATTGGCGCAGAAAGTTGGAATTCCAGGCAGGAGATAGTGTATTCCTAAGATTAACACCGAATAGAGGGATTCTGAAGCATCCGAAAGGTGAGGAACTGAATCTGAGGTATTCGGGACCGTTCCCAATAAAAGAAAGAATTGGCCCGGTGGCGTACCAATGGGATTTACCGGATGGTCTGGCAGGAATTCATGACATGTTTCATGTATCCTAGCTGAAAAAGTACAATGGTCATGTTTTGAATGATGAGCCATTGGTGTTGCAACTTGACTTGAGCTATGTGGAGAAACCCGTACGAATATTGGACAGAAGTATCAAGACTTTTCGGAACAAGAAGATACCGATGGTAAAGGTGCATGGGAGCATCATGATATGCAAGATGCCACCTGGGAAATAGAAAAGTGGGTAAAGCGGAAGTATCCAGATCTGAAATAGAGGTATGCATGAATTTCGGGACGAAATTCTCCTAAGTAGGGGAGGATGTGAAACTCCAACTAAAGCCAACCCTAGAGTAAGAGGGTCGGGATGCATATCATATTTTCTTGCATACATAAATATATTTGTGAATGATTTTATGTGCTTTGGAATTGTGATTTATAGTCTAGAAATCGTAATTGTGCTTATTGAATAGGAAGGGCAAAATGGTAATTTTACTTGAAGTGGAAATGGGGAGATAGCTTGGGGATTGAATAGGAAGAATATTTAGGAGAGAAAATAAGAGCAAGAGTTGTTGTGGTTTAGTGGTTAGAGCTTTGGAATTTATCTCTAAAGTCTTGAGTTCAAATCTCATCATTTAAGTTTTGGCATGATTAAATTTTATTTTAGATAAGTGGATATTTTCGTCCCTTGTAGGCTAGAAGAAGGAGTAGGAGTGTTGTCCTAGGGGAGACATGAAAGGAACATCCTAATCCTACTCTTGTACCCTACAAAAACTCTTAAGGGATTCATACATTTTTTGCTCTCTAGCTTACCTTAATTCTTTATCAATTAAGTTGCTTAATTTATCCAAGCCATTTTTATTTCCAGAAAATTTCAGCAAGACTTTTTTATCTTGGAGTCTCGAAAATGTCAATATGAGGATAACATATTGACTGAAAATGGGGAAGAGGTTATGGAAGGTTCCCAAGAGAATTAATTTCCATGGTTGAACCTTCAAACTCCACCCTATAAGTGATCATCTTTTTCATGTAGTAATCTGGAAAATTTTTCCAGCTTCTTGGTCAGTCCAACTTATGAATCTTCAGCCACATTTCTCACTCAAATACTACCAGAAAACTAGCCAATTTACTCAGCTTGAAGACTGAAAACTTTGGCCAAAATTCGGATTGCACAATGCTGTGCAAACCAGAAAAAAAATCTGGACAGAATTCGCAGAATAACAGTCCAAAAACCAAGCTATTTCTTCTAGCCTTCAAACAAGTAATTCATCTGTCTTTCCTTCATGAAGAAGGCTGGAAACTAGCCTTGAAGGACCCTCCAATACCCCTTCAAACCTTCTGCAAGTCAGCTGGAACATTGCAGAAAAATTTGCACAAAAATTCCAGCAAACCTCTTGAATGAACAATCAGAAATTCTAGCCTTGTTCCCTCTTCAACCCTATCCGAAACTCACTCCAATTTTCTGTAAAACCAACCTTAGTCAGACATGAATTGAACTCCATCACCTTCTCCATTGATCTGCACGAATGAAGCTCCATGGCTACTCCTTAAATCACTCTATCAATCACTACAATCAAGCCTCCAATTAAAGTTCAAAATTCCAGCAAATTGCTCCATGAAAACTCCTTGGATTAAGCTTCAAACAACAAAAAAATCTTCCACCATTACACTCTGAATTTCAGCCATCCTATAATCTATTCAAACATCATTCATCTCAGCAAAATCCCAGCCAAACCAGTCGGCCATTGAAGCCCCAAAGACCTCCATCAACCAAGCCATTCTTACCATATCTTCTACCTTAATTCACTCCCTAAATTACTTCTTTTGAATTTCAAACAACCAACTTTCCCTCTTCTCCCTAATCTGAAAATTCAATCACAAGGATTCTTCCATCCATTCGGCCAACACCACTCAACATATTTCATCCAGCCTTTCCTCCATTCTCTCCATTTTTCCAAATAACAGCAAGAACACACACCACCATTCTCCAAGGCTAAGACCACTCTAAACACCTCCAATCTTCTCCAAAAAGTCCAGATCACATCTACTCATCCTCTAGAATCCATTTCTGTAATTTATAACATCAAATGCTGAAATCAAGACTCTACTTTTGGATTAAAAAAATAGAATTTTCTTGAAGACTCAAGAACACTCTCAAGGTAAACATGAACGATTATGTTCATCTTTCTTCCTCTTTGATCTTTAATGGAATATATTGATACTCTCTCTCTCTCTCTCTCTCTCTCTCTCTCTCTCTCTCTCTCTCTCTCTCTCTCTCTCTCTCTCTCTCTCTTTAATGAAATATATTGAAACTCGATTGGTAATGTAAAATCTTCAGTTGGAAATTTGGCATTAAGTTTGGCATATGAGTTGACTCTCTTGGTTGGTAATTACAAACAAACATTTATGTTACCAACCGATTGTTGCAGTTGGTAATTATCAACAGAAAATGTAGTTTGTAAATTTATAATTTTTGGTTGGTAAATTTGTATTGAATATAAGATTGTAATTTACTAATTTACCAACTGAGACATGTTACTACCAACCGATATATGTGTAGGTAATTACCAACTGATTTTCGGTTGGTAATTTTTTTTTTTAGTTGGTAGTTTTATTTATTTACTAGCTAAACATTCAGATGGTAATTTTCCAACTATTTTAGTTATTTAAAGTCGGTTGGTAATTTTTTGTTGGTAAATTACTAACTAGGTTTTGTTCAATTTCTAATTTTTTCCCCCGTAGGTAGTTTTCTTTCTTTACCAACCAAATATTCAGTTAGTAATTTTCTAACTATTTTAGTGATTTAAAATCTGTAGGTAATTTTTTGTTGGTAAATTACCAACAAAGTTTTTTGCAGGGAGATAGTTGGTTTGAAAATTACTAACTACTATTTAATATATTACCAACCGAATTATTTTCAATTACCAATTGAAATACCAACCGAATTCTATTCAATTACTAATTGATTGTTCAGTTGGTAATTTTTCTTTAATTTGGCAGAATTCTAGCTCATCTGAACATATAACTAAACACCTGCATTTGACAAATTCATAAAATAATAAAGCCAAAACACATCCACAAACCCAACATAAACATTATCAAATCCAACACAAAAATCATCCTTCCACAAACATAAACATCATCCTTCCACAAATTTGAAGCAAATATAATTCCCTCACAAAATACCACAAATCCTAACCAAAGATCATCTTTAATTAAACATAAAAGATTATCATAATATGAAAGTGAGATGAACTACAGATCCATGGTTTAACAACAGTGAAGGAATATTAATATAATTAAGAAACACAGTGAAGGAATATTAATTTTCTGGTTGATTTGATCCACTTAAGTCCTTAACCTCTTGTGTTAGCAAAGAAACCTCCGCTGTCAACCGTTCATTTGTCCTCAACACTTCTTCAATCTGTGTGTCAATAGCCTTTTGCACCAACTCATTTATAGCATTTTGAAAGTCCGTTGTCTCCACAAAATGCGAAGGAAGTGCCGATGAAATGGATAAAGGAGACGATGACACGTGTAAAGTAGATTTCTGCAGACAACTGGAGCTTAGGGATCCCATGCCATAAACCACATTCCCTTTCTTAGGATGGCCTACAACTCACAACTAAATATCAGCCTTATTTATTGGTGGAGGCTGCTCCCCTTCAACTATCTAGCTAGCAAGTGATGCCATCTCTTTCTTCAATTCTTCTTAGTAGTGATGCTAACACATAAACAAATGCAAAAATATCAAAATAAACAATGGATAAGAATTTTAGAATAAACACCATGAAAATCTCAACTATATTACTGATTGCAAAGCTTAAAACAAAGAACATCCATCTGAATTAGAATCATCTAGTTGTAACATAAAAAGCCAAAAAGTATCACCATCATTTGAATATTTTACCATATTTCCAATTAGAAAAGTTTATTTGACTTGGTCCACAATGCACCTCCCAATCCCCTCTTTCATAGTTAATGCATAACAAAAACATTTCAACTAAACTCCCCCCCTCCCCCTCCCCTCTCTTTATTGCCCCTCCACCCCCCCCTTTCATAGTTCATGCATAACAAATATATTTTATCCAAGCTTCCACCCCCCCCGTCTTCCCAAAACTCCTATAAAATGGCTATACATATGGAAACCAATAAATAGGCATGTCAAAGTCTTCCACTTTGAATGGCAAAAATTGAAGTGGTAAAGCTACCTTCACTTGAGCTAAATATAATGGATATAGTAGTATTGGAATAAAAAAAATACTAAAGGCTATTATTAACTTATGAAACTTACATATGTTTCCTCGGACCGCTTGTCAATAAAGACAAATTCTGGGCGTCCAAGCTCCACGTCTCCACCCTCCAACATTCGGCGTTCCTTCTTAAGCACTTGTTCAACTTCATCTTCAGTGTTTGTTGAGTGTGTGAAGACATATATTTCAAAGTGTGAGTAGTCCCTATGATATTTCCTCTCCTATATTTGGTTTAATCATAAAATAGTATTAAAACACGTTAGATATATAGATATTAATTCTAAGTATTTTTAGAACAAGTTATTTTCATAAATTTGAATTCAAGTACTAAAAATAAGAAAAGTTACTAGTTTTCTCTTGTGCATTGTCATTGGTATGGAACCACCGGACTGACGTGAGCCTCCTAAACCTCCACAATCACTATTTCTATTTGCCTTCATTATCTCTGAAATCTTCTTGAATTTGTCACCATCCCAAATTGCTTACAGCTTGTTATAGTCTTCATTCTTCATAAAGTCATGTGAGACTTTCCCTTTACGAACTTGGTCCATCAAATAAGTGTAGATCTTGCCACCTTTCTTGTCCCATTTTGATCTAATGAGTCCATCATACATCCTATCCCACTGGAACTGTTTCTGCATATTAGCCATAAGAATTGTCAAAACATTATATAGATGATTAATATATAACACTTAAAATAAAAGCAAGAAAAGAAACAATTACCGTCCACTCGGCAAACAAAACATCCTTAATTGTGTTTGGGACCTTTAACCAAGATTCATATGGTCCAAAAAACAATGATTGTATGATTGGTCGAACGGAATGTGCAGGCTTGTTACCTGGCAACCTCTTAGCTTTATCTTCTTCACAAAGGATTCTACAATGCAAGAAAAAATTAACAAAAACAACCCTTAGGTTATAGAGAAAAGTGGCAGATTCTTTTATTTAAAAAAAAAATCTATTTCATCTTTGCTTCCTACGCTCATTGATTACAACAGTACTGTTTTCTTTTAGGCAATAGTAATGATTATTCTAAATTTTGAGGTGATCCAAAAATTGAAATTAAGGACACAGAAATTGAAGAACTTAAATTAAATTCTATAATAATTCATTTCATTTCACAAAACAAGAAAAAAAAATGAAGGCTTTCAACAAGAAATGAAGGCTTTTGTGTTCTTCTGATTGTTGTTGTCAGGTTCATAATATATGTAGACACACCAAATAAATAGTTGTAAATCTGCCCAGCATGCATTCATTAACATATAACAAGCTTAAGTTCTCATTTTCACACCTTCTGCACACTACATGTTTCGGCCCTCTTTCCTGCATTTTCTTCACTGGAATACATACCCAAAAAGAGGTAAAAACATCTAAAATAAACTCTAAACAATTGGTTCACTGAACAACAACAAATAGCTAGAAACCACCATCATCATTGTTTTATGAACTTTAGCTTTGTTTTTGCAAGTTTCTCCAACAAATATGCTTCAACCAATCAAAACTCCAGTAAAGTAGGTGAGCAATCACAACTCTAGCAAATTTCTCTTGATTCAATCATTACTCGGATATGTGTGATTGAATCATCTTTTAAATTCAGCTTTAAAAAAAAATGCTAAAACAAGTCATAAAATGAAACATGGCAAAACAGCATTTTTTTATGAATGGCTTTAGTTCACTATGCTTTCAAAAAGAGTAAGCAATAGAGAACTTTATAAACATGAATATAAAGGAATAACAACAAAAAATGATAATGTGATAATGTAATTGATTCAAGTAAATCTGATAATGTGTGCGCTCAATTTTGCACTGGAAGAGAAAACACTTGAGCAGAAGAAGAATGTGTTTCTTCCTTCAATTCCTTTTTCAGTCTTTTTCTTCTTTTCTTAAGAAGGGAAGATCCAGCACAACAAATGGAACAATAGTGAAAAAACTGAAGTTAATAAGCTAGATCTACTAAACACCAACCAGTCAAGGTATAAGCATGCAATGATAATATTAACGACTTTTAGGTATAATCATAATACTGTCCTAATGCAAAGTAGGGAAAATTTCCTATACAAAAACTCAAGGGGAAGAGCTACACCAACCACCCCTTTTTTTGTGATGACATGATTTGGCCCAGATATGTACAGAGCAGGGACTCAGTCACAGGAAATTAAACGTGAAATAAAGACTTATTAACCTCCCCAGCAATAGTTAGGCTTGGCGCTGAAGTTTCTACTTCCATAAAAGTTAGAGCCAAGTTCCTTCAGCTTTTGCAATAAGGTTAAATAGGCCAATGATATTTATTAGGTTTCTTTATTTGGTCTACAAGAAAATTTGAAATCCTAGATTCACTAAACCAAATTTAATAGTAAAACCCCAACTATAGAACTGGAAATTCCTATAGTATATTTAGATATATAGTGGGTTGTGAAAATCTTTCTCATACAAGAAACCAGAGTATTCTACTTCCAATTTTCATTATCCTGGCCTTTCCAGATGGATTGTACTTATTGTGATTAGACAACAGAGCAATTGGTTTATAGAAGTTTATTAAAGTTTTCATGATGGCCTGTATATCCTTGCATCATATAGTTTATTAAAGTGTTTTATGCAATCGTTCAATGCCCCTATCTTGTCTATACTTCCTGGATATTACCTGAACTTAATACACAATCTCTCCCTATTTCAAATGAGAAGCAGCCAACCTTTCGGCTTATATACTAAATGTTTTTCTCACCCTTAAAATCATGCAAAGGAAGTTTCTTTCCATTCAATAGTAACAGAATTAGGGGAAACAAATATGATGTGTCCGGACTTGGGTGTAAAAATCATACAAAAACTAAGCACATTCCTAATCAAGTTTAAATTAAAACGTTCAACCCAAATAACACATATGAGCAAGCGTACTCATCATTAACCGAGCATAGGGTTCAAACGAGTGTCGATCCTCTAGGAACAAGTAGACATTAATCACATTTCTTACATTGTTTAACCGACTCGATAAAGTGAAAAAGAAATAAAAATAAAAATAAAAGAAAAATAAAAATTATATGTGTGTGTGTGTGTGTGTGTGTGTGTGTGTGTGTGTGTGTGTGCGCGCGTGTGTTAAGGATGTAGAATTATGTAACCTAAGCTATTGTTAAGACAAGCATGATCTTAAAGTATCCAACCTTTATCATAATCAACTATTCTCTTAGCATTATGAAGGATTAAAGTAGACTCACTTCTTTCCTAATCTATGAACCCCTATCTTCTAGGTAACATAGTATCACATACTCTGTCTCAACCAATCTTACATAAAAAATGCATTAAACCCGATTCTTGATTAAATTTCCATACTCTGGCAAACTTAAAACATGAAATTAACCAACGAATCCATACTCTAGAAGACATCAATTAACCATTAATTACCAATTCTTAGCAATTAACCCCTTTCTCAAGCAAGTTAAGAGACAATAGATATGAAATCAATCAAATTGAAACTACCATCAACCCCTTTCCCAAGTAAGTTAATGGACAGAAACTGTCAACCAATCTTGTAATAAGCACAGGTAATTAATTACCAAGGATAACAATCAATTAATCTAAAGATCAAATAACTCTAAATATCATGAATATCTAAAATAATGTCAAATTACAATAAATAATTAACATATCATTGTACAAGAAAAAGAAAACACTCATAGACAAGCCTCCTCATTCTTCCTTGGAAAACCTTCTTGTACAACCCTTCTTCAATTGAAGAATTCATCCTTTAATTAAGTGATTTTCTATGATGATCAATGAATTCTCCCCTTTTTCCCTTGTGTTTTTCATCTATTTATAGGCTTAGGAAGTGCCTAAACTTGTAGGTACCAAGTTGTTGACCGAGTAGAAGTTAGAAGATACTAAAACTCCACAGATTACCAAAAATCGTGTTGAAAAAATCAAGCGCTGCCTTATCTTCAGGGCACAGCCGGTGCCGCCTTGGCTCTTGGAGCCAGTGCCAGTTGTGTTCTGCTTCTCAACTTGTTCGCTGATTTTTCTCCGAATTTTGCACAATGAAGACCAGAATGTAGCCGACGCCGGTTCCCCTATGTTCCGCTCTGTTTTGACAATTTTTTGTCGCTTCGAAGTTCATGCAATCCAGTGCATGGCCGGCACCGGTTCTAGAGACCTAGCCAGCACTGCCTCTCCTTTGTTTTGTGAAATTTTTGTTTCGTTTTACCCTAAAAATCTGAAATAATGAACAAAACACCTTTCCAAGGGTAAAATCTCAAATATGAAGGAATATGATTAGTTATTGAACAAAATATATCACAAAAGAACATCAAATACCTACGAAAAACATGACTAATTTAGCCCCTATCTTATTCCCCCACAATTAGCTCTTTGCTTGTCCTCAAGCAAAGTATCAAGAATAAGTAGGAAAACACAAGGTTAAATCAAATCGCTCAATTAATTTCCAAACCATATCTTCAATGCTTTTTTCATTCAAGAACATAAAACACATGATACTACATCTTTAACAACCAATGCAAGACTTGGGTTAATGATAAATGACTTAGTAGAACCACCATAATACTTCACAATATCCCCAAACCATTGGAAAGAATTTAGTTAAAAAAGAATATGCATTCCATATGCTTACTTTTCATACACTCTCTCCATTAATCCGAGACACATCATGATTCTACTTAGATCAAGTAGAACTTCTAAGCTTGTAATGTAAGGCTAAAGGCTTGTAATGTAGCTTATCAAACAAAGGATATAGGAGAATCAAAAATCAAAGAAATTGAGAGTTTGCAAGAAAAGGATAAATAAAATAAATCAATAATTTCCAACTCTTCTTGCTCTCCTATTCCAAAAATAATCAAACCATAACCTTATTCAGCAATTACAACTCCACTCAAGCAAATCCTGCACTTCTCTTTCTTTTTCTTTCTCAACTCTTCTTTATTCCTTTCACAAGATCACTTAAATTTCCAGCAATAGTGTCAAAGATTTAATATGAACTTAACTTTTTATAGCTCAGTCACCATCCCTGTTATGGTCTTTTGTTTCTTCTTTTCTTTTCAATTATCTTTTCTTTCACTGTTACTATTTTTGTTTTTTCTCACTTCTTTTCTTCATTCCATTCTTTCTAGCAGCTTTTTGTTTTCTTCTTTTTTTTCTTTTTCAACTCAATTTTCATTCTTTTCACTCTTACTGCTACTCTTCTTTTCTTTTCTTGTTTTCAATCTCTCATTTCTTTTTCTTCTTTTTCTTCCTTCCCTTTCCTCTTTCCAACTCAACTCATTATTGATCCATGACTAAAAGTAACAAGTCATGATCTTTCTACCAGCATTCTTTCTCAACGTTTTCTTACATATACTTTCATCCCTCAAGAACATAAAGATTTGAAAAATTATTCAAACTCTCAAAGACAAGTAATGGATAAAATATTGTGACAGGTTTTAATGAAATAAATCAACAATTTGGGCTCACAATAGGCACTATGGATAATATGACAAAAGGTAGGCTTGAAAAGCTCAAACTATCCAGAGACGGCCTATTACCATCATCCCTATGTTAAATCATGATTGTCTTTCTTATTTCATCTCGAGAGATATTCAAGTAAGTTCTAGAATGCTCTATGAATTTAGTAGAAAAACAGGTTAAAGAACAATGCAAAGCATTAGATCAAGAACTACGTTGTTCAAGTGAGTGCAAAAAAGTTATGCATAAGCCATAAATGATCTAGAACATATGCTTTATAATCCATCATAAAGACATTCATTAAAAATACAGCTTCAAATCTCAAGAAGTTGCACAAAAGTGTGAAAACATTTTGTCAAAATTTGCTCAAAATTTGCTCTCAAGAAGGCTAAAGTATATGCATAGCAGATTTGTCAATCAAATCACTCCCCCACACTAAAATTGGACATTGTCCTCAATGGCCAAATAAATATAACAAGGAATAAAAAAATGCCAAGGGACTAAGAATATAGGGAGAAGAGATAAGAAAAAAACAAACTTTCATTCGTTTGGCATTGTGTTGTACAAAAGCTGAATGCTTGAAGAATGAGGCATTGGCAAAGTACCTAAAATGAAAAATATGAAAGAGCACACCAAAGCATAAAAACTAGAAAAGAAAATAAAGCAAAAACAAAAAAAGAAACCAGTACATAACCCGAAGAGGAAATGAGAGAACTCATGAAGTATCATGGCGGAGTAGCCAATATCATGTCCACTTGATCCGTGTTGCGAAGAAGGTCACCAATATAGTGTTTCACTCGACTTCCATTTACTTTGAAAGTGCCCTTGGTGGGGTGAGTAATTTTGATGATGCCGAATGGGAATATTCTATTCACAGTGTATGGTCCTGACCATCTTGATTTCAATTTACTTGGAAAAAGTCGTAGGCAAGAATTGAATAACAATACCTGATTGCCTGTTGCAAATTCGTGTTGTCGAGTGATATGCTTGTTGTGCCATTGTTTGGCATTCTTTTTATACCGAATTGACGTATCATAAGCATCTTTTTGCAATTCCTCGAAAGCTGTGAGTTGGAGTAACTTGGACTTTCCTGCTATCTCAAGATCAAGATTAGCAAGCTTTAACGCCCAATAAGCCTTGTATTCAATTTCAACAGGTAGATGACACGATTTACCATAAACTAACCGAAATAGAGTCGGGCCAATCGGTGTCTTAAAGGCTGTCCGATATGCCCCAAGAGTGTCGTCTAATTTTAAGCTCCAATCCTTCCGAGTATGGTTCATAGTCTTTTCCATGATTCATTTCAGTTCTCTGTTAACCACTTCGACCTGTCCACTTGTTCAGGGGTGATAGAGGGTGGCCAACTTATGGTGCACACCTAGGTGTGTAAGAACTTTTTTCATTTGTGCATTACAAAAATGAGTCCACCTATCACTAATGAGTACCTTAGGAACACCAAAACGAGTAAAAAGTTTTTTCAGAAATTTTACCACAACCCTTGCATCATTAGCGGGTAAAGCTTGGGCTTCTACCCATTTAGAAACATAATCTATTACCACCAAAATATATTTATTCCCCAAAGAACTAGAGAAAGGTCCCATAAAGTCTATTCCCCAATAGTCAAACACTTCACAAGCTTGAAAATTTTGTAACGGCATTTTATTAAATTTAGAGAGGTTACCTGTACGTTGACACCTATCACAACTTTGGATAAACTTGTGGCATCTTATTTCAGTCTTTTTTATTGATTTAGCACATTCCTTATATTTTTTCGCTTTGGATTCTATACAAATCTATTAATACTTTCATGACATTGTGTGAAACCCCAGTCGGAACCAACCTTAGAGTAAGGGGGTTGGGATGCATATCATACTTTATTGCATGTTTAAATATATTTTTATATGATTTTATGTGCTTTAGATTTGGGTTTTATAGTCTAGAGGGCTTGATTATGGTTATTGAGTAAGAAGGGCAAAATGGTAATTTTTACTTGAGGTGAAAATAGGAAGATAACTTGAGGATTAAATAGGAAAAATATTTTAGGGAGAAAATAAGAACAAGAGTTATTGTGGTGTAGTGGTTAGAGGTTTGGAATTAATTCTTGAAATCTTGGGTTCAAATTCCATCATTGGAGCTTTAGCATGATTAAATTTTATTTTTACTTGGGAAGTGGTATTTTCGGTCTTAAGTGCTTTAGCATAGGGGAGAAGTGTTGTCCTAGGGGAGACATGATAGGAGTACTCTAATCCTATTCTTGTGCCCTACATAAAAATTCCTAAGTGAATTCATTCCTCTTTGATCTTTAATTTTTCTTAATTTTCAATTCATTAGATTGGACAAATTTGTTCTAGCCAATTTCATTCCGGAAATTTCAGTAAAGTACTGTGGCTTTGAAGGTTCAAAATGTCTAAAGGAAAGACATCTTATGGACCAAAAACGTGGAAGAGATGGAGAAGGTTCCAAGAGAATTAATTCCCCTAGTGAACCTTCTAAACTTCAATCTAGCTAGGTTCATTTTCCTTCATGTAATGAGCTGAAATGTTTTCATCTTCTTATGCCTTCAAGGTGTCAAAATTCTCATCCATTATTCCCTCCAAAATGCTACTAGAAAACGGCCCTTTTGATCAGCTTGAAATCTGAAATTTTCTAGTTAATTTCGGGCTACACAAATGCTAGGTAAAATCGCAGCTTAGGTGGTCTTAAACCAAGCTGTTTCTTTCTAGTTTTCTCCCAGCTCCTTAGCCACATTTTTCTTCCATGAAGAAGGCTGGAAACCAGCCTTGAAAGACCTCTAAAATCTCCTTAAAACTCTCTACAAGATGACTGGAAAATGGCAGCCGAAACTGCCCAGAAAAATTCCAGCACTTGCGAAAATCCTGTGCAGAATTTGTCCTGCCTTGTTTCCACTTCAGCCATGTCTGAAATCTTCCTCATCTTTCTGTTCAAACCACTCTTAAACAGCCATGAACTGAAATCCATTGTCTTCTCCAAGCTTCTGCACGAAAATCAGACATGGCTGCTTGAAAATGTCTCCAACAAATTACTGCAATCATGCCTTGATTGGATACCAAAATTCCAGCAAACTTAATTTAGCAACCTTCCATAAAATGTCCCTCAAACAACTAGACCTTCCCTTCACCATTACACTCCTTCCTTTCAGCCACCATTAACCTTCTTCAACTAGCTTTCATCCAGCCAAATCATAGAGCAATCAGTCGGCCATAGCAGTTCCAAAAAGCTCTCCATTGATCAAAATATTCTTGCTATATTTTGTTTCCAAATTTGATCCCCAAAAATATTCTTTTAGGATTTCAACAACCAGCTTTTCTTTTTCCTTTCAAACCAGAAAAATCATCTTCCAAAACCTCTCAAAACAATTCGGTCACTCTCTCCCTTAGAATTTCGGCCAGCATTAACCAAAATCCCTCCATTTTCTTCAACCTTCAAGCACACATAGAACACCAAGAACACCTACTCCTTTCTTTCGCCTAATACCTCTCCAAACCACTTCAAACTTCTTCCAAAAATTCTAGATTTCATCTACTTACTATCATGAGTCCATCCATACCATTTTTAACATCAAACTCCAAAATCTAAACTTGTTCTTTTGGATAAAAAATCAGAAATTTTGTGAAGGCTCAAAAACACCTTCAAAGTAGGTTTGTTCAAACAACTTCATCTTCACTAATATTTGATTTCTAATGAATATATATATATATATATATATATATATATATATATATGAATAAGAATGCTAATGGACTCTCTTCTTCTCTTTTCTCTCTCTCTCTTGGCCGAACATTCTCTTCTTCTTGGCCAAATGGTTCTTCACCAATGGCCATGCTTTCTTCATCTCCATTAGATGGATTTAGACATCTAGGAGTTGAGATCCATTCGAAACTCCTTCAAGGTACTCATCAATCAAGTAAGCCTTTTCAACCCTCCTTTTAAATTATAGATTCATGTCTCTAGGATGATATTGGTAGGAGATGGATTATGAATAGGATTTGAGCATGTATTGTTGTGATGAGTAGCGATTGAAGCATGAATAAATGTGTATTTATGATGGAGATGGGATTTATGCATGAGTTGATTATCTTGGTTGATTGTATGGTGTTTTTAGGGTCTAATGCATGTCTCCATGTCATAAGTAGTATTTGTGATCAAGTATAGTATAGATTATGTTATCTATGATGAATATGATTTATATTCATGTGTGATTATTAAAGTCATGATTACATTTATGCTAGTAAAGGTTAGATCGTGCCTTAATAAATTTAGATCTATGCTTTCATTCATGATTTGGATGATTTGATGAATTGTAGAGGAGTATATGTTCATGATTGTGGTTAGCAATAGAAATATGATCATGAACTAGTTGTCCCTAAGCTAATTTTTATTTCATCAATAAAATATTTAATATTATGATTTTTGCTAGTAAATTCGAAAACCCTAGGAAGGTATATTTGGATTATTATATAAGAATGTTTTAGTCAAATAAATGATAGCTTTTATTTCAAGAAATAAAATATATAGATATTATATAATAATAATAATAATAATAATAATAATAATAATAATAATAATAATAATAATAATAATAATAATAATATCAAATAAAGCCTTTTACATAAATAATCATAATAAGTAAAAATATTAATTTTGTAAGTCTTATATTCATAAATATCATTAAAATTTATATCTTTCAATTATTATCTTTTAATCAAAACCCGTTAAAAATTATTTATTAGCTTTCAATCAAGACCCATTAAAATTTATTTTCAACTAATTTTAGTTAGTAATTATTTTCAATTAATTAATTATTAGTAAATCATTATTTTACCTAATACCACCTAGGACTCTTCATCAAATAAACTCTAAATTATTCTTAGCAAGAATTAAACCTTCAACATATTAGTACCTATTTCCCAAAACACTAATTATTTTAATATCAAATTTGACTTAGCTTATAAACATTTTTATTTATTATTTGGCCTTAAAGCTTGGGACACTATGATCATGGTAGTAGTGAGTTGAGCTAGTCTTGTTTGTGAAAGTGAATTTTGGCTTGAGTTTGATTGTGATTTATATTTACCCCAGGCGGGTTGGGTCAGCAATAGAAGATCTTTATTTTATTTCGAGCAAAGGATCAAGTAAGTTCCTACATAAAACCTATTTGATGCAAAATGTTTATTATGGCAAGCCAAATGTAAAGTGCATGGACACTCATTTCCGTAAAGGCAATTGAGGATTGACTCCTTATTTCAGTCAAATAAATTATTTGAAAATCAATAAGTAGATTTACTCAAACTTAAATCTCTTTCTAAAACTGATTTTGACAAAGACTTTGGAAACCCTTAATTGCCATTTTCAAGTGGAACTGTGTTTTGTTCATTTTTCTCAAGTGGGATAAGTTATGTTGAGTACTCAATATGGGTGGACTGCTAGGGCTAGTCTTTGAGGGGTTAGGGTAAGTCTCTCAGTAGCTGGCCACCTCTGAGGGGTGAGTCTTTCCCGGATAAGATGTCAGTCCAATAAGTCATGCCGGTCCGAACTAGTAGTTTATTTTTCAGTCAAGTGAATGTGTTTTACAAGAATGGACACCCGGTTGTTGTTTGGGTATAGAGAAGGAGGAGTATTTTGCCCGATAGGCTGATTACCTACCTTTTTTGTCAGTCTGCACAAAGTGTCGGCATTCTGACCGGTTATAAGGCCCAACGTGTGGTAACCCATGATTATTTCTTTTGAGTGGTTGATTTTATTGATTATGTATGGTTGGAAAGCCAAAACACCACTCTTGATTTTAACTAATGTTTATTGCTTGCCAGTATTTCTCTTATAAAGATTTATACTTTGCATTCACAAACTATTTTCACTAGACACTCAAAGCATACACATACTTACTGAGATTTTTGTCTGATCACCAATTTTACCATGATTTCAGATCGATCCTGCTATGGGGTGAGTAGCTAGATATTGCCTGCCTTAGAAGATTTTCTGATAATTTATTTTGTGTAGTGCTTTGGGGAGATGAGAGTGGATAAATTTTATTGTGGATTTGTTTTTGGCATTCTTGGATTTATTCTTGGGTTGTAATAAATTTTAAGTTAAAGTATTATTTTTATTCTGCAATTTTATTTGTGTGACATAGTTATAAAGACCCATTGTCCTTTGGACGGGGCGACATCCTCGGCCTTGGCGGGCCTAGGTAGTGGGATGTTACACATTGTGCATCATATGTGGGCTTCTGATGGTAAACCATAGTCACAAAACACTGAATGGTTGCCCAATATGTTTATATAGACTCCTAATATACTTAGCACACAATCAGATCTAGTAAGCTTTTAGCATATCTAACACAATATTCTAGTACATAACAGAGATACAAACAGATTGATATGCTTCAGCTTTGTTTTTGCAAGTTTCTCTAACACAATTCATACCAAAAGATCACAAGGATAATGTCCATTTTAAACCATTAAGCTTAAACCCCTGAAGCAAATTCATAATCTAGCAGCAAAAAATATGCAGTAAAAGAAAAGAAAAACCACTTACTCATTTCTCTTGATAAAATAACAGATCTTGCCTTCAGATGGAGAATTCATACCAGAAGATGAGACAGCTAGCTACACCACAATAGGAGTAGAAGATGCTTGGGCATGATTACCAGAAGGTTTACCGCCTGGTTGACCATCAGATGGTATGGCATTCGCGCTGCCATCAAGAGGAGTATGATCATCTACATCAACAGTTGCAACAGCACTTTGGGGAGTCTAATATACATTGTCAGCAGGAGTTTTCTGAGCACATTCATCAACAGCAATTTGGTTTTCCTAATTCTCATCTAAAATAGGCGACAGCTGATGTTCATTAGCTGCAGTGACTGAAGTGCTAGATTTCAACAAAGGCATCAAATCCTTTTGAGTAGACGCTAATGATCATCGACCAACTGAGAGGCCACCAAGAGCCGCTCGTCTGCTCGTCAAAGGTGGGGAACCAGAACCCCTACCAGTTTGATTTTTCTTTCCACACACCATTTCTTAAAAATATAATAAGTAATTAAAATTATAAATTAAACACTTAATTAAAAGAATACAAATAAATGAAAATATTAATTGGAGATAAACAAATAAAAAATAATGCAAGAATAAGATAAAATAACTATAGCCAATCTAACCCTACCATGCTATCAAAATCTACAGCTTGGACTTCATCCTCTTGAAGTGCACTATCCATTGTCCCCATCTCCAAGTTTCTTCTTGCAACCACATGACAAACATGCACCAAATTAGCTGAGTCTTTCCGTTGGCTTGGATAAAGTATGTAATACACTTGGCTTCCTTGATATGCAAGTGCAAATGGATCGTATTTTCTCAAACTAAGCTTGTGATTAATATCAACCATTTTATACTTTAGATGGATTCTTATGCCAACATTTTGCACTGGATCATACCAATCACAATAAAACAAGTAAGCTTATTTAATTGGCAACCCTGGGTATTCCAATTCAACAACTTCCTTTAGCACACCATAATAATTCATTGTGTCTTCATCATCCTATTTGAACCTTTTATGCACACACCACTATTGGTTGTGGATTTCCCTTTACTAGGGGCAATAGTGTGGAAGTTGTACCCATTCACAAAAAACTGTGAGTATGTGCGAACACATCTCTTTAGGCCCCAAGCAATATGTTTTATTTCCTCACTTGAAACATTGTTAGTTGGATCATTTGCCTACATGACATTAAACATGGAACACTTATTAATTATTTAAGTTAAAGAAAGAAAAAGAGTACCAAAGAAGTTGAATTATACTTACATATCTATTAAACCAATGAACAAACTCTCTTTCCAATGCTAATTCAATGTCAGAGTCAGAAATTCTTGAGGAATGAAGATGTTTTTCAGGCTTGAACAATCTAAATATTATATAAAAAAATAATGTGTAAGTTATGTGTCCCCCAATATTTGTAATCACTAAGAAAAATAAATACTCACTCTACATAGGGTTGGACCTCTTCGGTGTTCAACAACATATACAATGCAGCTGCATCATGTTCTTTGTCTGATAGAAATCTAGTTTTTACCTAATGCTCGCCCAGGATAGCCAAAAATTGAAATTCATGAACCAAATAACTCTGAACTACCACCATCATCATTTCTATCAACTCTTCTACTCTTTGTTTTGACATGGGTTTCAGAGTAATACGTGCAAAAACTTGACACTTCTTCAACTATGTATGCATTACACATTGAAGCCTCAACCTTTGCCTTATTCTTCACCTTCTTTTTCAAAGTGTATAAGAACCTAAAGATATAAAGTATTAATGGCATGCCAAAAATAAATGCCATCAAATAAGGTAAGTATTATTTAACTGACCTCTCAAAGGGATACATCCATCTATATTGCACAGGTCCCTCGACTACAGCTTCATACAGTAAGTGAATTCGCAAATGCTCCATTGAATCAAAAAAGCTTGGAGGAAAAATTCTCTCTAACTTGCATATAAGCACATCAATGTTTTCTTCCAACTTTAGTACTTGGTCATCATGAAACATTGTAGAAGTCAAATCCTTGAAAAATAAGCTCAATTCTGTTAGTGCATTGCTAACAACTTCTGGGAGCAAATGCCGAAATGCTATGGGAATCAATCGGAGCATGAATACATGACAGTCATGAGATTTGAGGCCAAACAATTTGCAATCCTTCATATCCACACATCTTAACAAATTTGAAACATAACCATTAAGAAATTTTAACGATTTGATCCACTCACAAAAGATTTTTTGAGCATTTTTTTTCCAAACAATAGCATGCTTTTGGCTTTTTTTTTTTACCTCCTTCAGACAACACCAAATCCTTTCGTCGACAAATATCACTTAAATCTCTCGTTGCATTTTCACCATCCTTGGTTTTTCTCCTAACATCAAATACAGTATTAAATATATTGTCAAAAACTTTTTTTATGATATGCATAACATCAAGATTATATCTAATGTGATTTGTTCTCCATTATGACAAACTCCAAAATATACTTTTCTTGCCCCAATTATGAGACTCGTCGTAGCCTTCCATACGCCATTTCCACCATTTTCAAGCACAATAGGCAAATCTTTCACTCGAGCCCATATTTCATCCCCACTTAGTCTCCGTGAAGATGGTGAGTCCTCGGTTTGATTCTTCATAAATGAGTTTTTATTCTTTCGAAAACGGTGATCAAAAGGAAAAATTGTCCATGACAATAAAAAAAAATAATTCTTTCGAGAATATTGAAGCCTAAATGCCTTTGACTTCTCTATACAATATGGACAAGATAATCTACCAGTCATGCTCCATCCAGATAACATGCCATAAGCTGGAAAGCCACTTATTGTCCACATCAAAGCATCCCTCATTTGAAAATTTTGCTTCAGTGAAATATCATAAGTGTTAGGTATCTCAACCGTATCATATATAACGCAGTGGAAGAATTAAAACGAGATACCATCCCAGGATCCGTATATGTGTGGAAAATAAGACATATACATGGAAAACAAAGAAACAAAGATAACAATTTTTACCTTTCTTTGTTTGTGTGGAAAACAAAATTTTCCTTCTTCAAGTATGACCATTGTGGTGCGATCCAGTAATCTTCTTGAAGAATCACCACGAGAGTTGTATGTCCAACCACTATAATCACAGTGTGTGATTATCTTTAATAGAAATCCACATGGAGGATCTCACTCAAGCACCAAGATTTTCTGTGCTAGCAGAAAACAACAATGGTAGCTGGGGTTTTTCTTGTTCTTCTTGTTTCACAAAACCAGAGAAAGAAGAAGAAGAGTCTTGGTGTTCTTCTTGAGAACCACACGAAAGAGAGAGTGTGAAGAGAACAAAAGATCATTCTCTTGTGTGTCCCTTGGTTTTTGTAGAGTCGTTTTCATGTGACTCTTTGCCTTCCACTAGGGTTAATCCCATATAACTGAAAAGCCTCTACAAAAACACATCTGAGAATTCCAAACAAACAATTGCAATTCTCCAATTGCAATTGGAACCCATCAAGTTCTCAGAATTATAAATTGGCCCATAAATTATATATAATTATAATTTGGCCACATCAACTTCTCTTTCTCGCAATAAACCCCACTATGTTACCAAATAACATCTTGAGTATATATTCCTCTTTTGTATGTGACCTATTAGGTTTCCCGGTCAATTAGAAGCGAACATGAATTAATCCAAACATCTTTAAGATTAATAATTCATAATTAATTAGAATTAATCAAATTAATTTTAATCAGGATTGGTTTATTAATTTATTAATTAATAAACCCATATTCCCATATTATGAGCAGAATCTAACAACATATCATGACCACACAATAGTCCAGGAAGTCAAGTGGCTTGACATGAACCCTTCAATAACAAACTACAGTACAATTAACTCCTTTTACCATACAATATCTCATTCGGTCTAGAATATGGAATTAGTGCCAACTCCTTCCGGAATATATATTAATTCTTGCCCAAATATATTTATTCTTGTACCAGGAACCCACTACTATAGATTTGTATTAATTAGAATTGTTTCCAATGCACATACTCCTTGGCCAAGGACTTCTTGAGTAGTAATTGCTACAAGTGGCCGTGAGATATTCGGCCCTATTACTAGGAGTGGTGAATCCTTTATTAACCCTTTAAACTACTTTCGCTTACCTCACAATGTATCCAATATCCATCTCATAGGCAGCCCTCGATCGAGCTTCGGAGATTGGAATCAAAGCATAAGGCTCAACAAACAAAGTACGTTAGAGATCTCAAGTCTAAGGATACTTGCACGTTTGCTATATTGAGATTATATCACTGGCACTAAATAGTTATCCATGTGATTATCTCATAGCTAGGTTATCCAATAAACTTGTTCCACTAACAAGCATCCATGTGTTAACTTAGAGTATCTCAATACTCACGGATATAAGAACCACCGCCTGATCAAATCAGGAAGTCTTAACACATGCCAGTCAATGCATTAATAATGTCCTATCTCAATAATACTATGACTTGGGACTGTTTAAGTACTAACACTATATAGTGTAGTAGGAATCTCATATCATGATCTCTATCATGATTTCCTTAACACAGTGTTGTACTAGGACTTTATCTAATAGTTATTTTACACAAACGTAAATAAAGAAACTGTGAGATAAATAATACCTTTTTATTAAAATAAAATGTGTCATATACAATGTACAAGTGATTGCCTCTAGGGCACAACACTAACAATAAGTTGGAACTCCTACTTCCAAAAACTGTATTAACTCATGCACTAGAAGTTGCAAATACACATCTCACTATTTCTTAGGATTTTTAGGACCAGGAATTATGACACTTAGAAACATGTACGGTGATTTCATACACTTCCCAAGTGGCAGATTGTAGGGAGTTACTATCATAGGCCAATAGGAATACTGTTTACTAGATTGGCCAAATAGAGTGAAGCCATTAGTGCAAAGTCCAAGTTTTATATTGCGAGACTCGGCAGAGAATGAAGGATGTGCATGATTGAATGACTTCTAAGCCTCTGCTTCAGAAGGATGACTAATAGTCCCAGGAAGAGGTTTATGCTCTGCATGCCATCTCACATGTTGGGTAGTAGCTTTTGATGCATACAATCGTTGTAATCTTGGTGTTAACAATAGATAATGCATTCTTGCATATGGCACATTTTTCTCCACACCCAAACTCCCCTTTTTTGGTTTCCATCTAGGATGATTACAAAACTTGCATTATATAAACTGCCCATACTCTTTTCAAAAAAGTATACACCCATTGATACAACAATCAATGTGTTCATATGGAAGCCCCAAAGCTAAGACCTATTTTTTGTCTCATTTTTTTTTTTTTTTGGCATTTTATCTCCTTCAGGTGTAACGTCTTTGATGAGTTGTCCTATAGCATCAAAACAAGCTTCATGCAAGTTGTAATCTGACTTGATCATCAAAAGTCGAGCAACCGTGGACAATTTGGATTGATTATCACACCCGGGCCACAATAGTTCATCTATTACTTCTAGTAAATCATAAAACTTTTGTGCACCTATATTAGGCAACTCATCTATTTGCATATGTTCATCCAATGTTCTATCCCATCCAACTGCATCAAAAAGTATATCCCTAAATGGATTACTTGGCTCAGGGGCCATTTCACAAACATTAGGAACCTCACTAGTAGGACTTTGCTCTGTAGGGAAGATATATGAATCCCCATGGGAATACCATTGATAATAATTTGGAAGAAATCCTTTCTTATATAGATGAAGCTTCATATCATCAACACTTAAAAATTTTCGATTCCTACACTTTGAACATGGACATCTAATTTTCCCCCCACTAGTAAAGTCCAATTGTGTGCTTGCTAATTGGACAAATCCATTAATACCATTCATAAACTCTCTCGTTATCCACTTTTTACCAGGTAGGAGCCTATTGTACATCCACACTCGATCAGGCCTCATTGAGAGAACTTGTGTCGGACAAGCTAAAGATGCAAACAATGAAATAGATATCCTAAATAAAAAATATTGAAATAGATATACCCAAAAGATCTGGAACTTTAAATATTCATTTTTTCCCTCCAGTTATTTATCATAGATTTCTTGTTTACACAATATATATTCAGAAAAATTAAGAAATAAAATATTCATTTTACTAGATTGAACATGTATGCATTGTCAAGTATAAGTACAACCAGCCACTTATCCAAACAAATAAATTCATAATACAATAAAACAAACATCAAAGTCATATGTGTTCACACGAATACAAGTGAAAATTTTTGTGTCTAGCCATTTTACCACCAAGTCAAGTTAACACAAACAACAAATTATCCAAGCAATGACATAAGTAGAAGAACTAGTTTCCATATTGGTCATTAATTAAGAGAAAGCAAGCTTTGTCTTAATTAATTAGAAAACTCCAATAATAGATAAATTTATTCAAGTTTATAACCTTATTAGGTAAATATACAAGGGTACTCAAATAAATCTATATAACCAAAACTTTAGCCAAATGGTTTTTACAGTAACACATAGGAAAAATTTACAGAAACATAAAAAAGCTTCCAAACGGCTTGATTCTCAAATCAAATGCCTACATTACTGAATGGAACTACAAAATTATGTCAAACTAGTGTAGAAACATACATTTCAGTCTAAAACAGTGGACACATTGGGAAATAATCAGTAAATCTCAGCTAAACCCTCGAAGAAATCAAAAGAAGAGGAACCAAATAACTATGGAAGAAATAAACAAAAACTAAATGGAAACCCAAATGAGAGAACAAACCTCTTCGTTCGAATTGAATTTTTTAGCCCTGAGAAATCCTCTCACGGCCAAGAAATGATTCTTCAATGCTTCGAATGAAGCACCTATTAGTTGATAGCAAAAAGATCAAATAAACTCGGAGAATAGTGGACAGTTGGAGTATAAAATGAGACATCAAATCAACGAACAAAAGATGAAGCAGATAGATGGAGTATCAAATGCAACACCAAGCAATACAAAAAAAAATAATAAATAAATAAAATCCATGACTTTATCATCCAATTCAAACACAACTACCCATGATCATGGAGTAAATCAATGTAATCAGTATTGAGTCAAAGTAATCAACGTAACAAACATTAGAACAAGTATGGGAAGCCATCAGGACAGCAGATGAAGGAATAGATGCCTGCCTAACTGTGAAGACTGAACTAGATGCTGCTCTCAGTGGTTTCTTGTGTGATCTCTGTAGGTGTGTGTGTGTGTGTGTGTGTGTGTGTGTGTGCGTACGTGCGTGCGTGCGTGTGTGCGTGCGTGCGTGCGTGTGTGCGTGCGTGCGTGTGTGTGTGTGTGTGTATATGTGCATGTGTGTGTGTCTCTGCATAGTTTTAGAAGCACCATCTTGAAATTTAAACACTCAATACTTATCCTACCAAATAAGAAAGTCTAAAATTAAGGTCTATTAGTTAGAATCATTATTATCTTTTTAATTTTCTAATTGTATTCTTTCAACTACTTCTCATAAATCAGCATGCTTCACTATGATTTGCTATGAGTAACTAAAAGCTGAAGTGTTGAATTATGCATATAGAAGTTTATTCCTTTTTCAGTTTTACTATTTAAAACATTTGGGGTATTTTGAATCCATATATATTCAATACTCAGTAACTCAAAATCCTAAAACAAAGAAGAGAATTTCCAAATCCACATCTTCTATTTTCTTAACTGTGTCTTTTCTTTCTATATAACTTTATATACAGGATTTTGGCACCCTTGCACTGCTTATAGTATTGGACCTCCTCCGAAACTGCGAACAGAACCAAGTTCCCTAGAAATACCAGCCCAAAGACCCCAGATCGACCAATATTACCAGATCTTTATTTAGAAATTTACCTGATCTATAGAGTTCCATATCAATGCGCACTGCTGCTTGAAACCCAAACTACAGTTACCAAACTAAGTACAAAAAGAGGCCTCTAAAATCACCACGAAGCTAAAACCCTTGGCAAAAACACTGAAAATAGCAAATAATAAGAAAAAATCCCTTTCGAAAAATGGAACTTTTTAAACAATGAAACACCTTTCTTGATCAGGATTGTCCCAATTCATGACTTAAAGTAAACCCCTCCCTTCAACATTTTACTGCACCCTTCCAATGAAAATGACAATAAAGCACAAGAAGATACACAAGAACAAAGCAAACGAAGAAAAACATAGGTCACAGAAAGTTGTAAAAATGTCACCTATTGAATCTTCCACTACCAAGAGTCGAGCATCACAGTAAGCAAACAGAGAAGCTGATCGAGATCAGCTAAGTCTGGGCTCAGAGCTTGAGGGCGGTGGTGGCGTGGGAAATAGCAGAAGAGGAAGAAGGGTGATTGCTGAAAGGGATGGGTTTGAGCAAGGGGAGAGTAAGAAGTGAGGACTATCGTTGACTCGTTGGTATTAGGGGCAGGAGGAAATCTTCTTGAGTGAAAATTGGTGGTCCTAAGGGTTTCTTTTGAAAACTTTAGGGACTTAGATATAATTATCTAAATAAAGTAAGTTAAAACAATATAAAGATTGAAATAATTATTTTAAAAGTTTATATATTTATTTTTACACTTGGCTCCTTATTTTTCGAAATATATTTAAAATCTTTAAAAAAATTTATGGTCGTAAAGGTTTCTTTTTTAGAAACTTTAAGGAGTTAAATATAATTATCCAAATGAACTAAGTTAAAAAATATAGGAATTCAAGTAATGACTAAATGTATTAATAATTAACTAATATATGACCTTAAGTCTCAATATACATTCACATATAACTTGAAAAATTTTAAATTTTATCTATAGTAATTAGAATTTATAATTGTGCATGTATACAGAAAGACAAAATATGATATAGTAATTAAAAGTATGGGATAAAAATAGTAACTTTACTAAGTATTTCTACTTTTTATACTGAAAACTTTTTATTTTTATAATATATGTTGTATATGATATAAATTTAAAAGTTTATCAATTTGAATGTAAAATAAAAAAAATCAAATTTATGAATATATTGACAATTTATATGCATTAATAAAGATAATTCTTATTTAATTTTGTATGATTTATTGCAATTACTATGTATATATGTCCATGTATATAGAAAAATATAAATATGATGGAAACACATCCTACACATATACAGATGCCTACATATTTATATTGTCATACAAATAAAAGTAATATCTTTTACATTATGATAAAAAGAATAACAATTATATCTATTAATAAAATTATGTGTACAAATATAATATAAAATTTTTATTGTTAAATTTAAAACACCTAATTGATAAATTGTTTAATGTCTATTTAATTATGAATATTTACATAATTAAAAATTATGAACTGAGTCTTCTAAATTCAAAAGTATTTATTATATTAAAAAAATTTATAACTAAGAAATTTGTTGTATAACTAAAGGCATGAAAAAATTGCTTACTTTTTTTATTAATTCAAAAATAAAACTTATATCATTTAGAAATATATGTACAGAATAATTATATACTCTGATAAATATAAGAAAATTAAAAATAAAAAATAAAAAAACAAAAGTGATAAAAAAATTTACTTTATTTATTTATTTAAATCAAAATGTACAAGTTTTAAAAGTGTATTTTATATAATTGTAATATTTTGCAAGAAGTAAATAAATATAATATGTGCTGCCAATTTGAACAAACAATGACATAACACAGTGGTTGGAACACTACACCTCCGTAATGGAGACACAAGTTCGACTCCTGGTGTCCGCAAGAAGGCTGGATTTTCCAGTGTGGTGCCATATGTGCAGTGATGTGGTGCCACGTGTGCAGCGATATGGCACCACATGGCGAACCAATTGCCACATGGCATATTTCAAAATCTTTTTAAAAAATTAAAATTAAAATATCAACTGAATATATTACCAACCATTACATTTCGGTTAGTAATCGATCCATAAAATTTTTAAATTAAAATACCAACCGATTACCAACTAATTAGGTTTCCCAACCAAAACATTTCGGTTAGTAGTCAGTCGGTAAAACTTTTAAATTAAAACATTAACCAATTACCAACTGAATATAGTAGCAACTGATACATTTTGGTTAATAATCGATCGATAAAATTTTTAAATTAAATTACCAACAAAAAATACTAACAGATTACCAACTGATACATTTCGGTTAATAATCGGTTGGTAAACTTTTAAAATTAAAATTCCAACTGATTATCAACTGAATATATTACCAACCGATATATTTCAGTTAGTAATCAATCGGTAAAATTTTTAAATTAAAATATCAACCGATTACCAATTGAATATATTACCAAGCGATTGTTTTCGATTGGTAATTAGCTGGTAAATATTTTCCCGTCATATTACCAACGGATTATCAACTGAATATATTGCCAACCGATATATTTTGGTTGGTAACCAGTTGGTAAACTTTTTTCTATTGAATTACCAATTGATTACCAACTGATAATGTACCGACCGAGTGTTATCAGTTAGTATTCAGTTGGTATATATTTTCCCGTCAAATTACCAATCGATTACCATCTGATTACCAACTAACTATTTACCAACTAATTATGTTTGTTGGTAAGTGGTTGGAAAAGTTTTAAATTTTTCCAATTTTCATTTCAGTTGGAAATCTGTTGGTAAGTATAGACCGACATGGTTAGTTGGTAATAGTTAGTTGGTATATTGTATTTTTCTACTAGTGTAAGGATGTTCTTTACAGCCGTCCAATGACCGTCACCAGGGTCAGATTGGTATCTATTCATCAAACTGAGAGCACAAGATACATCGGGTCTATGCATATCATAGCGTACATGATAGATCCAACTACCGAGGCTTATAGAATCTTACTCATGTGATCCCTTTCAACTTGTGACTTGAGAGATATCAACTTTGAAAGGCTTACACCATATGACATGGGTAAGAATCCCTTTTTGGATTGATCCATGCTAAACATCTTTTGTACTTTATCTATGTATGTAGACTGTGAAAGACCAAGCAACCTTTTAGATCTACTTCTACAGATCCTTATTACAAGAATATAGGTTACTTCACCAAGGTCTTTCATGGAGAATTGTTTGGACAACTAAACTTTAACCATTTGCAAGACAGGTATATCGTTTCCTATTAGCAATATGTCATCTACATAGAGTAATAAGAAAATGATTGTGCTACCACTGACCTTCTTATATACACAAGGCTCATCCATGTTTTCAATGAAACCAAACTCTTTGATTGTTTCATCAAAACAAATGTTCCAACTCCTAGAAGCCTACTTATGTCCATAAATGGACCTTTGCAGCTTGCACACCTTTGTGCTACCATTAGATGTGAAACTCTCAAGTTGTGTCATATATACTTCCTAAATCAGATTTCCATTTAGGAAAGCTGTTTTCACATTCATTTGCCAAATCTCATAATCATGATGAGCAGCAATGACTAAGTTACCATCCATGTTCGTTTTCTTCTTGAAAACCCACTTGCATCCAATAGGTTTAATTCCTTTGGATAGATCTGTTAGGATTCATGAACTCCTAAACGCGGAAAACATCCACAAATCCCTTCCGAGGTTCCAAGTAAATGATTAAGAAGATCGTAGGTTTGTTGAATTACCTCTGTTTGGTGTAATCGATATCCTTCGATTCTGATTTTGTCACTGTATGTGCAATCCGAATGATCACTAGACGCTGCAGTGTGTGAACGTCCTCTATCGGATACACATCGCGAACTCACTCGTTACTTGGGGAGTGCTAGCGCCTAGGGTTTGAGAGGTTTTTTTTTTCTGATCAATGGTGGCACGAATATTCTCAACAGAAATTGGCACAACTAAGAAGACGACTAGGGTTTTCTTAAAAACCCACTCCGAGCCTCTTAAAGTCCAACCCCAATAATATCTTATCGTATTTTAATTTAAATTTCAAATTAAATTAAAACTGATATGATAAGATTTTGCCATTATCTCGGTAATTTAACTAATTAATTTATCGAAACAGATTCTTATAATCTGGACATCATCCAGATATATCGAATGTGGACATATTTTCAAATTCATTGTATCTGGTAAATTTTCTTAGTTCGATTAACTTAGAAATATTTCCAGATTCATCAAATCTAGTCACCAGAAAAATAACCTAACAAGGTAGCTTATTGTGTGACCCTATAGGTTCATTTAACACCGGCAGTGTGCCTAAATCATATTTAAATGGCCCATAAGTTATAAGCGGTTTCTAGTAAAATATTATAACTGTCCAGGTTAAATGAAGATCGGTGATTTCTTTGAACCAAACCATAATTTTACATTTAGTTCTTTTGTCACACGATATCCAGATTAAGCATAAGGCATGGTGCATGTCATCCTTATTAAGTTTAATCAATTATTTCTTGATTTCATAGTAAACTGTTCAAATAAATAATATCAATATCTTAGATTGATATATTTGAGTACGGCCATGCATTTGAACAGTCTAACTTATCAAGGGGCCCATGGATATCTCTCCCATAATTGAGAGGGACAAATTCCTTCACTATCAATCATATTCCTCTCATTAATTTATTCTATATCCAGCAGTAGTCTAATTTATTATCTGGTTAAAGACAACTTTAGACAACATCAAAATACAGAATTTATCAAGTAGGAAACTATGATGAATTTAGGTCGAAGGACTTTTAATATTATTATGGCTAGAAAGTACTTATGACATATTCCATGAAGTACTCTCACGGTGGGTCATGTCCAATACAATGTTCTCTAACATTTATTTATATTTTGAATTGATATCACAAATATCCATGACCAGTAAAACATAGCCATCCAGTCACAAACATACTAATCTTAATTTATTATTGTTCCGATAATAATAAACGATCAGGGACAGATTTAGAATAGTCATTGTGTTCATTGTTGGGTATTACTATTAAGTCACGTACTTTATGACCACAAAATAAAATGCACTATTCATGGAAAGGAAAGCCTCATATTATTATATAAAATATAACGACAATAGTATAAGTACAAATTGACTCTAGGGCATATCCCCAATAGGATCAACCAAAGTCCATACTTGGTTGTCGTACATGGAAGATGTCTTTGACTTGATGGCCTTAAGCTATTTGCCAGATTCTGAACTGTTCAGAACATCCTTGTAGGTAGTAGGCTCATCTTCGTCTATGAGCAATACGTCATTGTGGTCACTAATGAGAAATCCATATCTCTCAGGTGCTACATGTATTCTACTAGACCTACGAGGTTCTTATGTAGTAGATGATTCTTCTATTCTCACAATAGATGTGGGATCAGACAGTTGATCCTTGTTTATTTAATCTTCTTGAACTTCACTAAGTTCAATTTTACTCCTACTGTCCCCTTTGAGCATGTGCTCCTTCTCTAAAACGATAGTATGCTTCGAAATAAATACTTTGTTTGTAGAGGGTAGGTAGAAGTAATATCTAAAAGATTCTTTCAAATATCCCATAAATAAACAGTTGTCAGACTTACTGTTAAGTTTGTCTGACTGTGGCCTTTTGACAAAGGCAGGACAACCCCATACTCGCAAGTGAGATAAGTTTGGTTTCTTACCAAAGAATATCTCAAATGGGGTAGAATCAATCGATTTTTTCGGAACTCTATTTAGTATATAAACAAAAGTCTCTAATGCATACCCCTAAAACGATTTTGGTAGGTCTGCAGAAGCTATAATGGTCTGTATCATGTCTAGAAGGGTTTGATTCCTTCTCTCAGATACACCGTTATTTGAGGTGTATGTGGTGTAGTCCATTGAGATAATATCCCATTATCTCTAAAATAACTCAGAAACTCTTGCCTTAAGTATTCTCTACCTCAATCAGATCTTAGAGTCTTAATACTTTTGCCAAGTTATTTCTCTACTTCATTCTTGAAGTCTTTGAATTTATCAAAGGCCTCAGATTTATATTTCATTAAATACAAATACTCGTATTGTGAGAAATCATCGATAAAGGTTATGAAATAGTTATAACCTCCTCTTGCTGATATTAACATTAGGCCACATACATCAGAATGTATGAGTTACAATAACTCTTTAGCCCGTTCTCCTTATCCTGAAAAAGGAGTTTTAGTCATTTTACCAAGTAAACAAAATTTGCATGTACCATATGATTCATAATCAAATAACTCTAAGTCACAAAGCTTATGTAACTTAGAAACACGATTTTTGTTTAGATGGCCTAAACGACAATGCCATAAGTAAGAGGTATTAGAGTTATCCATTTTAGATATCTTATTTTTTATATTGAGAACTGGATTATCCAAGTCTAGAATAAATCAACCATTAACCAGAGTTGTTGAACCATAATGAATATCATTCAATGAAAAAGAACATCATTTATTCTTAAATATCAAATGAAATCCATTTAAGTCTAAACCCGCAACTAATATAATGTTTTTCATTAAAACTGGTACATAATAACAGTTTTGTAATTCTAGAACTAATCCCGAAGGCAGGTTCAGCTTGTATGTCCCTACAGCAAGTGCAGCAACCTTTGCCCCATTTGCAGTATGTAGGTCCACGTCGTCTTTCTCTAGCCTTCTATTGCTCTTTAGTCCCTGCAAGTTATTGCATAAATGAGATCCACATCCGATATCTAATACCTATATCTCATTTCTAAAGGCATTATTTATCTCAATTATAAACATACCCAGAGTAGAAGTAGAAGTGTTTGTAAGCTTCTCCTTCTGCTTCTTATCCTTAATGATCTCCAAATAGGCTCTGTAGTTATGCCTCCAGCGGCCTATCTTACCACAATGATGGCATAGGCCCTTGGTAGCTGCATTGGAATCCTACCATTAAAACCCTACTAAAACTGTTTGTTACCTAAGATTTTCGTGATGGCATGGGTCATTGTTCCTTAGAGAGAGAGAAAAAGGAAGAAGTTGTTTGTTGCCTAGGGATTCCATGAATCCACTGTTGGTTAGGTTTCGTGCATGTCATACATATAAACCAAAAGGTCCTATTAAAACTAAGAATTCTAATCCTATTAGATTTCCCTAATTGTAATTGTAAAAATCAAGTTCTCACAATTACAATTTAGACCATAAATTATAACTAGTTATAGTTTGTTCACAACAACTTCTCTTCCTCCCAATTAACCCCACTATGTTATCAAATAACTTCTTGAGTGTATAATCCTCTATTGTGTGTGACCTATTAGGTTTCCCAATCAATTGGTAGCAAATATGAATTAATCTAAACATCTTTGAGATTTATAATCCATAATTAATTAGAATTAATCATATTGATTCTAATCAAGATTGGTTTATTAATTCATCAATTAATAAACCCATATTCCAAGCTCATTAGCAGTATCTAGCAACACATCATGACCACCCAAGAGTCCAGGAAGTCAAGTGGCTTGACATGAACCCTTCAAAAACAAACTATAGTGCAATTAACTCGTTTGGAGAACGGAATTAGCGCCAACTCCTTTCAGAATTAATTTTGGCCCGAATACAATAGTACATGTACTAGGAACCCACTACTGTAGATGTGTATCAATTATAACTATTTCCAATACATAATCGCCTTGGCCAATGACCTAATGAGTAGAAATTTCTACAGGTGGCCGTGAGATTTTCTCCCCTGCTATTAGGAATGGTGAATGTTTTATTGACCCTCTCAACTACTTTCATTTACCTACAATGTACCCAATATCCATCTTATAGATGGTCCTCGATTTGGCTCCAGAGATTGGAATCAAAGCACAAAGCTCAACAAATAATGTACCTTGAAGATCTCAAGTCTAAGGATACTTGCACGTTTGCTATATTGATATTATATCACTGGCACTAAATAGTTATCCATGTGATTATCTCATAGCTAGGTCATCCAATGAACTTATTCCATTAAAAAGCATCCATGTGTCAACTTTGAGTATCTCAATACTCACGGATATGAGATCCACCATTTGATCAAATCAATAAGTCTAACACATGCTAGTCTTAATGCATTAATGATGTTCTGTCTCATTAATACTATGACTAGGGACTATTTAAGTACTAACTATTGGGTATCTCAGGCTCGTATCATATACAGCGTTGCGAAAAATAAAACTACATACCCTCCCAAGACCCGTTTATGTGTAGAAAATAAGACATAAAGAGACTAAAGGTAACAACTGTTTACCCTTAGGTGATCGTCCAAAGAACAAAATTTTCTTTTTCGAGTTGAAGCGTGATCTAGCAATCCTCGTGATCAACCTCCACGTGAGTTGAATATCTAACCACTATAATCACAGTGTGTGATTATCTCTAATAGTAATCCACACAGAGGATACACTCAAGCACCAAAATTTCCTATACTAGCAGAAACAATAATGGAAGCTAGCATTCTCTTGTTTTAAGCAAAACGAGAGGGAGAGAAAAGAAGAGAGAAAGTCAAGTATTGCTGGGATTTTCGTGTATCTCAACATTAGCTAAGGTTTTCGGTTATATCATACATATATACCTAAAACCCTGCTAAAACTGAGAATTCTAATCCCATTAGAATTCACTAATTGTAATTGGAAACATCAAGTTCTCGCAATTACAACTTAGATCATAAATTATAACTAATTATAATTTGCCCACAATAACTTCTCTTTCTCTCAATCAACCCCACTATGTTATCAAATAACATTTTAAGCATATAATCCTCTATTGTGTGTGACCTATTAGGTTTCCTAGTTAATTGGTAGAGAACATGAATTAATCCAAACGTCTTTGAGGTTAATAATCCATAATTAATTAGAATTAATACTATTAATTCTAATTAGGATTGGTTTATTAATTCATCAATTAATAAACCCATATTCCTAGATCATGAGCGGTATCTAGCAACACATCATGACCACCCAAGAGTCCAGGAAGTCAAGTGGCTTGATATGAATCCTTCAATAACAAACTTCAGTGCAATTAACTCCTTTCACCATACAATATCTCATTCAATTTGGAGTACGGAATTAGTGCCAACTCCCTCCAGAAATAATTCTGGCCCGAATACAATAGTACTTGTATCAGGAACCCATTACTCTAGATGTGTATCAATTGGAATTATTTCCAATACACAATCGCCTTGGCCAAGGACTTTCCGAGGAGTAATTCCTACAAGTCGCCGTGAGATACTTGCCTCTACTATTAGGAGTGGTGAACCCTTTATTGACCCTTTTAACTACTTTCGTTTATCTCACAATGTACCCAATATCCACCCCATAGCGGCCCTCGATCAAGCGTCAGAGATTGGAATCAAGGTACAAAGCTCAGCAAACAAAGTACTTTGGAGATCTCAAGTCTAAGGATACTTGCACGTTTGCTATATTGAGATTATATCACTGGCACTAAATAGTTATCCTTGTGATTATCTCAAAGCTAGGTCATCCGATGAAATTATTCTATTAACAAGCATCCATATGTTAACTTTGAGTATCTCAATACTCACATTTATGAGAACCATCGCCTGATCAAATTAGGAAGTCTAAGACATGCTAGTCTTAACGCATTAATGATATCCTGTCTCATTAATACTATGACTAGGGACTATTTAAGTACCAACACCATCCAGTGTAGTAGGAATCTCATATCATGATTTCCTTAACACAGTGTTGTACTAGGGACTTTATCGCACAGTTATATTACTTAAAGTATACAAAAGAAACTGTAAGATAATTAATGCCTTTTATTAAAAGAAAATGTGTCATACACAATATACAAGTAATTGCCTCTAGGGCACTACACTAACAAAATCCCATTTACACTAGAGCCAATCATTCATATATCTAATACCGAATGACTGAACATGACAATTATGTTTCTTTTAGGATAGTGCTTTCGTAAGCGGGTCAACTATGTTCTCATCTGTGAGAACTCTCTCTATCTTTACATCATTTCTATCTATGATCTCACAGATCAGATGATAGCATTGCAGTACGTGTTTGGATCGTTGGTGAGACCATGGCTCCTTTGCTTGTGCAATGGCTCCGTTGTTATCACAATACAAGGTTATTGGACCAACAACACTAGGAACCACACCCAGTTCTGTCATAAACTTATTAATTCAAATAGCCTCCTTAGCTGCTTCGGAAGTAGCTATGTACTCTGCTTCTAACGTAGAGTCAGCAATAGTCTCTTGTTTGGAACTTTTCCAACTTATTGCTCCTCTGCACAATATAAACACGTAGCCAGATTGTGATTTAAAATCATTTTTGTTAGATTGAAAACTAGCATCAGTATACCTGTTTATTTTCAAATCACCTTCTCCATATACTAAGAACATATCCTTAGTCTTTCATAAGTACTTAAAGATGTTCTTTACAGCCGCCCAATGACTCTCACCAGGGTCAAATTGGTATCTGCTCGTCAAACTGAAAGTACAAGATACATCGGCCCTAGTACATATTAAAGCATACATAATAGATCCAACTGCCGAGGCATATGGAATCTTACTCATGTGATCCATTTCAACTTGTGTCTTGGGAGACATTGACTTTTAAAGGCTTACACCATGTGATATGGGTATGAATCCTTTTTTGGATTGATCCATGCTAAACCTCTTTAGCACTTTATCTATGTATGTAGACTGTGAAAGACCAAGTAACCTTTTAGATCTATCACTATAGATCCTTATTCCAAGAATATAGGTTGCTTCTCCAAGGTCTTTCATGGAGAATTGTTTGGACAACCAAACTTTAACCATTTGCAGAACATGTATATCGTTTCTGATTAGCAATTTGTCATCTACATAAAGCAGTAAGAAAACAATTACACTCTCACTAACCTTTTTGTATACATAAGGCTCATCCATGTTTTGAATGAAACCAAACTCTTTGATTGTTTCATCAAAACGGATGTTCCAACTCCTAGAAGCCTACTTAAGTCCATAAATGGATCTTTGCAGCTTTCACACCTTTGTGCCATCATTAGATGTGAAACTCTCAGGTTGTGTCATATACACTTCTTCAGTCAGATTTTCATTTAGAAAAGCTATTTTTACATCCATTTGCGAAATCTCATAATCATAATGAGCAGTAATGGCTAGGAGTATCCTGATGGATTTCAACATGGCTACTGGCGAAAAGGTTTCATCATAGTCAATACCATATTGTTGACGATAACCTTTTGCCACTAGTCGTGCTTTATAGGTAACTAAGTTACCATCCATATCTATTTTCTTCTTAAAAGCCCACTTGCACCCAATAGGTTTAATTCCTTTGGGTGGATCAACCAAAGTCCATACTTGGTTGTCGTACAAGGAATCCATCTCTGACTTCATGGCCTCAAGCCATTTGCCAGATTCTAAACTATTCAAAACATCCTAGTAGGTAGTAGGCTCATCTTAATCTATAAGCAATATGTCATTATGGTCACTAATGAGAAATCTATATCTCTCAGGTGCCATATGTATCCAACTAGATTTACGAAGTTCTTGTGTATTAGAAGGTTCATCTATTCTCACAATAGATGTGGGGTTAGACGGTTGATCCTTGTTTGTTTTATCTTCATGAACTTCACTAAGTTCAATCTTACTCCCACTATCCCCTTTGAGCATGTGCTCCTTTTCTAAGAAGACGACATGCTTTGAAATAAACAATTTATTTTCAGAGGGTAGATAGAAGTAATATCTAAAAGATGCTTTCGGATATCCCACAAACAAACATTGGTCAGACTTATTATCAAGTTTGTCTGACTGTAGCCTTTTAACAAAGGCAGGACAACCCCGTACTCGCATGTGAAATAACTTTGGTCTCTTACCAAAGAATACCTCAAATGGGCTAGTATCAACTAATTTTGTCAAAACTCTATTTAGTATATAAATAGAAGTTTCTAGTGCATACCCCCAAAACGATTTTAGTAGGTCTGCAGAAGCTATCATAGTCTGTACCATGTCTAGAAGGATGGTTCGATTCTTTCTCTTGGATACACTGTTATGTTGAGGTGTATGTGGTGGAGTCCATTAAGATAATATCCCATTATCTCTAAGATAACTCAGAAACACTTGACTCAAGTATTCCCCTCCTCGATCAGATCTTAGAGTCTTAATACTTTTACCAAGTTGTTTCTCTATTTCATTCTTGAAGTCTTTGAACCTTTCAAAGGCCTCAGATTTGTATTTCATTAAATATAAATGCCTGTATCATGAAAAGTCATTGATAAAGGTTATGAAATAGTTGTAACCTCCTTTTACTTATATTGACATTAGGCCACATACATCAGAATGTATGAGTTCTAATAACTCCTTAGCCCGTTCTCCTTTTCCTAGAAAAGGAGTTTTAGTCATTTTACCTAGTAAACAAGATTCACATATGCCATATGATTCATAATCAAATGACTCTAAGTCACCAAGCTTGTGTAACATAGAAATACGATTTTCATTTACACGGCCCAAACGACAATGCCATAAGTAAGAAGTGTTAGAGTTATCAATTTTAGGTTTCTTATTATTTATATTGAGAACTGGATTGTCCAAGTCTAGAACTTATAAACCATTAACCAAAGTTGCTGAACTATAGTGAATATTATTCAAAGAAAAAGAATAACATTTATTCTTAAATATTAAATGAAATCAACATGAGTCTAAACACGCAACTGAGATAATGTTTTTCATTAAAACTAGTATATAATAACAGTTTTGCAGCTCTAGAATTAATCCTGAAGGCAAGTTCAACTCGTATGTCCCCACAGCAAGTGCAGCAACTTTTGCCCTATTTGCTGTACGTAAGTCCACATCGCCTTTCTCTGGCCTTCTACTGCTCTTTAGCCCCTATAAGTTATTGCAGTAATGAGATCCACAACCGGTATCTAATACCCATATCTCATTTTTAAAGGCAGTATTTATCTCAATTATAAACATACTTGGAGAAGAAGTAGAAGTGCTTGTAAACTTCTCTTTTTGCTTATTGTCCTTAATGGTCTCCAAGTAGGCTTTGCAATTGTGCCTCCAGTAGCCCATCTTCCCACAATGATGGCATGGGCCCTTGGTAGCTGCGTCCTTCTTGTTCACACCACCTTTGGGCTTCATGGGAGCCTTCTTCTTCTTTTTTTGAACTTTCTTCTTAAAAGAGGAAGATTCTACCATTAAAACCGTATTGGAATCCTTCTTCATGGAGGACTCCGCAGTTTTAAGAAGATTGATCAACTCAGGAATGGTGGACTCAATCTTGTGTATCTGATAGTTAATCACAAATTATGAGAAACTATTAGGCAAATATAGTAGAATTAAATCAACACTTAAGTTATGATCCATTGTAAACCCGAGAGATCCAAGCTTCTCAATCAAGCCCAACATCTTCAACTCATGAGTGGCCACAGAAGAACCCTCTACCATTTTGCAACAAAATAGTTGCTTCAAGATCTCATATCTCTCAATTCTAGCTTGGGCATCAAACGACTCTCGAAGAAGTAAAATGATCGAATGAGCATCCATATGCTCATGCTATTTTTGCAACTCAGGAGTCATGGATGCCAGCATAATACATGATACTATATCACTATCCTCCTTGTGCTTTCTATGGACAGCATACTCATTAGCATGAGCATCTTGGGCTAGTCGTGGTGGAATAGGAACATCTAGCACGTAGAGCAACTTTTTCGATTTGAAAACGATTCTCAAATTTCTAAACCAATCAAGATAGTTTGATTCGGATAACTTATTAGTTTCCAAGATGATACGTAAGTTCAAGTTCGTTGACATGATGCAAGTAACCTAGATGTAAAGATAGAGAACATTAGCTACTTGTATATACACATGATATGTAAATAATTAGGACTTTAATTAAATGCATTTTTACTCCACTATTTTACTCAAATCAATAGCCCCCGCCATTGATTCAAGAAAGCCCGTTGGAAGCTTTCCTAGTGGACCGATATCCAAATTCCTTAAGAATAACCTTGGGTTTGCCCAACAAGCCATCCTTAAGTTCATTGATAGGAATCTGATACCAATTACATCGCATGTAACTACCGGATCATTGGGTGATTAATAGCTTTTAATCTTAAACGCTTTTGGGCTACCCCAACTTTTCCTCTAAATTTTTTTATGCTTAAGTTTGCCTAACCGGGATAAAGAATTTAGTTAAACCCGACCCATTAATCAGGAATTTAATTCCATAGCTTGAACATGCCCAATGTCAAGTAGGCTTGGGTTTGCCCAACAACCTGGTCTCGAAAAAGGACTCTCGTTCTTACTATATTAACGGAAGGAATTATGTTTAATATTAATTGAGGGATTTGTTCCTTTTAGTGATTTCGTTGAATGACATGCATAAAAATCAATAAATCACACAATTGATAATCATGGTAATAAAGCGATTACGTGGTATGGTTATGGACTTTTACCCTAAATTAATTTCTTTGAGCCATAAAAGAAATTAATATAGTTAATCCTATGTGTTCATACATAATTTAAGTAGAAGGTCTTACCTCCTCGCCTTTTTTTGGTTGTCATCTCCGGAATGGAATAATTCTACTCCTATCTAACCTATGTAAACTAATTACATAATTTCCTAAAGAGAGAAAATCTCAAGTTATATTCGAGGGGAGTTAGATGAGAAGAGAATTACACAAGAATTCTAGAGAAGGCAGGACACGCAGGCCCTATTTTATAAAACCAAAACTATAAAATACATGAACAAATATAATTGGTTTAAGTCCATAACCATCTACCATGCCATTGACTGTGCTTAAACAAAATAAACATATACTTTTATCATTCCAAAATCACTATTGTGGAAAGACAAAACAGAATTCTAAAATCACCATTTTAGAAAGATACACTAATTTTAGATTTTCAAAATCATTATTTTGAAAAATAAAATTGTTTGTCTCAAAACTAATTTTGAGAAAATACTTTTGGGTCCTGTTTCTCATCAAATGAGATTTTTCTTTCCAAAATTCTGTTTTGGAATTTTTTTTTAAATACATAAAGGTTGCAAATAGAGCAGAACCAGCGCCGGTTTGGAAGTTCGAGCCAGCACTGGTTCTGTACTGGTTTCCAAAAAAAAATTCTCTTCCAAAAATGATTTTCGAACATCGCCAACAGAATGGAACCGGCACCGACTTGGAAGCCAGAGGCGGCGCCGCCTGTGTTCTGCAACAATGGCGGCGATTTTTTAGAAACTTCCAGAAACAATTTCTGATGCTTTCTTCTTCTGCAAATTTATAGTAAGAACAATTCTCAGCTGTATTTTTTTGTTTTGAAGCTATAAACAACAACCAATTTGTTAGTTTAAACAAAATCAAAACGAAAAATTAAGATGAAACGGAGGACAACATCCATGTTGCAAAAAAACATTTTTTTTTTTGCAGAAATTTTCATCACAAAAGAAAGCATCTTTTCAAAATACGCTGTGACTTTTACACAATCATATTGTGCTACGAACGCAACCCATAAAGATCGAAACAATTTTGACTCGAGTGAAAAAGATTTTCACATCAAACAAAGACAAACATGAAAATAGTTTTTCATGCCAAAACAATGTCCGTAGACCACACATAGCAAGTCTCTAATACCACTGTTGGGTATCTTAGGCTCATATCATATATGGCGTAGCGGAAATTAAAACGAGATACCCTCCCAGAACCAGTCTATGTGTGGAAAACAGGACATAAAAAAACTAAGGGTAACAGCTTTTTACCTTTAGGTGATCGTTCGAAAAATAAAATTTTCTTCTTCAAGTTGAGGTGCGATCCAGCAATCTTCGTGATCAACCTCTACATGAGTTGAACGTCTAACTACTGTAATCACAGTGTGTGATTATCTCTAACAGTAATCCACACAGAGGATATACTTAAGCTCCAAAATTTCCTGTGCTAGCAGAACAATTGTAAAACCCCAGTCAAAACCAACCTTAGAGTAAGGGGGTTGGGATGCATATCATATTTTATTGCATGTTTAAATATATTTTTATATGATTTTATGTGCTTTGGATTTATGTTTTGTTATCTCGAAGGCTTGATTGTGAGTATTGAGTGAGAAGGGCAAAATGGTAATTTTTGCTTGAGTTGAAAATGGGGAGATAGCTTGAGGATTAAATAGGAAAAATATTTTAGGGAGAAAATAAAAACAAGAGTTGTTGTGGTTTAGTGGTTAGAGCTTTGGAATTAATTCTTGAGGTTTTGAGTTTAAATTCCATCATTATAGCTATAGCATGATTAAATTTTATTTTTGCTTGGGAAGTGATATTTTCGGCCTTAGGTGCTTTAGAATAGGGTAGAGGTGTTATCCTAAGGGAGTCATGATAGGAGTATCCTAATCCTACTCTTTTACCCTACATAAAATTCCTAAGAGGAATTCATTTCCTCTTGATCCTTAATTTTTCATATTTCTCAATTCATTAGTTTGTTCAATTTGTTCAAACCAGTTTTATTCTAGAAAAATTCTAGCAATGTACTGTGGCTTTGGAGGTTCAAAATGTCTTAGTGAAAGACATCTTATGGACCGAAACCATGGAAGAGGAGGAAAGATTCCAAGTGAATTAATTTCCCTAGTGAACTTTCTAAAACTTCACTCTAGCTAGGTTCATTTTCTTTCATGTATTGAACTGAAATTTTTCCAGATTGTTGTGCCTTCAAGGTGTAGAAATTCTTAGCCATTATTCCCTCCCAAATGCTGCCAGAAATTGGCTCTTTTTATCAGCTTGAAACCTGAATTTTTCTAGCCATTTTTGGACTGCACAAAGGCTGTGCAAAATCAGAAAAATCCCTGGGCAAATTCACAGCTTTGGAGGTCCGAAAGCAAGCTGTTTTCTTCCATTTTTTGTACAGAATCTTAGACATGTTTTTCCTCCATAAAGAAGGCTGGAAACTAGACTTGAAAGACCTCTGAAATGGCCCTCAAATCCTCTGCAAATCGGCTGCAAAATGGCAGCTAAAACTGCCCAGAAAAATTCCAGCCCTTGTGTGGAATTTTTTTTCCCGCTTGTTTCCTAATTCAGCCCTAGCCGAAACTCCACCCTTCTTCTGCACAAACCACCCTTAAATAGCCATGAACTAAACTCCATTGTCCTCCCCAAGCTTCTGCACGAAAATCCAATCATGGCTGCCCTAAAAGATTTCCAAAAAAATTACTGCAATCATACCTTGATTGGATACCAAAATTCCCGCCACCATAATTTAGCAACCTTCCATAAAATATCCCTCAAACAACCAGACCTTTCCTTCATCATTATACTCCTTATTTTTGGCCACCCTTAGCCTCTTTCAACCAGCTTTCATCCAGCCGAAATACTGCACAAGCAGTTGGCCATGGCGGCTCCCCAAAAGCTCTCCAATAATCAAAGATATTCTTATTATATTTAATTTCCAAATTTGCTTCCCAAAAATATTCTTTAAGGATTTCAATAACTAGCCTTTCCTTTTTCCTTCCAAACCAAAAAATCATCTAGCAAAACCGTACAAGAAGTCGGCCAACCCTAATCCCTTCAGAAATTCGACCAACCTTGAACAAAACCTCTCTACTCTCTTCAACCTTCAAGAACACATAGCACACCAAGAATACCTACTCATTCCTTTCACCTAATACCTCTCCAAATCACTTCAAACTTCTTCTAAAAATTCCAAATTTCATCTATACACTACCGGGAGTCCATCCATACCAGTTTTAACATCAAACTCCAAAATCCAACTTGCTCTTTTGGATAAAAAACCAGAAATTTTGTGAAGGCTCAAGAACACCTTCAAGGTAGGTTTGTTCAAACAAATTCATCTTCTCTAATCTTTGATCTCTAATGAATATACATATGAATAAGCTTGCTAATGGACTCTCTCCTTCTTCTTCTTCTTCTTCTTCTTCTTCTTCTCTCTCTCTCTCTCTCTCTCTCTCTCTCTCTCTCTCTCTCTCTCTCTCTTTCTTAGCCGAACCACTCTCCCTCATGGCCAAATGATTTCATCAACCATAGCCATGCTTTCTTCATCTTCCTTGGACGGATTTCGACATCTAAGAGTTGAGATCTATTCGAAACTCCTTCAAGGTATTCACCAATCAAGTAAGCCTTTTTAACCCTCATTTTAAATTTTAGATTCATGTCTCTAGTTTGATATTAGTTGAAGATGGATTATGAATAGGGCTTGAGCATGTATTGTTGTGATGAGTTGAGATTGAAGCATTAATAAATGTGTGTTTATGATGGAGATGGGATCTATGCATGAGTTGATTATCTTGGTTGATTGTATGGTATTTTTAGGGTTTAATGTGTGCCTCCATGTCATAGGTAGTATTTGTGATCAAGTATGCTAGAGATCATGTCACCTTTGGTGAATAGGATTTATATTCATGTTGGATTATTGAAGCCATCATTATATTTATGCTAGTAGAGGTTAGATAATGTCTTGAAAAATTTAGATCTATGCTATTATTTATGATTTGGATGATTTGATGAATTGAAGGGCTACTTATGTTCGTGATTGTAGTTAGCAATAGAAATATGATAATGATCTAGATGTCTCAAAGCTAATTTTATTTCATCAATAAAATATTTAATATTATAATCTTTCTAGTAAATTCGAAAAAACCCTAGGAAGGTAGATTTGGACTATTATATATATAATAAGGATATTTTAGTCAATTAAATAGTGGTTTTGAAAGAAATAAAATATATAGGTATTATATGATCAAATAAAGCCTTCTATGGAAATAATCATAGTAAGTAAAATATTTATTATTAAAATTTAATTATTATCTTTTAATCAAAACCAATTAAAATTTATTTATTATTTTTCAGGCAAGACTCATTAAAATTTATTTTCAACTAATTTTAGCTATCAATTATTTTCTAACAACTAAATTATTAATAAATCATTATTTTACCTAATACCACCTAGGACTCTTCATCAAATAAACTCTAAATTTTTCTTAGCAAGATTTAAACCTTTAACTTATTAGTATCTATTTCCCAGAATACTAATTATTTAAATATCAAACTAGACTTAGCTTATAAACCCATTTTATTTATTATTTGGCCTTAAAGCTTGGGACACTAGGATCATGTTAGTAGTGAATTGAACTAGTCTTAGTTGTAAAAGTGGATTTTGGCTTGAGATTGATTGTGATTTATATTTACCCCAGGCGGGGTTAGGACAACTGTTGAAGACCTTTATTTTATTCAAGCTAAGGATCAGGTAAGCTCATGCGTAAAACCTGATTGATGTAAAATGTTTATTATGGCAAGCCAAATGTAGAGTGCATGAACACTCAGTTCTGCAAAGGCAATTGAGGATTAACTTCTTTCTTATGTCAGACAAACAAACTATTTGAAAATCAATAAGCAGATTTGCTCAAGCTAAAAACTCTTTCCAAAACTGTTTTGGACAAAGACTTTGGAAACCCTTAATTGCCATTTCATGTGGAACGGTGTTTTGTTCATTTTCTCACAAGTGGGGAACATCGTTGAGTACTCAATAAGGGTGGACTACTAGGGCTAGTCTTTGAAGGGTTAGGGTAAGTCTCTCAGTAGGTAGCCACCTCTGAGGGGTGAGTCCTTCCCGGATAAGATGTCAGTCCAGTAAGTCGTGCTGGTCCGAGCTAGCAGTTTATTTTTCAGTTAAGTGACTGTGTTTTGCCGGAATGGACACTCGGTTGTTGTTTGGATATAAAGAAGGAGGAGTATCTTGCTCGGTAGGCCGATCACCTATCTTTTGTCAGCCTGCACAAAGTGTCGGCATTCTGACCGGTTATGGGGCCCAACGTGTGGTAACCAATGACTACCTTTTTGAGTGGTTGATTTTATGGATTATGTATGATTGGAAAAGCTAAAACACCACTCTTGATTTTGACTAATGTTTATTACTTGCCAGTGTTCTCTTATAAAGGTTTTATACTTTGCATTCATGAATTATTTCCACTGGACACTCAAAGCACACGCAGACTTACTAAGATTTCTGTCTCACCACCATTTTTACCATGATTTCAGGTCGATCCTGCTGTGGGGATGAGTAGCTAGATATTGTTTGCATTGGAAGACTTTTTGATAAATTTATTTTGTGTAATGCTTTTGGGAGATGGGAGTGAAAAAATTTTATTATGGATTTGTTTATGGTATTCTTGGATTTATTCTTAGGTTGTAATAAATATTAAGTTAAAGTATTATTTTTATTCCGCTATTGTATTTGTGTGACCTAGTTATAAAGACCCCTTGTCCTTCGGACGGGGCGACATCCTCGACCCTGGCAGGCCAAGGTAGCGGGATGTTACAACAATAATGGGGGCTAGGGTTCTCTTGTTTTCTGCAAAACGAGTGGGAGAGAGAAGAAGAGAGAATGTCAAATATTGTTGGGATTTTTGTGTCTCTCAACATCAGCTAGGGTTTTCAGTAGTATCATACATATACACCTAAAACCCTACTAAAACTGAGAATTCTAATCCTATTAGAATTTTCTAATTATAATTAGAAACATCGAGTTCTCACAATTACAACTTAGATAATAAACTATAACTAATTATAATTTGTCAACAACAGCTTCTCTTTCTCTCAATCAACCCCACTATGTTATCAAATAACATCTTAAGCATATAATTCTCTATTGTGTGTGACCTATTAGGTTTTCCAGTCAATTGGTGGAGAATAAGAATTAATCTAAATGTCTTTGAGATTAATAATCCATAATTAATTAGAATTAATCTTATTAATTCTAATCAGGATTGGTTTATTAATTCATCAATTAATAAACCCATATTCCCAGATCATGAGCGGTATCTAGCAACACATCATGGCCACCTAAGAGTCCAGGAAGTCAAATGGCTTGACATGAACCCTTCAATAACAAACTTCAGTGCAATTAACTTCTTTCACCATACAATATCTCATTAGTTTGGAGTACGGAATTAGTGCCAACTCCCTCCAGAAATAATTCTGACCCGAATACAATAGTACTTGTACCAGGAACCCACTACTCTAGATGTGTATCAATTGGAACTATTTCCAATACACAATCGCCTTGGCCAAGGACTTTTCGAGGAGTAATTTCTATAAGTGGCCCTAAGATATTCGCCCCTACTATTAGGAGTGGTGAATCCTTTATTGACCCTTTCAACTACTTTCGTTTATCTCACAATGTACCCAATATCTATCCCATAGGCGGCCTTTAATCGAGCTCCGGAGATTGGAATCAAAGTACAAAGCTCAGCAAACAAAGTACCTTGGAGATCTTATGTCTAAGGATACTTGCACGTTTGCTATATTAAGAGTATATAACTGGCACTCAATAGTTATCCACGTGATTATCTCAAAGCTAGTTCATCCAATGAACTTGTTCCATTAACAAGCATCCATGCGTTAACTTTGAGTATCTCAATACTCACAGTTATGAGAACCACCGCCTGATCAAATCAAGAAGTCTAACACAGGCTAGTCTTAACGCATTAATGATGTCCTGTCTCATTAATACTATGACTAGGGACTATTGAAGTACCTACACCATCCAGTGTAGTAGGAATATCATATCATGATTTCTTTAACACAGTGTTGTACTAGGGACTTTATCGAACCGTTATATTACTTAAAGTAAACAAAAGAAACTGTAAGATAAATAATGACTTTTATTAAAAGAAAATGTGTCATATACAATATACAAGTGATTGCCTCTAGAGCACAACACTAACACTAACACTATACAGTGTAGTAAGAATCTCATATCATGATCTCTATCATGATTTCCTTAACACAGTATTATACTAGGTACTTTTTCTAACAGTTATTTTACATAAAAGTAAATAAAAGAAACTGTGAGATAAATAATGCATTTTATTAAAAGAAAAGGTGTCACATATAATGTACAAGTGATTACCTCTAGGGCATAACACTAATACCTGTCATATAAATAATATTGAGTTCTTAATCGTTTAATGCAATTGGGCATTTCATCAAGGTAAGACTATTATGCCATGAGTTCCAATGAGGAATGGATTACATAGTATCAGTCAGTAGTTCACTCACCTCATTGGCATAAGCTTATTTCGAATATGTAGAACTAAACCTGTAGTAGTGGTCTCTCTTAAAGTACTATATTTATAGAGGTCGGACTCTTACTGCTATAGCATGGATGGATACCATCATACTTGAGTATGAGTTGGTGGTCTTGTGAAGCTAGGGACTTGTACTTTGATGTATGTTGGGTGAGATTTCTTTTGTGAGATCAATAACCATATACGTTGGGTGTATTACTCTAGTTAGTCAAGATGGACTCATTCAACAGAGTTTCTACACTTCACATTGTGAAGTTAAATCACTGCTTTGTGATTGTCCAGGATAAACTAATAATCTCAGGCCCTGGGAACATGACTCTAGAATGTGTGCTTTTGGGTAGCTTCCAAGGATAAGCAAGTACATTTGAGTAAGTCATAGATTATTAGACTAGCGATCTAAGGATCGTAGATGTCTTTGAGATGGGTGGTAGTATATTTATCCTGTCTCATTGATGGATGTTACATAAAGGGGTATTTCTATCATTTCACCTGTAGGTTAGAGACATTACTTTAGCAATATTATTCTTGGGGTTAATATTTTCATATGGTGATAAATGAGAATATTTAAAATTGTAAAATGCAGCTATTTAATAGTAAGGGAATTTTGATTATTTTAGTTGCCACGAATTGTATGTCTCTTAGTCGTCGAAGTAGCTCAAGTTACCTTGGTGTTGTTTAGACATATTTCGGGCTTAATGGATAATTATCTAGAAACTAAATAAAATTTATTCTAAGAGTCCAATTAGAATTAATTACTTAGTCTTGGATATTTTATAAGGCCCAAAAAAGATAATAAATTAATTAGGAGAAATAGGCTGGAATAAATTAATTAATTGGGCTGATATATATTAATATTTATTAAAAGTCTAATTAGAATTAATTAATTAGTTTTAGATATTTAATGAAGCCCAGAAAAGATAATTAATTTATTAAGAGGATTGAGCCAGTCCTGAATTGGTTTATAAGAACAACACCAAGCCCATTAGGGTTAGTGTGTTTTGGCCACTAGGGCTTCATTGCTGGCTGAAATTAAGGGGGCAAGAGCGAAAGGTTTTATGTTCAAACTCTCTCTCTTTCTGTGTAGCCACTCTTCCCCTTGGTTCTCTTCCTTCTCTTCTTTCTCTCTTAGAGAGCATCTTGATTATCCAAAGAAGGAGCTTTCATCAAGCTAAGTAAGATAGAGTCATACTCTAGAAGATGAAAAGAAGAAGCTTGGAGAGGCTTGATGCGTAGGAGTAGAAAATTAGTGGGAGTACCGATCGAACCACCAACGCCTCATTCTCCCTTTCCAATGCAATATCCTGTGCAACCCAACACCTTGTGGGTTAATCCATGACCAATAAAGAAAAGTAAGTACTGGAAGAGGAAGCTAAACATAGTACTTACTATAAAGAAGTATGTTCTCACAGATCCTTATCCTGAGATTGGGGGAAAATCCACTGATCCGAAGTGAGAGGCTAAGAAGGCATGGAAAAAAAGCTAACGAGATGGCTAAGTGCTATATGTTAGCTTCCATGTTTAGTGTGCTTTAATCTAAGCATGAGCACATGGCCACTGCGTACGACATGGATTTGTTATTGCGTACCATGCTTCCTGACAGGAGCCGACCGGCAAGGCAGAAAGCTCTTAGGGCAATCATGGACACTCGGATGGCTGAGGGGCATCGGTTTAAGAGTATCTACTCAAGATGGTTGCCTACTTCGTGGAGGCTGAGGTCCTAGGTGCAACAATAGATCCTAATAGCCAAATTGACATGGTTCTTAAAACTCTGTCTGATTTATATTCTCAATTCAAGTTGAACCACACAATGAAGAAGTTGGATATGAATATCACGGAGCTTATAAAAGAGCCCCAAGTAGCAGAGAAGATCATGAACTCCATATCAAAGGTTTTGATCTCTCATTATGCTTCTTGTTCTGGAATTAAAGCAAAGCCTAAGAAATTCAAGAACAGGAAGGTTCAGAACATCGCAAGGGCCTAGCCTAAAGTATCTGGTTAGGCCAAGCCCAATAGGCAGCCCAAAGGTAAATGATTCAAGTGTGGCAGAAGGGGCATTGGGAGAAAGATTGCCCGGACTTCATGGCTAAGTCTACTTTAGGTATTGCTTTATACCTGGATAATATTTGATGGTTGGAACAACATCATCCTGGATAGTTGATTTTGGAGCCCCTAACTATGTCTGTAACCCCTTGCAGGGGTTCAGAAGGATAAGGAGACTCAACAAGGATGAGCGTGGGCTTCAAGTAGGTAATGGAATAAAAATATAAGCTGAAGCAGTGGGAGATCTTGAGCTTATTTTTTATTGCACTAGGAAGTTAATCTTAAAAGATATTTTATATATTTTCTTATTTTAAACAAAATTTGATGTTAGTTTCTAAATTGATGAATCAAGTATATTTTATTTATTTCCATTCTAGTGTTTCCATCAGTAGAGATGGTAATTTAATTTATACAGAAAACATGTATGGAAATCTCTTTTATATATAACCTATTAGAAATCAAGTAAATAATATTCAAACTGAACCTAATAATAAAAAGAGGAAGGCCATATCAAATGACTCGTATTTATGGCATGTAAGATTGGGACATATAAATCCCAATCAGATTCAGAGACTAATCTATAATGGGTCTTTAGGTTTATTGGGGTTGGAAGTATAACTTCAGTGTGAATCTTACCTTAAAGGTAAAATGACCAAAAGGTCCTTTACCAAAAGTGTGGATAGAGCCATGGAAATACTAGCACTAGTGCATACAGATGTTTGTGGTTTGATGACAACACCAGCTAAGGGCGGCTACGAGTACTTCATCACTTTCACAAATGATCACACTCGTTTTGGTAATATTTATCTGATGAGATGCAAGTCTAAGTCTTTTGATAAATTTAAAGAGTTTAAGGCTAAAGTGGAGCATTAAATAGGTAAATTAATTTACACTTTGAGATCAAATCATGGTGGAGAGTATATCCTCAGTGAGTTTAATGATTACTTGATACATCATACTATAGTATTTCAGTTAACTATGCCTCAGACTCCCCAGTAGTATGGAGTAGCTGAGAGAAGAAATAGAACTTTGATAGAAATGGTTAGAAGTATGACGAGTCATGCATCTCTTCCTATTTCTTTTTTGGGATATGCCTTAGAAATAGCAGCATATATTTTGAACTTGGTGCCTTCCAAATCAGTACCTAGGACAACCTATGAGATATGGAATGGACGAAACCCTTATTTCAACCATCTCAAGATATAAGGTTATCCAGCTTATGTGCTTGATGCATAAATTTTGGATGTATAAACTCATCAATTTTAAATCCATCCCTTAGTTCAATTTTAATTAAAACATTAATCTCAAAATACACATATGAGCAAGTATACTCATCGTTAGCATAGTATAAGGATTTAACGAGTATCGATCATCAAAAGAACAAGTACACACTAATCAATTTTCATTTATTGTTTAACCGATCCAAAGAATGTTAGAAAATAATAAAACAAAAAAATAAAAAAATATATATATAACTCAAGGATGAAGTATTATGCAATTTAGACAATTATCCTAGAAATCATGACAATGAACCAATTAGCAATTCTCTCAACTAATTATCATCTTGGTATCATGAAAGAATATAAAGTAAAATTCAATCATTCTCATGAATCTACATAAATAAATCCCACTTCGTTTCCCAATCCATGAAATCCTATATTTTGATTAAATTAACAGATTTGCCAATCAAGATAACATAACCAAAACATACATTGAGTGCAATTCCTTATAAACATAAAATTAGCCAATAACCCTTTGCTCGAGAAGAAATTAACTAATCTTTGATTACTTAGTCCTATAATTTTAAATTCATCGCTCAAGTCCATCAAGATTAGAAAAATACGAAATCAATGCAATGAAACTCCTAACATTGTCATCTCAAGTTAATTAGAAGAACTTGTATCAATAACTAATGAAATCAAGTAATCAAACACCAAAGATAAAGAAGAAATAATCAAATAACACAATTAACACAAAATCATGAATCCCAAATAATAATAAATTATAATCAAAACATTGAATACATTATTGCTAAAGAAAAAGAAGACAACCATAAAAGAAAGCACTTATAGACATGCCTCTTTCTTCCTCCTTGAAGACTCCCTTCAATATTCCTCCTTGATTTGGGTGCACTCCTCTTTCTATAAGAGTTTTCGAAATTTTTCTTATGAATCCACCTCTATGTATTGTATATCCAAAGCTTTATGTTTTTTTTTTTTGGGTACTTTTATAGGCCTCTTGGATGCTAAATTCGTAGCTAAAGAAGTCTTGGCCGAGTAGGAGTAGAAAAATACCAAAATCATTGACAAAATCCTAATTTTGTGTATAGAATATTTGCCTCCAGAACATACCTGGCACCAGGTACCTTTGACCCACCTAACACCAGGTGCACTCTATTCTTCCTCTGTTTTTGCTCTATTTTTGGCTTTCTCTCCTTAACAGACAGAATGGACCTGGCGCCAGGTGCACTTGCCAAACACGGCGCCACATATGTTCTAGAATTTCCCCTAAAGCTTGCTCAAATTCTTCTACTGGAGCAAAATAGAACCGGTGCCTTATCCCTTACTTAGGCCTGGTGCCAGGTCTATTCTAGGTTTGTACACTTGTTGTTCAAAATCTACTCATATCTGCACATATTTACCTAAAAAACATTTTACAAGCAAAATGTCAAATAGGAAGAAATATGTCTAGTTATTACAACAAATGTATCTTAAAACACCCTCAAATAACTAGGGAAAAAATAGTAATTTTAGCCCCTATCACATACCCCTACACTTGAACATTTGTTTGTCCTCAAGCAAAATACTTTGGTCCAAGAAAAATTATTCAGAAAACATAAGTTCTTATTCATTAAAAAATTCTTTACTATAGCCAAGATCATGTCTTCCCTTCGAACATTAGACACAACTCTTGTCATCCATACCCTTTTAGACATCACAAAACTCTTGAAGTTAAATTATTCATGTGCATACCTTAGTCTAAGAAGATTACTTCACCCTTCTAGTTAAAATGTAAATAATATGAATCACATAAGTCAAGCCATCTACCAACTTAAGCATTATAGATCCAAAATTGCATAACTCAAGTCATGATGTAAGGAAAGCACTCCAAAATTTTTTCTCTCAAAATTTTTTCAATAACTTAGGGAATTAATAGCCTTAAATTCATGGATTTTTCTCTGTACACCGTATTGACCCCTTTTACAGTCATCATTCATCAATTTTTTTCTCAACAATTCTGATGTGTCCGGACTTGGGCGTAAAAATCATACAAAAACTAAGCACATTCCCAATCAAGTTTAAATTAAAATGTTCAACCCAAATAACACATATGGGCAAGCGTACTCATCATTAACCGAGCATAGAATTCAAATGAGTGTCGATGCTCTAGTTACAAGTAGACATTAATCACCTTTCATTCATTGTTTAACCGACTTAATAAAGTTAAACACTACTAAATTTTACAGCAAATACGACGGCTACCTAGCCGTCGTATTTGATGGTCCAGCCGTCGTATTAGCCACATACGACGGCTAAATGACGGTTTTATAGTCATCATATTTGATCTCACGTTTTTGCTCAACAACAGCTGCAAAATTGTCGTATTAGGCTAATACGACGGTTTTACAGCCGTCGTATTTGTTCTCGTCGCTTTTGCTTTCCATGGTCATTTTTTGCGACAGTTTTGAAAACCCGTCGCTTTTGGTCTCCAAATACGATGGCCACGTAACCGTCATATTTGTTCCAGTCAAATACGACGGCCACATAGCCGTCGTATTTGACAGGATAAAATACGACGGCCATGTTGGCCATCGTATTTGTTCCAGTCAAATACAACGGCTGCGCAGCCGTCGTATTTGATTGCCCTCAATCTAAAACGACGGTTGCAGCCATCGTATTAGGCCTAATTTGGTTTGTAAATCATTTTTTATTTGGACAAAATCCTGTACACGTACAATTTAAAGCCAAATGTAATAAAATCAACGAATTCAACACCAAATATAACAAAACATAATCTCCTCATTGCCAAAGTCAAAAGCAATATCCTCAGTAGACAAATACAAACAAGTATATCCTCAGTATACAGAAGCTGTAGTACAAATACAAATTAGTACGAAATGAAAATGTCAGTCATCATGATGGATAGGCTGCCCAGGATCACTCGATCTAACAGGTAGAGAAGTGGAACCAACACCAGGAGATGCCGTAGAAGCACTAGATGGAGGTATAGGTAGTACATAAAATGCGCCTGCATCCAATCTGCGCGCTAATGCTTCCATGGTAGTCTGAAGCGCAGCTATACGTGACACGTAAGCCTCTCGCTCACGCTGCATCTCAGCTCGCATCTCGGCCTGCATAGTTTCTCGCATACTCTGCATACGTGCCTCAACCTCAATCCTGATGACCTCCTCAACATTTGCTGCAGAACTTGATGATTGACTAACTGACGTTGGTGTTGGACCCTTTCCTTTACACCTAACACGACCTCTTGTTTCTGGACTGAACAATCGCCGAAATATATGATCCTTTGCTTCCTCTATGCGCTCAGACTCAGGCAATGCCTGCCACTTTGTCTCCAATCGGTCCTGCAAAATTAAGAAATATTATATCAAATTTATATTAGGTTAATATAATGTCGTAATCATATTTTAATAACTCAGAAAAATCAGCATTTGAATATAACTTACAATCATCTCTGCAGTCAAACCATCAGCCTGCCGACCGTGCCACCTTTGTGTCGCAAGAAACATATCATATTGTGATGTCGGTTGGCCTTGTGAGGTCATCTGTAAAGACGTGTCAAAATTTTCAAGCAAAGTAGATAAATTTCATTTGAATAGTGTATAACATAAACTAAATACCTGATTTTGTATAACAAAATGTGGCATTCTTCCTGTGATCGGTGGATATGCAAAATGTGATCGATTTTATCTATTCCGCTTGGCCTCCATCTGTGATTAATTATAATAGTTAACATATAAAAAATTTAAACAAGTTCTGAGACATAAAAGTAGTCAACTTCTATGGTACGACCTGTGTATTTTCCAAACGCCAGTAATCAACTAACCTCCTCCATTGATTTTTGTCAACCCGTTTATCTTGACAAACAATAGGCTCTGTACTAAATTGGAAATGAACGTAGTATTTTTGTTTTAACTTTAACTTAAAATCCTTCCATGCTGCGCATATCATCTTCATTATGACACTACGTCCTTCTAGTGGCATCATGGTGTTGTCCTTGTACAAATTTTAACGAATAATTAAATAAAGAAAATGTTAATTTTTGAAGAAAACACTCTTGGCTATGTTAGAATAAAATTAGTTACCTGTATTTCTTGCCAAACTTTGTCCTTGAGGCTCTGAGGTATGGAATGCCAATCCCTGTAATTCAGAGGGAACCTATTGCTCATGCGTGCAAAACAGCCCACCACGGAACTATAACGAGATGCATCTAACCCAACAAGCCCTCCGTGTTGGTTTACACCAACATTGTACTTTCGAAACCCAGGCTCACCCCATCCGAAAGGTAACTTTCCACCCCCGCGAGAACTCCTCGCTGTGAAATCTACAAAATATCAATAGACTTATTAATTAAAATATCAACAGACATATCGTAATATTTACTTCATATTAACTTAGCACACCTGAGGCACTAAGGTCTGAGGAAGAAGGTCCTGTGCCACTGGGACCTACATCAGAAGTGGGTATACATGTGGCATGATTAGATTCCTGATCCGTGGAACCTGTGCGAACACTTGCATGTGATCTCTGTCCAACCTCGAGTGCTGGAGCTGGTGTCTCTGTACACCGTGAGGTACTAGCGCCTGATCTTGCGGTAGCTATGGCATCCTGCATCGATCCCCGTCGGGCACACTTGTTTACCATCTGCAAAACAAAAAGATTTAACATTGAGTAAAAGATTTTACAACTGCAGCACATTTAGTACATGATTAAGTGATTTAAGTACATTTAAATTGCAGGGTGTATTCTTCTTCCATCTAAATCTACTTCCTCCCCAGAAATTCCATCTCTAATCCATACGGCATCTACTTCGCGTGAAACTAGACGAGAATCTAACTGCTACGCAGGAAAAGTTTCTAGATCATGGTCCCTTGAATACACATCATAATTATCCCTTCTCATCATTGGCATTACCACATGCCAATCTCTTTCTTTAGGACAGCGAGAAAACCAAACTTGTTCAGCTTGGTTTACTAGTATGAATGGCTCATCTATCTCTTTATTTTCCCGGTACAACAAACGGTCTAGATTCACCAAAGTAAACTTTATTTCGTTAACTCTAACACCTCGATGAACATCAACCCAATCACATTTGAATAACAGAAATTTCAGTTTACTACTATATCAGATCCTTATAATATCAGTAAGCACTCCATAGTAGTTGACACCAGTTGCTACAGGATTCATATCTCTTGGATTGGAATAACTCGTAGTATCAGCTTTACACATGACGCCAGAATTTTGGGTTGACTTGTTAGCCTCATATGTTATTGTACGAAATCGTAAGCCATTCATGTTCCATGCATTGTAGCGCAACCCTTGATTGAAAGGACCATTTGCAAGCTTTTTAACTTCAGTAGGAATATCAAGGCATTCTTCATTCTCATCAACCTATAATAAATATAGGTGTTATAACAACTAATTATTGTCGAGGAAAACTTGCTATATTGTGTTTGTTTTTATTTAATACGACGGTTATACGTTAACCGTCGTATTTAATCCCATTAAAAAAATTAATTACTTTTCAATATATATATATATATATATATACATACTAACATTACACAGAATTACATTAACTTCAATTCTACAATATTAATTATATTATACGTACTACATAGATATATACACACGCATGCATATTTGTATTTAAAATTTTTTCATATTATGTACTACATATATCCATTCACCGATAACTAACTTAATTATAAAAAATATGCATTTTAATAAATTTTGAAATTATATAAAAAAAATGATTCAAATGTCCATTGCTTCCTTATAAAATTGTGCTAAGGATAAAATTAGAAACAATATTATAATTAAATGCAATCTACATATTTTTAAAATGAAGAGTTATTTTTGGACAAATTAAGAAGAAAATTAGGACAATTATTTATCGATGCATGGAAGGAACATTTTAATCTATTACTTAATAATTAATAAGCATATATATGTTATAATGTATAAAAGTACACACACACACACACACACACACATATACATACACATATATGTCTATATATATACATACACACACACAACATACCATGTATAGAATAATTAACTAACAAAATGAAATTCAAACTCGATCTTTAATACAAATATATATAAGAAAATTGAATTCATAAGATGCAAACTGAAATATATTTACTAGATTAATGATCAAGTATTAGCTAGGTAGATATATTTATCAAGTTAAAATAAGTTAATTTAAATATACCAAATTTGAAAGTTATGTATTTTATTTTATCACATTTTTTTAGGAATACTTATAAAATAGTAATAAAAAATAATGTATTTGACTCATACGACGGTTGTTAAAGTGTGATATTTACACCAAAAAAAATCCCAAAATTTAATTAAAACCAAATACGACGGCTGGGAAAACCGTCTCAAAAAGCCCCCTAATAGGACGGTTTTTTTAAACCGTCGTATTAGCTGACTTTTTACGACGGCTAATCCCAGCCATCGTATTTGCTTTACCTAATACGATGGTTGATGTTTAACCGTCGTATATACTTCAATAATACAACGGTTTATCAACCGTCGTTAAAGATGCTCAATTACGACGGTTTTGCGACCGGCATAATTGATGTCGTCGTAATTGCTGATATTTTTTGAAGTGAAAAAAAATAAAAAGGAAAATAAAAGAAAATAAAAGAAAGCAAAAGAATATATACATGTCAAGGATGGAGAATTATATAACTTAAACCATTGTTTAGACAAACATGACCTTAAAGAACTCAACCATTCTCATAATTAATTATTCCCTTGGCATCATGAAGGATTGAAGTATACTCACTTCTTTTCCAATCCATAAACTCCAATCTTCTAGGTAACTTAGAATTACATACTCTGTCTGAAGCAGTCTTACCCAAAAGATGCATTAACCACGATCCTTAATTTATGTTTCATTCTTAGGAAAACTTAAAACATGAAATTAACTAATGAATCCATACACTGGCAGACATTAATTAACCTTTAATTACTCTGTCCTTAGCAATTAACCCCATTCTCAGGCAAGTTAAAAGACAATAAATATGAAATCAATAAATTAACACCATCAACCCTATTCTCAAGCAAGTTAATGGAAAACAATCAATTAATCTCGCAATCAACCCAAGTAATTAAATACCAAGAGTAACAATCAATTAATCAAAAGATCAAATACCTCTAAAAACCATGACTATCTAAAACAATGGCAAATTACAATAAAACAATTTACACATTATTGTTAAAGAAAAAGAAAACAAAGTAAAAAAAAGCACTCATAGACAAGCCTCTTTCTTCTTCCTTTGAAGACCTTCTTGTACAATCCTCCATGAATTGAAGAATTTCTCCTTTGATTGAGTGATTTTCTGTGATAATCAATTAATTCTCTCATTTTTTCATTGTGTTTTTCATCTATTTATAAGCTTAGGAAATGCCTAAACTCGTACGTACAAAGTTCTTGGTCAAGTAGAAGTTGAAAAATACTAAAACTCCACAGATTACCAAAAACCGCGTAGAAAAAATCAAGCACCACCTTATCTTCAGGGCACAACCAGCACCAATTGTGTTCTGCTTCTCTACTCGTTCGCTGATTTTTCTATGAATTTTGCACAATGAAGACCAGAATGCAGCCGACACCGCCTTGACTCTTGGAGCTGGCGCTGGTTCCCCTCTGTTCCGCTCTGTTTTGACAATTTTTCATCGCTTCGAAGTTCGTGCAATCCAGTGCATGGCCGGCGCCGGTTCCAGTGCTGTAATCGGCACCGCCTCTCTTCTGTTTTGTGACTTTTTTATTTCGTTTGATCCTAAAAATTTGTAATAATGAATAAAATACCTTTCCAAGTGTAAAATCTCAAATATGAAAGAATATGACTAGTATTAAACAAAATGTATCACAAAAGAACCTCAAATAATTTGGAAAAATATAACTAATTTAGCCCCTACCAATTCCCCCACACTTAGCTCTTTGCTTGTCCTCAAGCAAAGTATCACGAACAAGTAGGAAAACACAATGTTAAATCAACCACTTAATCAATTTCCAAACCATATATTCAATGCTTTCTTTATTCAAGAACATAAAACAAATTATACTACATCTTTCACAACCAATGCAAGACTTGTGTTAGTGATAAATGACTCAGTAGAACCATCATAATACTTCACAATATTCTCAAGCCATTGGAAAGAATTTCGTTCAAAAAGAATACGCATTCCATATGCTTACTTTTCATACACTCTCTCCACTAATCCGAGACACATCATGATTTTACTTAGATCAAGTAGGACTTTTAATCTTGTAATATAAGGCTAAAGGCTTGTAATGTAGCTTACCAAATGAAGGATATAGGAGAATTAAAAATCAAAGAAACTGAGAGTTTGCAAGAAAAGGATAAACAAAATAAATCAATAATTTCCAACTCTTCTTTCTCTCTTATTCCAAGAATCAATCAAACCATAACCTTGTTCAGCAATTACAACTCCACTCAAGCAAATCCTGCATTTCTCTTTCTTTTTGTTTCTCAACTCTTCTTTTTCATCACTGCTGCTATTTTTTTCTTTTTCTCACTTCTTCTCTCTTTTTCATTCTTTCTAGCAGCTTTTTGTTTTCTTCTCTTTTTCTTTTTCAACTCAATTTTCATTCTTTTCACTCTTACTGATGTTCTTCTTTTCTTTTCTTATTTTTAATCTCTCTTTTCTTTTTCTTCTCTTTCTTCCTTCCCTTTCCTCTTTCCTGCTCAACTCATTATTGATCCATGACTGAAAGTAACAAGTCATGATCTTTATCCCAACACTCTTCCTCAACATTTTTCTTACACATACTTTCATCCATCAAGAACATAAAGATTTGGAAAATTATTCAAACTCTCAAAAACAAGCAATGGACAAAATATTGTGACGGGTTTTAATGAAATAAATCAACAATTTAGGCTCAAAATAGGCACTAGGGATAATATGACAATAGGTAGGCTTGAAAAACTCAAACTATCCAAAGAATGCCTATTACCGTCATCCCTAAGTTAAATCATGATTGTCTTTCTTATTTTGCCTCGAGAGGTATTCAAGTAAGTTCTAGAATGCTCCATGAATTTTAGTAGAAAAACACGTTTAAGAACAATGCAAACCATTATATCAAGAACTACTTCATCCAAGTGAGTGCAAAAAGTCATGCATAAGCCATAAATGATCTAGAACATATGCTCTATAATCCATCATAAAGACATGCATTAAAAATACAACTTGAAATCTCAAAGAAAATAAAAAAAAAAATTGAAAATTTTGCTCACAAAAAGAAGGAATGTATAAAAGAATGATGCATAGAAGAATTTTCAATCGAATCACTCCCCCACACTTAAACTGGACATTGTCCTCAATCACCAAATAAATACAACAAGAAAGAAACAATGCCACGGGACCAAAAATATAAAGGAGAAGAGATAAGAAAGGCAATACTTCCATATATTGTGCAATGTGCTAAAATTGATGAAAATTTGGACAAAGTATATCCCCAAACCACTCCCCTATACTTAAATTGGACAATGTCCCCATTGGCAAATAATAAACATAAGAACGCATCTCCAAAGGGACGAAATAATAATAGGTTAGATAACCAAATTTCGTATTTAAAACAAAATTAAAAAAATAAAAAGTTAGTAAAATTAAATAACTAAATATACAATATATACAAACATACAAAGATAAGTTAGTGATTATAAACATGTATATACCTATTTACATATTTACAACACATAGCCAAATTACAATACAATTATACAAACAACAACATATGCACTTCTTCATACAAGGAACGTATATACATATTTACATATTTACATGGTTAAAGCAACAAAATCCAACCTTTCATGCAATTGTTCCCCGGCAATGGCACAAAAAATTTGATGTGTCCGGAGTTGGGTGTAAAAATCATACAAAAACTAAGCACATTCCTAATCAAGTTTAAATTAAAAAGTTCAACCCAAATCACACATATGAACAAGCGTACTCATTATTAACTGAGCAAAGGGTTCAAACGAGTGTCAATTCCCTAGGAACAAGTAGACATTAATCACCTTTCTTTCATTGTCCAGACTTGGGTGTAAAAATCATACAAATACTAAGTACATTCCCAATCAAGTTTAAATTAAAAATTTCAACCTAAATCACACATATGTGCAAGTGTACTCATCATTAAACAAGCATAGGGTTCAAACGAGTGTCGATCCTCCAGGAACAAGTAGACATTAATCACCTATCTTCTATTTTTTAACTAACTCAATAAAGTTAAAACAAAATAAAAAGGAAAATAACAGAAAATAACAGAAAGCAAAAGAATATATACATGTTAAGGATGGAGAATTATGTAACATAAACCATTATTTAGACAAACATGACCTTAAAGAACTCAACCATTCTCATAATTAATTATTCCCTTGGCATCATGAAGGATTGAAGTAGACTCACTTCTTTTCCAATCCATGAACCCAAATCTTCTAGGTAACTAAGAATTACATACTCTATCTCAAGCAGTCTTACCCAAAAGATGCATTAACCACAATCCTTAATTTAAGTTTCATTCTTAGGCAAACTTAAAACATGAAATTAACTAATGAATCCATACACTGGCAGACATTAATTAATCTTTAATTACTCTGTCCTTAGCAATTAACCCCATTCTCAGGCAAGTTAAAAGACAATAAATATGAAATCAATAAATTAACACCATCAACCCTATTCTCAAGCAAGTTAATGGAAAACAATCAATTAATCTCGCAATCAATCCAAGTAATTAAATATTAAGAGTAACAATCAATTAATCAAAAGATCAAATACCTCTAAAAACCATGACTATCTAAAACAATTCAAATTACAATAAAACAATTAACACATCATTGTTCAAGAAAAAGAAAACAAAGTAAAAGAAAGCATTCATAGACAAGCCTCTTTCTTCTTCATTTGAAGACCTTCTTGTACAATCCTCATTGTATTAAAGAATTCTTCCTTTGATTGAGTGATTTTCTGTGATGATCAATGAATTCTCTCCTTTTCTCCTTGTATTTTTCATCTATTTATATGTTTAGGAAGTGCCTAAACTCGTAGGTATAGAGTTCTTGGCCGAATTGAAGTTGGAAGATACTAAAACTCCACAGATTACCAAAAACCACGTAGAAAAAATCAAGTTCTGCTTTATCTTCTGGGCACAACCAGCGCCTCATTAGCTCTCAGAGCCGACTCTGGTTGTGTTCTGCTTCTCCACTCGTTTACCGATTTTTCTCTAAATTTTGCATAGTGAAGACCAAAATGCAGCCGGCACTGTCTTGACTCTTGGAGCCAGCACTGGTTCCCCTCTATTCCACTCTATTTTAACAATTTTTTGACGCTTTGAAGTTCGTGCAATCCAGTGCATGGCCGATGCCAGTTCCAGTGCCCTAGCCGACGCCGCCTCTCCTCTGTTTTGCGATGTTTTTGTTTTGTTTTACCCTAAAAATCTGAAATAATGAACAAAATACCTTTACAAGGGTGAAATCTCAAATATGAAAGAATATGACTAGTTATTTAACAAAATGTATCACAAAAGAACCTCAAATAACTAGAAAAAATATGACTAATTTAGCCCCCATAAAATTCTTTCTTTCTTTCTTTCTTCTTTCTTACCTTTTTGCCTCTAGGACATCCTCAAAAGAGTGCACCAAATTCACTTGCTACTTATCCCCATATTGACCCCCTTTTCAGCTAAAGGTCTTCATCGATCATCAATAAGAGCATTTTTTCAACTCAGACCAACAATAGTGTTGTTTCCACTCATTGTTTTTTCAACTTAAATAAAAGAAAAAATTCAAAATTCTCCACAATCTTTCCTCTCAAAGATCTTTTATAAACTCACATTGTTCATCATAACTCAAAGCTAGCAAAATTTAAACTTATAAGACAAGAGTTAGCCATTAAACTCTTCCTATATTTCTCATATCCTTCATATTCAAACTAAATGAGTCAAATAAGATTCAAACACCAATGCATAAACAAGATTAATCAAAATTCTCAAATCCTAACAAATATACTTTCCAACTAAACCAATTCCATAAAAATTCACCTAATGAATGACAAAACTCATATCCAAGTAAGAAAAAGAATTAAAACCCTGCTTATCAATGAAAACCACTAAAATTAGGGAAAAAATTTCACAAAATAAAATGATATGGAAAAATATTTCTTTAACCTCATTCCCCCCCCCCCCCCACATACATACTTAAACAGGACATTGTTCTCAATGGCCAAAGATAGAATAAGAAAAGTACAACCAAGAAGACCAAGATGAATAAAGAAGAGGAATAAAGTGAAGAAGATACTTCCATTACATTGTCGTTGATAGGGGCTAATTAGTCATAATTTTTCTAGTTATTTGAGGCTCTTTTGTAATATATTTTGTTCAAAAACTAGTCATATTCTTTCATATTTTAGATTTTACCCTTGGAAAGGTATTTTTCTCATTATTACAGATTTTTTGGGAAAAATGAAGCAAAAACGTCGCAAAACAGAATAGAGGCGGCACCGGCCAGGACAGAGGAATCGGTGCCGGCCATGCACTATTGACACAAACTTCGAGGTGATAAAAAATTGGTGAAATAAAGTGAAACAGAGTGGAATCGGTGCCGGCTACATTCTGGAATACATGGTGCGGAATTCGAAAAGAAATAGCGAACGAGTAGAGAACCAGAACACAACCGGCGCCGACTCCGAGAGCCAATGTAGCGTCAGCTGTACTTTGAGGGAATGGCGAAGCTTTGATTTTTCTATGCTGTTTTTAGTAATTTGTGGAGTTTTAGTACTTTCCTACCTCTACTCGGCCCAGAACATTACACCAACGAGTTTAGGCACTTTACAAGCCTATAAATAGATGAAAATCACAAGGAAAAAAGGGAGAATTCATTGATTATCACATAAAATCACTCAAATCAAATGAGGAATTCTTCAATTCAAGGAGAGTTGTGCAAGAAGGTCTTTAAAGGAAGAAGAAGGAGGCATGTCTATGAGTGCTTTCGTTTACTTTGTTTTATTTTTCTTGAACAATGACATGTTAATTATTTTATTGTAATTCAACGTTGTTTCAGATATTCATGATATTTAGAGTTATTTGATCTTTTGAATAATTGGCTATTATTCTTGGTATTTAGGTACATGGGCTTATTACAAGATTAATTGATTGGTTCTTTCCGTTAACTTGCTGAGACCAAAGGGGCTGGTGGTGGTTTCAATTTATTAATTTCATATTTGTTGTCTCTTAACTCGCCGAGACCAAGGGGGTTAATTGATGAGGACTATGTAATTAAAGGTTAATTGATGTTTGTCGAGACCAAGGATTCATTGGATAATTTCAAGTTTTAAATTCACCGAGACCAATGGAATTTAATCAAGGATTGTGTTTAATGCATCTTTTAGGTGAATTAGTTGAGACGAGACCAAGTGATTCTAATTAATCTAGAAGGTACTAATTTCATGGATTGAAAAAGTAGTGAATCTATCTTAATCCTTCATGATCCTAAGAGAATAATTAGTTATGATAATGATTAAGTTCTTTAAGATCATGATTGTCAAAATAATAGTTTGAGTTGCATACTTCTCCATCCTTGACATGTATAGATTTTTATTTTCCTTTGTTTTATTTTACTTTTCACTTTATAGAGTCGGTTAAACAATGAAAGAAAAGTGATTATTGTATACTTGTTCTTGGAGGATCGACACTTGTTTAAACCCTATTCTATGTTAATAATATGTGCGCATGCTCATATGTGTAATTTGGAGTTAACGCTTTAATGTAAACTTGATTGGGAATGTGCTGAGTTTTTATATGATTTTTATATCCAAATCTAAACACATCAGTCGTGCCACCATATTTGAATCCACATCAAGGACGAGTTACAAGAGTACCTACTAAAAAAACACAACCAAAGAGAAACATAAAGCTAGAAAAAGAAAAGAATGAAAAGAAAAGAAAAGACACCTAAAAGCTAGTAAAGGTCATTAAATTCAAAAGAAAAAGAAATACTATAAAAGAAAATAAAATACAAAAGAGTGAGACAAGAGTCATCCACATCATCATCATTGTCAGCTCCACGACTGGAAGATGTACGAGTAACTTGTTAGATCAAAGTGGCCAGCTTCTGATCTTGAACATCCTAGTAGTGACGAATGTTGGCAATGGAATCACAGAGCTGGAGAAGGATCACCATTTACCTCTCCATCGGTGCCTCCATCCGTGCCTTAAAATTAGTGCGTGAATGAGAGCTAGTGGTACAAGGGGCTGGTCTAGCAGGTGGCGCCTCTTCCTACTCCTAATCAGGGAAAAGCTCCTCCCTTCTGGGGTACTAAACCTCATACGACCTCTTCCACCTCTTGGCCCTTTCATCATAGCGATACCCACACCGAACCAAAGTATGCTCCGTCACTAGGTCACGGTCAGTAGTAGGATGACTCAACTCTCCATCCAGCCGTACTCCAAAATCTCTCAGAATACGCATAACAACCAAAGGGAATTTGAGGGATTTGACTATAACGTTAGAGGAAACAACCTCTCGCATAGAGTGAATGATGATTGGAGTAAGAGGAATAGGCTCATGGTTCCTCATCTTATCCAGAATATAAAGGTCAAGGATCCTAGACTCATTGAAGCCACTAGCATTTGATTAGACGTTGAAAGCAATGATATAGACTAAGGCACGCCACTGAGCCTCAAGGTCATTATTGGAGTAATACTGATTTTGACCTACTTCCCCTTTTCTCCCCACACAAAAACTAGCCCTTACAGTCCCCACATCCCATGTAGGCTCAAAGATTATCTTTTTATTATTATGGTCTACAGCTATCCACTATCCATCATCCAGGACTCCCAAAATTCTAGCTAGTATAGCACTGTCAAACTCAAAAGGAATCCCTTTTAGCATGGTAGAGATGACTTGGAGAGTTTTTTTTTTTTTTTATCCTGCATGTTGGCATAAAATCCTCTCACACGCATAGTGTAACACCCCACTACCTATGCCCCATTAGGGCTGGGGATGTCGCCCCGTCCACAGGACAAGGGGTCTTTATAACTATACACAAAACAAATAAAATAAACAATTCAAAATGAAACTTATTGCAACCCAAGCAATACACGAACAAGTTCAAAAACAAATGCCTGCTACTATCTCTCAAAAGAAATACATAGGAAAAATAACAATGAGTCTTCAAAACATAGGCAATTCTCTAGCTAATAACCTTCACAGTAGGATCGACTTGAAGACATGGTATAAAAGATGGTGAGATATAAATCTTAGTAAGCCCGTGTGTACTTTGAATGTTTCAGGTAAAACAGTTCATGTGTGCAAGTTGTAAAAGTTTCATAAAAGAAAGTGTTGGCAAGCCTCAAATAAATTTCATAAATGAAGAGTGGTGTTTTGCTTTCCAAACATGCATGTGCACAATAAATACAACCACTCAAAAGAGGTATTCATGGCACCACACTTTGTGCGCCATGACAATATAACGATCAGAATGCCACACTTTGTGCATACTGACACAAGATAAGTGTATGGCTTACCGGGTGAGATACTCCTCCATCTCTAAACCCAAACTTACGGGTTGTTTACTCTTGAAATATACAGTCCACTTGACTGAACTTACTAGCTCAGACCAGTATGACCTACAGGACTGGCATCCTATCCGGGAAGGACTCACCTCTCAGAGGTAGCCACCTACTGAGAGACTTACCCTAACCCTTCAAAGACTAGTCCTAGCAGTCTACACTTATTGAGTACTCAATGTTACTTGTCCCATTTGGGAGGAAAAAGATCATACAATGATTCACTTGGAAATAGCAATTATAGTTTCCAAAATTCTTGCCCAAGTTGGGTTTTTAGGAAAAATTTAGCGTTTGGTGTGAAATCATTTGTTTAACTTTAAATGGTTTGCTTAACTAAAACAAAAAGAAAAATCGTCCATAATTGCATTTACAGTACAAACACTCGTATACATTGAGTTTGACTTGCCATAATAACTTTGGTCCTCAAATGGTTTTATGCAGGAACTTACTTGATTTTTTGCTCTTCTTGAGTTCAAAAGTCTTCCAAGGTCAGCCTAACCCTGCCTGGGGTAAACACAAGGTATAAGATAATATCTAGACCGTGTTTGCTTTAAATAAATAATTCCTAGACCAACTAGCCACATCAACAATTAACCAAGACCATAATGTCTTAAACTTTAATACTAGTTGAGAAAGTATTTTATAAAATAAAACTAACTTGATAAGTTAAAATAAATGGTTGCTATAAAATAAATAATAATAAGTTATAATTTCAAATAATAAATAATGAGTAATATTGCTAATAAATAAAATTAGTGCTAAAGACTGAATAATAATAAATCCTAAATAATATTGGTAATTAGTAATATTTAAATAGTATTATTATAAATAATAAGTTACACTTAATTTTTAATTAATAATTAATAGATAATAAATAACCAATAAAATTAATAATAAATGAATTATACCTAATTTTTAAGTAATAAATATTAAATAAATTTTAATATAAATAATATTTATGGATAAAGATAAAAGTTTTAGTAAGGCTAATTAATATGGTCTACAAGGTCATTTGATATTAATTAATTCTAAATTTTATTATTTATTTTTAATAAAAGATTTTATTTATTTAACTAATAAAATAATAATAATATTTTAAATAATACTCTATTTCAAACCTATCTAATGTTTTTTCGAAATTTCTAGATTAAATTGAATAATAATTCTAATTAAATTAATAACAATAATGTTAATAAAAATAGTTCTAGGATTAATAAAAAAAAATAGTTTTTACCATAATTTTCTATTGTTAGAGAAGATCTATGAACATATTCTCATATAATAAATAACATGTTAATCTATCCGTGAACATAGTCTTGAATCAAAATATATTACAACATGAATGATCTTCTACTAGCCATAACATCATCTATGGCTTTAACGAAAAATAAGAACATGAAGGCCTAATCAACAATGGTGCCATAATATCTAACACGCATCAAAACATCCATAAATCTCTTTAATTATGATGAACATATAATGATTCAAAAGCAAAATCTATAAGGCATAATCATTCATTCCAACTCTCATGTCCTAACTCTATCCCTTTCACCCACATACATATCCTCAACCCCTACTTTATTTAATCAACCTATCAATATTTAGGAGTCTCAACACTAAGAATTAAAAAGGGTGTTTAAGAATGAAATACTTGATTGATGCTCGTTTGATGAATGATTTTCCTTGGTTAGTAAGGATCCTCAAGTGCTTGATGGCCTTTAGTGGTCCGAAAGTTGTCATGGTTGATCATCACCATTTCAGCCAAGAGAGAGAGAGTGTGTGTAAGAGAGAGATAAATTAGAGTAGAGAAGGATAATAGAGATTGAATAGAAGAAGAAGAACAAGGAGATTGTTCTTATTTTACCTTTAGGTGTTCTTTGAACCTACAACAAAAAAGGTTGGTTTGATCCATTTAGAGATTCAACTTTGGGTGTTTTGGTGTTATAAAGTGCAGAAATAAGGAATATAGGTTGAATATGGATGGTCTAGAGAGTTTGGGAGTGATTGGAGGTGTTTAGGATTGGTTTAGGCTTGAAGATGTGAAGTGTGTGTTCTTGGTGTTCTTGGTGTTTTTGAGAGAGTTTGAGAGAAAATGAATTTTGAGTGTGGCTGGAATTTTGATGGCCAAATGGCCTAGTGTAGAAGGAGTTTTCAGTTATCAAGAATGAGAGAGAAGGTTATCATAATTGTTTTTTTTTTTTAAATTCAAATGGAGAAAAAGGTGGAGTTGTTTGAGGTATAAGATTAGTTAATGGAGTTTGCTCTAGGAAGGTTTCTTGTTCTTCAATGGTGTAGGGCTGATTTAGCTAGGTTTCAACCAAAGAATGAAGAGTTGTCCAGACCTAAGGCTGGCAAAAAATTATCATATAATGGTAGAGGATTTTCTGGTTTTATCAATTAGCTATAGGAGTGTTTTAATGGAACAAAATCTAGAATTTAATTTGAAGTTTGAATAAGTTTTGGATAGAGTGATCTTAGGATCTTTTTGATGTATGATAATGGAGTCCTAATATTCAAGGTTGGTGAGGAAGCTAAGATGTTCAGTCCATGGCTGTACAAGGTTCAAATTTCAGTGGGTTTTGATGAAGAATTTTGGCCTTAGCCTTGAAGAGACATGCTGGAAAAATTTCTAGAATTTAAGCTTCAAGAACACTTGGAATTGAAATGGTTTTGGTGCAGAATTTTTAGTTCTCTTTGGCATGATTTTGTAACTGTATTCTAAGTTTGTTTGAAGGTCTTTTAATGGAGGTTTTCTAGCCTTCATCTTGAAGAAAAATAGAGGATGTTCCAGCTGTTCATAAGTTCTAACTGTGGCTTCAAATTTCATGTTTAATGTTCCTAGCTTGCTAGAAAAAAATTCTGGTTTGGGACTGTTTGTACAGTTCTGAATATTCACTGAATTTCCAGCCTTCATTCTCACATAAAATGACTGGTTTTCTTGCAAAAATTCAGTAGGAAAGCTGGCTGAAACTTTCAAAAACAGCCTTGATGGAAATCTGGAAAATTTTCCATATTTTTCTTACCAAAACATGAACAAGATGAAGGTGGAGTTTGAAGAAATAGCTACGGTGTTTTCTTTTCCTTGGAATCCCTACCTAATTTCCCTCCTCACTTTCGGCCATCTCTATCCCATAAGAGCTGATTTTTGAATTCCAAGCTTAGGGAATTATCTCAAATTTTTATGGAAAAATGGATTAAAGCATTAAGGGTAGTTTAAATTTCAAATATGTTAGGACAAGGCTAGAAAAATTAAAGGGGGATAAGAATTCTTCTAGAAATCATTTTAGGAAAAGACCACATGGTCAAGACATTACCATTATATCTTCCTTAAGACAACATTCCTATCTTTAGAGAATGTAAAAAAAATGAAAATTCAAATACAGCTAAAATAAATATGAATAAAACTTAAGTGATGGGATTTGAACTCAAGTCCTTAGAGATTAAATCACAAAGCTTTAACCACTCAACCACAGCAACCCTTGTTCTTATTTTCTCAACCAAATATTCTTCTTATCTAAACGTCAAGCCATCTTCCTATTTTCACTTCAAGCAAAATTACATTTTTACCCCTTTCGACCTAACAAGCACAAATAAGCCATTCAACCTATAACCCACAATTCTAAGGCACAAAAAAATCATTCAAAAGGTATATTTTATGCATGGTGTCATGATATGCATCCCATCCCCCTTACTCTAGGGTTGGCTTTAGGTGTGGTTTCACACATAAGACAATAAGGACCTTCCATTCTAATAATAGGCTCCCACCCCAGGCACCTAAACACAATAGAAACCTATAGGGAATTCTCTAAAGATGACCTGTATAACTTTCTACAATAATCTTATTGTGTTGGTGCCTTCATACCAGTTTGGCACATAGGATTAAAGAATTGGGTAGGTTAGGTAGATAGAGCCTCAAAAGAAGGTGTGGAGGAAGATGCATCTCAAGCCCTTTTAGCCCCAGGTGCTAGCCCTCTAGGTTGTCTAGACATGATGGAAGGATGAAGAATGATGGTAGAATAGGAAAATACGATGCTTTTAATTTACTCTTTACAATAAATGCTCCACTTTCAACCTTCTCACAATTACAACACCCTTCAGCACCACCAGTAACTCAACACAAAACACCACAAGATAATCAATAAACAACATTCAACTTCCTCTAGCAAACCTAAAAGAAAAATAGGCATATGCCAATCCAAACACAATTACAACAAGCTTAATCAAATCCACAATATTCAATAGTGCTCAATAAAGCCATATTTAGCTCAGAATCACAATGCTCAATTAGCTATAGCATTTATATCACAATCCAAAGCTTATCAGCATAAGGCTAAGTGAAACATGACCAAGTACCCTTTATCCCAAAAAAATTACTCATAAAGAATGCGTGCTCAATCACTTCCAAAATGATGTAAAATATCAATGATTAATCATAAAGCAGTATCGACGATATTCTCATACCAATGAATGCTCAAAGCAAGCAATCTTAATTAATCAAATCCTTCATCATAAAATATTCAAGAATTTTTGCCCAAAAATGCATAAAAAACTACCCAAAATTCATAAGAAAAAATTCAACCATAGAAAGTGTAGAAAATTCATACCACAATGATCTCCAATATATGGGCAATGATTTTATGCAAAAATTTTAAAGAAATCATGCCCCCAATAGAAGAATTGAAAAATGGATTTTAGGTGAAAGGATTGGATTTTTCCTTGTTTTGATCCAAACTTTCAATTTGATCCAAACTTTCAAGAACGAAGTGAGGATTTTATGTTTTAGAAGTGTTTTGGAGGTATATAAAATGATCCGGTGGTGTTTTGAAGATGAACCCAGCAATGGGTTGAGAAAAAATTTGAGAGGGATGAAAGTTTTTTGAACAAAAATAGCTAAGAAGGCCAGCTTTAAGTACAAAGCTTTCAAAATGATTAAAAAGTTTTGAATAAAAATATATATCAGAGACAAAAATTTTTTTAAAAAATTTTTATGAATATTTTTTTGGCTCAAATGTGCTACCACTTCCCCGCTGGGCCAAGGCTGGGATCGAGATCGGGGATTGTTTTGTCCCCAACGGGCTGGGGACGGCGATACCCACCTTTCCCCATGGCGGAGATGGGTTAGGGATTAGGAAATGAGGGGTATGTGGGAGTAGGGCTGGAATTTCTAGTCTCCGTCCCGGTTTGGCCCCATTGCCATCCCTAACTAAGACTAGTCTTTAAAAGGTTGGGTAAATCTCTCAACAGGAAGCCACCTCTGAGGGGCGAGTTCTACCTAGACAAGATGATAGTTCTTGTTGGTTACGCTAGTCTGAGCTACTAGTACAGTTCAAGTGGATTGTTTATTTCCTGAATAGACAATTGGTAAGTTTGGGTGTAGAGATTGAGGAGTATCTCACCCGGTGGGCTGTACACCTACCTTGTATCAAAATGCACAAAGTGTGGCATCCTGTTCATTCTTTTTTCATGATGCACAAAGTGTGGCATCCTGACCATTCTCTTGTCATAGTGCACAAAGCATGGTGCCATGTCCATTCGTGATGCACAATTTCATAGTCAACTTTACTTGAGTGCTTACATATTTAAAAGTAGAGCACTTTTACTTTACAAATGCTAATAAATCGCCACTCAGTGTTTAAAGTTAATTTTTTGGACTTGTTGACTTTTTATTGTGACATGTTCAAAACTTGCATACATGAAATGTTTACTTAAATTATCATGAGCACACATAGGACTTATAGGGAAATATTTCTCACCACCATTTTTATTTCATGTCTTCAAGTCAATCTTGCTTCGAAGGTTGATTTGATTTGTGTTGCCTTGAGTTTTCAAGATTCATTTGATTGTATTTGTTCTTGAGAGATTTTAGTTATTATTTAAATATTTTAGGACTTGTATAAGTATTGTTTTTGGGATTGTAATAAGTTTGTCATTAAGTTATTTTCTTCTATTTTTTATTTTACCTAGTTGTAAAGACCCCTTGTCTTAAGGACGGAGCAACATCCTCACCCATTTTGGGATACATAGGTAGCAGAGTGTTACACATGGGGTCCTTGGAATCCCTCACCCACTTAATCTTTTATTGAAAATAGAGTTTTTAGCCCAAAAATGTTTTCTATAATCTTATGGTTTCATTAACTTTAGCAAAAATCTAAAATTTAATATTATTCTCTATGTCAAAGATTAAATCCTTTGAGACAATAAACTATGAATTTATTTTAGTATTCTAAGTTAATAAGCAAAAAAAAACTTTATTAAATAACCTTAAGTTCAACATTATTCTCTATGTCAAGGATTAAAACCTTTAAGAGAATAAACCATGAACTACTTTATTTTTAAAGTTTCTTAGATTAAAATGTTTTATCAAAAGCCATCCTATCTAGTAAGACTTTGGTCTCACAAGAACTTGCATATTTGATCACAAAAACGAAATAATCATTATACCAAAAGTAAATTTTTTCATGCTCAAACTACTCACTTATTCCTAACTGACCAAACAATGGATTAAACATCGTGAACAAAAAAAATAATGATCTTGTTTAATCCTAAGGTGGTTCCATCATTTACTATTCATTTTCATACAAATTATTCATCCATAGATAAATAAAATTATTGCAAAAAATTAACCTCATACAATGGTTTCAAAACATGATTATATTAAGGAAAAATTGAGGTACCAAACTTCTGAAGTGTCCTCCCTTTCCTTGGACAAAATTTATGCACAACTACCTCCAAACAGAGCGGACCTAGTGTCTGGTCCATTGGTCCCTCCTGGTGCTGGATCCAATATATTTCTCCCAAAACTCTGGTTGGGCAGAGTAGACCTGGTGCCTGGTCCGATCGGCTCACTTGGCCTAGGGTTAGCTCTAGAGTTCGCTGATTTTCTGGAAAAATCCAGCTTTTCAGCCACTTTTCACCAAAAAAAAAAAAAAAAAAAAAATCCAACAATCACGTTCTCCAGTCCCCAAGATTTACAGGTTAAAAGAATATATTGAAATGCTAAACCATGCATAAAAAACATGCTTTTACAAGCGCCTATGCCTCTACCCACAAAGCGTACAACGAATCTATTTAAAACCAGAAAAACAATAGGAAAACCATTTGAATACATTATCCTATGCTTCTAACCGCGAGGCGTACATGAACTCTAGAAACCAATGTATGAGGGATCACATGAAATTACAAAAGATTTATTTTTAACAATAAAGGAACAACATTTTTCTAGTTTTAACCCTAGTAGATGGTCCTAGATGAAAACCATAGCTCTAATACCACTTGAAGGATCAAAATGGAAAACTTCAAAGAAAACACAGCGAAAAACATTTCAGTGTTTCGAGCCACTTCTATGAGAGACTACATACTTTACTTTATTAGCTGTGGATTAACCAACGTAGGGATTGGTAGGACTAGAACTTCTTTTTGCATTGGAGTGGGAGAAGGGAACGCCTGCTATTCAACTGGAACTCCTGCCAATCTTCTACTCTTATGCATCAAGTGTCTACAAGCAACTTCTCTTCATCTTCCAGAGTATGACTCTACCTTGCTCTTGGCATTAGCTTGGTGAGAGCTCCTTTTGCATAATCAAATGACACTCTACTATTGAGAGGGAAGAGAAAGGATGAACAACCAGAGAGAGAGGAGAGGAGACGGCACACACTCCAGATCAGAGAACTCACAAGAACAACGCCGTTATTTTTTTCCTTCTCATGTCACTATATTTAGCTAGCCTAGGGCTCTCTCAAGCCCTAATGGCCGAAAACATGAACCCCTAATAGGCTAGGTGTCATGCTAAAAAAAATAATAATAATAATCTAAGACTGGTCCAATCCACTTAATTAATTAATTATCTTTTCTGGGCTTCACTAAATATCCAGGACTAATTAATTAATTATAATTGGACTTTTAATATATGTCAACATATATTAGCCCAATTAATTAATTTATTCCACTCCAATGCTCATAATTAATTAATTATCTTTTCTGAGCCTCATTAAAACCCAAGACTAATTAATTAATTCTAATTGGACTCTTAAAATAAAATTTAGTTCTCTTTCAAATAATTATCCATTAAGCCTAGATTGTGTCTAAACAACACCAAGATAACTTGAGCTATTCCAGGGACGAAGAGACATTATTCATGGCTACTAAAATAACCAAAATGCCCTGACTATTAAATAGCCGTATTTTATCATTTTAAATATTTTCATTTATTATCATAAAAAAATATTAACTCCAAGAATAATATTACTAATGAATATCTCCAACCCATAGGTGAAATAACGGAAATACCCTACTATATAACACCCATCAATGAGACAGGATAAATGTACTAACACCCATCTCCAAGACATCTACCACCCTTAGATATTTAGTCCGATAATTCATGACTCACTTGAATGTACTTTCTTATCATTGAAAGCTACCCAAAAGCACACATGCTAGAGTCACATTCCTAGAGCCCTGGATTATTAGATTATCATAGACAGTCACAAGGGGATGATTTAACCTCACTAAGTGAACCATAGAAACTCTGTTGTATGGGTCCATCTTAACTAACTAGAGCAATATACCTAACATACAAGGATATTAATTTCATAAAAGAAATCTCACCAAACACACATCAAAGTATAACGCCCTAACTTTGCCAGACCACCAACTTATACTCAAGTATGAAGGTATCCATCTACACTATAGCAGTTATAGTCTAGTCTCTATAATTATAGTACTTTAATAGGGACCACTATTACAGGTCCAGTTCTACGTAGTCAAAATACATTTATTGCAATGATGTGAGTGAACTACTCATTGATTCAACCATGACCATTCCTCATTGGAAATCATGACACAATAGTCTTACCTTGATGAAATGCCCAGTTCTATCAAATGACTAAGAACTCAATTTTACTTGTATGACAAGTGGCCATGGTATATACCTTATTGTAAAAAATGACCCAATACATGACCATTACTTGTCATACTTAGACCTTTAAATATGCAATAATGTAAGAAACAAACTAAATTGAAAGAATAAATGTGTATTGGAGTATGTTTATATAGAATACATGGTCTTTGAGGGCACACTTTTCAACATATGTTATATCTATATTTGAAATTTAAAGACTTTTGTTTGAAAATTAGGATGTCTCGGCATGGACAGTCATGTAGAAGTGATGGATTGGACCAACAGACTTCTCCTTATAACACACTATCACTATCACTGTCACATGCACTGTGCCTCTTTGTACCCTAGGTGATCTCTGATTCACCTTCACAATTGAGAGGTGCTTCTCCAGTAGAAGCTCCTACTTCTACTTCACAACATATAGGATCATATGCACAACCCCCTGACCTGTGACTATTCCTCGAAAAAGATAGGTGAGAAATTTATAATTATTTCTTGTTCTCTAATTCTAGTATATATTTTTTAATAATTACTCCATCCGTCCTAACAAAATTGACATACTTAGTATTTTGGGTTGTCGCAAAAAATTTGACACTTTCTTTAAAAGAAAAATTTTTACTATATAATTTATTATAAAATAATCAATATACCCCACACATATTATTTTTATATATTTAGATTTGATATAAAATATTGTAGGATGCATATATTTGCTACTTTTATTATACTATATTATACTGTATTATTATTATGTTCTAATTTTTATTTTTGCATAAAATCTCGTGTCAAGTCAATCACTATCAATATTAGTGGGATAGAGGGAGTATATTATTTTCCATTCCTATTGTATAAAATAGGTTTGCTGGTACTGACAAATATGTGAGAGAGATTCAAGGCATATTCAAAAGGCAGTTCAATGGTTCATATCCTACATACTCATATGTCCTGATACATGTGCGAGATATGTGGTTCAATAAATGGAGAGTATGTTTCTTTTTCTTTCTTATAAATTTGATCTCAAGTAAATGTTATTGAAACATAATTAAATAGTTGTCATTTATTGTAATTGCAGATAATTTTCATTTAAACTGTAATTTAAACTTTAAAGGTGATAATTTATTATTTTTACAAAAATTATTTCGTTGGTCTCCTGAACATGGTCCCCAAATATGGAGAAATTGGGAGAAAGAGTGCTCGAGGAGGTTTTCCGATACTTTGTCGAGGACCCGGCATACCACACTGGCTAATTCGTGTTGAAGCTATAAAACCATAACATAAGCCATGCAAGGTGCTAAATAGTGGTAGAAAACAAAACATAGAACATAGTGGAAGAAAAAAAAAAAAAAACCTTTGTGCATTGTTATTCTCTTTGGCCGTGAAGAAGGTGGTTGCACCATGTGAATAGCTTCCACAGGTGCTTATGTTTTCAGGATTGTTGAAGCCTCCGGTAGAAATCCTATGATCCACCTACTTCGCCTCGCTTACATGAACGCAAAAGCTTTTGAGTGCTCAGAATATTCCACTGCCTAAACACTTGTTGGTGAAATGACTTAGGAGAGGAAATCTACTGTCTCAAACACTTCTTGATTTCTTGTTCTTAATTACCATGACCAAGAAGAAGAAGGAAAATAAGAACAAAAGAAAAGAATATGAAAACTAAAGGATTCGTTTTTATTTTTCTGTGTGTTCTCAGTGAAGAGAATAGAACACACCTTTTCTATATCCTGATAACTTATCACTGGGGTTTTGATATTTCAAAACACATGGAAGTTATCAACAAATGAGGTTTGGCTTAGCCTAAACTCTTCTGTTCTGTGAATAAAAACCCTTTTGGTCCAGGCTATTGGACCATTAATTATTTTGTTATTTTCCTTGGACCCAATAAGCCCAAAATAATAAACATTAATTATTTTTTCTAGGCCTATAGAATTGATCCAATAAATAATTAACGAGTCCAAATAAATGAAAATAATTATTTAAGAATTTTTATCTAGTTTAGACCCAGGTTAATTTTCTAATTATTCAATCTGGGCTTAGGCCCTGAATAATTAATTAGCTAGTTAAACTAGATAATAAATTTTATTTCTCTCATTCGTTTATTTTTATTTCAGAACAAAAATAAACTAGACTTCTTGAATAAAATAAAATCCTTTTAATTGAGACAATTCCCTTGACCTAAAATTAATTAGGACTTATGGGCTATTTCGAGGACCAAAAAGACATATCGTCTTGGCTACTAAATTGACTAAAATACATCTACTATATAAATAATTGTATTTTATATTTTAAACATTTTTTAATATCACCATAAGGAAATATTAACCTCTAAGGATAATGCCACGTTAGTGAAGGATCAAAATGGAAAACATCAAAGAAAATTCCATGGAAAATTTTTCAGTTTTTCAAGCCACATCTAGGAGAGAGTACTTACTTTTCTTTATTGCTTGCAGATTAACCAACAATGTGCCAGGTTGCACTAGATCTTGCGTTGGAAAGGGAGAAGGAGGTGCCGATGGTTCAACCAGTATTCGCGCCAATCTTATACTCCTACATTTCAAGCCTATACAAGCTTCTTCTCTTTGTCTTCTGGAGTATGACTCTACCTTGCTATTGAGTTAGCTTGGTAAAAGCTCCTTTTTTGAATAATCAAGATGATTTCTAAGAGAGAAAGAAGACAAGTGAAAGAATGAAAAGGAAGAGTGGCTGCACATAAAGAGAGAGAGTTCGAACAAAAAACCTACCTCTCTTGCTCTCTTAATTGCGGCCAATCCTAGGGCTTAATGAAGCTATAGTGGCCAAAACTCACTAAGCACTAATGGGCTTGTTGTTGTTCTCATAAACTAGTCTAAGCTGGCCTAATCCGCTTAATTAATCAATTATCTTTTTCAGGCTTCACTGAATACCCAAGACTAATTAATTAATTCTAATTGGACTCTTAATATATGTCAACATATGTTAGCCCAAATAATTAATTTATTCTAGTCCAATTCTTTTAATTAATTAATTATCGTTTATAGGCCTTATATAAAATCCAAGACTAATTAATTATACTTAGACTCTCAGAATAATTTTTTTTCTCTCTAGATAATTATTAATTAAGCCTAGATTGTATCTAAACAATACCAAGGTAACTTGAGCTACTCCAGGGACCCAGAGACATATTATTCATGGCTACTAAAATGAACAAAATGCTCTTACAATTAAATAGCTGTATTTTACCATTTTAAATATTCCCATTTAACACCATATGAAAATATTAACCCCAAGAATAATATTGCTAATCCAATGTCTCCGACCTACAGGTGAAATGACGGAAATACTTCTCTATGTAACACCTATCAATGAGATAGGATAAATGTACTTATACCTATCTCAAAGATATCTACCATTCTTAGATCTCTAGTTCGATAATCTATGGCTTACTCGAATATACTTGCTTATCATTGCAAGCTACCCAAAAGCACACATTCTAGAGTCACGTTCCCAAGGCCCTGGATTATTAGATTATCCTGAACAATCACAATGGGGTGATTTAACTTCACAAAGTGATTCATAGAAGCTCTGTTGCATGAGCTCGTCTTAACTAACTAGAGTAATATATCTAACGTACAAGGTTATTTATCTCACAAAAGAAATCTCACCCAATGTACCTCAAAGTACAAGATCCTAGCTTTGCTAGACTGCCAACTCGTACTCAAGTATGAAGGTATTCGTACACGCTGTAGTAGTAATAGTCCAGTCTTTATGATTATAATACTTTAAGAGAGACCAGTACTACAAGTCCAGTTCTACGTATTTGAAATACGCTTATGCCAATGATGTTAGTGAACTACTTACTAATTCAAGGTAACCCATTCCTCCCAGGAACTTATGGCATAATAGTCTGACCTTGATAAAATACCCAATTTCAGCAAATGACTAAGAACTCAATTTTACTTGTATGACAGGTACCTATGGTCTATACCTTACTGTAAAAAATGACCTAAGATATAGACCATTACTTGTCACACATGGACTAAAAATGTACAATAATATAAGAAACAAACTAAATTGAATGAATAAGTATTTTATTACAATATATGTAGATAGAATAAATAGTTTTATTGGGAATGCTTTCCAACAATTTCCCACTTGCACTATAAAGACAATAAAGTCCACAAGTGCCTACCTCTATGACATCTATGTGTTTGTGAAACACTTTTTCTATCAAAGGTTTGGTAAAAGGATCTGTCAGATTATTAACAGAGGAGATCTGATCGACCCCTATCTCTCATTTCTAGATGAAATCCCAGGTGAGATGATACTTCCTCTCTATACGCTTACCCTTCCTCTGGTTTCGATATTCCTTGCATTGTAACACTGCTTCAGAGTTGTCACAAGAAACCATGACAGGCCTATCCATGTGCGGTACTACTCCAAATTCTGTGAGGAACTTTCAGATCTACATAGCTTCTTTAGGAGCTTCTAAACCAGCAACGTACTCACTGTCCATGGTAGAATCAGCAATGCAGGATTGCTTGATACTTCTCCATGAGATAGCTCTTCCAGAAAAAGTGAAGACATATCCACTAGTGGATTTTCTTTCATATTTATTCACCTGAAAGTTTGTGTCTATATAACCGGTAGGAACCAAATCATTAACACAATATACAAGCATATAATTTCTTATTTTCTTGAGATATTTGAGTATATGCTTTACAGCATGCCAATAAGATTCACCAGGGTTTGAATGATATCTACTAACAATTCCTACTGCAACATTGATATCTGACCTAGTACAAAGTATAGCATACATGAGACTTCCTACCGCCAAAGCATAAAGGATCCTACTTATTTTCTACTTATCTTCCCGTATCTGAGGATACTACTTGGAAGATAAGGATAATCCATGTCTAAAGGGTATAATAGCCCCTTTCATTGATCCATGCTATACTTGACTAATATCTTGTCAATATAAGTAGACTGCAATAAGCTTAGTATTCTCTGCTTCCTATCTCTAAGAGGCTTAATACCTAGAATATAGCTAGTTTCCTCCATGTCTTTCATACTAAATTAACTAGATAGCTAAGCCTTAACAGATAACAATATCCCTATATCATTTCCAATGAGTAGAATGTCATCTATATAAAATACCAAAAAATTCACTTTGCCACTGTCTGATTTCTTATATACACATGGTTTATCCACGTTTTGAATGAAACCATAAGCTTTCACAATTCCATCAAAATGTATGTTCCATGCTTGCGACGGTTGCTTAAGTCTATAGATGGACTTCTTAAGCTTTACAGACCACTTGTTCTTAACCTCAAGCAACAAAACCTTCAAGTTGGGACGCATAGATGTTTTCGCTATGATAGCCATTTAAGGAGGCCGTCTTGACATCCATTTGCTGTTAGTGTTGTACCCTAGAAGCAATCACTTGCACCATGTATATTGCATAATAATTAATAAAAGAGGCATTCTTTATCATTCAATTTGATTATTATATCTTAATGTGCATATAAAATGTTTGATAAAGTCTCTTGCACAACACAGTGTTAAGGAAATCATGATAGAGATCGTGATGTGAGATTTCCACTATACTGTGAAGTTTTTTTACTTGAATAATCCCTAGTCATAGTATTAATGAGATAGAAAAATATTAATACACCAAGACTAGCACATGTTACATCCCTTGATTGGATCAAACGGTGGTTCCCATAACCGTGAGTATTGTAATAGTCTGGATTAATATATGGATGTTTGTTATAAGAACAAGTTGAGTGGTTGACCTAGTTATAAGATAATCACTTAGAGGGCTATTAAGCGTCAGTGATAGAATCTCATTATAACAAGTGTGCAAGTATCTTTAGAATTGAGTTCTCCATGGTATTTTGTTTATCAAGCATTGTACTTTGATTCTAACCTAGAATCTTACAAGGACTGCCTATCGGATGGGCATTGGGTATAATGTAAAGTAAACGAAAGTAGTTGAGAGGGTCAATAAAGGATTCACCACTCCTAATAGTAGGAGAAAATATCTCATGGCCACTTGTAGAAATCATTACTCATGAAGGCATTAGCTAAGACGACTATGTGTTGGAAATAGTTCCAAATTGATACACATATCGAGTAATGAATTTCTTGAACAAGTACTAAAATATTTAGGCTAGAATTAATAATATTCTGGAGGGAGTTGACACTAATTCCAAGCTCTAGACTAAATAAGATATAGTATGGTGAAATGAGTTTATTGCACTGGTTATTTGCTATTGAAAGGTTCATGTCAAGCCACATGACTTTCTGGACTTTTGGGTGATTAAGAGTCATTGCTAGATGTCACTCTTGATATGCTAAATATGAATTTCTTAATTAAAGAATTAATAAATTAATCTTATATTTTATTAAGGATTATTAATTCTAAAGTTGTTAGAATTAATTCATATTATGCTACCAATAGGACTAGGAAACCTAATGGGTCACATATAAAAAAGGTTTGAATGCTCAATATATATTATTTGAAAATATTATGGGATTAATTAAGAAAAGAAAATATATTTATAGTTGAATTATAAGGTTGTTATAATTCACGGGACTTGGTTGCAATTATTCAAACTTTGTGGACCTAATTGTAGACATTGGATCTTGGAGGACATAATTGCAATCAACACAAATTTAAAAAACTATAAAGATAGGAATTGTTCCCTTTTGTAGAAAGGATTATGAGAAATCATTTCTTCTTCATCCCTATTCTTCTCCAATTAAAACCTAGCCACTCATCTTCTACTAGCATAGTTTTGAGTGGGTTTTGTGAGCAATTCAACCTTGTGTGGATTACTAATAGAGACAATCCTAGAATTGAATTGTAGTGGTGCAATTGGACGATCAAAACATAAGGAATTAGTTTTTAGGTTGCTGATTAAATTTCTATCTGCCAGAAAAATTTTGTTTTTTCTGCTACAAAAGGTAATCTCTGTTTCCTTCCACTATTCCTATTGTAATTGCAAACACTTAATCCTTAGGCATGGATTTCATGGTTATTTCTGCTGCATTCTTGTTTAAGCATGATGAAATCTAACCTTTGCCATATCTCGTAGTCAAATGACAAGCGATGGCTAACAGAATTCCTATAGACTTAAGCATGGCTACTGGTGAAAAGGTTTCCTTATAATCAATCCCTTCTTTTTAAGTATAACCTTTAGCAACTAACCTTTCTTTATAGGTTTCGACCTTTCCATCCGCATCTCTCTTCCTCTTGTATATCCACTTACACCGAATGGATTTTATCCCATCAGGTGCATTGACAAGATCCCAGACTTAATTGAGGTACATGGACTTAATCTCGACATTCATGGCTAGCTGCCATTTATCTGCATCAACATCAATAATGGCCTTCTCGTATCTAGTGGGATATTGTTCTTAATGATCAGAGACCAGATCATAGATCTCTCCGGTCTACCTTTCTGGAACTCTTGTGATCCTTCCACTGTGATGAGGCTCAGTTTGTATAGGAACATGAGGTTGTGTTTCTCTTGGTTCTTCGATCGGGGTGTTAGAAGTACCTGAAGTTGCATCAGTGACCAACTTATCTTCTAACTATATTCTACTTGAACCCATGGTGGGTGTAACTTGTTCATCCTCTAAGTATCTAGCATTAGTACTAACGAGTACTTTATGTTCTTGACAAAGATAGAAATATCCACCTCTCGTTCCTTTTGGATACCCAATAAATTAGCATAACTCTGATATTGGTTCTAGCTTACTTCCTTTTGTCAGCACTGATAGGCGCTAAAATCACCATTCTTTTCCCAGTTATTTGAGGGTATTTTAAGATACATTTGTTATAATAATAACTATGCATATTCTTTCCTATTTGATATTTTGCTTGTAAAATGTGCTTTTGGAAAATATGTGCATATTTGAGTAGATTTCAAGCAGAAAGTTCACGAAACCGTAATAGACCTAGTGCCAGGCCCAACCAAGGGACCATACACCAGGTCCATTCTGCTCCAGCAGAAGAATTCGAGCAAGCTTCAGAGGAAATTCTAGAACATACCTAGCGCCAAGTCTGGCAAGTGCACTTGGTGCCGGGTCCATTCTGTTTGCCGAGGAGAAAAAGCTAAAAATAGAGGCAAAACAGAGGAAGAACAGAGTGCACCTAGTGCCCAATGGGTCGAAGGTACCCAACGCCATACATTCTCTGGAGGCGAATATTCTGTACACGAAATTAGGAAGGGTCCAATGATTTTGGTATTTTACTACTCCTACTTGGCCAAGACTTCCTCCGCCATGAATTTAGCATCCAAGAGGCCTATAAAAATACAAGAAAACATAAGGGTTTGGATATACAATAGAGAGAGGTGGGTTCATAAGAAAAAATTCAAAATCTCTCATTGAAGGAGGAGTTACCCAAATCAAAGAAGATTGTTCAAGGGAGTTTTCAAGGAAGAAGAAAGGGGTTTGTCTATGAGTATTTTCTTTTATCTTTGTCTTCTTTTTCTTTAGCAATGATGTATTCAATGTTTTGGTTATAATTTAACATTATTTTGGGATTCATGATTTTATGTTAATTAGGTTATTTGATTAATTCTTTATCAACTTTGGTGTTTGATTACTTGATTTTATCGGTTATTGATGCGAGTTCTTCTAATTGACTTGAGACGACAATGTTAGGAGTTTCATTGCATTGATTTTGTATTTGTCTAATCTTGATGGACTTCAGTGATGAAGTTAAGATTATAGGATAAAGTAATCAAAGATTAACTAATTTCACCTCGAGCAAATGATTATTGGCTAATTTCATGTCTATAAGGAATTGAGCTCAATGCATGTTTTCGTTATATTAGCTTGATTGGAAAATCTGTTAATTTAATTAAAATATATGATTCCATGGATTGGGAAACGAAGTGGGATTTATTTAAGTAGATTCATGACTTGTGAAATGATTAAATTTCACAAGTCATGTATGTATGTATGTATGCATGCATGTATGTATGTATGTATGTATGTATGTATGTATGTATGTATGTATGTATGTATGTATGTATGTATGTATGTATGTATGTATGTATGTATGTATGTATGTATGTATGTATGTATGTATGTATGTATGTATGTATGTATGTATGTATGTATGTATGTATGTATGTATGTATGTATGTATGTATGTAATATAATATAAAAATATGTCTAGCAGACCGGGCAGGGATCATGCAATCCTCATCCCTAGCCCACCCCAGCACATCCCAGTTTAAATCGGGGAATCCTCGGCCCAGCCCAGCCCCCGATTTAAATAGAGAAATTTCCCTCCCTAATCCTAGTAGTCTAACCTTATTAAATACTCAACGTTAAATCATCCAAAGAGTTTTTTTTTTTTGAAATAGTAATTATGGTTTATAAAACAACCTTAGGTAAAAATTTATTTAAGGAAAATTAATTGTTTTTCTTGAAATTTTGTTTTTCTTAACTAAAAATTATTTTATTTTAGCAAAAGAAATAAATTATCCATAATTGTATCCCAAAGTACATCTTCGATAGCAATCTGTGCATTTGACTTGCAAAAAAACTCACAAACATCTTTATGTAGGGACTTACCTGCTCTCTTGCTTTTCCTTGACACAATAGTCTTCGAAGTTGTCTCAAGGCAATCTAGCCCCGCACGAGATAAACATACGATATAAGTCACCAATAGTTCATAACCAAGCAACAATTGTTCAAATAAATAACTCCCAACCCAACATGCTTAAGCTTGATTAGTTACACAACATCCCGTTATGACAATAATGTCTTAGGAGTTCTAAAATTAATTGATAAGGTATTTTGGGGTTTGTTAATAATTTATAGAATAAGAATAATAATAATAAATAATAAATTATTATTATTATTTACTCTTATAATTAATACATAAATATGAATAAAAGTATTAGTAAGAATAACAAATAATAATATTAATTTAAAATATATTGATATTAATTAATCCCAATATATTATTATTTATGTTCAATAATGCTTAATAAAAATATTACTATTTCTTTGTCTAATAAATTAATAATATTATAAGTAATTATTAATTTCAAAAATATTAATGTTGACCAAAATTAATAAATTAAATTAAATGATGATGATGATGATGATGATGATGATGATGATAATAATAATAATAATAATAATAATAATAATAATAATAATAGTAATAGTAGTAAAAATTAGCTCTAATAATAATTTTTAATGACCACAGTGATATTACTAGTAGTGAAAATTTAGAAAGGTAATGTGCGTGTGTGCGTGTGTGTGTGTGTTAAATAAATAAAATGTTGATTTGTGCAAAAATAGAATTGTAATAGTATTTATCACAACAACGGCAGAACTATACCAATAACAATATTAGCAAGGTATTTGATGTCAAATATAACATCATAGGAGCATAAGCAAATTAATGGCGGTAAAATCTCCATCATTCATCAAAACATCCATACTAGTGATATAAAGTGTCAAATCACAATGTACTAATGAACATATAAGGATCCTAAATCTCAACTCATAATCCAACAACAATTCATAAGCCTTAATACCCATCTCGATCTTCATATCTTAAAATTATTCTCTTCATACCCACATGCATATTTCCTTCCCAACAATTTAAAATCAACATATCAATTCCATCATCTAATAGTCTTGAGTTCGAAAATAAGAAGGTTATAGCAAAATACTTGTTTGATGATCATTGGAGCAGAATGTGTTGTCTTGTCAAATGAAGTCCCTTGAGTGCTTTGATGAGTCCGCTAATGATTGAGGTTGTCTAAGAGTGGACACCAATGGTTCAACCAAGAGAGTGTGTGTGTGAGAGAGATTAAGATTGTGAAGAAAGAAGATAAAGAAGAGAAGAAAAATAAGATGATTGAACTTTTTTTTACCTTTTTGGTCTTCTTCTTGTCTTGAACAAAAAGGGATGTTTGATCCGAAAGAAAGATCAACTTTGGTTGTTTTCATGTTATGGAGTATAGTAAGGGAAGTATAGGTTCAATCCTAGTTGATTTGAGAGATTTGGAGTGATTTGGGATGATTAGAAGTGGCTAAAGGTTGAAGAAGTGTAGTGTGTATTCTTGGTGTTCTTAAGAACACAAGAGAAAGTTGAGAGAAGAAGGTGAGTGTGTGCTTTGGTGAGTGATGGCCGAATGGCCTTGCTAGAGAGGAGAGTTTCAATTATCCAAGAGAGAGAGAAAGACTTAAGGTAGTATGAATTTCAAAATGAGGGAAAAGTGGAGGTTTTTGAGGTAGAAGATTTGCTAATGATGATTTCTTCTTGAAGGTCTCTAGTCCTTCAATGGTGGGTTGCTAGCTTAGCTAAGTCTTGATTGTGAAATGGAGAATTATCCTAGGCTTAAAGCTGGCCGAAAATGGCTGTACGAGAGGGACAAATCTCTGGTTTTACTAGCTTAGTTAAGTGAGAGTTTAAAGGAGTAAAAGGTGGGATTTAATTTTCAAGTTTGAAAAGTTTTGAATGGAGTAAAGTTAGGAGAGGTTTGAGGTGGTTTAATGGAGTTCCAATGGCCATGGTTAATAAAGAAGACCAGATGTTCAGCCATGGTTTCAAGGTGGCCAAAATGATGAAGGGGATTGAAGAAGAAATTGGTTTTTACCTTTGCTATACAAGCTGGAAAACAAATTCTGGGATTTAGCTATAAGAACTCTGAGAATCTAGGAGGATTTGTTAGTAGAACTTTGAATTATTTTGAAATGGATTTGCAGCGGAAAATTAGGAGTGTTTGAAGGTCCATTAATGGTGGTTTTCCAGCCATCATCTTGGAGGATAAAGTGGAGAATATTAGATGATCTTATGCATGGGTTTATTGTTCAATTTCCATGACTAAACACTTGGCAGTTTGTTGGAAAATTTTCTGGTTTGGTGAGGTCACAATAGCTGCGAATTTCCAATGAATTTTCAGCTCCTTTACCTACCTGAAATGGTTGTTTGCTTGTAAGAAGAGAATAGGCAAGTGTGCTGCATTTTTTGAAAGTCCAGCCAAGAGGAAATACTGAAGAAAAATACAAGGTTTTACCGAAACAAGAACAAGCAAATTATAGTTCTTTGAAGAAGGAACTATAGTGATTTAATTAGAAACCATCTAGCTTTTTTCCTCCTATATTTTGGTCATCTCTCCTCCCAAGAGCTGGATTTTTCTTTCAAAATTCAAGTCCAAGATTTATCCAAGACATTTTGTTAGAAAATTAGAAGAATTAAAGAAATTGGAATTTTTTCAAATTTAAATAGGCTAGGACATAGATTGCTAAAATAATGGAGATTATAATTCTTCTAGATTTTCTCTTAGGATAAGATCATATGGTTAGGACTTTACCATTGTGTCTTTCCCAAGACAACAGTACTAGCTTCATTGAATCTAAGAAGCAAAATTCAAACATTAGTTAGGATAATTAAAAATAATACTTAGTTGATGGGATTTGAACTCAAGACCTTAGAAATTAACCACAAAGCTCTAATCACTTAACTAAATTAAATCTTATTCTTATTTTCCTAACCTAATTCACTTCCTTTCTAAATCTCAAGCCTCTTCCTAATTCGTCCTCAAGTAAAATTCCCTAATTACCCTCAATACTCAACATACATAAAAAAACTATATAACCCATATATCACAATTCTAAGATACACGAATTCATCCAAGAAATATATTTTTATGCAATATGTTATGAAATGCATCCAATCCCTCTAATTCTAGGGTAGGTTTAGGTGGGGTTTTACATCCTCCCCTCCTTTGAAGAATTTCGTCCCAAAATTCAGTGCGTATCTTTCTCTCATGTCGGGGTATTTTTAGTTCATCCATTCTTCCTCTTCCTACATGGCATCTTACGCATTGGCATGGTGACCATAAATCAAACCCATATATATTTGTAACTTTGCCCAAAACCGCAATGTAGACTTCAAGTCTCGATCAGAGATGATAACTGAGGGAACTCCGTGCAACTTGCTACTTCCCGTACATATATCCAAGCTAACTTCTCCATAAAGTCCCTTATACTTATAGGAATAAAGTGCACTATCTTCATCAGTCGATTAACCACTACCAAAATGGCATCCTTTTAGGATTTTGACATAGGCAAGCCGGTGATAAAGTCCAGCATTACCTCCTCCCATTTCCATTGTGGTATTATCTAGAATTGCATTAATACAACTTTCTTCTTGTGTATAGTGATGCTCCCATAACACTTTCACCATTGGTATTTGCTTATTTCAAAGAGTCTTCATGCTTTAATTTAGAATCTTAATTGGTTTTCCCACGTAACTTAAAATCAGGTTAAAATGGCAAAGGCTTATCACTAAAACATATTTTGGATCATGATCGTACATCTTGAGCCAAGATATATGAAACATGACATGTTATCTCAACAAAATGTCTGGTAAGTCTAATCTATAGGTGACAGTTGCAACATTCTCCTCCGATTATCCGCATAGCTCTTCTACCGACTATGATTTTCTTTCAGTCCTTCCCTTGTTACTTTTACCTTGTTTGCCATTTCATTAACACAAACATCACTGGATTTGATAATCTGCCTATCTTCTATTTATCCCTACTATAATGGTACTTGACATAACTGGCTTTGCATCGCTTCATATAGGCCAAACCAATAAAAGATCAGTAATTGCTATTGTAGGCCTACTGGCATGCAACACGCTTTCAAAATCATCTTTCTATTTCAAAGAAAACATATTGGGTGATCCTTCTTTTCCCAAAAGGCACAAGTACAATGTTGAGTACCCAATAAGAGTAGATTGCTAGGACTAGTCTTTGAAGGATTATGGTAAGTCTCTCAGTAGGTGGCCACCTCTGAGAAGTGTGTCCTTCCCAGATAGGATGTCAGTCCAATAGATTATACCGGTCTGAGATAGCAAGTACAGTCAAGTGGACTGTATATTTCTGGAATGGACAATGGGTAAGTTTGGGTGTAGAGATGGAGGAGTATCTCACCCAATAGGTCATACACCTACCTTGTGTCAGTATGTATAATGTGTGGCATCATGAACATTCATTTGTCATGGTGCACAAAGTGTGATGCTGCAACACCCCACTACCTAGGCCCGCTAGGGCCGGGGATGTCGCCGCGTCCAAAGGATAAGGGGTCTTTCTAACTAGGTCACACAAATAAAATTGCAAAATAAAAATAATGCTTTAACTTAAAATTTATTACAACCCAAGAATAAATCTAAGAATACCAAAAACAAATCTATAATAAAATTTATCCACTCTCATCTCCTCAAAGCACTACACAAAATAAATTATCAGAAAATCTTTCAAGGCAGGCAATATCTAGCTACTCATCCCCACAGTAGGATCGACCTGAAATCATGGTAAAAATGGTAATGAGACTAAAATCTCAGTAAGTTCGTGTGTGCTTTGAGTGTCTAATGAAAACAGTTCATGAATGCAAAGTATAAATCTTTATAAGAGAAATACTGGCAAGTAATAAATATTAGTTAAAATCAAGAGTGATATTTTGGCTTTTCCAACCATATATAATCAACAAAATCAACCACTTAAAAGAAATGATCATGGGTTACCAGACGTTGGGCCCCATAACCGGTCAGAATGCCGACACTTTGTGCAGACTAACAAAAAAGGTAGGTGATCGGCCTAGCAGGCAAGATACTTCTCCTTCTTTATACTCAAACAACAGCCGGGTGTCCATTCCGACAAAACACAGTCACTTGACTGAAAAATAAACTGCTAGCTCGGACCGGCACGACCTACTGGACTGACATCTTATTCGGGCAAGACTTACCCCTCAAAAGTGGCCACCTACTGAGAGACTTACCCTAACCCCTCAAAAACTAGCCCTAGCAGTCCACCCTTATTGAGTACTCAACGTAACTTATCCCACTTGGAAAAAATGAACAAAAAACAGTTCCACTTGAAAATGGCAATTAAGGGTTTCCAAAGTCTTTGTCAAAATCAGTTTTAAAAAGATTTTTGAGTTTGAGTAAATCTGCTTATTGATTTTCAAATAATTTGTTTGACTGGAATAAGTAAGGAGTCAATCCTCAATTGCCTTTACCAAAATAAGTGTCCATGCACTCTACATTTGGCTTGCCAGAATAAACATTTTGCATCAAACAGGTTTTATGCAGGAGCTTACCTGATCCTTTGCTCGAGATAAAATAAGGATCTTCGATCGCTAACCCAACCCCGCCTGGTGTAAATATAAATCACAATCAAACTCCAGCCAAAATCCACTTTCACAAATAAGACTAGCTCAACTCACTACTAGCATGATCCTAGTGTCCGAAGCTTTAAGGCCAAATAATAAATAAAAAGGTTTATAAGCAAAGTCGAATTTGATATTTAAAATAATTAGTGTTTTGGGAAATAGGTACTAATAAGTTGAAGGTTTAATTCTTGCTAAGAATAATTTAGAGTTTATTTGATGAAGAGTCCTAGGTGGTATTAGGTAAAATAATGATTTACTAATAATTAATTGTTTGAAAATAATTGCTAACTAAAATTAGCTGAAAATAAAATTTAATGGGTCTTGATTGAAAGCTAATAAATAATTTTTAACAAGTTTTGATTAAAAGATAATAATTAATAGATAATAAATTTTGATGATATTTATGAATATAAGACTTACAAAATTAATATTTTTACTTATTATGATTATTTATATAAAAGGCTTTATTTGATATTATTATTATATATAATATCTATATATTTTATTTCTTGAAATAAAAGCTATTATTTATTTGACTAAAATATCCTTATATAATAATCCAAATCTACCTTCCTAGGGTTTTCGAATTTACTAGCAAAAATTATAATATTAAATATTTTATTGATGAAATAAAAATTAGCTTTGGGACAATTAGTTCATGATCATATTTCTATCGCTAACCACAATCATGAACATATACTCCCCTTCAATTCATCAAATCATCCAAATCATGAATAAAAGCATAGATCTAAATTTATCAAGGCACGATCTAACCTTTACTAGTATAAATATAATCATGGATTTAATAATCACACATGAATATAAATCCTATTCATCATAGATGACATAATCTCTAGTATACTTGATCACAAATACTATCTATGACATGGAGACATGCATTAAACCCTAAAAACACCATACAATCAACCAAGATAATCCACTCATGCATAAATCCCATCTCCATCATAAACACACATTTATTCATGCTTCAATAAGACCACCTAAGCTGCGATTTTGCCCAGAAATTTTTCTAGTTTTGCACAGCATTTGTGCAGCCCGAAATTAACCAAAAAATTTCAGATTTCAAGCTAATCAAAAGGGCCATTTTCTAGTAGCATTTGGGAGGGAATAATGGCTGAGAATTTCGAAACCTTGAAGGCACAAGAAGCTGGAAAAATTTCAGTTCATTACATGAAGGAAAATGAACCTAGCTAGAATGAAGTTTAGAAGGTTCACTAGGGGAATTAATTCTCTTGGAACCTTCCCCATCTCTTCCACATTTTCGGTCCATAAGATGTCTTTCACTAAGATATTTTGAACCTTCAAAGCCACAGCATATTACTGAAATTTCTGGAATGAAAATTGACTAGAACAAATTTATCCAATCTAACGAATTGAGAATTAGGAAAAATTAAAGATCAAGAAGGAATGAATTCCCTTAGGAATTTTATGTAGGACAAAAGAATAGGATTAGGATACTCCTATCATGTCTCCCCTAGGACAACACCTCTACCCTTCTCTAGAGCACTCAAGGATGAAAATCTAACCTTGTTAGTCAAAAATAAAATTTAATCATGCTAAAGCTCCAATGATGGAATTTGAACCTAAGACCTCAAGAATTAATTCCAAAGCTCAAACTACTAAACCACAGCAACTCTTGTTCTTATTTTTTCTCTAAAATATTTTTCCTATTTAATCCTCAAGCTATCTTCCTATTTTCACCTCAAGCAAAAGTTATCATTTTGCTCTTCTTACTTAATAAACATAATCAAGCACTCGAGACTATCAAACACAAATCCAAAGCATATAAAATCATATAAAAATATATTTAAATATGCAACAAAATATGATATGCATCCCAACCCCCTTACTCTAAGGTTGGTTTTGACTGGGGTTTCACAGATGCCATGGCTATTTCTTTTGAATGGTATGCAATGTATAGCATTTGACAGAAAAACACCACTCCTCACTTGTGAAATTTCTTTGAGACTTACCAGCACTTTACTTTTATGAAAATTTCTCAATTTTCATACATGAATTGTTTTACCTTAAGCACCCTAACCACATACGAGCTTATTGAGATTTATGTCCCATCACCTTTTTATATCATGCTTTCAAGTGAATCCTATTGTAAAGGTTATTAAATAGAGATTGCCTTTGTTTGAAGACTTATTATTTTTTTTTTTCATGTATTTCATTTTGAGAGACTGTAGTAGACATTTATTTATTTTGAGAATTGTTCATGTATTGTTTGGGTTGTAATAAGTTAAATTTGGATTATTTCTTTCATTTCTTTTGTGAGTTCTAGTTACAAATACCATTTGTCCTAGGGACGGGATGACATTCCCAGCCATAATAGGATACGTAGGCATTGGGGTGTTACAAGTGGTATCAGAGACTAGGCTTAGCTAATTATTGCTAGTATTTGCTTTATTTCATTAAGATGAAAATATTTGGACTAATCTGGCTTGTTTATGCTGTAGGATGATTGGAATGCATAGAACCACAAGAAAGGGGTAGCAATGGCATCCACCAATCCCTATCTATCCAGAAGACTTACTAGTGCCACAACCTACACCACAAACCGCACCTCAACCAATCATACCTTTGGAAAAAAATCGTGACGATAAGGTTCAAATTATTGACCCACCCCCTATACCTATAATAGACTTGATCACTGATAGTGAGGATAAGGATATTGATATGGAATATATCCCAAACCTACCTAGCCCCGTGATTAACTTAACTGCTGATAGTGATGATCCGAGGGAGATAGACTATGAATCTCCACCTAGCCTTCTTTTGTACCCCCACCTAACTGTGTTGAAACTGGGGAGAGTTCTAGGAGACCCAGAAAGGAATCTATGGACTATGGATTTGTGAATGGTGCAGGGTTAGACATCTCTAAGAACACCGGGGATTGGTTGTATGATTCTAACACTGAGGATTCTGATGCGGATTAGAGGCAAAGTTTTCCCATATTCAAAAAACTAGTATTTTCTACTTTCAATAAACTCCTGTGCTAGGGGTTCATTTATGTTTGTTGCTTTATTTCAAAATTTTTGCAAATAAGAGTACCTTAGTTTACTCCAATCTTAAAGAATGCAATTATTTTTACAAAGCTTGTATCTGATTTACTTTTACTCAAGTCTGAGTATAAATGCATGCCTAGATTTAAATATTTTGAACTTTGATGCATAACTCATTATTTGGGGGCGATGGTATAGAATGGCACGAAAACATCGCATAGCATTAACTAGTAGAAGGGTTCTTGAAGCAGAACCCGTGACTCTGAAATATGAAGCTACTCAATTCTTCTCGCCAAATAAGGGGAATGAGAATGAACTAGATCAGGAAGTGGGGTCTAAAGAACCTGCTAATATAACTATAGGCTAAGCATTTCACAAGATGACTGAGATACTATAAACTTTGTCAAAGCGAAGGAATCCAAAGGGGAAAGATGAGGCTCTGGAGAGGTTTCTGAATTTTCAACCTCCCACCTTCTTGGGTGAAGCTGAACAAGACCAGAAAATGGAGTAACGGGTGGAGTACATCTTTGTTACACTTCAATACATTAAGAAGCGGATGGTTAAAGTTGCTGTATTTAGGCTGAGAGGCCCAGCTCTTCATTGGTGGCAATAAGTCCAAGAAGATTGGGAACTAATAGATCAAGAGTAGATGTGGGCCAATTTTGTAGAGGCATTCCAAGCAGAATATATCCCTCAATGGATAGTGGAGAAAAGGGAGCACGAGTTCCAAAATTTAAAATAAGGGAGCATGACTATGGCTTAGTATGTTGCTCATTTCACTCAGCTGTCAAAGTATTGCAAGTGACTAGTGGATACTGAGCAGAACCGAACTAGGCTGTTTGTCAAAGGCCTGAGGTAGGAGCTGAAAGAGACTTTGTCACCCTCTCCACCAACAACATATTCTGGGGTAGTAGACACAATAACCCAGACAAAGAATAAGGATCGAAGCAGGAAAGTACCGAAACTGTTTGTGTCGCCAAGGTAATCACCGAGGCCTTTTCCAAGGTAGCAAGCTAATAAGCGACCTTCCCACCAACAATGGCAGAACCGAGAAAACTAAGCATGTACGTCACCGACTAGTCCTACGCAGAATCTCCTGCCGTGCCAACATTATGCAAAAAAAAATTATGTGGAGAAGAACTGCTAGTCTAAAGGAGCTAAAAGGAAATGTTACAATTGTGGAGACCTGACGCATCTTCAAAACCCTTGCCCAAACCTCTTTCAAATCGGGCAAGGAAATTCAACCCAGACTACGGGAGCAAATCAATCTAATACCGCCATAGCATGTGGGAGTAGAACTCAGAAGCTGCAAGTGAAAGCAAAGGTTTTTGCATTTAACTATAAGGAAGTTGGAGCAGATGCAGTAGTGGTCGAATGTACGTTTACTATCCAAGGTCATTCAGTTAATGCATTGATAGACACTGAATCCATCCATTCCTATATAAACAAGAATTTTGCATATCACTGGGTTGGGATGGACTAGAACTACCTTTTACCTTGTTGGTAAATACGCCCTTAGGAAAAATAGTGCAAGCAGACTAGTATGTGTAGTGTTGTAGGATTAGAGTGGGGAATAAGAGCTTCGAGGGAGACTTAATAGTATTAATGATTGATGACTACGACCTAATTTTGGGTATAGATTAGCTAGCTAAACATGGAGCTAAAGTATATTGTAAGAATAAGTATGTCCAGTTCATCTGACTTAGTTGTGATGTGCTGGAATTCAACGACAAGCGAGTAAAAGAATTGAAGTTTTTGATAGCCGGAGCAAAAGCCCGGAAGTTGCTAAAGCAAGAGTGCCAAGGTTATTTGGCTTACGTGATAAACAAGCCAAATGATCAATACACCCTAAAAAATACAAAGGTAGTAAAAGATTTTCCTGATGTGTTTCTCTTAGAACTCATTTCTCTTCCTCCTACCAGAGAAGTTAAGTTCACCATAAATCTAATTCTAGGAGTAAAACCTGTATCCTGAACTCCATATCAGATGGCACTACTAGAAGTAAAGGAACAAAAGGAGCAGCTAGAAGAATTGGTGAAGCAATGTTACATAATGCCTAGCACATTACCTTGGGGAGCTCCAATGCTATTTGTGAAGAAGAAAGATAGGATCTTGAGGTTGTGAATCAATTATAGAGGGTTGAATAATTTGACTATCAGGAATAAATGCCCCCTACCTTTAATTGTTGAGTTGTTTGACCAGTTGCAAGGCTCCAATTGTTATTCCAAACTGGATTTAAGGCAGGGATATTATCAAGTGTGGATTAAGGTGGAGGATATTCCCAAAATGGCTTTCAACACTAGATATGGTCACTACGTGTTCATGGTGATGCCTTTTGGGGTAACTAATGCACCGGCAATGTTTATGGATTTCATGCATCGTGCTTTCCAACAATACTTAGATAAGTTTGCGGTGGTATTCATCAACGATAAACTTATATATTCTAAGAGTCTAGAGGAACATGCAGAGCAGCTAATGTTGGTATTGGAAAAGCTGAGAAAGCACAAGTTTTATTCCAAATTTAGCAAATGCAAATTTTGGCTGGACAATGTGTCGTTTCTTGGCCATGTGGTGACCAACGATGGAATCAAAGCGGACCCAGCAAATGTTGAAGCAATTTTAGATTGGAAGCAACCAAAGAACATCACCGAGATTAGAAGTTTCTTAGGGTTAGCCGGATATTATCAGCGGATTATTAAAGGGTTCTCAATGCTAGCATCACCTATGACCCGATTGTTGAGAAAAAATGTGCCCTTTGTCTATATTGGGAAGTGCGAGAAGAGTTTCCAAGAGCTAAAACAGAGATTAATAACGGCTCTAGTGCTGAGTCTGCCAGAAAAAGATAAACCCTATGTTTTGTATACTGATCTATCTAAGGAAGGTTTGGGAGCGGTGTTGATGTAGGATAGAAAAGGTAATAGCCTATGCCTCTCAGAAGTTGAAGCCTCATGAAGTCAGTTATCCGAAGCATGATTTGGATCTAGATGCCTTAGTTTTTGCACTGAAGAAATGGTGACATTATTTATATGGAGGCGAGTATGAAGTGTTCACGGATCACAAGAGTCTAAAATATATTTTTACCTAGAAGGACTTGAATTTGAGACAGTGGAGATGGATGGAATTTTTAGAGGAATATCGTTGTCTTATCAACTACCACCAAGGGAAGGCTAACGTAGTTGCTGATGCGCTAAGTCATAAAGTCAAAATGGCCAAATTAAGAATTCAAGAGATTCAAGTAGTCCAAGATATGATGGATAGGAGGGCTGAGGTACGGGAAGGAAAGATTTACATTAGTAATCTGAAATTGATACCAGATCTAAGGTAGGAAATCATCAGAGCACAACAAAGCAATGCGTTACAACATTTCAAGGACAAAGCACTTAAGTGAGAAAGCAGTGATTTTTAGTAAGACAAGATGGCAGTGATGTATTTTCTAGATCATTTGTGTGTACCTGATAAGCAGCAGCCGAAGGATAAGATTCTAGAAGAGGCATATAGAAGTAAGCATGCTATTAATCCAAGAGAAGTAAAAATGTATCAAGATCTGAAGAAAGCCTACTGGTGGCCTAGAATGAAGAAGGACACGGTGAAGTATGTCTCCACATGTCTGACCTGTCAAAAAGTAAAAGCAGATAACAAAACATCGGCAGGATTATTGTAACCTTTACCAATACCAGAGTGGAAATAGGAAGAAGTAACAATGGACTTTGTTACCGGACTACTAATGGCAAAGATCCAAAAGCATGCCATATAGGTAGTGGTTGATAGATTGACCAAATCAGTGAATTTAATTATATTAAACGTGAGGGACTCAATGGAAAAGTTAGGTCAAACATATGGGCGGGAGATAGTCAGATTACATGGAATACCTTCAAATATCGTGTTAGGCCAAGACCTGAGGTTTAGATCCCGATTTTGGAACAATTTTTGAGAATCAATGGGTTCTAATCTGAAGTTCAGTACGATGGCACATGCGCAAATTATGGTAAGTTAGAAAGGGTTAATCAAATAATAAAAGATATGCTAAGAGATTACGCATTAGATTTTGGAGATAAGTGGGTTAATTGTGTACCGTATAAGGAATCGACTTACGATAATAGCTACCAATCTTCGATTGTAATGGGTCCATATGAAGCATTGTATGGACATAAGTGTCAAGTGCCTTTGTATTGGAGTTTGTCAGAAGACGGCCATAAAAGCAAGTTTGGAGAAGTCTACATTTAGGAAATGTCAGATAAGGTGAAGCTGATCAAAGAATGGTTGAAAGCCGCTCAAAGCCGACAAAAAAGTTATGCGAATAATAGGCGAAGGGAGCTGGAATTCCAAGTAGGAGACAATGTGGTTTTGAAGTTGACTCTGAGTAGGGGAATATTAAAGCATCCAAAATGTGAAAAACTAAATCTGAGATATTTGGGACCGTTTCCAATCACAGAAAGAATTGGACCAGTTGCGTATCGATTGGATTTGCCAGATGGTTTGACTAGAATACATGATATATTCCATGTGTCTCAACTGAAGAAGTACAATGTCGACCTAAGACATGTTCTGAACCATGAACCACTGGTATTGCAACCTGACATGAGTTATGGGGAGAAACCGGTTAAAATTTTAAACCAAAGAATCAAGACTCTCCAAAATATACATATACTAATGGTGAAGGTGCTATGAAAGCATCATGGCACCCAAGATGCTTCGTGCAAGACAGAAGAATGGGTGATGCGGAAATACCCCGAATTGAGATAATGGTACACACTGAATTTCAGGATGAAATACTTCTCAAGAGGGGAGTATGTAAAACCCCACCTAAACTAACCCTAGAGTTAGAGGGATGGGGTGAATATTATATCATCTTGCATAAAATATATTCCTTGAGTGATTTCGTGTGCCTTAGAATTGTAGCATATAGGTTCTATAGTTTATTTACGCTTCATGAGCAGTAGGGGTAAAAAGGGTATTTTACTTGAGGACGAACTAGGAGGAAGGCTTGAGGCTTAGATAGGAAGAGAATTTGGTTGAAAAAATAAGAATAAGAGTTAGTGTGGTTATGTGATTAGAGCTTTGTAATTTAATCTTTAAGGTCTTGAGTTCAAATCCCATCACCTAAGTTTTATTCTTAATTATCTTAACCAATGTTTTAATTTTTCTTTTTCTTACATTCCTTAAAGCTAGGAAAGTTGTCTTAGGGAAGACACAATGGTAATGTCCTAACCATGTAATCTTGTCTTAAAAGAAATTCTAGAAGAGTTTTAGTCTCCACTATTTTAGCAAGACTTATCCTAAACTATTTAAATTTAAACTACTCCTATTTCTTTAATTATTTTAAATTTCTACAAAATGTCTTGGATAATTCTTGGCTTGAATTTTCAAAATTTCCAGCCTTTTGGGATAGGAGGATGACCGAATTTGAGTCAGGAAAATAGGAAGAAGTTTTCAATTAAATCACTGTAGCTTTTCTTCCAATAACTCCGTTTTCTTCTTATTCTTGTTTTGGTTTAAAATATTGAAATTTTCCAAATTTTCTTCTTGGCTAATTTTTGAAACCTTTACCTATATAAATCTTACTAGCAACCAACCATTTTATGTAGCTAAGAAAACTGAAAAAACCTTGGAATTTCACAGCTTGAACAAGCCCTACCAAACCATAAATTTTCCAGTAAACAACCAAGACTTAGACGTGAATATTGAGCCATCCATTTATGCATAAGAGCACCTGAAACGTTCCTCCTTCATCTCCAAGATGGTGGCTGCAAAACCATGATTAATGGACCTTAAAATACTCCTAGATTTCAGCTGCAAATCCAGTTCAAAGTCATTCAAAAATTCTGCAATTCCAAAATTTTTCCAGCTAGTCTAACCAAGACAAGAACTGATTTCTTCATCAATCTTCTTCATATTTTTTGCCACATTGCAGCCATGGATAGAATAGCTTATCTTCTTCATCTACTATGGCCATTAGAGCTCTATTAACACACCTCACAACACTCCTATCTTTACTGCATTCAAAACTTTTCAAACTTGAAAATTAAATTCTAGATTTTCCACCATTAAACTCTCACCTAGCTAGATGATCAAACCAAAATTTTCTCTGCTCTTGTACAGCCATTTTCTGCTAGCTATAAGGCTGAAACCATCCTTCATTTCATGATTAAAATATAGCTAGTCTAGCCATCCACCACTGAAGGACAAGAAACCTTCAAAGAGAAAACACAATTACCAAATCTTCTACTTTAAACATCTCCACATTTTACTCATTTTAAAATTCAAAATAGCTGAACTCTCTCTCTCTTCCTTGGATAACCAAAATTCCCCTCCCTAGCTAGGCCATTCGGCCATCATTCACTAGACACACATGAATCACTCTCTCTCAATTTCCTCTTGTGTTCTCAAGAACACCAAGAGTACACACTATACTTCTTCAACCTCCAACCACCTCTATTCATCCAAAATCTCTCCAAAAATTTTCAAACCAACTAGGATTCAGCTTGTACTCATCTATAGCACACTCTATAACACTAAAAACACCAAAGTTGATCTTCCATTTGGATCAAATGAGCTTTTTGTCCAAGAACGAGAAGAACATCATGAAGGTAAATTCAACCACCTTGATTCTTCTTCACTTTTTCACCACCATTTCGTCATCAACCTAATCATTCTCTCTCTCTTTTGGTCAAACCATTAATGGCCATTTCATACAAGTTAAAATCACCATTCTTTTCCAAGTTATTTGATGTTATTTTAAGATACATTTGTTGTAATAACTAGGCATATTCTTTCCTATTTGACATTTTGCTTGTAAAATGTGTTTTTGGCAAACATGTGCAGATTTAAGTAAAAATTGAGAAAAAAGTGCACAGAACCAGAATGCACTTGGCATCAGGCCCAGCCAGTGGACCAAGCACCAAATCCATTCTGTCCAGTAGCAAAAGTTGAACGAGCTTCGAGAATTTTTCTAGAATAGACCTGCTGCCAGGTTTAGCAAATGTACCTGGAGTCGGGTCCATTCTTGTTGCTAAAGAAAAGATGGTCAAAAACAGAGCAAAATAGAGGAAGAATAGAGTGTACCTAGTGCCAGGAGGATCAAAAGTACCCGGCGCCAGGTAGGCTCTGGAGGCAAAAATTTTATACGCGGAATTAGAGCTTATCCAAGAATTTTGGTATTTTCCTATTCCTACACGGCCAAGACTTCCTCAGCCATGAAATTGGCATCCAAGAGGCCTATAAAAGCATAAGAGAACATAAGGGTTTGGGATGAAGAAGATGATTACCTATAGGGTGGAGTTTGAAGGTTCAACTATGGAGATTAATTCTCTTGGGAACCTTCCATAACCCCTTCCCCATTTTCATTCAATATGCTATCCTCATATAGACATTTTCAAAACTCCACGATCAAAGAGTCTTGCTGGAATTTTCTGGAAATAAAAATGGCTTGGAAAAATTGAGTAACTTAATTGATAAAGAATTAAGGTAAGCTAGAGAGCAAAAAGGGTATGAATCCCTTAAGAGTTTTTATACGGTACAAGAGTAGGATTAGGACATTCCTTTCATCTCTCCCCTAGGACAATGCTCCTACTCCTTCTTATGGCCTACAAGGGATGAAAATATCCACCTATCTAAAATAAAATTTAATTATGCCAAAACTTAAATAATGGGATTTGAACTCAAGACCTTAGAGATAAAATTCAAAGTTCTAACCACTAAACCACAACAAGTCTTGCTCTTATTTTCTCTCCTAAATATTCTTCCTACTCAATCCCCAAGCTATCTCCCTATTTCCACTTCAAGAAAAATTACCATTTTGCCCTTCATACTCAATAAGCACAATTAAGCCTTCTAGACTATAAATCACGATTCCAGAACACATAAAATCATTCAAAAATATATTTATGCATGCAAAAAAAATATGATATACATCCCGTTCCCCTTACTCTAGGGTTGGTTTTAGATAGGGTTTCACACCGTGGATGATCATCAACCGGGAACACTGCCAGGCAACACGGAGACCAACCCACGAGACCAAGACCATGGGAAACGCTAATTTCTAAATTGCTTTACTTTTGCTGAACAATCTTTATAATTCCCTTCTATTTTTATTTATCAATTAGTCTACATGCTTCATATGATTTCATGTTCTTTTTTTTGTATTTTCATTAAATGCAATTTTGAAAAAAATAAATGATTTTCCTACCAGAGCTGACCGGCTACCAGGTCCAACTAGTGGTGATAGGGGCTAAATTAGTCATATTTTTTAAAGTTATTTGAAGTTCTTTTGTGATATATTTTATTCAATAACTAGTCATATTCCATCATATTTGAGATTTTACCCTTGGAAAGGTATCTAGTTCATTATTTCAGATTTTTGGGATAAAATGAAACAAAAACGTCGCAAAATAGAAGAGAGGCGGCGCCAGCTAGGGCACTGGAACCGGCGCTAGCCATGCACTGATGACACGAACTTTGAGGCGATAAAAAATTGTCAAAATAGAGCAGAACAGAGTGGAATCGATGCCGGCTCGAAGAGCCAAGGCGACGCCAGTTGCATGCTGGACTACATTCTGTGAAATTCGAAAAAATCGACGAATAAGTAGAGAACTAGAACACAACTGGGGCCGGCTCCGAGAGCCAAGGCGGTGCTAGCTATGCTCTGAGGAAAAGGTGGGATTGTAATTTTTCTACACGGTTTTTGGTAATCTGTGAAGTTTTATTATCTTCTAACTTCTACTCAGCCAAGAACATTACACCAGCGAGTTTAGGCACTTCCCAAGCCTATAAATAGATGGAAAACACAAAAGAAAATGGGAGAATTCATTGATCATAAGAGAAAATCACTTAAGTCAAAAAGATGGAATTCTTCAATTCAAGAAGGATTGTGCAAGAAGGTCTTCAAAGGAAAAAGAAGAAGGCTTGTCTATGAGTGCTTTCTTTTACTTTGTTTTCTTTTTCTTGAGCAATGATATGTTAATTGTTTTATTATAATTCGACATTATTGTAGTTATTCATGATATTTAGAGTTATTTGATCTTTCGATTAATTGATTTCTTTTCTTGGTATTTAATTACTTGGGCATATTACAAAATTAATTGCTTATTTCTTTTCATTAGCTTGCTAGACCAAAGAGGTTGATGGTGGTTTCAATTGAGTTATTTCATATTTATTTGTTGTTAACTTGCTAGACCAAAGTGGTTAATTCTGAGGATTAAGTAATTAAAAGTTAATTGATGTTTGCCAGACCAAGGATTCATTGATTAATTTCATGTTTTAAATTTGCTAGACCAAGGAAATTTAATTAAGGATTGTGTTTAATGCGTCTTTTGGGTGAATTAGTTGAGACAGACCAAGTGATGCTAATTTATCTAGAGGATAGTGATTTCATAGATTGACCATCGAAGAGAATCTACCTTCATTCTTCATGATGCTAAGAGAATAATTGGTTATTATAATGGTTGGATTCTTTAAAATCATGTTTATCTAAACAATTGGCTTGAGTTACATAATTCTCCATCCTTGACATGTATATATATTTTTATTTTCTTTTGTTTTATTTTATTTCATTTTTTTTCACTTTATTGAGTTGGTTAAACAATGAAAAAGAAATGATTAATGTCTACTTATTCCTTGAGGATCGACACTTGTTTGAACCCTATACTATGTTAATGATGAGTACGCTTGCTCATATGTGTAATTTGGGATTAACGTCTTAATATAAACTTGATTGGGAATGTGCTTAGTTTTTATGTGATTTTTATACCCAAATCCATACGCATCAATTGGCGCCGTTGCCTGTGTTAAATCTATGTTTATTGGTTTAATAATTCTTTCCTCGTGCCAAAAACATCAAATTTTTTGCGCCGTTGCCGGGGATTAGGATATTTTTCTATTTCATCATACAGGTTTTTCTAAAAAACTTGATTTTACATCATGAAAGCTTGGATTTTGTGTATTTAACCATGTAAATATGTAAATATGTACAATTGTTCTTTTCACAAAAAGGTACTATCTTTTGTATTTTGTGTATTTGTGTATACCTTTTTAACCTAACCTACTTACTTTGACTATGTTATATTAACTAGCTATGCAATCTTGTAATTTTGTGTTGTAATCATGAATTATGTTATCTAACTTTCATCTTGTCTTTGCTAGGTGTTAGCCTTGGTACATGATCTAATGACCTGAAAGCGATATAGTAGATTTCGTTTTGTTTCATTTTTATTTCTTTCTTCATGAATTAAATTACATTATTCATCATTGCTACATGTTTATCACTTTTACTTTGTTTTTCAAAAAAAAAAAAAAAAATTAGTGTATTGATGATAGATTGGCAAAATTACAAGCTAATATTGATGTTTTTAGTGAGATGTCATTAGAAGCATTGGTGAATTCTTTGGTTGCCAATACAAATTCATCTGGTCAGTGGCATAAAGAAGCTTCCTAACATTTGTGCGATCAAAGGAAACAATTCGTTAAGATTGCTGTGGAGATTCATGAGTTCATGCTAACCCGTGCAATTGACCAAGAAAAAAAGAAAGGCTATAAGGAACAATTGCATGCTTTGGCAAGAGAGGTATTGGATTCTACTCTATGTGCTCATAATTCTAATATTTCTTTATCACATGATTTCTTAGGTTCCTCTCACTCCTTGGCGAACAATGGTCCTACTGATGATGTATGGAGTTTAACATGCTTCAAGAAGTTGGATTTATCATTCATTCTAAGAAACCCTTTGAGGATGTTAATGAATTCTACCCTTCACCCAAATTTTAATGGGGTAACTTGGTATTTGTAGATGCGTCGAAAAGTAAGGATTTCTAGCTCCCATCTTTAAGAACTCAATTGCTAAGTTTTAAGGGAAATTTCGATTGTAAAACTTCTTTTAAAAGGTTAATTGGTGATTTCAAAGTTGACGCATCCGTTAGATACTATGTGCACTTATATGTTGGAAAAGATATTTATGTGTCTAAAGGAATGTTAGAGAATGAGGTTTTTATGTTTTGCTGAGACAAATCATTTTCATGAACCTTTTATTTTTCAAAAACCTCTCTCCATTCTACATTCATCATGCCTATCTTCTATTTTGCGCTTTAATTTTTTTTCTAAAGGTTTGATGAGGAAGCACAATGAGTGTGAAAAGTTTTTGTTTTATTTTTTTATTTTTGTCTTTTTCTTTAGCTTGTTTTCTTTTATTTAGGTAAGTTGTTATTTTATTATTATTTTTCGTGTGCTTTTATTTGTGTTTTGTTTTACAGGAATAAAGTCCTCTTGGACAAGCCTTTCTTTTTACCTTAAGTTTGGATATCTATTGGAGCCTTATTGAACATGGTAAGTATTACTTAAACTTTCTACCCCTTTATTATTTTTGGTCCCTTTGGAGATGTTTTCTTGTGTTTATTTTTTGCCAAGGAAGACATTGTCCAATTTAAGTGTGGGGGAGTGGTTTGGTGATATACTTTGTCCAAGTTTTTATCAATTTTATTTTGAGCACAAAGTTTGAAAAATTGGAGCTACTCCGTCATGGAAGTATTTTTCTTTCTTATCTTTTCCCCATTATTTTTTGTCCCATGGCATTGTTTATTCATTATTCTATTTCTTTGGCCATTGAGGACAATGCCCAGTTTAAGTGGGGGGGAGTGATTTGATTGACAATTCTTCTATGCATATATTTTAGCCTTCTTGGGAGCAAAATGTGCGCAAAATTTTCAATTTTTTTTATTTTCTTTTAGATTTCGAGCTATATTTTTAATACACGTCTTTATGGTGGATTATAGAGCTTATGTTCTAGATCATTTATGGCTTATGCATGACTTTTTGCACGCACTTGGACTAAGTAGTTCTTGATCAAATGCTTTACATTGTTCTTAAACCTGTTTTTCTACTAAAATTCATGGAGCATTCTAGAACTTACTTGAATACCTCTCGAGACGAAATAAGAAAAACAGTCATGATTTAACTTATGGATGATGCTATAGGCCTTCTTTAGATAGTTTGAGCTTTTCAAGCCTACCTATTTTTTATATTATCCCTAGTGCCTATTTTGAGTCTAAAGTGTTGATTTCTTTGTTTAAAATCTGTTATTATACTTTTTCCATTGCTTGTTTCTGAGAGTTTGAATAATTTTCCAAATGTTTATGCTCTTGATGGATAAAAGTATATGTAGGAGCATGTGAGGAAGAATACTTGGAGAAAGATCATGACTCATTACTTGTAGTCATGTATCAATAGTTGAGTTTAGCTAGAAAGTGAAAAGAAAGCAAGGAAAGAAAAGAAAGAGAATAAGAAATTGAAAACAAGAAAAGAAAAACAAAAGCTGCTAGAAAGAATGGGAAGAAAAAAGTGAAAAAGAAAAGAACAACAGTAGTGAAAATAAAAGAGGAGTGAAAGAAAAGAAAATTGAAAAAAAATAAGAAAAGAAAGATCACAAAATGAATGGTGATTGAGTTGTAAAAGTTGAGTTCATATCAAATCTTTGACACCATTACTGAAAAGTCAAGTGATCTTGCGAAAAATAGAGAAGAATTGATGAAGAAAGTAAAAAGATGAGAAGAAGAAGAGAAAAAAAAGAAAAAGAAAATGTAGGATTTGCTTGAGTTGAGCAGTAATTGCTGAATAAGGTTTTGGTTTGATTGATTTCCGGAATAGGAGAGCAAGAAGAGTTGGAAATTATTGATTTATTTTGTTTATCCTTTTCTTGTGAACTCTTAGCTTCTTTGATATTTGATTCTCCTATATCCTTCGTTTGATAAGCTACATTACAAGCCTTTAGCCTTACATTACAAGCTTGAAAGTCCTACTTAACCTAAGTATAATCATGATATGTCTCGGATTAGTGGAGAGAGTGTATGAAAGGTAAGCCTATGGAATGCATATTCTTTTTGAACTAAATTCTTTGCAATGGTTTGAGAATACTATTAAGTATTGAGATGGTTCTATTAAGTCATTTATCACTTACACAAGTCTTGCGTTTGTTGTGAAAGATGTAGTAGCATGTGTTTTATGTTCTTGAATGAAGAAAGTGTTGAGGATATTGTTTTGAAATTGATTGAGTGATTTGATTAAACATTGTGTTTTCCTACTTGTCTTTGATACTTTGCTAGTGGACAAGTAAAGAGCTAAGTGTGGGAGAATATGATAGGAGCTAAATTAGTCATATTTTTCCTAGTTATTTGAGGTTCTTGTGTGATACATTTTGTTCAATAACAAGGCATATTCTTTCATATTTAAGATTTTACCCTTGAAAAGGTATTTTGTTCATTATTATAGATTTTTTTGGTAAAACGAAGCAAAAACGTCGCAAAATAGAAGAGAGGTGGCGCCGACTAGGGCACTGGAACCAACGCCAGCCATGCACTGATGATACGAACTTCAAGGCGATGAAAAATTGTCAAAACAGAGCAGAACAGAGTGGAACCGGCGCCGGCTACATGCTGGACTATATTGTGCGAAATTCGAAAAAATCAATGAATGAGTAGAGAACCAGAACACAACCGACGCCGGCTCCGACAGCCAAGGCTGCGCCGGCTGTGCTCTGAGGGAAAGGCAGGATTGTGATTTTTCTACGCAGTTTTTGGTATTCTATAAAGTTTTAGTATCTTCCAACTTCTACTTGGCCAAAAACATTACACCAACAAGTTTAGGCACTTCCTAAGCCTATAAATAGATGGAAAATACAAAGGAAAATGGGAGAATTCATTGATCATCTAAGAAAATCGCTCAAGTCAAAAGAGGAATTCTTCAATTCAAGGAGGGTTGTGCAAGAAGATCTTCAAATGAAGAAGAATGAGGCTTGTCTATGAGTGCTTTGTTTTACTTTGTTTTCTTTTTCTTGAACAATGATATGTTAATTGTTTTATTGTAATTGAACATTATTGTAGATATTCATGATATTTAGAGTTATTTGATCTTTTGATTAATTGATTGCTTTTCTTGGTATTTAATTACTTGGGCATATTACGAAATTAATTGCTTGTTTCTTTTCATTAGCTTGTTAGACCAAAGAGGTTGAGGGTGGTTTCAATTGAGTAATTTCATATTTATTGGCTGTTAACTTGCTAAACCAATGAGGTTAATTGGTGAGGATAAAGTAATTAAAGGTTAATTGATGTTTGCTAGACCAAGGATTCATTGATTAATTTCATGTTTTAAATTTGCCAGACCAAGGAAATTTAATCAAGGATTGTGTTTAATGCGTCTTTTTGGTGAATTAGTTGAGACAGAACAAGTGATACTAATTTATCTGGGGGATAGTGATTTCATGGATTGACCATCGAAGTGAATCTACCTTTATCCTTCATAATGCTAAGAGAATAATTGGTTATGATAATGGTTGGGTTCTTTAAGATCATGTTTGTCTAAATAATGGCTTGAGTTATATAATTCTCCATTTGACATGTATATATTTTTATTTTCTTTTGTTTTATTTTATTTTATTTTTTCACTTTAATGAGTCGGTTAAATAATGAAAGAGAAGTGATTAATGTTTACTTGTTCCATGAGGATCGACACTCGTTTGAACCCTATGTTATGTTAATGATGAGTACGCTTGCTCATATGTGTAATTTGGGATAAACGTTTTAATATAAACTTGATTGGGAATGTATTTAGTTTTTAAGTGATTTTTATACCTATATCAATATGCATCAAGTGGCCCGGGCACCAGGTCAGCACGGCTTTATAGAAAAATACGGCAGAACAGGCTCGGTGCCAGGCCCAATCTATGAGCCCGGCGCTAGGCCCGTTCGGCCGCCACATTCAAAACGGCCTTCTTGGCCATTTTTTGTTCAAAAATCTCCAATCCTTTCCAACTTTCTCTCAGCCCATCACCGGGCTCATTGTCAAAACACTGCCGAATCAATTTTCATACCTCCTAAACACTTCCAAAGCACAAAATCTCCACTTTATTCTTGTAAGTTTGGATCAAAACAAGAAAAATCCAACATTTTCACCCAAAACTCATTTTTCAATCCTTCCATTGGAAGCACGATTTCTTCAAACTCTTTGCATAGAATCGTTGCCCATGCATTGGAGAACATTATGGTATGAATTTCCACAGTCTCTACGGTTCAGTTTTTCTGATGAATTTTAGGTAATTTTCTATGCATTTTTGGGCAAAAATTTTGGAATATTTTCTAGTAAAGAGTTTAATTGTTAAGATTACTTTCTTTAAGTTTTCATTGGCATGGGAATATCATAGATAATGCTTTATGATTAATGACATTGATAGTTTGTATTTTTGAAAGTGATTGAGCATGCATAGTATTAACTTTTGGGATCAAGGATAATTGTTTAATATTTCACTTAGCCTTATGATGATAAGCTTGGCATTATGATTTAAATGATATGACTGATTGAGCATGGTGATTCTAGACTGAACATGGTTTCTTTGAGCAATATTGAACATTGCGACTTTGCTCAGCTTGTTTGATAAGGTGTTTGCATTGGCATGTGTTTTATCTTCTTGTAGGTTTATTGGAGGGTATTGAGTGGTGTTTACTGAATATCTTGAGGTGTTTTGTATTGAGTGGTGGTGGGGTTGTATGGTGTTGTGAATGTGAGACGGTTAAAAGTTAAACATTTGTTGCAAAGAGTGACCTTAAAAGCCTCCTACTTTTCTATTTGTCTCATCTTTCTTCATCTTCCCAACATGTCTAGATGCCCTAAAGGATTAGCACTAGGACTTAAGAGAGCTCGAGAGGCACCTTCTTCTACACCATCCTTCGAGACTCTACCTACCCAACCTACCTAATTTTCTGATCCGATGGGCTAAATTTGGTATGACAGGTACCAACATAATAGGATCATAGTAGAAAAGTGCTACAAACTATCCTTAGACAATTCCTTACAGTTTTCTACTATGTTTTGGCGCCTAGGATGGGAGCCCATCATTAAGATAGGAGGTCCTTGTTGTCTTGTGCGCCTGAGAGAATTTTATGCCAACATGCAAGATAAAAAGAAAAACACTCTCCAAGTCGTATCTACCATGGTCAAATGGATCCCCATTGAGTTCGAAAGGGCTAGATTAGCTAGAATTTTAGGAATCTTGGATGAGGGACCAGGGATAGCTGTGGACCATAATAACCAGAAGATCATCTCTAAGCCTATCTGGTATGTGGGGGCTATAAGGGCTAGTTTTCGTATGTGGAAAAAAGGAGTAGTAGGACAATATCAATATTATTCCAATAATAACCTTTAGGCTCAGTGGCATGCCCTAGTTTATATATTTTCTTTCAATGTCTATCCCAAGGCTAGTGGCTTTAATGAGTCTAGGATACTTGATCTTTATATTCTAGACAAGATGAGGACTTATGAGCCTATTCCCCTTACTCATGTTATTATTAACTCTATAAGAGAGGTTGTGGCCTCTAACATTGCAGCAAAAATCTCTCAAATTCCTACTGGTTATTATGCGTGTTTTGAGATACTTTGGAGTACGACTAGATGGAGAGTTGAGTGAGCCCGCCACGGACCGTAACCTCGTGACGGAGCATACTTTAGTTCAATGTGGGTATCACTATGATGAAAGGGCAAAAAGGTGGAAGAGGCCCTATGAGGTGCAGTACCCTAGACAAGAAGAGCTTCCCCCTGCTAAGGAGGAAAAAGAGGCGACATATGCTAGACCAGCCCCTCGTGCCACTAGCTCTCATTCATACACTGATTTTCAGGCACGCATAGAGGCCCAGCTGGAAAGCCAGATGACTATCCTCCTCCAGCTTTGTGATTCCATTGCAGACATTCAACACCACTAGGACGTCCAAGATTAAAAGCTGGCCACTTTGATCTAACATATTACTGGTGCATCTTCCAGTCATGAAGCTGCTGATATTGACCACGATGACCATGATAATGATAAGGATGATTCTTGACTCACTCTTTTGTATTTTATTTTCTATTATTTCTTTTCCTTTTAAATTTTAATGACCTTTCCTAGCTTGTAGGTGTTGGGTATCTCAGGCTCATATCATATACGGCACAGCAAAAAATAAAAAGAGATACCATCCTAGGACCCCCCTATGTGTGGAAAACAAGACATAAAGATAATAAAGATAACTGCTTTTTACCTTTGTTTAATCGTTCGAAAAACAAAAACTTCTTTTTCAAGTTGAGGCGCAATCCAGCAATCCTCTTGATCCAACTTCACGAGAGTAGAATGTCTAACTACTATAATCACAGTGTGTGATTATCTCTAATAGTAATCCACACAAAGGAATAATCAAGCACCAAAATTTCCTATGCTAGTAGAAAAAGATGGCAGCTAGGGTTATTTGTTTCAAGAGCAACGAGAGAGAGAGAGAAGATCGTGGCTGTTGTTTTTCTTATGTTAATTTTTATCTAGCTAAGGTTTCGTGTATCTCGTCTATATGTTACGCGAAAATCCCCTACCGAAATTGAGAATTCTAATCCTATTAGACTTTCCTAATTGTAACTGGAAATCTCAAGTTCTCACAATTACAACTTGTACCATAAATTATAACTAATTATAATTTTTCCACAACAACTTCTCTTTCTCTCAATTAATCGCACTATGTTATCAACTAACACCTTGAGTATATAATCCTCTATTGTGTGTGACTTATTAGGTTTCCCAATCAATTGGTAAAGAACATGAACTAATCCAAACGTCTTTGAGATTAATAATCCATAATTAATTATAATTAATCCTATTAATTCTAATGAGGATTGGTTTATGTTATGACCTTGTGTGGGCTTTTTCTTGGTGTTGTGAGTAGTTTGGTTGGTTATGTGTTCAGCTCAACCAATGGGACCAAAATAGAGATTTTTCTGGTGACAAAAGGAGAAAATGAAATAATAACCTACCCTCTATCAAACCTTTGAAGAACTAAGCTTCAAATATCCTCAACAATAGTAGAAAGTTCTACTATAATCTCATCCAAATATCCTTGAAGCAACAAGGCAAACAAGAACAAATAGAATAGAGAAAATAGGCACCCAAGTAATGGAATTCAAACAAATCTTAGAAGAACAAAGCAACTAAGACCCATTCAAAGAAATCACATTGGATTATCCATAAGATTTATAGACTCATTCATAAGGAGGACTAACCCTTAAGCATGGTCATGAACAAGATGAATAGGAGGCTAGGGCCTCTTAAGATTCTCTCTCAAATTTGAATTAAAGTGTGTGAATTGTGTTGTCACAATACTATAGATACTATTTATACTACCCTAACCCTAGCTAAGTAATCCTTAATGTTCTGTTACAATTTATGGTCGTAATAAGACTTTGTAAACACTTAAAATTGGAGAAAGTCGGAGAAAACATCAAAAACGCGACGGCTGCCTAAGATGGAGCCGGCGCCGGTTTGGACACTACAGCCAATGCCGGTTTGGCTGCTTAGGGCCGGCGCTGGCTGTCCACTGGAAGGCCTCCTTTGGTCATGTTTCGTTCGCCTTTGTTGCTGGATTGAGTTCTTGTTGGGGTCCTTCTTGGAAAGTCATCAAAATGAACTCTTGGCTAGCTTCCTCAACCTTCCAACCCTCTTCCATCCACAAGCATAGTTTGATGAGCAATTGAAAATCCTCTTGAAGCTTATTGGACATAGATCTTGTCGTCGGTCCTTGTCCTGGCATGGTCACGCCTCCCCCCTCCTTGATCTTGACCTCCATGATGAAGTGGAGTCTCATCATCTCCCCCTCTTTGGAAAGGATTCGTCTTCGAATCAATGCCATCATCTACATCAAAATGAGAGAGGTCACAAACATTAAAAGTGGCACTAACATACTACCCACCCAGTAAATCTATCTTATAAGCATTATCTCTAACTTTGGCGAGAAGTTGAAATGGACCATCCCCCCTTGGATCTAGTTTGCTCTGGTGTTACATGGGAAATCTCTCGTTGTAAAGGTGCATCCATTCCCAACCCCCTGGCTCAAACGTCACCTTTTTCCTTCCTCAATTGTGCTTGTGGGTGATTTTTTTATTTTGTTTTGCAATGGTGGCTTTCACTTTCTCTTGGAGTGCCTTCACCATTTCCACCTTCTTAGCCCCATCAAGGTTCAACCATTCACCTATAGGTAAAAGAACTAAATCTAAAGGAGTTAGAGGATTAAAACCATATACATTTTCAAAAGGAAAATAAGAAGTGGTAGAGTGAATAGCACTATTGTAAGCAAACTCAATATGAGGCAAGCACTCTTCCCAAATTTTCAAGTTCTTCTTGATTATGGTCCGCAAGAGTTGGGTGAGTGTTCGATTGACCACCTCCGTTTGTCCGTACGTTTGAGGATGACAAGCTGTGGAAAACAAGAGATTAGTACCAAACTTATTCCATAAAACTCTCCAAACTTATTCCATAAAACTCTCCAAAAGTGGTGAAGGAATTTAGTATCCCTATCCAAGACAATAGTCCTTGGAATCTCGTGCATTCTCACCACTTCCTTCAAAAATAAATCTGCAATATAGGATGCATTATTAGTCTTGGAACAAGCCACAAAATGTGCCATTTGGGAAAATTGATCAACAATCACAAATATAGAATCTTTACCCCCCTAAAACCTAGGCAATCCTAAGATGAAGTCCATTGATATATCAACCTAAGGCGCATTAGGTGTGGGCAAAGGACTATAAAGACCATGTGGAAGAGATCTAGACTTAGCTTGCCTATAAATAATGCAATGAGGACAATATCTCTCCATATTCTTTTCTCATTTTTGGCCAAAAAAAATGTTCTTTAAGAATGCCTAAGGTTTTTGCAACACTAAAATGCCCCATTATTCCTCCACTATGGGTCTCCCTAACCAGCAACACCCTAATAGATCCTTTTGGCACACAAAGCCTTGCTTCCCTAAATAAGAAACCATCATGCCTATAATATTTAGCAAATGCATTTTTCTCACAAGCACAGAAAATATCCCTAAACTCCTCATCATCAACAAACAAATCTTTCACAAGCTCAAAACCAAGAAGTTTAGTATCCAAAAAGTTTAGTAGTACATACTTTCGAGATAGTGCATCCGCTACCACATTTTCCTTACCATTCTTCTATTAAATAACATATGGAAATGTCCCAATAAACTCCATCCACCTTGCATGCCTCTTGTTCAAATTTTGTTGGCTCTTGAGGTGTTTAAAGGTCTCATGATCGATATGAATAACAAACTCTCTTGGCAAAAGGTAGTGTTGCCAGTATTCTAAGGTCCTCACCAAAGCAAAAAGCTCTTTGTCATAGGTAGAGGAATTGAAGGCCACCCCGAACAATTTCTCACTAAAGTATGCAATGGGTTTTCTATCTTGGGTCAAGACCGCACCTATTCCCACCTCACTTGCATCACACTCTATCTCAAAGGCCTTCTCAAAATTAGGAAGAATAAGAATTGGAGCTTGGCTCAATTTGTCTTTGAGGACTTGAAAGGCTTGTTGTTGGGTTTCCTTCCACCTAAATCCCACATTTTTCTATACCACTTTGGTTAGAGGGGCTGCTATAGTGCTAAAATTTTGAATGAACCTCCTATAGAAGCTAGCTAGCCCATGGAATCTACGGACTTGAGTAATGGTAGTAGGGGTTGGTCAATGTTGGATGGTTTTCACTTTTCCCTTATCAACCTCAATTCCCTTGGCACTCATAACATACCCAATGAATGTGATCCTCTACAAACAAAAAGAGCATTTCTCAAGATTAGCATACAATCTCTCCCTTCGGAGGGCAACAAGGACACTTTGAACATGATTCAAATGATCCACATATGATTTACTATAGATTAATAGATCATCAAAATACACAACAACAAATTTTCCAATGAATTCCCTTAAAACATGGTGCATTAACCGCATGAAAGTACTAGGAGCATTAGACAATCCAAAGGGCATGACTAGCTACTCATACAACCCTTGTTTGGTTTTAAAAGCCGTTTTCCATTCACCCCCTTCTCTTATTCTAATTTGGTAATAATCAGATTTCAAATCAATTTTAGAGAAAATGCATGCACCAAATAGCTCATCCAACAAGTCATCTAGCCTAGGAATGGGATAGCGGTATTTTATCGTGATGTTGTTGATAGAGTGACAATCCACACACATACGCCATGTCCCATCCTTTTTGGGCACCAAGAGAACCGAAACCACACATGGGCTTTGGCTCTCTCTCACATGTCCCTTCTCAAGTAATCCTCTACTTGCTTTTGCAACTCCTTAGACTCCTTCGAGTTGCTACTATATGCCGGTCGATTGGGGATGACGACTCCGGGCAAAAAATCAATTTGATGCTAAATCCCTCTTATGGGTGATAGTCCTTCAGGCACCTCCATTGGAAAAACATCATCAAATTCTTGAAGAATAGCTGCAATTCATTAGGCAAAAAAAATGTAGAATCATTAGCAGAAACATAAGAACATTTATATAATAGAAGAATAACTGCTTCCTTACCTTCTATTGCCTCTATGACCTCACTTTCTTTTACAAAAAAAATCACTTTTCTTTTACCTCTCCTCTCTTATCTTTACTCACTCCTATCCTTGATTGTAAAAGGTACTTATTTGTCCATCCTCTCTCTCAACTTTTTTTCTTGCCTCTCTTTTTCTTTCCTCTCAAATTCTTATTTTTGCTTAACATCTTGCACTCCCTTCTTCTTTTCTTTCTCCTTCATGATTCTTTGATCTTTGTTCACCTCACTAGAGGCCATGGGGGTGAGGGTAAACTTAGTTCCCTCCTTGAGTAGGGAATAAGTATTCTTCCTCCCATCATGCTTTACATGCCTATCGTATTGCCAAGGCCTCCCTAGGAGCAAGTGACCCACTTGCATGGGTACCATATCACATAGCACATCATCCTTGTATTTTTCCCATCTCAAAAGACACCAAAACTTATTTGTTTACTCTTGTGAAACCCCAGTCAAAACCAACCTTAGAGTAAGGGGGTTAGGATGCATAGCATATTTATTTGCATGTTGAAATATGTTTTTGTGATTTTATGTGTTTCAGGTTTGTGTTTTATAGTCTAGAGGGCTTGATTATGATTATTGAGTGAGAAGGGCAAAATGGTAATTTTTGCTTGAGGTGGAAAAAGGGAGATAGCTTGAGGATTGAATAGGAAATAAATTGATAGTGAAAATAATAACAGGAGTTGTTGTGGTTTAGTGGTTAGAGCTTTGGAATTAATACTTGAGGTCATGGGTTCAAATTCCATCATAGGAGCTTTAGCTTGGTTAATTTTTATTTTTGCTTGGGAAGTAATAATTTCGGCCTTAGTGGTGTTTGGAGTAGGGTAGAGATGTTGTCCTATGGGAGGTATGATAGGAGTCTCCAAATCCTACTCATTTGTTCTACTCGAATTTCCTAAGAGGAATTCATTTTTCCTTGATCTTTGATTTTTCCTTAGTTCTCAACTCATGAGGTTGAGCAAGTTGTTCTAGCCATTTTCTCTCCAGAAATTTCAGTAAAGTGTTGTGGCTTTGTAAGATCAAAAATGTCTTAGTGAAGGACTTCTTATGGTCCGAAAATGTGAAAGAATTGTGGGAGATTTCAAGAGGAAAAATTCCTTTAGTGAGCTTGCTAAAAATTCACTCTAGCTAGTTCATCTTTCTTCTTGGAATGGACTGAAATTTTCCAGCTTATTGTACCCTTAAAGTGTGGTGTTTCTTAGCTAACATTCCCTCCCAAATGCTACCAGAAAAATAGTCTTTTGGATCATCTTGCAACCTGAATTCTTTAGCCATTTTCGGACTGCTCAAAGCTGGAGCAAAACCAGGAAAAATTGCTGTACAAATCGCAACTTTGAGAGTCCAAAACCAAGCTGTTTTCTTCCAGATTTTGTTGAGCACTTTAGCAAAGTTTTTCCTCCATGAAGAAGGCTGGAAACCAGCCTTGAACACCCCTGAAATTCCCCTTCAAACTCTTTGTAAATGGGCTGGAAAATGGCAGCCGAAAACTGCCCAGGGAAAACTCCAGCTTGCGAAAATGCTGTGTAGGATTTTGTCCAGCTTTGTTTCTAACTCTCTCCTACCCGAAACCCCATCCTTGTTCTGCATAAACCTCCCTTAAACCTTCAGTAACTGAGCTCCATTATTCCCCTAAAGCTTCTGCACGAAATTCAGACATGGCTGCCCGAAAATCTCTCTAACAAATCCCTGCAATTATGCTTGATTGATTACCAAATTTCCAGCCACCATAGTTTAGCAACCTTCCATAATATATCCCTCAAATAACCAGACTTTTTCTCCACCATTATGCACCTTGTTTTCGGCCACCATAAGCTTCCTTAACCCAGCTTTAATCCCACCGAAATTCTGCTAAAATCAGTCAGCCATGGCAGACTTCCAAAGCTCTCCGATAATCAAGATATTCTAGGTTATTTAGTTTCCAAAATTGCTTTCTAAAAATATTCTTCAAGGATTTTAACAACTAACCTTTCCTTTTCCCTTCCAAATCAGAGAATCATCTTCCTAAATCCTACAGAAATTTGGCCAGCCCTAGTTCTCACAGAATTTCGGCAGCTGCAAACTACAATCTCACAAATTCCTTCAACCTTCAAGAACACACACACTACACCAAGAACACCTACTTCTTCCTTTCACCTAATACCCCTCCAAACCATTTCAAACATTCTCAAAAATCTCTAGATTTGACCTACTCACTGCCGTGAGTCCATCAACACCATTTTTAACATCAAACTCCACAAATCAACTCGCTACTTCGGATCAAAACCAGAAAATTCTGTGAAGGTTCAAGAACACCTTCAAGGTAGGTTTGTTCTAACAACTTCATCTTCTCCAATCTTGATCTCTAGTGAGAATATATGTGAATAGACATGCTAATGCTCTCTCTCTCTCTCTCTCTCTCTCTCTCTCTCTCTCTTTCTCTCTCTCTCTCTCTCTCATGGCCAAAACTCCCTCTCTTGGCCAGATGGCTTCTTCTTCCATGGCCATGCTCCCTCCACCTTCCTTGGACGATTTTAGGCAGCTAGGAGTTGAGATCCATTCTAAACTCCTTCAAGGCATCCCTCAACCAAGTAAGTCCCTTCAATCTTTCTTTTAAATTCTAGATTCATGTCTCTAGGATGATGTTGATAGTATGTGGATTGTGATAGGATTTGAGTATGCATTGTAGAGATTGAAGCATGAATATATGTATGATTGTGAAGGAGATGGGATTTTTGCATGGAAGGATTATATTGTTTGATTGAATGATTTGGGGTTTGATGCATGTTTCCATGTCATAGGTAGTATTTGTGATGAAGTATGCTAGAAATTATGTCACCATTGGTGATTAGGACTTATATTCATATTGGATTATTGAAGCCATGGCCATATCTATGCTAGTAGATGTTAGATCATATCTTGATAAATTGAGATCTATGCTTGTATGCATGATTTGGATGAATTGATGAGTTGAATGGTTGTATATGTTCATGATTGTGAGTAACCCTAGAATTATGATCATGATCTAGTTGTCCCTAAGCAAATTTTTATTTAATGAATAAAATATTTAGTAATATAATTTTGCTAGTGATTTTGAAAAACCCTAGGAATGGTGGATTTGGAATATTATATTTATATAAAGAAAAATTTAGTCAAATAAATAATAGCTTTAATAGAAAAATAAAATATATAGATATTTTATAAAATAATGAAATCGACTAAAGCCTTTTATGGAAATAATCATGATTAGTAAAATACTTATTTCTATAAATTTAATTATCATCTTTTAATCAAAGCCTGTTAAAACTTATTTATTATTTTTCAAGCAAGATTCATTAAAATTCATTTTCAACTAACTTTAGTTATCAATTATTTTCTAACAACTAAATTATTAATAAATCATTAACAAATATACTCTAAATCTTTCTTAGCAAGATTTAAAAATTCAACTTATTAGTACGTATTTCCCAAAACATTAATTATTTTAAATATCAAATTAGGCTTAGCTTATAAACCTATTTATTTATTGTTTGGCCTTAAAGCTTGGGACACTAGGATCATGGTAGTAGTAAGTTGAGTTGTTTTAAATTGAGAAAGTGGATTCTAACTTGAGTTTGATTGTGGTTTGTATTTACACATGCGGGGTTAGGTAAGCTATTGGAGACCTTTGTTGTGAGCAAGGATCAGGTAAGCTCCTGCATAAAACCTGATTGATGTGAAATGTTTTCCTTATGGCAAGCCAAATGTAGAGTGTATGGACACTCATTTATGTAAAGGCAATTGAGGGTTGAACTCTCTCTTATTTCAAACATTTGAATTATTTAAAAATCAAAGAGCAGATTTGCCAAACTCAAACTTTTTCTAAACCTGATTTTTACAAGGACTTTGGAAACCCTCAAAATGCCATTTTCATGTGGAACAATGTTTTATTCATTTTATCCTAAGTGGAAAACGTCGTTGAGTACTCAATAAGGGTGGACAACTAGGACTAGTCCTTGAGGGGTTAGGGTAAGTCTCTCAGTAGGTGGCCACCTCTGAGGGGTGAGTCCTTCCCGGATAGGACATCAGTCCAGTGGATCGTGCCGGTCCGAGCTAGCAGTGTTCTTTTCAGTCAAGTGACTGTGTTTTGCCGGAATGGACACCCGGTTGTTGTTTGGGTTTAGAGAAGGAGGAGTATCTTGCCCAGTAGGCCGATCACCTACTTTTGTCAGTCGGCACAATGTGTGGCATTCTGACCGGCGGTATGCACAAAGTGTGGCATACTGACCATCGGTTGTGGGGCCCAATGTGTGGTAACCCATAATCCTTTTTTTTCGAGTGGTTGATCTTATAAATCATGTATGGCTGGAAAAGTTAAAACGCCATTCTTACTTTTGACTAATGTTTATTGCTTGTCAATATTTCTCTTATAAAGATTTCGCACTTTGCATCCATGAACTGCTTTCACTAAACACCCAAAGCACACACAGACTTACTGAAATTTCTGTCTCATCACCTTTTTACCATGATTTCAGGTCAATCCTACTGTGGGGTTGAGTAGTTAGTATAATCTGCCTGGGAAGAGATTGTTATCATTTATTTCTACGAATTGCTTTGGGGAGTCGAGAGTGGATAATTTTATTTATGGTATTATTTTGGGAATTCATGGATTTATTCTTGGAGTATTTTGGGATGTAATAAATTTTTAAGTTAAAGTATTATTTTATTCCGCTATTTTATTTGTGTGACCTAGTTATAAAGACCCCTTGTCCTTTGGACAAGGTGACATCCCCGGCCCTGGTGGGCCTAGGTAGCGGGGTGTTACAACTCTCATTTCCCCGCTATCGTTCAACCATTGTAATTTAGGTGTTTAATCCAACTCATGTCCAATTCTTCAACCAAGTTTGCACTAATCACGTTAGTACAACTCCCATTATCCATAATAACACTACAAGGGATCTTATTGATTAGACACCTAGTGTAGAAAACGTTCTCTCTTTGTTGTTGATCTTGATCCTCAATGGCTTGTGAATTTAATGACCTTCTTGTAACTCCCACCAAAGAGTATTCTTAACCAACAACTTCCCCTTCATCACTTTCATCATCTCCATTTCCCTCTTGGTCTCCTTGGTACCTTTCTCCCTCTTATTCTTCGTCAGTAGAAACCTCACCAAAGGGATAGTATACATTGTTCTCTTGCTTGGACACTCATGGGAAGTATGTCTATATCCAAGGCACTTAAAACACTTGATATCCCTATTCCTTTATGGCCTCTCCATGGCTTTTCCCTTGTCTATGTTCCATCCTTCCCTAGGTTTCCAATCCTTGTTAGGCTTCCAATCCTTTCTAGGCTTCCAAGCCTCTCTTGGTTTGTTGACGTCCCTTTGAAATGGCTTAGGGGCTTCATCCTTCTTAATTAGCACATTGTTAGTAGTGTTGGGGTTTGGAAGTGGTGGTCTAGTAAATACCATCCTCTCTAATTGCCTCTCAATCTTCATAGCGGCATGTACCATATCCTCCAATCAATTATAGGGATGCAATTCTACCAAATTGGCAATTTTCTGATTTCATCCTCCTAAGAACCTTACTCTTGTTGCTCTAGGATCCTTATTGATTTGAGCTCTCATCAACATTATTTCTATTTCTTTATGCTAATCTTCCACACTCTTGTTCCCTTACTTGAGTGATTGGAGCCTTTGGTAAAGATCATTGTGGTAATGGTGTGGTATAAACCTTGCTCTCATTATATCTTTCAATAAATTCTAACTAGCCATGGTTTTCGCTCCCATTTGTCTCTTTTATGCACTAACTTTCTCCCACCAAACTAAAGCATACTCCGAAAATCCCAAAATAGCCAACCTCACTTTTGACCTCTCACTATAGGTATTACTCTCAAGGAATATCTCCATCTTGCTTTCTCACACGAAATAAACTTCGGGGTCACTCTTGCCATAGAATGTGGGCACTTTGAATTTGATGTGGTTCAACTCCCTCTCCTCATCATTTCCTTCTCTCCTTCCTCCTCTATTACCCCATCCTCTATGGTGTTCCCCAAGGGCTTCAACTTGTTCCCCCTCATACCTTTCATCAACTTCCTCAAACTATCTTTCTAACCCCCTTAGATTATCCCACCATTCCTTCCTTAGCCCCTACCTCATCCTCCTCTCATACCATGTCTTCCCTCTCTCATAGGACCTTGTTGGAATCCCCCCATAGAGTACTCATTCCACTCTTCCCCTTGTTGGGCATTTAATGGAGGAGTATGAGTATCACCATCCCTCATCCTAGGGCTAGGTACCTCAAATCGCTCTTGACCTCTCCTTTGTGAGACGGTAGAAAATTGTCCAAAATGATTTATCAACTCGGTTGTCATGTTTTGAAACTCACTTTGCATAGTCCTCATCATAGCTTGCAAGTTTTCAAGCAAACCCCTAGCATCAATTTGTTCTTCTTGAGATCTACTAGGTCCACTTTGGTTAGTCCTAGAGATCTCTTGTTCATGGGCCATGGTGATGGAATATTTACTTACTTATACCTACAAAACAAAGATATTAGAAAGAAAAATAGATCCTCACTTCACTTCCTTGCGTGTTGGCTCTCAAGGTTGATCACTCCACACTCGTGTTTGCTCTCTTAGACTCTTTTAATAATAGGCTCACCCACTTGCCTTTTTCTCAATACTCGAGCCTTCTTGTTCAATCTCAATTCTCCCCAATAGCTAAAGATTTAGTCCAACTTAGTAAATCTCATAAATCAATGAATTTTCCAATTAGGGGGTCTTGGGGGAATTTCAACAAACACTTATTGGGCACCTCAAGCAAACAAGTTTTAATCAAGAATTTCAAGAAATGTGCACTTAATCAACACAAGAACAAATACTAGATGCACAAGAAACAATTATAAGCAAGAAACAAATAAGAATTAGCAAGAAAAAAAACAGAAACAAGAACAACTAGAACTAGGAGTATGAAGAACAAGATTATCACAAGTGTGCAATAATAAAGTGGAGTTCAATAAGCATGGAATTCAACAATAGAGTGATATATTAAGTCCTAATATCCCAAATAATAAAAATCAAGAATCAAAGTTCCCAACTATAGCCAAAAGTTCTCATAGAACTTTTATCAAACACCTTGGATGCAATCACGTCACTTAAGAACAACCAATATTTTCACTCAAATTCAAACCCATTTTCACCAAAAAACACAAGATAAATTTGTTCCCAAGGATTATATTACCATCAAGGAACAATTTCCCACAAGAAAAATCAAGATATAACAAAGATTTCATGACCTTTTTGGAGCATGTTTTTGAGTTATGGGATTTTTAATGTTTTCTTTTTCTTCAACTTTGTAGAGCTCCTTTTTTTTCTTTCAAGCTTTAATTGGAATCAAGCTTTTCCTTGATTTGATACCAAACTCTTTGATATAACCTTGTGTGGGCTTTTTCTTAGTGTTGTGAGTGGTTTAGTTGGTTAGGTGTTCAGCTCAACCAATAAGACTAAAATAGAGATTTTTCTGGTGACAAAAGGAGAAAATGAAATAACAACCTACCATCTATCAAACCTTTAAAAAACTAAGACTCAAATACCCTTAAGAATAGTAGAAAGTTCTACTATAACCTCACCCCAATATCCTTGAAGCAACAAAGGCAAACAAGAATAAATATAATAGAGAAAATAGGCACCCAAGTAATAGAATTCAAACAAACCTTAGAAGAACAAAGCAACTAAGACCAATTCAAAGAAACCACATTGGATTATCCATAAAATTTATAGATTCATTTATAAGGATGACTAACCCTTAAGCATGGTCGTGAAAGATGAATAAGGAGGCTAGGGCCTCTCAAGATTCTCTCTCAAATTTGAATTAAAGTGTGTGAATTGTGTTATCACATTACTGAAGGTGCTATTTATACTACCCTAACCCTGTCTAAGTAATCTCTAAGATTCTATTATAATTTAGGGTCTTAATAAGTCTTTACAAACACTTAAAATTGGAGAAAGCTGGAGAAAACATAAAAAACACGGACAAAGCCGGCATCGGTTTGGACACTACAGCCGACGCTAGTTGCGATCTATCTGTCTTCGGGCGGTCAAATGGCAGAATAAAGTCGTTGTTGGGCAGATTGAAGCCGGCGCTGGTTTGGCTGCTTGGGGCCGGCGCCAACTGTCCGTTGGAAGTCCTCCCTTGGTCATGTTTTGTCTGCCTTTGTTGCTGGCTTGAGATTTTGTTAGGGTCCTTCTTGAATAGTTATCAAAATGAACTCTTGACTAGCTTCCTCAACCTTCCAACCCTCTTCCATCCTCAAGCATGGTTTGATGAGCAATTGAAAATCCTCTTGAAGCTTCTTGGACAGAGATCTTGTCATCGGTCCTTGTCCATGCATGGTCATGCCTCCCCCTCCTTGATCTTGACCTCCATGATAAGCGTAGTCTCATCAATTTATTCATTCATCAATTAATAAACCCATATTCTCAAATTATGATCGTTATCTAGCAACACATCATGACCACCCAAGAGTCCAGAAAGTCAAGTGGCTTGACATGAACCCTATAATAACAAACTTCAGTACAATTAACTTCTTTCAGCATACAATATCTCATTCAGTTTGGAGTACGAAATTAGTGCCAACTCCCTCCAGAATTAATTCTGGCCCGAATACGATAATGGTTGTTCCAGGAACCCACTACTCTAAATGTATATCAATTGGAACTATTTCTAATACACAATCGCCTTGGCCAAGGACTTCTCGAGTAGTAATTCCTACAAGTGGCCGTGAGATATTCGCCCCTACTATTAGGAATGGTAAATCCTTTATTGACCTTCTCAACTACTTTCGTTTACCTCACAATGTACCCAATATCCATCTCATAGGCGGCCCTTGATCGAGCTCCGGAAATTGGAATCAAAGTACAATGCTCAATAAACAAAGTACCTTGGAAATCTCAAGTCTAAGGATACTTACATGTTTACTATATTGAGATTATATTACTGGCACTAAATAGTTATCCATGTGATTATCTCAAAGCTAGATCATCTAATGAACTTGTTCCATTAACAAGCATCCATGTGTTAACTTTGAGTATCTCAATACTCACGGATATGAGAACCACCGCCTGATCAAATCTGGAAGTCTAACACATGCTAGTCTTAACTCATTAATGATGTCCTATCTCATTAATACTATGACTAGGGATTATTTAAGTACTAACACTATACAGTGTAGTAGGAATCTCATATCATGATCTCTATTATGATTTCCTTAATATAGCGTTGTACTTGGGACTTTATCGAACAGTTATATTACTAACAAGTAAATAAAAGAAACTGTAAGATAAATAATGCATTTTATTAAAATAAAATGTGTCATATACAATGTACAAGTAATTGCCTCTAGGGCACAACACTATTAAACTCCCACTTGCATTAGAGGCAATCATTCATGTATCTAATACTGAATGATTCGACATGACAATCATGTTTCTTTTGGGATAGTGCTTTTTTTAAGTAGGTCAGCTATGTTCTCATCTATGGGAACTCTCTCTATCTTTACATCATTCCTATCTACGATCTCCCGAATCAGATGATAGCATCGCAGTACGTGTTTGGATCATTAGCGAGACCGTAGCTCCTTTGCTTGTGTAATGGCACCGTTTTTGTCACAATACAATATTTTTAGACCAACAGCACTAGGAACCACACCCAGTTCCGTCACGAACTTCTTGATCCAAACAGCCTCCTTAACTGCTTCAGAATTAGCTATGTACTCAGCTTCTGTCGTAGAATTGGCAATAGTCTCTTGTTTGGAACTTTTCCAACTTATTGCCCCTCCACACAACGTAAACACATAGCCAAATCGTGATTTGAAATCATCTTCGTCAGATTAAAAACTGGCATCAGTATACCCATTTAGTTTCAAATCACCCTCTCTATATACTAAGAAGATATCCTTAGTCCTTTGTAAGTAAATAAAAATGTTCTTTACAACCACCCAATAACCCTCACTAGGGTCAGATTGGTATCTGCTTGTCAAACTGAGAGCACAAGATACATTGGGCCTAGTACATATCATAGCATACATGATAGATCTAACCGCTGAGGCATATAGAATTTTACTCATGTGATCCATTTCAATTTGTGTCTTAGGAGACATCGACTTTGAAAAGCTTACACCATGTGACATAGGTAAGAATCCCTTTTTTGATTGATCCATGCTAAATCTCTTTCGTACTTTATCTATGTATATAGACTACAAAAGACCTAGCAACCTTTTGGATCTATCCCTATAGATCCTTATTCCAAGAATATAGGTTGCTTCTCTAAGGTCGTTCCTGGAGAATTGTTTGGACAACAAAATTTTAACTATTTGCAAGAGAGGTATATCGTTTCCTATTAGCGATATGCCATCTATATAAAGTAATAAGAAAACGATTGCACTCCCACTAACCTTCTTGTATACACAAGGCTCATCTATATTTTGAATGAAACTAAACTCTTTGATTGTGTTTATCAAAATGGATGTTCCAACTCCTAGAAGCTTGCTTAAGTCCATAAATAGACCATTGCAGCTTACACACATTTGTGTCATCACTGGATGTGAAACCCTCAAGTTGTGTCATATACACTTCCTCGTCAGATTTCCATTTAGGAAAACCGTTTTCACATCCATTTGCCAAATCTCATAATAATGATGAACAACAATGGTTAGGAGTATCCTGATAGATTTCAACATGGCTACTGGCGAGAATGTTTCATCATAGTCAATACTATGTTGTTGACGATAACCCATCGCCACTAGTCATGCTTTATAGGTAACTAAGTTACCATCCATGTCCGTTTTCTTCTTGAAAACCCACTTGAACCCAATAAGTTTAATTCCTTTGGGTAGATCAACCAAAGTCCATACTTGGTTGTCATGCATGAAATCCATCTCTGACTTCATGGCCTCAAGCCATTTGTTAAATTCTGAACTATTCAGAACATTCTTGTAGGTAGTAGGCTCATATTCATCTATGAGTAATACGTCATAGTGGTCACTAATAAGGAAACTATATCTCTCAGGTGCCATACATATCCTACTAGATCTACGTGGTTCTTGTGTATTAGAAGGTTCATCTATTCTCTCAATAGATGTGGTGTTAGGCGTTTGATCCTCGTTTGTTTGATCTTTATGAACTTCACTAAGTTCAATCTTATGCTCACTATCCCCTTTCATAATGTGCTCATTCTCTAAGAAGACGGCATGCTTCGAAACAAGCAATTTATTTTCAGAGGGTAGGTAGAAGTAATATCCGAAAGATTCTTTCGGATATCCCATAAATAAACACTTGTCAGACTTACTATCAAGTTTGTCTGACTGTGGCCTTTTGATAAAGGCCGGACAACCCCATACTTAGAAGTGAGATAACTTTGGTTTCTTACCAAAGAACATCTCAAATAGGGTAGTATCAACTGATTTTATCGGAACTCTGTTTAGTATATAAACCGAAGTCTTTACTACATACCCCTAAAACGATTTTAGCAGGTCTGCAGAAGCCATCATAGTCCATACCATGTCTAGAAGGATTCAATTCCTTCTCTTAGATACACCGTTATATTAAGGTGTATGTGCTGGAGTCCATTGAGATAATATCTCATTATCTCTAAGATAACTCAGAAACTCTTGGCTCAAGTATTCTCCTCCTCGATCAGATCTTAGAGTCTTAATACTTTTGCCAAGTTATTTCTCTATTTCATTCTTGAAGTCTTTGAACCTTTTAAAGGCCTCAGATTTATATTTTATTAAATACAACTACCCGTATCGTGAGAAATCATTGATAAAGATTATGAAATAGTTATAACCTCCTCTTGCTTGTATTGACATTGGGCCACATATATTAGAATGTATGAGTTATAATAACTCATTAGCCCATTCTCCTTGTCCTAGAAAAGGAGTTTTAGTCATTTTACCTAGTAAACAAGATTCGCATGTGCCATATGATTCATAAGCAAATGACCCTCAGTCACCAAGCATGTGTAACCTAGATACACGATTTTCGTTTACATGGCCCAAACGACAATGCCATAAGTAAGAAGTGTTAGAATTATCTATTTTAGGTTTCTTATTATTTATATTGAGAATTGGATTATCGAAGTCTAGAATATATAAACTATTAACCAAAGTTGCAGAACCATAATAAATATCATTCAATGAAAAAGAACAACATTTATTCTTAAATATTAAATAAAATCCACATAAGTCTAAACACGCAACTGAGATAATGTTTTTCATTAAAAATGGTACATAATAACAATTTTGCAGTTTTGGAATTAATCCCAAAGGTAGATTCAACTCGTATGTCCCCACAGCAAGTGCAGCAACCTTTGCCCCATTTGCAATACGTAGGTCCACATCGCATTTCTCTAGCCTTCTACTACTCCTTAGTCCCTGCAAGTTATTACACAAATGAGATCCACATCCGGTATCTAATACCCATATCTCATTTCTAAAGGCAGTATTTATCTCAATCATAAACATACCCAAAGTAGAAGTGCTTGTAAACTTCTTCTTTTGCTTCTTGTCCTTAATGGTCTCCAAGTAAGCTTTGCAGTTGCGCCTCCAGTGGCCCATCTTTCCACAATGATGGCATGGGCCCTTGGTAGCTGCGTCCTTCTTGTTCACACCACCTTTGGGCTTCATGGGAGCCTTGTTCTTCTTCTTTTGAACTTTCTTCTTAGAAGAGGAAGATTCTACCATTAAAACTGCATTAGAATCCTTCTTCATGGAGGACTCCGTAGTTTTGAGAAGATCGATCAACTCAGGAATTGTGGACTCAATCTTGTTCATCTGATAGTTAATCACAAATTGTGAGAAACTATTAGGCAAAGACTGAAGAATTAAGTCAACACTTAAGTCATGATCCATCGCGAACCCGAGAGATCCAAGCTTCTCTATTAAGCCTAGCATTTTCAACCCATAAGTGACCACAGAACAACCCTCTGCCATTTTACAATGAAATAGTTACTTCGAGATTTCATATCTCTCAGTTCTGGCTTGGGCATCAAACAGCTCTCGAAGATGTAATATAATCGATTGAACATCCATATGCTCGTGTTGTTTTTGCAACTCGGGAGTCGTGGATGCCAGCATAATACATGATGTTGTATCACTATCCTCCTTGTGCCTCTTGTGGACAACACGCTCATCAGCATGAGCATCTTGAGCTGGTGGTGGTGAAATAGAAGCATCTAGCACGTAGAGCAACTTTTCTAATTTTAGAACGATTCTCAAATTTCTATACCAGTCGAGATAGTTTGATTCGGTTAACTTGTTGGTTTCCAAGATGCTACATAAGTTCATGTTTGTTGACATGATGCAAGTGACCTAGATGTAAAGATAGAAAGCATTAGCTACTTGTATATGTACATGATATGCAAATAATTAGGACTTTAATTAAACGAATTTTTACTCCACTATTTTACTCAAACTAATAGCCTCCACTATTGATTCGAGAAAGCCCGTTGGAAGCTTTCCTAGTGGATCGGTATCCAAATTCCTCAAGAATAACATTGGATTTGCCCAACAAGCCACCCTTAAGTTCATTGGTAGGTATGTAATACCAATTACATCATATGTAACTACCGGATCATTAGGTGATTAACAACTTTTAATCTTAAAGCCTTTTGGGCTACCCCAACTTTTCTTCTAAATTTCTTTATGATTGAGTTGGACTAAGCGGGATAAAAATTTAGTTAAACCCGACCCATTAATCAGGAATTTAATTCCATAGCTTGAACATGCCCAATGTCAAGTAGGCTTGGGTTTGCCCAACAACCTGGTCTCGAAAAAGGACTCTCGTTCTTACTATATTAATGGAAGGAATTAGGTTTAATATTAATTGAAGGATTTGTTCCTTTTAGTGATTTCATTGAATGACATGCATAAAAATCAATAAATCACATAATCGATAATCATGGTAATAAAGCGATTACGTGGTATGGTTATGGACTTTACCCTAAATTAATTTCTTTAAGCCATAAAAGAAATTAATATAGTTAACCCTATGTGTTCATACATGATTTAAGTAGAAGGTCTTACCTTCTCGCCTTGTTTTGGTTGTCATCTCCAAAATTAAAAATAATTCTACTCCTATCACCCCTATAAATTAACCATCTTCTAAGCTCTGCGCCACTCCAAGATGTAACAATCATTCAATGTAAACAATAAGAAAATGACAATCAATGATATATAGCATAAAATTAACTTAAAGATAATCACCCATTACCCATAAGGAGTTATCATCCATCAATCACACGCAATGATCTCCAATCACTCACGGGGAATGATCAGACATTACTCACGGGAATCCAGTTAATAAATTAGGGGGGGGAAAAGCTTACCTGTGGAAAAGAAAAAGCACACCTATAGAAAAGAAATTAGTTGGCATTAATGCATACTTAACTGTATAAAAATCAAAACTTGCAAGTGATTAGCATACTCATGGGAGAAACAAAAAGCACAGAAAAATGGCAAAATAATCAATGAAAGCACCGGACTATAATCAGCAAAATCAATTAAGATATGATTAAGCATATCATCCAAGAATTAGTAAAACATGGAAGTTTGAGATAGATAATTGATCAAAAATATAAGTAACAAGCATAATTAAAGTGAAATTTATATTAATAATGTATAATAAAAGTAATTTATTCACTCAAGTCATCCTCCGAGATATATTCTTCTTCTTCCGTTTCTACAGTGCTATCCGTATTTCAGTCTCTTTCATCTTCATCTTCATCTTCATTTTCACCTTCAACTTCATTTGTATCCCTATTTAATTCTTGTTCTTGGATATCCAAAAAAATCACTTGTGCTCGATTCATGAGTTAATGGACAAAGATCAACAACTAAGGAGGTACTCATCTCATTATTAATATCTACCTCTTCTTGGTAAGATCTATCAACCACAAGTGCATCAATCACTTGTTGAGATTTTATTTCACACACTACCAACCAGTCAGATCTTTGTCTTTTATATCATGGATATGAGGCATATACATCTGAGATGCATGTTAAGCTAATACAAATTGATCATATTTTGAATAGCTCTTCTTGCTATTAATATCAACAATCTTATATTGATTATGTATTCTCACACCATGATTTGGTATTTAATCAAACTAATCATACTTAAAAGGCACAACTTTTTGTGATAGATGACTAAAAAATTCAGCCTCAATAATCTCTTTAAGGACCCCATAATAATCACCCTCTAATGAGTCCTTTTCACCCCATTTAACATAAATTCCAAAATTCACGGTTTTCTTTCCCTTGGCATGTTCTTGGGTGTGAAATGGATAGCTATTAATAATATACCCATTATATAATTTCACTTATCTCGAAGGTACCAAAACAAGGTTCTTCAAGCACATGTTTAATAAATGATTTGATGGATCATTCACCTATAAAGCATATGAAAGGTTTAGGTGGATACACATTAACTAACAACATATGTTAACTTGAACAAAATTTATCCAAATTTAAGGAGCATATGTAATTTGTAAACCATCCAGCTAACTCATTCTCTATATTTCTTTGAATATCCAATTCTGATATGTTTGAGATAGAAGATTTTAAACAAGATGTGAAAATCCCAGTAGAAAACATAATGACACAATCATCAAAAGACATTATTTCTATTATCACCGAGTGCACAATTATCTCACCTAATGTATAGTTGAACCTCTTCACAATTGAGTAATATATGACTTCTTGCTACTTTGTATTCTTCATAAAGGAGGAATCAGGTTTGAATATTTCCTAATATCTTTCCGTAAATGCTACATATTGACAAGGAAGCTTTATCTATATTTGCCCAACTTCACCTTTGTCATTGTGAGCCATAGATACATGTTCTGTCCTCACATGTGGCTCAAAGTAATAGGAGAAGAATGCAAAAGCTTCCTCAACAAGATAAGCATTGCAAATTAACCCTTCTACTCTTGTTTTATTTTTCACCTTCAACTTCAAAAGAAATAAGAACCTGGTATAATTCAAAGCACGTGAGTTAATAAGTATTATGCAATGACTTTGTAGGTCACAATAGCATAATTTAAAAAATGACTACTACTTCTCAAATAGATATATCCATCTATATTGAACGAGACCACAAACCTTTGCTTCGTAAGGTAAATAAATCAAGAGATGTTTTATAACATCGAAAACCTAGAGGGAATATCTTTTCCAACTTACATAAAAGAATCGGTATCTCTTGCTCCAATATCATCATATGAGCTACTGATAGTTTAGGAGCACAAGGTCCAGATAAAACAAACTTAATTCTGTCAAAGTTCCCTAAACATTAGTGGGAAGGAATTCTATAAGGGTAATCGAAAGTAATCTTTCCACGAAGATGTGACAGTCATGGCTTTTCATGCCAAACGTCTTCATTTCATTAAAATAAATGCAACTTTCTAAATTTGATGCATATCCACTTGGAATAACCAATCCTTTCAACCATTCCAACAAAATCTTATTTCGATCTACTATGAATGTGTAACATGCCTTAGGTATTGCTATCCTCCCTTCTCCGACGTTATACACATGCAATTTTGGCCTATTGCAATATGTTTACGACAAGCCTTCAAATTGTCTTTAGTTTTGTCCTGCACATCCATAACTATATTTAAGATATTATCGAACACATTCTTTTCAATATGCATCGCGTCAATATTATGATGAATCAAGTGCGTTCTCTAATATGGCAAATCCCAAAAAATACTCCGTTTAGCCTAATTATAACTCACATATCTACCTTCCGATCTCCCATGTTCCTTTCCTAATTCTATTATTTTCGAATAGTGGCAAACTCTGGTCCACAAGTAATCCCCAGTAGGATGTGGAATAGGATGTGACACTTTAAAGCCCCTATCTATCTTAAACGACCTTGTATCACACAAAAAAGGGTGATCCATGGGCAAGAAATGGCGATGGCAGTCAAACAGTAATTGTTTACCACCATATTGTAGATGAAAAGACTTGGTTCTCTCCATATAATATGGACATGCTAATCTTCCCACTATGCTCCACCCACTCATCATTCCATACGTAAGAAAGTCATTAGTAGTCCACATTAGTGCAGCACGCGTGTGGAAGTTTTGTTTCTCCATTATGTCATATGTAGGAACACCTGCAGTCCACAAATGATTCAATTCCTCTATTAATAGTTTAAAGATAAACATCAAATTTATGTTTAGGATTGTTTGGTCTTAGTACAACGATTGTCAAAAACATCATAGGATCTTTCATGCACAACCATGATAAGAGATTGTAAAGAGTAATAATAACTAGCCAACATAAATGTTGCTTTTCTAACATCCCAAATAGTGAGAAACCATCAGTACAATATTCCAATCTCACATTCCGCATTTTATTTGCAAAATCTAGATAACTCTGATCAAAAGGCTACCAAGCCTCACTATCTCTAGGATGACTCATGTTTCCATCTTCCAGTTTGTCCTCTATATACCAACTCATGCATTCAGCTGTAATTTTAGATGCATACAGCATTTGCAATCTTGGTGTAATCGAAAAGTAGTACATTTTTTTACAGGGATCTCAAGTCTAACTGTTCCTTTTTTTCCCACATTTTCTATGCATGTACCGAGCATGTCTACCAAATTTGCATTCCCTCGAATCAATATCATCTTTCCAATAAAGTATACACCCATTAGTGCATACATCTATCTTTTAAACAGGCAAGCCCAACCCAGATACTTACTTCTTCATTTGATATAAATCATCAACAATCTTATTAGTACTTGGAACCACCTCTTTCATAAGCTGCACCATTTGGTTGAAAGCTTTTTCAAATATTTTATTTTTAGACTTAATATTTAGTAGCCTTGAAACTAATGAAAGTACCGAATGGTTTGTGCACCCTTCCTATATAGGAATGTCTACAGCCCCTAACATATCATAAAACTTCAACGCTTCCATATTAAGAGGCTCATCAACATGCTTAGATGACAATCTTTCTATGTTAAAATAAGGACCCATCACATCAATAACCATTTCCATATATAGATTTCTAGAACCAGAATCAATAGGAACTGCACAAGATGTTGTGGTAGACATGCTTTGATTTACATAATAAAGTTATTTGTGACAAATCCACTGATGGTAGCTACTAAAAAACCTGTATCTATACAAATGGACCTCGACTTGGTCTAGGGAGTCAAATTTGATATTCTTGCATTTTGTACAAGGACATCTGATTTTACCAGACATGGAATTTGATAAGCAAACACAATGAACCCCTGCACCCCTTGCTTAAATTCAGTAGTAAACCATTTACTATGTAACCACCTTATATACATCCAACCGCTATCTTCCATCTAAATTATCAATAATTAAGCAACAAAGATGTACAACTATAGGTATATGCTTGTTTCCAAGGCATTATATATATATATATATATATATATATATATATATACATACATAGAATATTAAAAATTTATAATTCTAAGAGGTTCTTTTCCATAATTCTAAAAGGCATCCTAGATAAATAGTGATGGATTAATCATAAAGATAAAATGTCATGAGGAAGAGGAAGAAGAAAGAAAACAGAGAAAAAAGGTAAGACTCAAGCTGTTAGATTAATATAGTAACTAATTTTTTAAAAATTTAAAATAAAAAGAAAAAATAGGAGGTACTATAATAGAGCATCCCTACAATTCAACTGTTACGGTGTTAAAGATGATAAAATATAGTCTTTGGATTAATTCGGTCATTAAAAATGTAAGCAATGATAAAATCCTTTAAGCATAACATATATTCAAACCATTTCCATTCCAACATGTTACCATTCAACTCCAAAACACTAATAAAAAGCTTTAAGCATAAAATATATTAATTCCAATACATAGTAATCAAATTCCTGCACAGGAAATCAAAGGCTTTGTAGGTTCTATCTATATGAGTATATGCATGTTTTCTAAGCATTATATATGTATAATTAAAATTTTATAATTCTAAGAGGTTCTCTTCCATAATTCTAAGAGGCAGCCTAGACCAATAGTGATGGATTAATCGTAAAGATAAAAAGCCATGAGGAGGAGGAAAAAGAAAGAAAAAAGAGAAAAAAAAAATTAAGACTCAAGTAGTTAGATTGAAGCCAGTCAAACACATGGGCAATAAAATGCCCAAATAGAACAAAATTCTACTATATGTCTATGATTAAGGAAGGATTGTAAAATACAGTTTAGCATAAAATTCTACTTCATTTCATCAAACCTACCATAAGCAGATGGCTCTCTCCTTTAATTGTCTTCCTAGAATTAACTAGAACTTAATTATCATGCTTACTTATTGTTTTAGTTATGTGCATCATTGCTTGCTGGAGCTTGGGGTGCCTATTTTTTGGTCTTTGCTCTGTTGTAAACATTATTTGTGTTTGTTCTCTCTTTTTATTTTCATGGTGGGTAAGGAAGAGTAGTTTTTTGGTCATGCAGGTTCTCCAGCTCATAATGGAATTTATAACTTAGTTTGCATCCATCCCTTATTTCTTTTTAAATTCTCCCCCCAACTACCTCCTCCTTTAAATCAGCCTCTTGCTTCTCTAATTATACTGCCTCAAGCTTTTATATCTTGGGTTCAGCCTATAAAGTACTTGAACAGTCAACAAGTTGCAGCTTATTTGATTTTGTACTTATCAATTCTGGTTACAAGAGTTGTAATGGTGTTCCATGTAACTTACTTGGCTTCACTACATTCATGCTCTCTAGAAGATCTCTGAACCTACAGATCTTTTCATTCGTATTGAAAATCCTCTCATGACCCAAGAATGATTCTTCAATGGTACATTGCCAAGCACCTATCAGTTGATAGTAGCGGCAACTCTACGGTGGTCCAGGAATGGTAGAAGATCTCCGATGGTGGTCCAACGGTGGCAGCTCTACTGTAATATCCCACATTTTTATCTTCGATTTGCTACTATTTGTAATAGAATGAGAATTTCAATAAATGGCCAAAACAAAAGTTGGTCAGTATAATGAGATGAATATTTTCATATAATAATATTTTGTTGGGACCTGGATGTAATTATTAGATTTATTTTACTCGTATCCTAAATCTTCAGAAGGCTACTATTATTAATAAAATAAGAATTTGAGGGTACGCTAAGAAGAAAAATTGATCAGTACAATGAAATGCACATTTTGGTGTGAATTGTGCTATCCGGGTTAACGGAGGCATTTTCGTCATTTTGACCGCGCCCTCGACTTTGATCCAAAGTTGACCAAATTGAGAAGGAATTGAAGAATTTAAGCATTGCCAATGGATTCAGTACAATTTTTGGAGTTGAATAGTGAAATGAAATATTTTTCTGTTTCGAACCCGATTTTGGTCATTTCTCAGGAAAATAGAAGATCGCAGTTAAGAATGGTGCATGTGACATTTTGTGATTGGTAACCCATGGACATGTGTTAATTTAAGAGAGGTTTCATGGAGGATTCATGCAAGATGCATGGAATTAAAGAATTACAAAATAAATAAAGAATGATGTGTATTTTTGTGATTGGAACACATCACTTGTAGGTCCTTTTAATTAAGATCTTGTGTATTGTGATTGGCCAATACATGGACCATGACAAGGTGATTGAATGGCTGAAATTTGGCCAACAAAACAGCAGCCATGCAAGAAGAAATGAAAGGAAATTTTTGAAGAGGAAAATAGGTGGTTGGTGTGTAAAAATTTCATTAGAACACACCTAAATATATCCACCATACAATCAATAAAAATAAGAAATGAATGATGGTGAGAAGAGGCTTATATATAGCCTGAATTTCGGCAGCAATGAAGTAGAGAAACCAAGAGAAAAAGAGATTAAACAAATGAGAGAAAAAGGCTAATGTGTGTTCTTGTTGTTCTATGTGAGTTTTGAGAAGTTCTTGGAGCAAATCATCTTAAATAGCCTTATATACAAGGTAAAAGCTCAGCTCACTGGAATTAAAGTTGTGGTTGGGTGAATGATGATTATATTGATATGAATTTTAACATGAAAATATGATTTTCATGTCTTGATTTTGGATCAAACACTAGGGTTTGTGAACTTCATGTATGAACCTTGTATATGCTTATATGTGTATCGGCTGCCTAAGGGTTTTTGAATGATGTTTTGTGTGAAGAAGAACTAAATATTTATAGTAGTTTGAAGGGTTGTTTTTGGTTGACGAGATGATGACCAAAGTAGAATAAAAATGGAATTTACTTGATTGGAAAGAAATGGATTATACTAGCTTGTGATTAGAAAAGGTGAATTTGTGTTAAATAAGTGTGACTCTTGTGAGCTATTGGAATCTTGAAATCATAGAACTAAAGATGATTTGAAGCAAAATTGAATGAATTAAGGTTCCCAAGGTGTTAAAGGCTAAAGGAGAACAAAGGAAAGCATGAATAGTGGAATTGAAGCAAAACTACTGGGGCGGTTTTTTCCTTGTAGAATGCCACAGGAACCAGAACTCTAAAAGAAGATTAAATGAAGTTAAAATTAAGAGTCTTACGGTCATTTTGGTATATCATGGAGCCAAATCAGATTTGTGGATTGGAAATTATATGCAAAACAAAATCATGTGTCAAGCAGTGAAATTCCAGAAAAATGAGTTCGAAAATGGATGAACTTAAGGATGATTCATTGTATAATTTTGGATTATATGAATGAAAAATATGAAGTGAATCCATTGTATATGAAGGGAGAAAGGATTCGGAAGAAAGAAAATGAAAGAATAGAACAAAAGACGAAAAAATGACGTGAACGAAAGTTGAACGTTTTCCTTAAACGTCGGCTAACCATCGGCTTAACGCCGGTTGGACGTCGGCTCCCATTTGGGCACATCGGCTGGACATCAGCTAACCATCAGCTATTTTTCAGCCAAATGCAACTTGACACGAAAGTTGAATGTTTCATGTAGGTTTATCGATAAATGGCGAACAGTTCGTTGAAAACGATAGAAACGGTGATCAAACGGCCGTAAACAAAAAAAGTTAATTAAGACTTGAGGTGAGTCTTTTTGGTTTCTAAGACTCTTCAAAAGCTAGTGTGCTTTACTTTTTCATGAAATGCTATGTTTTATACCATTTTGGAAATCCTTAAATACATTTAAGGTTAATTTGAGCAAGAATTGTTTTGTTTTTGGGCTCGAATGAACTTCATAATTGGCTTAGAAACCCTAATAGATGATTAAAGCATGAATTTTGTGAATTTAGTCCTTTTTAGATTAAATACTTATAATTTTCAGAAAATGGTAAATTTTGGAATCAGGTATTTATAAATTGACTGGAATGCCTTTACTGGAATATTTTATGAAAATGTGTTTAGAAACTTTGAATTTAATCATCTTTTGGGATTAGAATTCTGGATTTTTTTTTTTTTAAATGAGTTCCTTTTGGAATCAAGCATTTGGAAAATGATCCAAATATCCTTATTGGAATGTTTTATAAAAACCTTTGGAATCGGGTATTCGGTAAATGACTGAAATATCTTTATTGGAACTCTTGTAAACACTTTTCAAATCGGGTAAGGGTAAAATGACCCAAATACCCTCAGAAAGTCTTTTGCAATCGGGCATGGATAAAATGACCCGAATGCCCTGGGAAATGACTTTTGTGATCGAGTACAGGTAAAATAACCCAAATACTCTTGACAACTTGTTTTGATGTGTGAAAATAACTCTTTATCCTGTTTCGACATGGTTTTGGAAAATGATCTCTCGTGATGAGATTAACCTTTGGAAAACGACAAATTGATCTTGGAAATTATTTTATTCTCCTGATGTACCTATGGAATGAATTGATAGGCCCTGCGAAGCATATGTGAATTATGATCTAACTTGTGAGTTTGTGAGATCAAATTCTAAAAAATGTAATTTTGTCCAAAAAATGTTTGTTTTGAAAATCCTACGGGATCAGATAACCTTCTGGCTTGATCAGTCAGAAGGGGTTGGTACTCGTAACGTTGAGTACTTAGCGAGAACTTTGATCTTTGTACTAGCTTACGTTAGAGTTAGATGACCCTAGTAACTTGGCCTAGTTCTAGGGATTGTCTTACTCCAAGTGGGGTGACAGGACATTGAGATGAGTCATCTTGGCTAGTCGTCTAGTACCTAGCAATTGTCGTGCCTTATGTGCACTTTGTTTTGGGTTGTTCACGGATTGGGCTGGACACCTGGCATTGTTCAACCCCTTGCTACCTCAATGGTGATTGACGTCAGGATTGGCACCCCTTAGCTTACGGTAGCATGTAAAAGATTTAGTGTGCTACGGTGTACTTCGCATGCTACGGTATTCCTATTGTTTATTCTAAGTAGTATGCTACGATGTACCTTTTCGGTGATGCATGGTTGAGTACTGTAGGCTGCAATCTAAGTACAATGATACGTGCAAGTTAAGTACTGGAGGCTACAGTCTCAGTACAATAATACGTGGTGCCAAAGGTAAGGATTGCGGGACATCCATACTGGTTGATCTTCTGTTGGAGAAGTGCCTGTGATTTGATAGTTGGGGCAATGATTTGAAAGTAAAATACAGTTTTTTGAAAATGATTGAGTTCTGAATAAACTCTTTCTGAGAGAGTTTCGGAATTGTTTCCAGTGAACAAATGAAATACTTTCCCCACAATAGTTTTATGTACTCTGTTCTTTCCTAAGGCACTAGCACACACAAGACTCACTAGGTGATTATTCACTCACACGTTCTTTTACCTGTTATCGGATCTGAAGTTAAGCTGACCTACGGATAGAAGGATGATACCTTCTTGTTAACGGTATAAGTTTTGACAGTTTCCATTTTTCATTATGTACCTTATTGTTGTTGTAGTTAGAGATGGCATATATGAGACTCTCTGATGTACGTATATGTTTGGCCAACAGTATAGGATAATATATGAGTCTGGACCTTATATATATATATATATATATATATATATATATATATATTCATTCCTTTGGTTTTCATTGTAGAGATCCCTTATTTGGGCAATTGGATATGGTGACACCCGGTGTTGATATGCTTCCGCTGTTGTCTTAGTAGGGGTACTATATCTATAGCTCAATTAGTGGGTTCAATGGAGAAGGGAAAGTTGAAAAGGGAAGAGGAAATTTCTGAATAGAGCTATCAAAATGGGCTAAGCCCATGGGCCAGGCCCAGTCCACAAGTAATATGGGCTGGGGTGGGTTGCGATTTTTCAAGCCCATATTTCAATCGGGCCTATTTGGCCCATCCTACAAAGCCTATGGGTTGAGTGGGGTTGGGCTGGGCTTGGCCTATTGGCCACCTCTTTTTTTTTTTTTTTTAATTCCCAAATTCAAAAATTACAAAAGTTTCAAAAGCCAAAACCACATACTAATTATAGATGATGATGGTAATATATAACAATTTTTTTTTTAATTTCTTGAACTAGCTCATAATTAGTAACATAATTAGTAAGTATAATACTAATTATATTCTTCTTTCTTATTGTAATTTGTGATTATTAGATGAATAATCTATCCTTGGAACAGTCATGTCAAAAATTTCATCGTCAATAGTAGATTCAAATAAAATCATTGAAGAAATCTTAGATGAATGAAGAATGTGCATCTTTTTTATAGCTGGCAGTATGAGCGATACTTTTGGCATTTCATGGTTTTTTTATGAAATTGTGAAACAAATGTTGATTTTTAACTTTGATGTTTCTAAATTTCAACTTTTAAATTAGATTACTTATTTATATATTTGAGAGTTATGCATTTAATATGTGATTTGTGATGTTTAATTCTCGAACTTGTTAAAATTGTAAATATATGTAGAATTATGCATGTAAAGTAAAATAGATAAAATATGCTTAACTTATTATTTGATACTTATATTTTATTTTATGTTGTAATTTGATTCATTATATTTGTACTAGAGTAAGAATTAAAGACTGAAAAATATAAATATGGTATGATTTTTTTTAAAAATATTATTTAAATATAAATGGCCCATGGGCTAAGAAGGACTGAGATGGGCTTAGGATTTTACAGCCCATCAAAAAAATGGGTTGGCCTACCCGGCCCATATTTCTGCTAGCCCACGTGGGCTAGGCCGGGCTGGGCCATTTTGACAGCTCCAGTTCTGAAACTCAGAAAAAGAAAAAAGGAAAAAGAGAAAAAAAATATCATCTTCTTGAAATGATATAACTATTTTAAAATATAAAAATTTATTCAGTAATATTTTAGTTAGGTAATAAATTTTCATGATACACTTAAAAAATAATAATTAATACATTTTTAATTTCCCAAAATGACAAATAATTTTTTGTTTTGAAATGGGCAAAAATGAAAGTGCACATTATATGATTGTATCTTTGTTGATGTAGAGTACATTTATATAAAAAATTAAAAAAATTGTATAATACATTTACATTATATGATTGTTTTTAAGTGAAAAATACAAGTTTATCCATATTGAATTGGGATAAACAAATTAGCCACAACTATAACAGAAATTTTTTTCTTAATGTAATCAAATTAGAATGTGCATTTTGCTACTAATTATCCAATATCAAAATAGAAATAGACGATGTGTTTATTCTCTTTTTATTTTTTTTCATGATTAAAATGTTTTTTTAACTAATTCTCCATTATCAAAATAGAAAGAAAAAAAATTTGGCTATAAAGATACAGAAAAATAGAGTTGTAAAATTGAAAGGTCCATTTTAGAAAGAGTGCATGCATTATCAAAATAGAAAAAAAAAAAATCCACTCATTTAAAAAAAGTCATCTGACAGAGTGTAAAAAAGGGTTATAAAAAAAAACAAAAACAAAAGCCCCTAATGTAGAGTTTAGGATCTCAAGGCATTTTGATCAATTGTATTATTAATTTGTCACAAAAATTTCTTTTTTCTTGTCGAATGACAAAACTTAGGAATTAAAGGTTTTTAAGATGAAAATAATTAGTTAAAAATTAATCTACTATTTAAAGTTTAAATCTTGAACTAGTATCTATGTATATATTTTTTATGTATGAGATAAGAGAGGAGGATTGAGGATTGGTTTCAATTGAATTTATAAAATAGTCTTAAAAATATTTAAATATGACTTTAAATTTTACAAAAAAATTATATCTTCAAAGATCAATATTGCATTCTACTTAAAGTAAATAACAAAATTACCAATATTTTATGCATAAATTTTATTTATACTAAATTTATCTTTTAATCAAAACTAGTCCTAAAATAATTTTATTTTAAAATAATAATTAAAATAGTATGAATTATCTTTTACTCACACTTTTTTAGCTTTTTGCTTCGACGAGCTATGTAAATACTTGAGACTGGCGTGAGATACGGTGACCATATAGGTACATAATATTTTGGATTAGGAAACAAAGGTTCAAATTTATTTCACTGTCTTTTTTCTCTTTTATGTGTTCAAGAAATATTTTGGATATATTATAACAGAATAATTTATTACTCAACTTATAAAACACAGATGCTATTCTTGTCTTGATACCCAAATTTTAACTCTAAGAAAATTGTTTATGTGGAACATGTAAGAATATTTTAAAATAATATCATCTTTAATTTTAAAAGATTCCATAGTTCCTTAAATCAGGACATTGTATGAATTGTCTTTTTTCTCATCATAATTGTATAAAATCAAAGAGAAAACTTTGAAATTTTCCAATAAAATAATTTATTTCAATGATAAGTACACTTAGTATGTATAAAGTTTAAAATATCGTAAAAAAACCATTTAAATAAGTAAATTTAAATGTATTTAGTTTGGAATTATTTTTTATTTTTAAAATATAAATATAACTTTAAATTTTATTGAAAATGTATGAAAAATGGGAGCAATGCACTTTTTTATTTTTTACATAATTTTTTCAAAATACAACAATCCGTTGCAAATCCCTCGCGGCAGTGAGTTTTTCCTCTAAGAATTTGAGGCCGTCGCAAATCTGTAGAAGATTTTACAACGGATTAGCTAGAGCAATGCACTTTTTTACTTTTTTATTTCATTTTTTCCGAAAACAACAATCCGTCACAAATCCCTCACAATATTTGACAGAATTTGCGATGGCTATGAGTTTTTTTTCTTTTTGAATTTTTTTAGCAATAGGCCATCGTAAATTCGTAGAAAATTTGCGACGGATTAGCTAGAGCAATGCACTTTTTCATTTTTTACTTAATTTTTTTCAAAAAACAACAATCTGTCGAAAATCCCTTGTATCGTTTCCGAGGGATTTACGACGGCCCAATGAAAACCGTCGCAAATCCATTGCAAACTATTTTCTTATTGAGGTTTTTCCTTTTCAAATTTTCTTATAAATGAGGTCGTCACAAATTCGTAATATATTTGTGCCAACTTAGCTAGAGCAATGCACTTTTTTATTTTATACTTCATTTTTCTAAAAAATAACAATCTGTTGCAAATCCCTCGCATTGCGACGGCCCATAGAAAATCATTGTAAATCCATTGCAAAATATTTCCTTAGTGAGGTTTTTCCTTTTTGATTTTTTTTATAAATGTGGCCGTTGCAAATTCATAGCAGATGTGCGATGGATTAGCTAAGGAAATGCATGTTTTTATTTTTTTACTTCATTTTTTCAAAACATAACAATAACCGTCGCAAATCCATTTCAAAATATTTCCTTAGTGAGATTTTTCCTTTTCAATTTTTTTTTATAAATGAGGTCGTTGCAATTCCATAGCAAATTTGCGATGGATTAGTAAAAGCTTAGCACTTTTTTACTTTTACAAATATTGTTCCCTCACAAGTTTGCAAGGGGTATGCAATGGTTTCTTCGCATCTGTCGCAAATCTGTTTCAAAACATTGGTCATCGCTAATGTATCACAAAGTAGTGACAGATTTGTGAGGGCCAGTCAATGGGATACCCCATTTTTGTTCCTATATGTGATTGAGATTGCTTTTTGACAGACACAAAAATATGTCAATATTTGCTTGTTTTCTTTTAGTGTTGCCTTAATCTAACAACCAATAAGTTTCTAAACCATAATAGGTAGGTCATTGCTCTTGGCAGCCCTCCAAGTCAAAGAAAAAGATACAAAATAGGAAGTCATGACTTAATCCTAATTACCTCAAGAAAACATACTCCACATAGTGCATCTTAGGTTTTGCCAAATAACATTAATATACAACAAGCATTCACCTCATATAAATCAATATTTAAGTCCTTAATACACCTCTAAGCATGAACATAAACCAATTTTGTACATAGAATAAGTAGATAAAATAATTTTAGTAAGTTTCTTTAAAATGTCCAAGCTGTTCCCAAATTCTAGCAAGCTTAATCTAAATTTCTAAGGGTAAAACACCTACGAAAACACATCAGTTTGTACTCAAACTTTGCAGAGATATACGCTAACATAAAAAGAGTAGAATACCAGTGCCAAACATGAAAATTAGCTCTAAAACACGCCCAGAAAATTCATTACTGTTAAGGCAGCAACCTGCCCAGAACAGAAAAGCAACAAAACAAAATTTGTAACGTTAAACCCCTATATTATAAAATACTGAAACTTTCTAGTGAATAGCTACACATATAATCTTGCATTTTCTCTCTTTTGACCCTCCCCAAATACTGGGTATTATTAGGTGGAAATAATAGCTTGAATCACAACATACAACAAAACCAAAACACTCTAATTTTCTTTCCCATTTTCTTCGAAAAATTGTTGGGATCAATCCCAATGTTTTCTTGCATGATCTCTACCATAAATAACAACCAAAAAATCTGGAAAACAATATCGAAAGGCCTTGGAAAGATAAATTCCTTTGCTATATATTTTTGAATTAAAACAAACAACTATAACAATATTGCAGAAATTCCAACAAGAATGTAGTTTAATCTTTGCTTCAAGAAATCAACTTCTTATACTTATTAACTCAAGAAAACACATCCTTAGAGAGTATAGAGGAAGGTGACCACAACCCAAGAAGAATATACTTCAATATCTCATAAGAACTTATCAAGAAATCATCTACAACTTAGAAAATTTTCAACTTTATATAACAAATAAAAAGAAAATGTATGTTCTTTTATAAGAATTTTTTGAAAGAAGGTTTCTTTTTCATGATCTAAGGAAGTATGATTTATAAGTATGTTGGAATGTATGACCTCTTAGACTAGGTTTATGATGTATTTTTTACTTGTATTAATAAAAGTATTTTTCTCAAAATTAGTTTGTGAAATTTTCTTTTATATTTGTGCATGGTTTTATTGGAAAAGACCCATTATGTTTAAGTAAATAGTTCATGTAAATAAAGGTCTTTCACAGTAAGGTTTGGACCATACGATACTTAACACATAAACTATTGTTCTTAAGTAGATGATGAGAATGGGAATCTCATCATGGCAAGGTTATTATATTATGAATTCCAAATAGAGAATGACTTACCTTTAGCCAATAAGTAGTCTACTCATTTCATAACACAAGTGTATTTCGAATACTATATGATAGAAACCTAGACTACTATTTTTACAGCGTGGACTTGTACTCTACAGTTTGAGTATAAGTTGGTGGTCTAACGAAAATGAAAATGTATGCTTTGATATTCTATAGTTGAGGTTCTTGTGGAGGACCAATATACATGTATGTTGGGTATATGTGACTAGTTAGTCAAGACAGACTTATACAAGATAGTGTCTATACTATATCACCCCTTGTGGTTGTCTGAATGATCTAATTATCTAGAGCCCTAGGGAACATGACTTGGTATTGGCTTTAGGGTAGCTCTCTTGGAAAGCTGGAATATTCCAAAAGTCATGGATCATTAGACTAGAAGCCTAAGAATGGTAGATGTCGTTTAGAGAGATGTTAGTACACTATTTCCTCTCTAAATGAACAGCGATATGTAGAGGGGTATTTTAGTCATTTCATCTATAGGTCGAAGACATAGCTAACGTAGCATTGACCTTAGGGTCAATATTTTCTTATGGTGATATTAGAAAATATTTAAAATAAAAAATACAGCAATTTATATAGCAAGGGTATTTTGGTCACTTTAGTAGCCAATGCAATGTGTCTTTTCGGTCCTTAGAATAACCCGTAAGTCCTAATTATTTTAGGTCGAGGAATTTATCACAATGAAAAAAGAATTTTATTTTATTCAGGAAGTCTAATTTATTTTTTGGATTGAAATAAAATAAAAGGAATGAGAGAAATTAAATTTACTATCTAGTTTGATTGCCTAATTAATTATTCAGGGCCTAAGCCCAGATTGAATAATTAGAAAAATTAACCTGGGCTTAAACTAGTTAATAAAAGACTTAATAATTATGTTAGTTCTTTTGAGTTCATTAATTATTTATTGAATTATTTTAATAGGCCAAGGAAATTAATAATTAATGGTTATTATTTTTGGCCTCATTGGGTCCAAGGAAAAGTAATAAATTATTTTGGCCTAATAACCTAGACTAAAGGGTTTTTTATTATTCACGGTATAGAAGAGTTGGGGATAATTCAATCCTCTTCTATTGATAACCTCCGAATGTTCGAAATATCAAAATACCAGGGTTAGGTTATTTGGGATGTGAATAGGAGTCATTGTGTAGAACAAAAAAAAAAAAAAAAACTCCAAAGCTGTCTCTGTTCTCTCTCACACACATTTTCTTCTTCTTCTTTTTCCATCTTCCTGTCTTTACTAATTAATAGCAAAGGATCAAAAAGGACCATCCTCGCTTAGGTTGTTTCACCAACATAGATAGGCGGAGGAATATTCTGAGAAGCAAAAAGCTTCACGTTCATGCCAAGAAGAAGCCGATGGATTGTTGGTTTCTAGCCAGAATTGTCATTAAGGTAAGTGGCTTCTCCCGTAGTTAGTGCCTCATCTTCTCAACTAGACTAGAAGAGGACACGTAGAGGTATTTTTTAAAAACTTTTGCTGTGCTTTCTGGTAGCCATGCATGTTCCTCTGTTTTTTGTTCCATCAAAGTGTTATTAGAGCATTAGCTTTGAAAGGCTTAGGATGATGCTTGCTAGTCAATAAAACCTGGCAAGACCTATTATAATAAGATCCTTCACTGTTATGGTATGGGTAGAATAGCTGTACACCTTACCATTGAGGTATAGGAGCTTTGTAAAAAAAATTTGACAATTTTGTTTAGCTTCATGTAAGCCCAATTTGAAAGGGTATCAGCGATTGTTATGTTTTTTGCTGAAAAAATGTAACAAGAAATGGCCTTGGACGATTGCAAAGCATTGCAGAGGAGACTAGCGAAATTTGTAGAGAAAAATCGTAGCGAAAGATAGTTGGAGAAGGTGGATCGAGTCAAGCTGAGCCGATGCTTTTGATGTGAGGGTAGCCAAGGCAGCCCAGGTCAACTACAGCTTGAAGCCGCAGCCGGGACCGAGATGGCCTCGGCTCAAGGCGCGCGTGAGGAAGCTTCCTCGCAGTAATTGGGTTTCCACAGCAGCTTCCTCGTGGAAGTTGCTACACCAAGCTCTCGGATCGCAAGCACCCAGCCGTGGACCGTAGTCCATGGGTTTTCCTATGGGCCATGATTCAGTGTGGTGAGTGCATTGGCCAGGAAATATATATATAAATATATATTTTTTAATTTTTGATCCCATGCTAGGCGAAGTTATTTTTATTGTAATAGCTAATATTCTTTGAATATTTTGCATGAAAAATAATAGTAAAGGATATTGTGATTAAATAACATAATTAATTAATTTAATTAATGTGTTTAATTCTTTTATTTGGGCACTTAGGATTAAAAATACAAAAGTATGAAAACATTTACAGTTTTCTAGCATACTAATTATTTTAGGTCTTTTGTGCGCTTTTCTCAAAGACCAAAGTCTTTGGAAAATTTTATTTTACAAGGAAAAATATTTTTCTTTAATTAAATGGTTATTTTAACTTAAACAGAAATGAATCCTTGGTTATTTTCTTAAAGATTTTTATCTTGACATAGAAAATATTATGGATTTAGAAATTTTTATAAGTTAAAATGGAAAGACATTTTAATTCATTTTAGCAAAGGAAAAATTATTTTTGTCAAATAAAACCTTGAGATCAAACTCTCCAGGAATTTATTAAATGGAAAAGTTTTGAAATTATTATGTGTTTTACTTAAATAAAATTAATCCATGAGAAAAGATTTCTCAAAGGATATAAACCTTGACATAGAAATTTTTTATGGATTTAGACATTTTATTTTAAGTTAAAAAAGAACTTAATTGGAATTTTTCAAATAATATTTTTTCAAGAAAATCCTTATTTAAAAAACTAAGTGAGATAGGGATTCCAATGGCCCCCACGGCTTCCATCATGACCCTTATTAGAGATCGTGGGTCTCTTCGTGTCACCCTGGGAGTGAACCCGTATAGGATGGAATACCACAAGGATCTAGAACTAATGGAAGGATGTAATTGATAACCCAGGGCATGTACTATGATCAGCCGGCCCATATTGAAGGTTATAGTACGAGGTATGTCTATAGGAAATGAGAAGAAATGGCCATCCCCTCGGTAGAGTTATCTTTTATATCATTACCTAGAAGAAAATTTAATTTGTGGTAGTTAATATACTTAGCTTAGGAAACTATTAATCTTCCCAAGAAACTATGTCAATTTTTCCAAAGAGCTAAATTCACAATGTTAAAGATAATAGTAATGGGGTTAGCTATTATCAAGTTTAATATGAGGATAGAGTGCACAAAATTATTTTTGTTTTACAAATACTGAGAATTTCCTTTTCTTTTGCAAAATTTCAGAAATAGTTGGTGGAAGTTCTTTCAGTCCCTTGGCCATTATTCTCCATGAAAATAAGTTAACGGGTCCAAACTATATGGATTGGAAAAAGAACCTGGACATAATACTCATAGTCGAAGAGTATAAGATATATCTTATACGAGACCTGCCAAATAATCGAGGAATGTTCCACCGCTGAAGAGTGTGAGTTTGAAAAGGCATGGAAGAAAGCTGACGAAATGGCCAAATGCTATATATTAGCCTCCATGTCGAATGTGCTACAATCCAAACATGACCACATAGCTACTGCATATGATATTAGCACATCTCTAGCTATAATGTTCATGGATAAGAGCAAGCCCACAAGGCAGGAGGCTCTTAGAACGATAATAAACACAAGATGGCTGAGGAGGCATCAGTCAGAGAGCATATGCTCAAGATGATTGCTGCTTTCGAGGAAGCAGAAGTCTTGGGGGTAGTTATTGATCCCGAAAGCCAAGTTGATATGGTTCTCGAATCTTTACCGAGCTCATTCACTCAGTTCAAGTTGAATTACAACATGAACGAGTTAAACATGGTTTTAACTAAATTGATGAAGGAGATCCAGGTAACAAAGAAGTTTATAAAGCGACAGGCTAGAGCCATGATTGTTTCTTCTTCGAGAACTGGGCCCAAGCCTAGAAATTTCAAGAAGAAGAAAGAAAATGTAATACATCAGCCCAAGTCCCAGCCCAAAGATAAACCCAATGGCAAGTGCTTCAAGTATAGAAAGAAGTGACACTAGAAAAATGAGTGTCCAGATCTTTTGGTCAAGAAAAACCCCGCAGGTCATGTTCTCTATCTAGAGTCTATATCAATGGTTGGATCAACTTCTATTTGGATTGTTGATTCAGGAGCCACTAATTATATCTGTAACTCCTTGCAGGGGTTTAGAAAAATTAGAAGACTCCAAAAGAGCGAACATGGACTACGCGTGGGAAATGGAGCAAAAGTTTGGGACCTTTTGTGGGAGAACTGGAACTTACTTTTGATTGTAATAGAATAATTATTTTGAAGAATATTTTATTTGTTCCTGGTTTTAGACAGAATTTGGTTTTAGTTGCAAAACTAATAAACCAAGAATATTCTATTTCTTTCCATTCTAGTATTACTATCTATAGAAATGGAAAAGTTATATATGTACTGGGTACATGTATGAAAATCAATTCTTCATTAATCCTATTAACAATCAATTGAATAATGGTCAATCAGAACCTTTAAATTGAAAGAGAAAGACTAATGTCAATGACTCGTATCCTTGGCATCTAAGGTTGGGTCACAGTAACTCAACCAGGATTCAGAGGTTAATCCATTATGGGCCTTTAGACTCAATGACATTGGAAAGTTAGCCTAATGTGAATCCTGTCTTATGAGAAAAATGACCAAAAGGTCCATTGCCTAAAAGGCAGATAGAGTCAAAGAAGCATTGAGTTTTGTTCGTACTGATGTGTGTGGTCCTTTGTTTACTCTAGCAAGAGAGGGGTTTGAGTACTTCATCACTTTCACAAATAATTATATAAGGTATTGTTACGTTTATCAAATGAGATGTAAGTCTGACTCTTTTGGCCAGTTCAAAGAGTTTAAGGCTGAAATGGAATGTCGAACTGGTAAGCTAAGCAAGACCTTATGATCGGATCATGGTAGAGAATACCTCTTTGGCGAATTCAAGGACTATATGGTACATAATAGGATAGTATCCCAACTCTCTACACCGAAGACACCCTAGTAGAATGGAGTAGCTAAGAGAAGGAACAGGACATTGACGAAAAATAGTCCGAAACTTGATGTCTCATGCTACTCTTCCAGTATCTTTTTGGGAATATGCTCTAGAAACAACAACATATATTCTGAATTTGGTGCCTTTCAAGTCAATACCTAGGACACCCTATGAGATGTGGATTGGGCGTAAGCCAAGTCTAAATCATCTTAAGATATAGGGTTGTCTAACTTATGTACTGATCAAGGGAGACAAGTTAGAACCAAGATCAAAATTATACTATTTTGTAGGGTATCTAAAAGGTACAAAGGGTGGTTACTTTTTATCATCCCAAGGAGCAGAAAGTACTCGTGAGTACTAATACTAGATACTTAGAGGATGAACAAAGTACATCCACTAAAGGTTCAACAAGTTTGGAACTCGAAGAGAAGTTATCTTCTGAATCAACTTCTCCTAACCCGATTATAGAACAAAAAGAGGCACAGCCTCAGAAGCCTATACAATTGGAGCTTTGTCACAGTGGGAGGATATCTAGGGTTCCAGAAAGATGGACTGGAAAGGCTTTGGACCTAGTCTCTGACCTTCAGGAATAAGATTCCAGTAGATATGAGAAGGCTATTGCTGATGCCGATGCAGACCTTGGCATGAAGTAATGAAAGTTAAGATTGAGTTTATGTACTTCAATCAGGTTTTGGATCTTGTAGCTTCATCGGAAGGGATAAAACCCATTGGGTGTAAGTGAGTTTACAAGAGGAAGAGGGGAGTGGATGGGAAGGTGGAAACTTTCAAAGTTAGACTTGTGGCGAAAGGGTATACTCAGAAAGAAAGAATCGACAATAAGGAAACCTTTTCCCCAGTAGCCATGCTTAAGTCCATCTGTATCCTTCTTGCCATCATATGTCATTATAACTACGTGATATGATAAATGGATGTCAAGATGACATTTTTAAATAGTCGTCTTAGTGAAGATATCTATACGTCCCAACCAGAAAACTTTATTGCTAAAGGCCAAGAACATATAGTTTGTAAGTTTAAAAAATCCATTTATGGACTTAAGCAGGCATCTAGAGTATGGAACATTTGTTTTGATGAGATTGTAAAGTCTTATGATTTCATTCAAAATGAGGATGAACCATGTATGTATAGGAAACCAGAAGACATAAATGTGATTTTTCGTATTCTATATATGGATGACATTCTACTCATTGAAAATAATGTATGGACACTGTCATCTATTAATATTTGGCTATTGAGTCAATTTAGTATGAAGAACTTGAGTGAAGCCAATTACATTCTAAAAATAAAGCTTCTTAAAAATAAGAAGTAGAGAATGTTAGGTTTATCCCAAATTACAAACATTGACAAGATGTTGGCCTAGTACAGCATGAACTCATGCAAGGGGATATTGATCCATTGCAAACATGGGTTGTCTTTTTCTTCAAATGACTGTCCAAAATCTCAAGAAGAAAAAGATAGTATTCATAGGATTCTCTATACTTGTGGGAAGTCTCATATATGTCATGCTATGTACTAGGCTAGTTATCTACTTTGCCGTATGCGTAGTCAGCAGATATCAGTCAAACTCCGGGAAGGTTCATTGGTAGGCTGTAAAGTATATTCTTAAGTATCAAAAAGGTATAAGAGATTATATGCTGGTTTACAAGGCTAATGACTTAGTTCTTGCAGGATACATGGACTCAGACTTCTAGGTGAATAAAGATGAGAGAAAATCCACTAGTTGATATGTCTTCATCTTGTCTGGAGGAGCCCTTTCATGGAAGAGTATCAAGCAATCTTGTATTGCTGACTCAACCATGGAAGCTGAGTAGGTGGCAACTTCAGAGGTATCTAAGGAAGCAGTTTGGCTCCGGATGTTCCTTTTAGAACTTGGAGTCTTGCCACACATAGATAAACTGGTTGTGATGTATTGCGATAATACTAGTGCAATCTCACAATCTAAAGAACCAAGGAACCACAAAAAGTGAAAACACATAGAGAAGAAGTACCACCTGATCTGAGTTTTTATCCGGAGATGGGAAGTCGTGGTGGAACAGATTGCCTCCAAAAATAATTTACCAGATCCTTTCACCAAGCCTTTGGTGGAGAGAATCTTTAGAAGACACTTACATGTCATAGGGGTGGGCACCTATGGACTTACTTAGTTTTAGAGTGCAAGTGAGAGATTGTTAGAATTTATGCCCTCTTAGACTAGGCTTTTGATATATTTTTTACTTGTATTAATAAAAGTATTTTTCTCAGAATTTATTTGTAAATTTTTCTTTATATTTATGCACGATTTTATTAGAAAATACCCATTATGTTTAAGTAAATGGTTCATGTGAATGGAGATCTTTCACAGTAAGGTATGGACTATGGGATACTTAAAACATAAACTATTGTTCTTAATTAGATGATGAGAATGAGAATCTCATCATGGCAAGGTTATTGTATTATGAATTTCAAATAAGGAGTGGCTTACCTTTAACCAACTAGTAGTCTACTCATTTCATAACACAAGCAAATTTCGAATACCTAGAACTGGACCTGTAGTAGTGGTTTCTAAAAGTATTATGTGATAGAAACCCAAACTACTACTACTATAGTGTGGACTTGTACTCTACAGCTTGAGTATAAGTTGGTGGTGTGACAAAGCTGGAAATATATGCTTTGTGAGAAGGACTAATATACTTGTATATTGAGTATATATGACTAGTTAGTCAAGACAGACTTGTACAAGATAGTGTCTACACGATATCGCCTTTTGTGGTTATCCGAATGATCTAATTATCTAGGGCCCTAGGGAACATGACTAGGGTATTAGCTTTAGGATAGCTCTCTTGGAAAGTTAAAATATTCCAACAAGTCGTGTATCATTGGACTAGAAGCCTAAGGATGGTAAACGTTGTTTAGAGATGTGTTAGTATACTCTTTCTTCTCCAAATGAACGGCGATATACAGAGGGGTATTTTAGTCATTTCACCTGTAGGTTGAAGACATAGCTAACGCAGTATTAACCTTGGGGTCAATATTTTCATATGGTAATATTAGAAAATATGTAAAATGCAAAATGCAGCTATTTATATAGCAAGGGTATTTTGGTATTTTAGTAGCTAAGATGATGTGCCTTTTTTGTCCTAAGAATAGTGATATGATCTTATGTGGGCTTTTTCTTGGTGTTGTGAGTGGTTTAGTTAGTTATGTGTTCAGCTCAATCAATGAGACCAAAAACAGAGATTCTTCTTGGGACAAAAAAGAAAAAAAGAAATAACAACCTACCATTTATCAAACCCTTGAAGAACTAAGCTTCAAAGACCCTCAAGAATAGTAGAAAGTTCTACTATAATCTCACCCCCAATGTCCTTGAAGCAGCAAAAGCAAACAAGAACAAATAGAATAAACAAAATAGGCAACCAAGTAATGGAATTCAAACAAAACTTAGAAGAACAAAGCAACTAAGACCCATTCAAAGAAACCACATTGGATTATCCAAAAGATTTATAGACTCATTCATAAGGATGACTAACCCTTAAGCATGGTCTTGAACAAGATGAACAAGAAGGCTAGGGCCTCTCAAGATTCTCTCTCAAATTTGAATTAAAGTGTGTGAATTGTCTTATCAAATCACTAAATGTGCTATTTATAATACCCTAAGCCTAGCTAAGTAATCCCTGAGGTTCTATTACAGTTTAGGGTTTTAATAAGACTTTACAAACACTTAAAATTGGAGAAAACTGAAAAAAACAACAAAAACGTGGGGCAGCCGTCACCCAGGATGGAGCCGACGCAGGCTAGAGCCCTCAAGCCGGCGCCGGTTAGGCTCTGTCTCCGGCCGATCGTGTGCCAGAATGAAGCCGTTGTTAGGCAGGTTGAAGCCGACACCGATTTAGCTGCTTGGGGCTAGTGTTAGCTGTCCGCTGGAAGGCCTCCTTTGGTCAAGTTTCGTCCACCTTTGTTGCTAGCTTGAGTTTTTGTTGGGGTCCTTCTTGGATAGTCATCAAAATAAACTCTTGGCTAGCTTCCTCAACCTTCAAACCCTCTTCCATCCTCAAGCATAGTTTTATGAGCAATTGAAACTCATATTAAAGCTTCTTTGACCTAGATCTTGTCATCGGTCCTTGTCCTTGCATGGTCACGCCTCCCCCTCCTTGATCTTGACCGCCATGATGAAATAGAGTCTTATAATCTTCCCCTCCTTGAAAAAGATTCATCTCTAAATCGTTGCCATCACCTACATCAAAGGGAGAAAGGTCACTAACATTAATAGCGGCGCTAACATTATACTCACCAGGTAAATCTGTCTTATAAGCGTTATCTCTAACTTTGGCGAGAACTTGAAATGGACCATCCCCTCTTGGATCTAGTTTGCTCTGTCATTGCGTGGGGAATCTCTCCTTGTGAAGGTGCACCCATACCGAATCGTCCGGCTCAAATGACACATTTTTTCCTTCCTTGATTGCGCTTATGGGCGATCTCTTCATTGCGTTTTGCAATGGTTGCTTTCACCTTCTCATGGAGTGCCTTCACCATTTCCACCTTCTTAGCTCCATCGAGGTTAAAGGATTAAAATCGTTTACCTATAGGCAAAGGAACCAAATCTAAAGGAGTTAGATGATTAAAACCATATATAATTTCAAAAGGAAAATAATAAGTGATATAGTGAATAACTCTATTGTAAGCAAACTCAATGTGTGGCAAACACTCTTCCCAATTTTTTATATTCTTCTTGATTATGGTCCGCAAGAGTAAGGTGAGTGTTCGGTTGACCACCTCCGTTTGTCTGTCCGTTTGAGGATGACAAGCTGTGGAAAACTAGAGATTAGTACCAAATTTGTTCCAAAAAACTCTCCAAAAGTGGCTAAGAAATTTAGTATCTCTATCCGAGATAATAGTCCTTGGAATCCCGTGCATTCTTACCACTTCCTTAAAGAATAAATTTGTAATATAGGATGCATTATTAGTCTTGGAATAAGCCATAAAATGAGTCATTTTAAAGAATCGATCAACAATTACAAATATGGAGTCCTTACCCCCCTTGGACTTAGGCAATCCTAAGATGAAGTCCATTGAAATATCAACCTAAGGCACATTAGGTGTGGGTAAAAGAGTATAAAGACCATGGGGAAGGGATCTAGACTTAGCTCGCTTACAAATAATGCATTAAGAACAATGTCTCTCCACATTCTTTCTCATTTTTTGCTAAAAGAAATGCTCCTTAAGAATGCTTAAGGTTTTACAATACCAAAATACCCCATTAGTCCCCCACTATAGGCCTCCCTAACTAGCAATACCCTAATAGATCCCTTTGGCACACAAAGCTTTGCCTCCCTAAACAAGAAACCATCATGCCTATAATATTTAATAAATGCACTTTTCTCACAAAAATGGAAAATATCCCCAAACTCCTTATCATCAACATACAAATCTTTCACAAGTTCAAAACTAAGAAGTTTAGCATCTAAAAAGTTTAGTAGTGCATACCTTCGAGAGAGTGCATCTACTATCACATTTTCCTTACCCTTCTTATGTTGAATGACATATGAAAATGTCCCAATAAGCTCCATCCACCTTGCATACCTCTTGTTCAAATTTTGTTGGCTCTTGAGGTGTTTAAGGGTCTCATGATCGGTATGAATGACAAACTCTCTTGGCAAAAGGTAATGTTCCAATATTCTATGGTCCTCACCAAGCAAAAAGCTCTTGTCATAGGTAGAGTAATTGAGGGCCGCCTCGAACAATTTCTCACTAAAGTATGCAATGGGTTTTCTATATTGGGTTAAGACCGCACCTATTCCCACCCCACTTGCATCACACTCTATCTCAAAGGTCTTCTCAAAATTAGGAAGAATAAGAATTGGAGCTTGGCTCAATTTGTCTTTGAGGGCTTGAAAGGCTTGTTGTTGGGCTTCCTCCCACCTAAATCCTACCTTTTTCTTTACCACTTTAGTTAGAAGGACTGCTATAATGCTAAAATTTCGAATGAACCTCCTATAGAAGCTAGCTAACTTATGGAAACTACGGACTTGGGTAATGGTGGTAGGGATTGGCCAATCGTGGATGCCTTTCACTTTTCCCTCATCAACCTCAATCCTTTTGGTACTCACAACATACCCAAGGAGCGTAATCCTCTCCAAACAAAAAGAGCACTTCTCAAGGTTAGCATACAATCTCTCCATTCGAAGGGCAACAAGTATACTTTCAACATGATTTAAATGATCCACATATAATTTGATATAAATTAATATATCATCAAAGTACACAACAACAAATTTTCTAATGAATTCCCTCAAAACATGGTGCATTAATCGCATGAAAGTACTAGGTGTATTAGACAAACCAAAGAGCATGACAAGCCACTCATACAATCCTTGTTTAGTTTTAAAAGTCGTTTTCCATTGATCCCCTTCTCTTAGTCTAATTTGGTGATAACTGGATTTCAAATAAATTTTAAATAAAATGCATGCGCCAAATAACTCATCGAGCAAGTCATCTAGCCTAGGAATAGGATAGCGGTATTTTACCGTGATGTTGTTGATAGCGCGACAATCCATACACATACGCTATGTCCCATCCTTTTTGGGCACCAAGAAAACTGGAGCCGCACATGAGCTTAGGCTCTCTCTCACATGTCCCTTCTCAAGCAATGCCTCTACTTATGTTTGCAACTCCTTAGACTCTTCCGGGTTGCTCCTATATGCCGATCGGTTGGGAATAACGGCTCCAAGCACAAAGTCAATTTGATGCTCAATCCCTCTTATGGGTGGTAGTCCTCCGAGCACCTCCTTTAGAAAAACGTCTTCAAATTCTTGAAGAATAGCTATAATTTCATTAGGCAAAGACAATGTAAAATCATTAGTAGAAACATAAGATCCTTTGCATAAAAGAAGAATAACCGGTTCCCTAGCTTCTATAGCATATATGACCTTACTTTCTTTTGCAAAGAAATTCACTCTTCTTTTACCTCCCCTTTCTTGTCCTTGCTCACTCCTATCCTTAATTGTCAAAGGTACTTGTTTGTAAAGGCTTATAAAGCGGAAAACACAAGGCACGCAGTGGAAGCGAAGATCAAAAAACTAGAAAAACTAAAGAACAAGGAACTCCGAACAGAGCCAACGCCGACTTTGGTAGCCCTAGTCGGCGCTGGTTGTGCTCTGTACGGATTCTGAGGTTTAAAAAAACACCTCTTTTCCTCGTTCTAAGAATTAGCTATACCAGAATGTGCACAACTGGGGTAGGTGTGCTCGTGGAAACCTCTGGCACGATTCCTGCAGGTCTCCTACTCCGTCTTTGCATGTAAGTGAACGCCAACCTCTTGATCATCCAGTATATGGCCTGCCTAATTCCGTTTGGTGAACAACTAACAGACTAAGGAACTTTTTCTAAAGAGAGAGAGAAAGAGAGAAAGACGTCTGGCTTTTCTTTCACAGAGAAGAGGCCGTAAAAAATAACGTTATATCCAATCCTCTTGTTTGACCTAAATAAAAACCCTAGGTTAAACTGGACAGGGCCATTAGACTCTTAATTTAACCTTTTGGGCTTAATTAATTATTCTAATTAGAACCAAATAATTGGCCCAACAAATAATTAATTTCCCAACCCAAATAAACTAGCCCAATAAATAAGCCTATATTAGTTTAGTCCTAGGTTAATCTTTAATTATTCAAACTGGGCCAAAGCCCTGAATAATTTATTAACCCACCAAACTAATTTAATTAATTCTCTCTCCACATGGACCTTTATTTTATTATAGCCCAACAATTAAATCAGGCTACTTAAATAAAATAAATTTCATTTCATTTAAGATCAATTCCTTAACATGTATTTAATTAGGACTCACGATTTATATTGGAGACCAAAACACACACCACCTTAGCTATTAAAATGACCAAAACATCCTTACCATATAAATAGCTGTATTTTTCATTTTAAATATTTCTTAATATCACTATAAGGAAACATTAACCCCAACGACAATGCTGCGTTAGCAAAGTTTACGACCTACAAGTATAGTGACTAAAATACCCCTCTATAATCGTCGTACATTTAGAGATGAAAAAGTATACAAACACCTCTCTAAATGACATCTACCATCCTTAGGCCTCTAGTCCAATAATCCACGACTTCCTGGATTGTTTCTGCTTTCTAAAGGAGCTACCCTAAAGCAAACATCCAAGTCATGTTTCCCAGGGCCCTAGATATTTAGATCATTCAGGTAACCAAAAGAGGTGATATAGTATAGAAACTATCTTGTATAATTCTATCTTAACTAACTAGCCACACATACCCAACATGCAAGTAAATTGGCCCCTACTATAAAGCCTCAACTATAGCATATCAAAGTATATACTTCTAACTTCATCAGACTACCAACTCATACTCAAGTCGTAGAGTACTAGTCCACGCTGTAGCGGTAGTAGTCTAGGTGTCTACCATATAATACTTTAAGAAACCACTACTACAGGTCCTGTTCTATGTATTCGAAATACGCTTATGTCATAAAGTGAGTGGACTACTCCACTCACTGGCTAAAGGTAAATTATTCCCCATTTGAAATTCAAAACATAATAACCTAGACATGATGAGATTCTCATTCTCATCAATCGGTTAAGAATGAATATTTATGTGTTAAGTAACCCGTGATCCATACCTTACTATGAAAGACCTCCATTCACGTAGACCACTTACTTAAACACAATGGGTCTTTTCTAAATATAATTGTGCACAAATAAGATGTAAATTCACAAATAATTTCTAAAAATAAATTCTTTTATTAAAACATTCGATATTTACATAAAAAACATGGTTTAAAAGGGCATATTTCCCAACAGTTTGTCCATTCTCTCTCTCAACTCTTTTTCTCTCCTCTCTTATTCTTTTCTCTCAATTTCTTATTTTTGCTTAACATCTTGCACTTCCTTCTTCTTTTCTTTCTCCTTCATGATTCTTTGATCTTTGTTCACCTCACTAGGGGCCATGAGGTGAGAGTAATCTTAGTTCCCTCCTTGAGTACAGAATAACTATTCTTTCTCCTATCATGCTTTACATGCCTATCATATTGCCAAGGCTTCCCTAGGAGCAAGTGACCCGCTTGCATGGGTACTACAACACATAGCACATCATTATTGTACTTTCTCATCTTAAAAGACACCAAAACTTGTTTGTTTACTCTCATTTTCTCGCTATCGTTCAACCATTGTAATTTGTAGGGCTTGGGTGTTCAATCCAACTCATGTCTAATTCTTTTAACCAATTTTGCACTAATCACGTTAGTGCAGTTCCCACTATCAACAATGACACTACAAGAGGTCTTGTTGATCAGACATCTAGTGTAGAAAATGTTCTCTCTTTGTTGGTGATTTTGATCCTCAATGGCTTGTGAATTCAATGACCTTCTTGTAACTCCCACCAAAGAGTATTCTTGACCAACAACTTCCCTTTCATCACTTTTCTCATCTTCATTTCCTTCTTGGTCTCCTTGGTATCTGTCTCCATCTTCTTCTTCGTCGATAGAAACCTCACCATAGAGATTAGTATACATAATTCTCTTACTTGGGCACTCATGGGAAGTATGTCCATATCCAAGGCACTTAAAACACTTAATATTCCTATTCCTTTGTAGCCTTTCCATGGCTTTTTCCTTGTCTTTGTTCCATCCTTCACTATGTTTCCAACCTTCCATAGGTTTGTTGAAGTCCCTTTAGAATGGCTTAGGAGCTTCATCTTTCTTAATTGGCACCTTGCTAGTAGTGTTGGGATTAGGAAGTGATAGTCTAGTAAATGCCCTTCTTTTTAATTATCTCTCAATCTTCATAGCGGCATGTACTATATCCTCTAATCGATCATAAGGGTGCAATGCTACCAAATTAGCAACTTCCCAATTTAATCCTCCTAAGAACTGTACCCTCGTTACTCTAGGATCCTCATTGATTTTAGCTCTCATCAACATAACTTCCATCTCTTTATGGTAATCTTCCATACTCTTGTTCTCTTACTTGAGTGATTGGAGCCTTTGATAAAAATCATTGTAGTAATGGTATGGTATAAACCTTGCCCTCATCATATCTTTCAACAAATTTCAACTAGCGACGATTTCCACTTCTATTTATCTTCGTTGTGCACTAACTTGCTCCTACCAAACCAAAGCATACTCCAAAATTCCCAAAATAGCCAACCTCACCTTTGACCTCTTACTATAGGTATGACTTTCTAGGAAGATCTCTATCTTACTTTCCCACTCGAAATATACTTCGGGATCACTCTTGCCATAGAATGTAGGCACTTTCAATTTGATGTGGTTCAACTCATTCTCCTCATTATTTCCTTCTCTCCTACCTCCTCTATTGCCCCATCCTCTATAGTGTTCCCCAAGGGCTTCAACTTGTTCCCCCTCATACTATTCATCAACTCTCTCAAACTCTCTTTCTAACCCCTTTAAGTTGTTCCCACCATTCCTTTCTTGACCTCTACCTCGTCCTCCTCTCATGCTATATCTTTCCCCTCTCATAGGAGCTTATTAGAATCCCCCGATAGAGTGCTCATCCCACTCTTCCCCTTGTTGGGCATTTAACAAAGGAATATGGGCATCACCATCCCTCATCCTAGGGCTAGGTACTTCAAATCTCTCTTGGTCTCTTCTTCATGCGATGGTAGAAGATTGTCCATAATGATTTATCAACTCCCTTATCATGTTTTGGAACTCACTTTGCATAGTCCTCATCATAGCTTGCAAGTCTTCACGCAAACCCCTAGCATCAATTTGTTTTTCTTGAGGTCTACTAGGGCCACTTCGATTAGGCCTAGAGATCTCTTGATCATGGGCCATGGTGATAGAATATTTACTTACTTATACCTACAAAACAAAAGAGATTAGGAAGAAAATAATTCCTCACTTCGCTTCCTTACATGTTGGCTCTCAAAGATTGGTCACTCCACGCTCGTGTTTGCTCTCTTAGGCTCTTTTAGTAATAAGCTCACCCTCTTGCCTTTTTCTCAGTACTCAAGCCTTCTTGTTCAATTCCAATTCTCCCCAATGGCTAAAGTTTTAGTCTAACTTAGTGAATCGCACAAATCAAAAGAATTTTCCAATTAGGGGGTCTTAGGAGAATTTCAACAATCACTTGTTAGGCACCTCAAGCAAACAAGTTTTAATCAAGAATTTCAAGAAATGTGGACTCAATCAACACAAGAACAAACACTAGATGCACAAGAAACACTTCTAAGCAAGAAACGAACAAAAATTAGCAAGAATAAAGAAACAAGAACTAGGATTATGAAGAACAAGATGATCACAAGTGTGCACTAATAAAGTTGAGTTCAATGAGCATGGAATTCAACAATAGAGTGATATACTAAGTCCCAATATCCCAAGGAATGAAAATTAAGAATCAAAATTCCCAACTATAGCTAAAAACATTCTCATGGAACATTTATCAAACTCCTTGGATACAATCCCGTCGCTTAAGAACAACCAACATTCTCACCCATATTCAAGCCAAATTTCACCACAAACACAAGAAAATTCTGTTCCCAAAGATTATATTAACATCAAGGAGCAATTTTTCAAAAGAAAATTCAAGACATAACAAAGATTTCATGACCTTTTTGGAGCATGTTTTGAGTTACGGGATTTTCTCTGTTTTCTTTTTCTTCAACTTGTAGGGCTTCTTTTCTTGCTTTCAAGTTTTGATTGGAATTAAAAATTTCCTTGCTCTAATACCAAACTCTTTGATATGATCTTGTGTGGGCTTTTTCTTGCTGTTGTGAGAGGTTTAGTAGGTTATATGTTCAGCTCAATCAATGAGACCAAAAACAGAGATTCTTCTTGGGATAAAAAGGAGAAAATGAAATAACAACCTACTCTTTATCAAACCCTTGAAGAACTAAACTTCAAAGATCCTCAAGAATAGTAGAAAGTTCTACTATAATCTCACCCTAATATCCTTGAAGCAACAAAGGCAAACAAAAACAAATAGAATAGAAAAATAGGCACCTAAGTAATGGAATTTAAATAAACCTTAGAAGAACAAAGCAACTAAGACCCATTCAAAGAAATCATATTGGATTATCCAAAAGATTTATAGACTCATTCATAAGAAGGACTAACTCTTAAGCATGGTTTTGAACAAGATAAACAAGGAGGCTAGGGCCTCTCAAGATTCGCTCTCAAATTTGAATTAAAGTGTGTGAATTATCTTGTCAAATCACTAAAGGTGCTATTTATAATACCCTTACCCTAGCTAAGTAATCCCTGAGGTTCTATTACAGTTTAAGGTCTTAATAAGTCTTTATAAATACTTAAAATTAGAGAAAACCGAAGAAAACATCAAAAACACGGGGCAACTGTCGACTGCCTATGATGGAGCCGGCGCAGGCTAGAGCCCTCAAGCCAGCGCCGGTTAGGCTCTGTCTCCGGCCGATCCTGTGCCAGAATGAAACCGTTGTTAGGCAGGTTGAAGCTGACACCGATTTAGCTGCTTGGGGCTAGTGTTAGCTGTCCGCTAGAAGGCCTCCTTTGGTCAAGTTTTGTCCACCTTTGTTGCTAGCTTGAGTTTTTGTTGGGGTCCTTCTTGGATAGTCATCAAAATGAACTCTTGACTAGCTTCCTCAACCTTCCAACCCTCTTCCATCCTCAAGCATGATTTTATAAGCAATTGAAACTCATCTTGAAGCTTCTTGGACCTAGATCTTGTCATCGGTCCTTATCCTTGCATGGTCACGCCTCCCCCTCCTTGATCTTGACCTACATGATGAAGCGGAGTCACATCAAATAGCCCGTAAGTCTTAATTATTTTAGGTCGAGAAAATGATCGTAATGGAAAAAGGATTTTATTTTATTTATAAAATCTAATTTATCTTTTGGACTGGAATAAAATAAAAGGAATAGGAGAAATTAAATTTATTATCTAGTTTGATTGGTTAATTAATTATTTAGGGCCTAAGTGTAACACCCCCCGAAGCCTAGGCCCGCCAGGGCCGGGGATGTCGCCCCGTCCAAAGGACAAGGGGTCTTTATAACTAGGTCACACAAACAAATTACGGAATAAAAATAATACTTGACTTAAAAAGTTATTACAACCCAGAGAAAACTTCAAGAATAAATCCATGAATTCCAAAATAAAAACCATAAATAAAATTATCCACTCTCGCCTCCCCAAAGCAATACATAAAATCAAAAGACACATTCTCTTCCAAAGCAGATATTACTAGCCACTCAACTCCACAGCAGGATCATCCTGAAATCATGATAGAAAGGTGATGAGACAGAAATCTCAGTAAGTCCGTGTGTGCTTTGGGTGTTTAGTGAAATTAGTTCATGGATGCAGAGTGTGAAACTTTTATAAGAGAAAACATTGGCAAGCATCAAGCATTAGTCAAAAGTAAGAGTGGCGTTTTGGCTTATCTAGCCATACACAAGTAATGAAATCAACCACTCGAAAGAAAGGGATATGGGTTACCACACGTTGGGCCTCATAACCGGTCAGAATGCCGATACTTTGTGCAGACTGACAAAAGTAGGTGATCTGCCTACTGGGCAAGATACTCCTCCTTCTCTATACCCAAACAACAATCGGGTGTCCATTCTGGTAAAACACAGTCACTTGACTGAAAACAAACTGCTAGCTCGGACCAGCACGACTCACTGGACTGACATCTTATCCGGGAAGGACTCACCCCTCAGAGGTGGCCACCTGCTGAGAGACTTACCATAACCCTTCAAAGACTAGTCCTAGTAGTCCACCCTTATTGAATACTCAACGACGTTTCCCACTTGGGATGAAATGAACAAAGCATTACTCTTCATGAAACTAGTAATTTGAGGGTTTCCAAAGTTTTGGGAACAATCGGTTTTAGAAAGAGTTTTAAGTTTGAAAAATCTGCTCAGTAACGTTTAAATAATTTAAGTGTTGGAAGTAACAACAAATTCAACCCTCAATTGCCTTCAAAAAAATGAGTGTTCATGCACTCCATATTTAGCTTGCCATAAGGAAAACATTTCACATCGATAGGTTTTATGCAGGAGCTTACCTGATTCTTGCTCACAACAACAAGGTCTCGAACAGCTGATATAACCCCACATGGGTAAATACAAATCTTAATCAGATTCAAGCTACAATCCACTTCCTCAATTTTAAATCAACTCATTTCACCACTACCATGATCCTAGTGTCCCAAGCTTTAAGGCAAAATAATAAATAAGCAGGTTTATAAGCTAAGTTTAATTTGTTATTTAAAATAATTAATGGTTTGGGAAGTAAATTCTAATAAGTTGAAAGTTTAAATCTTGTTAAGAAAAATTTAGAGTTTATTTGATCAAGAGTCATAGGTGGTACTAGGTAAAATAGTGATTTAATGATAGTCTAGTTGTTAGAAAATAGTTGATAGCTAGAACTAGTGAAGATTAAATTTAATGAGTCTTGTTTGGAAAATAATAAGTAAATCCTTAAGGGGTTTTGATTTAATAATTATTTTACTAATTAAAATATTTTTCATAAAGGCTTAAATTGATTTCTTTATTTTTAATAATATTTATTTATTTTACTTTCTAGCAAAAATCATTATTTATTTGGCTAAAATATCATTTATATGTATAATAATTCCAAATCTACCATTCCTAGGGTTTTTCGAAATTTACTAGCAAAATTAGTATTGGATACTTTATTCATGAACTAAAATTAGCTTAGGAACAACTAGATCATGATCAAGATTCTATGGCCAACCACAATCAATAACATACACAATCCTTCGATTCATCAAATCATCCAAATCTTGCATCTAGGCATATATCCAAATTTATTAAAACATGATTTAACCATTACTAGCATAAACATGAACATGGCTTCAATAATCTAATCATGCATAAACTCCTATTCACCAAAGGTGACATAATCTCTAACATGTTTCTTCACAAATACTACCTATGACATGCATCAACCCTCAAATCATCATACAATCATCCAAGATGAACCTTTCATGCATAAATCCTATCTTCTTCACGATCATACAATTGCTCATGCTTCAATCTCAACAATAAATATATATACTCAAATCCTATCACCATCCACCTACTCACAACATCATCCTAGAGACATGATTCTAGAGTTTACAAGGAAGATTGAAGGTACTTACTTAATTGATGAATGTCTTGAAGGAGTTTAGAGTAGATCTCCACTCCTAGATGGCTAATCTTGTCCAAGAGAGGTGGCGAAAGCATGGTCATGGAAAAAGAGACCATTTGGCCAAGGGAGGAAATTTCGGCCATGAGAGAGAGAGAGAGAGAGAGAGAGAGAGAGAGAGAGAAGAAGAAGAAGAAGAAGAAGAAGAAGAAGAAGAATAGATCATTAGCATGCTTATTCATAGAGGTTTTCATTAGAGATCAAGTTTGGAGAAGATAAAGTTGTTAGAATAAGTTTACCTTGAAGATGTTCTTGACCTTCACAAAATTTCCTGGTTTTTTATCCAAAGTAGCAAGATGATTTGTGGAGTTTGATGTTAATAATGGTGTTGATGGATTCACAGCAATGTGTAGATCAAATCTGGAAGTTTTCGAGTGGATTTGAGATGGTTTGGAGGGGTATTAGGTGTAAGAAGGTAGTAGGTGTTCTTAGTGTAGTGTGTGTGTTCTTGATGGTTGCTGAAAATCGTGAGAGAGAGAGAAGGGAAGGCTGCCGAATTTTCTGTGAGGAATAGGGCTGGCCAATTTTCAGTAGGGTTTGGGAAGTTGATTCTGTGATTTGGAAGGGAAAAGGAAAGGTTAGTTGTTACAATCTTGGTAGAATATTTTTAGGAAGTGAATTTGGAAAGTAAATATCCTAAGAATATCTTGATTGTTTGGACAGCTTTGAAGTCTGCCATGGCTGACTGTTTGAGCAGAATTTCGTGGGATTAGTGCTGGCTTATAGAGGCTTCTGGTGGCCAAAAGTAGGGTGCTTAATGGTGAAGAAGAAGCATGTTCAATTGAGTAAGAGATTATGGAAGGTTGCCAAACAAGATGGCTGGAATTTTTGGAAAGTAATCAAGCTAAATTGCAGGGATTTGTTGGAGAGATTTTCGGACAGCCATTGATGGAATTTCGTGCAGAAGTTTAAGGGGATCAATGGAGCTCTGTTGATGGAGGTTCAAGGAATATTTTTGCAGAAGTAGGTTGGTGTTTCGGTGGGAAGAAAAATAGGAAACAAGCTGGAAAATTTTCTCCACAGAAATTTCGTTGCACAGTGGTTTTTCTGGGCAGATTTTCGTCTGCCACTTCCAGCCATTTTGGAGTGAGTTGGGAGGGGGGTTTCAGTGGTATTCAAGGCTGGTTTCCAGTCTTCTTCATGGAGAAAAAACATGGCTAAGGTGCTGCACAAAATCTGGAAGAAAACAGCTTGGTTTTGGACCCTTAAAGCAGCGATTTGCCCAGAATTTTTTTCTGGTTTTGCACTGCTTTTGTGCAGTCCGAAAATGGCAGAAATAATTCATGTTTTAAGCTGGTATTAAGGCCATTTTTGTGGGAGCATTTGGAAGGGAATGTTAGCTAAGGAGTTCAACAATTTGAAGGTACAACAAGCTAGAAAGTTTCAGCTCATGCCATGAAGGAAGATAAACTAATTTGAAGTGAAATTTCAGCAAGCTCACTAGAGATATTTTCCTCATGGAATTCCTCACAACTCTTCCATATTTTTTTCAGACCATAGGTAGTCTTTTACCAAGACATTTTGATCCTAAAAGGCCTCAACACTTTACTAAATTTTCTGGAAAGAAAAAGGCTATAACACCTTGATCAAACTAATGAGTTGAGCATTGAGAAAAATTAAAGAACAAGGAAGAATGAATTTCCCTTCAAGAATTTTGAGTAGAGTAAAGAGTGAAATGAGAATTCTCCTAACATGTCTCTCCTAGGACATTATCACCACCTTGTTCTAGGCTCTTAAGGCCGAAACCAACTCCCCCCAAGCAAAAATACAATTTAATCTAGCTAAAACTTCTATGCTAGAATTTGATCCCAAGACCTCAGGAATTAATTCCAAAGCTGTAACCACTACACCACAACAACTCTTATTGCTATTTCCACTAGAAAAATTATTTTCTATTCAATCCACAATCTATCTCCCTATTTTCACCTCGGGCAAAAATTACCATTTTGCCCCTCTCACACAATACTCACCATCAAGACTTCAAGACAATAAAAATCAAATCCAAAGCACATAGAAATCATATGAAAAATATATTTAATTATGAAATAAAGTATGATATGCATCCCAACCCCCTTACTCTAAGGTTCATATGAAAAATATATTTAATTATGAAATAAAGTATGATATGCATCCCAACCCCCTTACTCTAAAGTTGGTTTTGTCCGGGGTTTCACACTAAGCCTAGATTGAATAGTTAGAAAAATTAATCTAGGCTTAAACTAGTTAATAAAAGGCTTAATAATTATTTTAGTTCATTTGGATCCATTAATTATTTATAGGGTTGTTTTAATAGACCTAGGAAATAAATAATTAATGGTTATTATTTTTGGACTCATTGGGTCCAAGAAAAAATAATAAATTATTTTAGTCAAATAGCCTGGACTAAATGGTTTTTTTATTATTCGTGGTACAGAAGAGTTGGGGATAATTCAAACCTCTTCTATTGATAACCTTCTGATGTTTGAAATATTAAAACACCGGGGTTGGATTATTTGGGATGTAAATAGGAGTCGTTGTGTAGAACAAAAAAAAAAAAAAAACACACACACACACACACACAACAGAAACAAAAAAAAAAAAGAAGAAAGAAAACTCCAAAGCTGTCTTTGTTCTCTTTCTATCACGTTTTCTTCTTCTTCTTTTTCCATCTTCTTGTTTTTCCTTATTAATAGCAAAGGATCAAGAAGGACCATCCTCGTCTATATTGTTTCATCAATATAGATAGGCAGAGGCATATTCTAAGAAGCAAAAAGCTTCGCATTCATGCCAAGAAGAAGCCAACGGATTGCTGGTTTCTCGATAGAATCATCGTCAAGGAAAGTAGCTTCTCCCATGGTTGGTGCCTCCTTTTCTCAACCAAACCAGAAGAGGACATGTTGAGGTATTTTTTTTAAAACTTCCGCTGTGCTTTTTGGTAGCCATGCATGTTCCTCTGTTTTTCGTTCCATCAAAGTATTGATTTGTTTTTTTTTTTTTTTATCTTATTTTATCAATAAAAACACATTAGAAATTTTTGAAGTATCAAACCCTAATTTATTCAAGAATGGCGATGACAAGAAATCAAAGGAAAAAGAAAAGTTTTTTATGTTACCTCTTACTTAGCTAAATTTGAACAGCCTTAGGGTAGGTAGATGGTGTTTTCTAACTTTTGTTTCCCCCCAAAACTTCAAGGTTTCATTCCAAGAATGGCATTTAAAGACGAGGCTTTGTGTAGAATTTTTTTTTCTTCAACAATGGAGATAATTTGCTTAAGAATAAGAAAGGAATTTTGGTGTATTGAGAGAGTGGAAGGATGCCATCTAGGGGGTTTTGGCTTAACAAAATTTGAGTTTCTTTATACTTTGGGGAGGATGAAACGTTGGGATAGGAAAAGGAATAGAGAAGGCAGCACAAGGGAGGAAAAATGGGAAGTTTTCCTAAGTTCTCAAGGTTTTTACTCAAGTTAAACTCTATAAGATAGTTAAATAGGGATGAAATTCAGCTAGTATAGGATTCAAAAAATTCTCCAAAACCTTTTTTTAAAATAAATTAATTCACCCCCTTATTTTCACCCCAGAGTGGCAGCTAACTTAAGAAAAAAATAGTTAATTTTTCCTAATCTCTTAGAAATTGAAGCCTATTAGTCAAAATAATTATCGGGCAAGAAAAATTATTAGAACCGGATAAATCAGAAAAGAAGGTTGGGAGGGTCTACAGTTCAAACAGTAAAAGAATTTTTTATAAATAATTATCTTCTCTCTTTTTTACTAAATAAATAAATAAAATAATTTAATAAAGTGAATACTTCAATAAATTAAATTGCAAATAAATATATAGCTCTCTCATATAAGTATCATATAAAATATTTTTATACTCCCTTATTCTAAGGACTAATTTCTCAATTGTCACCCAAAAAAATAATTTCATTCACATATCATAATCAAATAAATTCAAATAATCCATGCAAATCATATTTATATGCAAATATTATATTATATATTCATATGTACATATGTACATGCTTCATGAGTGACATGCTCTCCATTTTTAGGTGAGTATAGGGTAGGGTGTCACATAATGTATTCATGAGTAAAATTATTATAATATCTTTTCCTACATGCATCCTAAGTTCTCTAGAATTTTTTTTTTTTGGAGTTTTCATTTCCTAACCCAACTCAACTTAATGACAAGTCAAACCATTGTCAAAACAGTCATTGAATAGCTTCTTTTTTTTCTTTTTGGGTAACGGTGGGGAAATTAGACCCCTACCAATTTATTAATAAATAAATTGTTACATGGCTAAAGGCCTCCAACCAGATTGGACAGATGATTTTCTTATAGTCCTTATATTAGAGACACCCCTACTATCTAGGATACAAAGCCCTTGAACTCGCTTTGGGAGGTGAAAGAAATGAAAGAAATGATGGTTAAAACTAGCAACACAAGCTAGATTGACTAAGGCATAAGCCACTTGGTTAGCCTCTCTGTATATATGCCTAAATTCAATGGAGCGAAATGATCTACTTAGCCATTGAACCTGACGTTGAAGTTGGTGAAGTATGCCAGTTGTCTCCATGGATAAGGTGAGGTGCTGTAAAGTAGTAGCTAAATTAGATTGGAGTAGAACGTCAAGAAATCCATGTTGTTAGGCTATTCTTAGGCCTTCACAAACAGCTAAAAGCTCTGCTTTCCGATAGTCTCCCAATCTTGTATGTCTAGGAAATGCCATAAAAAAATCTCCCTTATTGCCCCTAATGATACCTCCCACTCTTGAAAGACCTGAACCCTTAGTTGCCCCATCAATAGTGACCACAGTAGCTGCATTAGCAGCAGACCAGCAAACTGGTATATGACGAATTTGTATCCTTGGGGTGATGCTGATATGGAGCCCATGCAAGCTAGCAATGTTATGGGAAGCCTAGCTAAGCGAAAAAGCTGCTGAGGAGAGCTTTATGAAATACATAATATTTCCTCTCAAATGAGCTAAAGAGATAGAACATGAATCATACCTAACCTTATTCCTCCCTTTCCAAACTTCCAACAAGAACGTAGACATAAATAAGCAAGCAAAAGGCCTGCATCGCTGGGGGACTATCCACCACAAATGCTAGAAATCACTAAAGAAGAGGGAACTAAGAAAGAAAGGCCACCCCATACAGAAGGAAGGATGGAAGACCATAAACCTTTAACAACCCCACAATCAACAAAAACATGCCATAAAGACTCCCTAGCTTTATTGCAGAGGCTGCACTTGGAGCATAGTTGCACACCCAGACATTGTAATTTGTTATCAAGTGGCAGGAAGTTATTGACAAGACGCCATAGGAAAAAACAAACATTAGCTTGGACTCCCAACTTCTATGTTTTTTTCTTTACCTTGCAAATAGTTTCACACTTTCTGATCAACTCCCAAGCTAAAGATAAAGAGAAAGTACCTTATGGAGTCAAAATCCAAAGCATAACGTCTTGAGCTTCGGGTTGAAAAGGGGGCTGGATTTAGAGATTGGAATATGCCAAATGGTCATCAAGTAGATTCAAAATCTTCCTGGTATTCCAAAATCCATTGGAATACAGTCTTGAACTGAAATATCCGGAAAGCATATGGAGGAATTGCAGGCAGCAAGATAACCTTCGCCTGTCTAGTTATCAAACCAAAAAAATGAATTGCCAGATTTCAATGAAAAGGTAATGTGAGGATCTGCAATCTTGGCAATCAGCAGTATGCGCTTCCAAATCATTGAGGACTAAGGAGACAACTCTAGCAATGAAGGATGGATATTTGCAGCATTGTATTTTCTCCATATGAACAAAGACCACAGGGTATCCCTTTCCCTAAATTTCCACCACAACTTGAGAGCGAAAGCCTGGCTTACTTCTTCCAGGAATCTGAAGCTAAGGCCATTCTCATTCTTAGGAAAACATAAAGAATGCCAACTCATCCAATGTCATTTTTCCCAGTGAGCTGAGCGTCCCCAAAGAAAACTAGCCAAGTGCCTTTCGATGTCCCAGCAAATTGATTTTAGTGGATTGATTACCTGCAATAGATGAAGTGGCATAACAGATAATACTGATTAAACCAGCTGCATTCGACCTGCTTCGGAAAGATGCTTGAATCTCCACCCCTGTAGCCTTTTTTTTACTTTGTCAATCAGAGGCTGAAAATATATCTTCCTCCTTCTACCTTTGAACATAGGACAACCAAGGTACATGAAAGGCTGAGACATTCTCGAAAAACCCAATATTCTATGAACTAAAGAGGACCTGTGTGTAGAAGCTTTATTTGAAATAATGTAGGAACTTTTGGCATCTTTAATAAGCTGTCTCGAATACTTTTGATATTCCAAGAGAATGGATTTCATCAGAGTTAGAGCTTTCTTTGAAGCAGTTGTAAAAATCAGTGTATCATCAACAAAACTGAGGTGAGAAACTGGAAAGCAAGAAGAAGGCAGTTTAAAAGGAATAAATCCACTCATAGTCAACTTCTCATTCAAGCCTCTTGCGAATAAATCCTGGGCAATGATGAAGAGCATAGGTGATAAAAGATCCCCCTGTCTTAAACCCTGCAAGGATTTGAAGTAACCACACATTTCTCTATTTTCCACAACTGAAAACTAGCAATTGTTTACACAATTCTCCACTAGCTTGATAAAGTGGGCATTAAAGCCAAATCAAGAAAGTACCGCACACAACGAGGACCAAGAAACTCTATCAAATGCTTTGGACATATCAAGCTTGAGAGCCACATTATTCCCCACCACTCTTCTGATAATGGAATGAAAGATTTCATACGCTAAAAGTACATTATCAGAAAGATTACGCCCTTTGATGAAACCCGATTGATTAGGAGATATGATTTTAAAGAGCAGAAGACTAAGCCTTGAAGCTAAAACTTTAGAGACAATTTTATTGCAGTAGTTACAGAGATTGATAGGTAGGAAACCCCAAAATTTCTAAGAGAGGCCTTTTTTAGAACCAAAACAAGAAGAGTACTCTAAAGCCTCTCGGAAAAGGAACTCCAGTAAAAAAAATCTCAAACAGCATGCAAAACATCCAATCCCACAATATCCCAACAATGAGTCGACCCTGGAGCACTGTCAACTCCCAAGGAAAAGACAGCCACTTTCACTTCATCCAATGACGGGAGGCTTGATAGAGAAATATTATCTTGTTCAGAAATGATAGAAGGGATGCAGTTGTACATCCCGGAGGACTTGTCCAAGCTGGTGGCTTCAGAGGGAGCCAGGAGCATAGAGAAATAATGTACCACTTCTGCCTTAATCAATCCCATGTCATGGAGCAAAAATCCTGATTCATGTTGGATGCATGTAATACATAATTTTTACCTCCTGACATTACAGTAGTTATGAAAGAAAGCAGTGCCTGCATCTCATTCTTTTAACCATTTAATCCTGGATTTCTCCATCCAAAAATCGTCTTCATTCTTTAAGTGAAAGGCTAGATTGGCCTTGCGCTCTTGAAGGGCAATATGGTCCATCTGAGTGTGACTTGATTCATAAGCAATTTCACCTTGAAGTACTTCGTCCACAGCCTTGGAAATATTATCATTAATATTACTAACATGCTCACGATTCTATTGTCATAAAGCCACCTTTACTACCTTCAATTTGCCTAGAAGCCTTTGCATACCATTCCCATGAATATCCAGAGACTAGGCTACTTTGACCGTTTCCATAAACTGCGAGTGCTTAGTCCACAGCTTCAAAAATTTGAAAGGCCGATGTGCTGTGTTAGGAGCTAGCATCTCAACAGAAACCAGAAGAGGAGAGTGATCTGAGCCACTCCTTGTAAGATATTCCACTTTGGTATCATGGAAAACCTCCCTCCACCTGCTATTAATCAGAATCCAATCTAATATTTCAAAAGAAGGCCGCTCCTTCATTTTGCACCAGGTATATTTACTCCCGGTAAAAGGCGGGCTATGCAGATGACAATCATCAACGAATTCCACAAAATCAGTAATAGAAGCAAGGTTTGGGGTGGCAGAACCCAAATATTCACTAACATCCGCAATCACATTAAAATCTCCCCCAATCAACCAAGGAGCTTCAGTCAAATTTTCAACTATGAGCCGGAGAGAGGCCCATAGATCAATCCTGTCATTCCTATTACATGCTGCATAAACAATGGTGCAAGAAACAGATATTCTAAATACAAAAATTTGTAGATGCACAAATTGCGAGCTATTTTCAATAACTGATAAAATGATGTGATCCCTCCAGAAAATCCATATTTTGCAATTGATATTAGAAAATCCACAATGAAAACCAAGCTTGTACACATACCTTTGCAAATTTTCTATAGCTATCATAGGTTCCAAAATAGCCACAAAAAAAAAAATAATAATAATATTATTGGTGTGAATCAATTTTTTTAGTCTTTTGAAAGAGAAGGCATTAGCAATGCCTCGAATGTTCTAGATGATAGTATTCATTTAACTAGTTGATGAGGGCAAAAAGGCATGCTTTAATGGGGGTCTTCGCCTTCTGGGAGGCATCAAATGAATGTCTGTATCAACCCCCTCCTTTGTCTTCTTTTTCTTTTTACGAGTGGCCTTATTTCCGTCCACTACCGCCTGAAGAAAGAGCAAGAAATCAGCTCTAAGAGGGGGCCTCTCTGTATCTGATTTGTACTTCCTGTGAGCATCTTGGGCCTCATCTTCACTGGATTCAGAAATCATTTTGTTTGTATATGAGCAAGGCATATCATCCATAATCTCACCTAGACGTCTGTTCTCGAAGGTAGGTCCTATAGCCACATCAGAACTTAATACCTGCAATGTTGTTTTCTACTCCCCAACATCATTATCTCTTGGTGTTTCCATTAGGATATCGGCTGTCTGAGGAGCAGATGGTGGATTATTAGGCATCACAACTGGTATTACCAAGAGAGTGTGTGGCTTAAAAAGGGGAACAGATAGTTGGTTATTAGGTATCACGACTGGTATTGCAGAGAGAGTGTGTGGTTCTAAAAGAGGAGACTGTAATATAGTTGAGGGGGTTCCGCACTATGCCTGCAATTGCTGTTTCGAGGTTTCTGGTGGGATAGCTGTCTGTGATTTAGGAATCCATTGTTCCTTAGCCGATGAAGGCTTAGGCACAACCTTCTCTCTGACATCACAGCAAGAGATGTCATGACCAAGTCTAGAGCACTGTCTGCAATAAGATGGCATGTTCTCTTAGGCCACTAGCTAGAAAAATCCAGATTCACCTTCGCCTATCCAGATGGACGCTGGGTTTGATTTAAGAAAATCCACTTCAATGCAGACTCTTGTGACACTGGGCCTCGAGAGACTTACCGTGGCTTCATCAAGCTTCAATGGCCGCCCGATCGTAAAAGCTATTGCGAAGAGAACATACTTTTTGAATAGGTGAATCAGCAGATGCTCAAAGGAAACCCATAGAAGGACGATGGAGGGGTCTAATGAGACTCTAAAGTCCTTAGTCCATTTCAGAATTTGCATTGGAAAGCCCTTAAGAAACCAGAGATTCTTTCTCCAAAGCCGAAGATAGTCTTCTTCCAAAGCCGGGCGGATTAAAACATACTTTGCGTCTAAAGATCCAATAATAACATCCCCTAGCCGGCCAATCATTTTAAACTCCCTTCACAGACCCTCTATAGATGGCCGACCTTGAGCAAATTTTCCTACCAAGGCAAAACGGTAAGGGGCAGCAAGTGAAGAAATCTCTTCATCAGAAAAGAAGATAGCCGGAAATCCCTTGTAAGAGGAAGGTTGTTTGATAGTGGAGCAGACATCACCAGATTTGCTAAAGAGATCTGCAAAGGACTTACGTCCCCATGCAGCTGTAGTGGCCGGCACCCGTAGCAGCTCAGCCACCATGCCAGGGCTTGCTGTCACCAAGATCCGAAAAAGTACGAGTTTCTTCTTCTCAGTGCTCTGAAAAAGTAGGAGTTTTAGACATTATAATTCCTCCTTCAATCCATTGAATAGCTTCCAAAAACACCTTCAATATTATCAAGGATTCATGTTGAAGATGCTTGTCAGATGCCTCATAACATTATTATTATTTTCTAATATACCATTTTATATAATTTATGCCACCCTCTAAATTTTTATTTCATATCTAAACCGCTTAGAACTTTTCATATCTGAAGGAAAATAATAAAAACATGGTCTGGTTTGGTTTGCATCCGTTTGTTTTCGGAGGAGCAAAAAAAAGAATGCCTATGAGAGTTGACCCCAGATGGATAAACTTTAGGAAAAAAGGATTTTATTTAGAAAACTGATCGAGCCATGTGGCTTTTTGTTCATTACAAGGTCGTTGACCCCATTAAAGCGTAGGTTTACCTAAGAAATTTTTTGCACGTAAATATGAAGGCACTCGACTAAGAATATATACAGTTGTCAAAAGTGCACTCCTCAGAACTTATTGAGAGACTAGCTTGTGCTATTACCGACCTAACCATATCTAAAAGAGTTCTATTTGTTCTATTCACAATACCATTTTGTTGCCGGGAATAGTTATCAGAGTAACCACTTAAATTTCGCCACACAGTGCTTTAAATTCCTCATACAGGTACCTAAGTCCAAGCTCAAATCTAAGAGTTTTTACACTCCATTCCATTTGATTCTCTACATTTGCAATAAAGTGTGAGAAACAAACCAATGTCTCAAATCGACGAGCTGCCAAATAGATATAACCATATCGAAAGTAGTCATCTATTAATATGAGAAAATAACCATGGTTTGCTTTTATATTTATTGGTGGATATATATGCCAAAAATATATCAGCGTAAGTAGTTGAGGGGTCCTCGTAACCTTGCCGAAGGACTACAGACATGCTTCCTAACTAAAGAAGGTTCACAGTTAGACATAGAAGCGAGTGAACCCAACATTCCTTCTCTAACTAACCTAGTTTTTTTGTCTTGCCCTTTGTGTGCCAATATAGCATGCCTTGACGACCACCCCCTCAAACTAAAAATAAACGATAAAGATAAAGTATTATCAAGCTCTAAATTACACTATTCGATGAAGTGTCCACCTAGTATCATACTTAAAATTAAAGGAGAATCCAAAAAATAACCCACAGATTGTCCAGCACTAGGATCCAATAAACCATGGCAATGCAAGGGTATATTTGCTCTTGATGTACTTTGTGCTACGAATTAAGACACATATGCCTGGATGAGGAATAAAGTGATTTCTACGATTCTTTCTTTTTTTTTTTAATGCGTAATAGGTTTTGGCCGAGGAGGTATGAAATCCGGATGAATTGTCGCTAGAGTCACAATATGACAGATTCTTCTGATAGAAAGTAATTGAAATAAGAATATATTGTTGAAGAAAGGGTATTTCACTCTAATTGAATTATCACCTTGTCCCTTATAACAAAATTGAGAAAGAATTAAAAAAAAAAAAAAAAACTAAGGCATTGCTGGATTTACTTAGCCAAAAAACTAAAACAACATTCACAAGTCTCCGTCCCAAAGTTCCTCAATGGAATTGACTGGCCCCTCTGGGTGGATGAAATTCTGTCCTGGACAGACCCTTCCTTGAGGGATTTGTCGAATTTGATCCAATTCTTCTTTTGTGAGTTCCCAATTAAAAATTTGGCAGTTTTGTATCATTCTCTCCCTCTTCAAGCTCTTCACTATAATACTTGCTCCTTGCTCATACACCCATCGTAATGCGACCTACATTTCAATATGTCTTAATAATGCCGTTATACATTCTAGTAGAGAGAGTAAGAGATAAGTTAAATTATATGTACTAAAAAAGCTCATTTTAGATACACTTTCCCCTGCATTTTACATGACATACTATTTTTCAAGCTACGCTGAATTTTGACTTTTTCGAACAAGAAATTCTTTATCCTCTCTTCAGAATGGAATATTCACTTTTTTTAGGGGGGGGGGGCAATCTTAAATGAATGTTCATTTTACTAAATAAACATACTTTGTTCTATATTTTTACTGCTAACCTCGTTTGAAAGAAAATGGGATCTCCAACTATTATCCAAAATGGAAACAAAAGTGATGCTAAAATATTTTTCTAAATTACTATGCTACGTAGAATAAATATGGATATTAAATTTGGTATGGAAGTAGTAATTTGTACGTCTGTAAAAATTGTTAACTCTATTGTCTGTATTATTTTGAAATAGTTGAAATGCAGAGGCGTAAAGCTAGGGCTCTTGCAGTTCATGAGGCAGTGGGAAGCCCCCTTGGAATTTTTTGTTGTAATAGTTCATGACATTATTTACAAACAGCAATTTTACATCATTCTATTGATCTATTCTGCAATAGAAAAAATTGACAGGAAAAATGTTAATCAAGGTTTGTTTGGTAACTTATTTAAGTATTTAAAATTAATTAATTAATTAATTAATTAATAGAATGTACTTGGACTGGCACCTAATCCAAACAGAAACTCTAATTTAACTAAAAATTTTTAATCAAAATAATTTTTATTTCTCAAGAACTCTAACCTATTTACAAAATATCATATTATCTTTTCTTGACCAACATTAGTCCCATATGTTTTTGAATTTTTTATTCAATTCAAACAAATTCTTCTAAGAAGAAATGTAATTCAGGTTTAAAATTAATTAACTATGTTTTGATAGCAAATAATGCTAAATCCTTAACTGCTTTAATGTGTTTGAAAGCAGATTTTTAATTTTACTTAAGTAATTATGAGGTATAAAAACTTGTTATAAAATTGAAGTAGAATAGAAGTAACTTAAGTGTGTGAAATGTAAATACATTAAACATGTGAAATCTGAATATATTAAACACTCTACTAATTAATTTTTATTAAATATAAATTATAATAAAATATAATATAAAAATAAATTAAGAAAAATTGGGAAATTTTTTTTGTCAAACTATTTATATTTTATGATTTATATTCTTTATGTTTTTCTGTGTTTTTTTTTATATCATCAACAAATTTTAAATATTTTAAAATATCATTCCACCACTCTAAACAACAATTTTTTGTGAGAATTGGAGCGTGTCCAATAAAAATTCTCACAATTATGCCATTTACAACTTATACACGCGACTAACACATGCTAATTCTCATAAAAAAAATCTTAGCTAAAGTGGTAGAAGGATATTTTAATGTATATAAAATTTGTTAAGGATATAAAAAAGTAATAAAAAAAGATAAAAAATAAAAATTATAAAACATAAATAGTTTGAAAGTATTTTTCACAAATTTTCCATTAAATATAACTAATTCATTCTTCAAATTTCAACTTTAATTTTTCAAAATTTAATATTTAAACATTTAAGCTTGTGTTTCATACTTCATTATTATCAAAGAGGCGCTAAGTTTAGTCCAATTATTTAAGACTACTTATAACAGGATTTCAAACTTCGAATCTTCGTATAAATTTAAAGTAAAATGGAAGTTGCGAAGTTTGAAAGTTAAAAATATTAAATACTCATTTAATTGTTATTATTATTTTTATATAATATAAATTTTAATAAAATATAGTATAAAAATAAATAATATTTAATTAAATCTTTAAATTCAAACTACAAATTTCAAAATTTATTATTCAAACTTTAATTTTCACAATTTATTATTTAAATATTTAAGCATAAATTTTCAAACTTCATCATTATCAAAGAAGTAAGTTTAGTTCAATTATTCAATACTATTAATACCCAAATTTGAACTTTACGAAAAATGTGTGGTTGAAAATTAAATGAATTAGATGATTAGATTTGGTAAACATAATAGAGTTCTCTCGTTCTTATTTATCTGTCACAGTTAATTACTTTACACAGATTAATAAAAATTAGTTAGTCTCTTAAATTCATGTAATTTTGTTTATACATTTCAAAAGTAACATTTGATTTAATATTCTTCATAACTGTTTTTCTACTTTGTTTGTTCAATTCTCTGTCTAAAGTTATTACACTTTCATTTTTCAAATTTATTAATACGAAGTTATAGCAGTAAAATTAACATTAATGATACTTAAAATTTTTTAATGTGAAAGATAAAAAGAGATAACAAAAATTTTCAATTGTGACAGATAAATAGGGATAAATGAAGTACTATATAACCAATTAATTGATTGTCTAAGTAAGAACCTGCGCCGCAGTCTTGCTTTTGGAAGCCGCGATTTGATTGAGGATTGAATTCTCCATCACAGCATTAGAGCCCCAGACATTACCATATGCCCCTAAAGGAGACCACGCACTAACATGAATTTCTTTCTGCTTGCAATATGGAAACAGTTTTCTCTGCTGCCAAACTACATTCATCTCCACCTGAAAAATGTCATTCCATCCATAATATAGAAAATATTTAAGAGAACTCAGTCTCGAGAAAGTTCTTCTACTTCAAATGAAAAATCGGACTTCGTAATAAGCTGGTAATTCAATGGTTAAACTGCATAAGTAGGCAAAAATCACCCCACTCCCTATATCTAAAGCTGTAAAGTGATAATTTTGCAATAATATACCACAGACAACTCTAAAAGTATAAGCACCTGATTAACTGCTGGGGGAATTGTAGCATTTTCAAGGAGTTTTGAGAGCTTTTCACAAGTGAAATTGCTTACACCAATAGACTTAGCCAGACCTAACTTGTTGCACTCTTCCATGCCCTTCCATGTCCCAAGCATGTCAAAGGGGAGGAGGTCCTCTTTTGAAGGCTTGAACTTATCAGCAGTATCCTTCCTCATTCTTAAGGGCAAGTGCACTAGATAAAGATCCAAATACTGAAGCCCTAGATTCCTACAAGATATAAGAGAAGTAAATAAAAATGATGAGTAGTGTTTATACAGTGTACATTAAAATAAAAATAAAAATTGCAGAGTTCTTTTCCCGTTATGTTTTCCTTAATTATTTTCGTTGTTATTAATATTCACATTCATTCTTTTCTTTTTTCTTTTTTCTGGGTCTACGACTAGGGGATGGCATGGCAAGAGAAAAAATCTATAAAGATTTTTGTACAGCAGTTAAAAAAAAGAAATGGAATACATTGTTTCGACGGAATAACTTTCACTGATGAATACGTCTGAAGTTTTCAATGAATTATTTTTCTTAACATTAAAGAACCCCTTGTTCATAACTCAGTTAGAACCATATCAATATAAGTATTTAAATAACCAATAGACTTATACTGACTGAAGAAAAAAGAGTGTTCGATCAAATGTAAATTCTCAGTTTATCCATAATAGGTATGAAAATTGATGCTGAGACCTATGTATTGAGTAGAATTCAAATCTATTAAACTAAGAAAATTAAAATAAAAATTTTATTTTAAAGGAGTGGACATTCTTTTTAAGACAAACATTATTTGGGACTAAGCTGGGGAGTACGGTATTCCAAGTACGACTTTGCTTGTTCTCATTGTTAATAACTAGTAATGCATTATGCCGAAGCTATCACTTCCTTCCTAACCCTCCAAACCATTAATCTAGTTTTCCATAATTTTAAATTTTTTTGTGTCTTAAAAATATGACAATTATTCAAATTTATTGATAATTCAAACATTTAAAGGCTCCTATGCTTGTAGAAACTATTGAAACCAAATATATAAATTATTTTGCGTTGTTTCTTCCCCCCTTCCCTTTTTCCTTCTAAATTAAGTGTTTGTGGCTAAAATTTACAATTCCAATTACTATGTCACAGAAAAAGGTTAATGTTTTTTCTGCATTTGGTAAGGCATATAAGTTATAATAAATACTTACACAAGGCTAAAAAAATTGGAGAAGAATTTAAGCTTCAAAACAGTGAAGATTTACAAAAATAAACAGAACTACTATATAATAACTAAACGAAGAAAGTTAAGTGATAGTTTTAGAAAGTTTGGACAGACTCACTTCATACATATTAACCATTATAGAGGAGAACAAAATGGAACAATAATGCGAATACATTCTGAGTTTTATAGTAACAAAAATATAAATTTTCTTTACACCATGTTCCCCCAGGCTACACGACACATGGCCTAACAGTAATCAAGGTTAATTACTTGATTAGTGTCCATGTTAGATCAAAAAATATATTTCAACCGAACAATAAATATTTAAAGTCTATTTTTAACATGCTATGCACACTTTATGTCAAGATCTCACGTCTGATTGGAGTCTTACATTTACTATCCTTTTAGACTGAAACATCTTCAATGGGTCCAACTAATAAACAAAACTTAGGATTAAGGAGGCAATAGGATTACAATTTTATACAAGTTTCTAATTATTTATCTGTTCTTTTTGTGAGGGGGCGACCGTTAGGGTATGTTAGAGAAAACAAAATGGTGTAATGACAATGTATGTGCGTATGAAGCTTAAAATGGAAAACGTGAAAAAAAGGTTAAGTACCCGAGTGTTCTCTTGAGGGCAGGCAGGACAAGGTCATAATCAGCATCCGTGCACCACAACTTAGAAGTGATGAAAAATTCCTCCCTGCCCTTAACCAAGCCACCCTCAATTGCTTGAGCCACAGCTTTACCAAGGGCTCCCTCTGTGCCATATAATGCCGCTGTGTCGAAATGGCGATAACCAATCTTGGTCGCCTCCAGTAAAGTACCTGTTAGTTCGTCCAATGACGGACAGGGCCTTACTGCACATCCAAAGCCCACCACTGGCATCTTCTGCCCTGACTTCAAAACTATTTCCGGGATTTGAACTCTGTTCTCCATTTGATCTAGCGTTGTCTCAAGAAAAATGGGCTTCTACACCAATAAATATTTTCATTCTGTGGACAACCCTAGAAAATGTTAACTAGTGGTAATCAGAGTGTTTCATGCAGGCCGAGTTTTATATGTGGATAGCCCTTCATTTTCACGTTTTCACGGTTGAGCTATTTTAGAGATGGTGAATTGTCAATTTGCTATAGAGTTAGTTATATACTGTGCCTATATTTGAGTTTTCTGTCCTATATGATAAGCTCTTCATGGCAAACAAAATTACCCCCAAAAACTGAAAAAAAATAAAAGATGGTTAAGCACAAAAAATCAAACAGGCATGTTATAAATATTTGTCAATGAAATATTGGGTTAATATTACTTGAAAGCTGGCAAAGGATGAAAATTGACTTTACAGGAGTAGATTTATTAGTGTTAATTGTCAAAATTTTATGAATACAATAGAAAATGTACCAAAGGTGATGTGATCCTCCAAGACTCAATTGTAACACCCCCCTCTTTGTGATTTCTTTATGCAAGTATTTTGTGAGAAAAACAAGAAAAGATATAAGAAAGGCAAGAGGAAGAAGGAGTATATATATATATATATATATATATATATATATATATATATATATATATATAAATATATATAACATACTTATTCATTTCTTATTTATATGACAGCTATATCATACATACATACATACATACATACATACATACATACATACATACATACATAAAAGCTATTGAGCAGTGTTACGCTTATCTCGATATTGTAGAATTTGACCTCTGTCAAACTAGAAGATACCATCCATGGTCTTATTATATATATATTAATCAAGTTAAAATAGATTTAATTAGGCAAAGGTATTTTGAAATAAAAGCTAATATCTAACTTAACCCTTGTGGACGTTTCTATTGTTCCCGAGATGTATATATATCTATAGAAGCTTTATATGGTGTGCAATATATAGAATATAGAGAAACTTTCTATTAGGGACATTATAGTAAAACATATTAAAGACAAAAACAAGGTATTAGAACAATTAGCAAAAAATTTAGAATATATTAAGAAACAAAATAATATTACAATGCGAAGAATAAAAAATTTAGAATCTATAATAGAAGAAACTAGTCAATATAAAGAATTAGTAAAATTTGGAAAACACTCTCAAAAATTAGAAGAATCTGTTTGGGACATAAATAACATATTAAAAAATATAGAAAAGCTTATTCTTAGTTAATGTCTTTAGAAGATAATCTTGATTATAAAAAGTGCCTGTTTGAATTAAAGAAATATTATTCAAAAACTTTAGGCCTTACGGACTATCTAGGAACATCTAATTCTGATAAAATATATCCAAAACAAAATAATATTCAAATAGCATTATTAATTAAATATATATAAATACATGTGTGTGTGTGTGTGTGTGTGTGTGTACGTATATACATGTATATACCTACATATATATATATATATATATATGTAGGTATATACATAAATATACATATATATATATGTATATACATACATATTTCTCAAGGTTTCTACAAGATTTTTCAATGTTACATGAGTTTCTAACAACTTTTAGGAAGTTTTATAACGTTCTAACATGTTCTATAACGTTCTAACAAGTTCTATTTTGTTCTCCAAACTTCCACGAAGTTCTATAAACTTGTATTATGTTCTAGCTGTTCTTAGTCATTAAAGTCTTGCAATTAAGATTTAAAGAATTTATAAAACAATAAGAGGAAGCTGCCGGCCAAGGGAGAAACCAAAAGGAAAAAGAAGAATAAGAGAATGGAAGAAAGAAAGAAAGAAAGAAATAAGAAAAGAGAAAGAAAGGAAAGAAAGAAACCTAGAAAGAGATGGAGATCAAGTGAACTGGGAGCAAGAATGAAAGGAGGAGGGGAGAAGGACAACTTGTAGCTTGCTTTCTCGTCTTTAAGAAGGTGAGAAACCATTCTTGCTTTCTCGTCTTTAAAAAGGTGAGAAACCATTCTTACGTGCTAAAGTTTTTGCTTAGATGATAGAGATTGTTTGAATGTACATTTTATTTCAAGAAAGTATGATTTCACGGTGTTATTGCTGATAGGGCCAAAATGTACCTATATTTTCCTAATTATCTAAGGTCATTTTGTGATACTTTTGATGGAACAACTAGCCAAATCCCTTCATATTTGATATTTTGCCTGTGGAAAGTGTTTTTGGTGATTTTGTCAAAAATTGAAGAATTTGGAGTGAAATTATAAAGTTCTAGTGGTGAACCGGCGCCGACCTACGTTGCTGAGCTAGCCAGGGTTCAATTCTTGGAAAACAGAACAAAATAGAGGAATTTGACAACAAATTATGTAGGACCTAGCACCGGCTGTTCTGCTTGAACCGGCGCCGATTGTTACTATTAATGGCGGAGGGATTTTCTTTCAGATCAGAATTTGGCAATTGCAACTAGGATTTCTTTGGAAACTAAATTGGACATGAATTAGGACTCTTGTAGGCACTTTTTCGCAATCTAAACTCCTATAAATACAAGAAACTAACACTCATTACACAGTTTTTCACCTTTGGAACTTGCAAACCCATAGGAAACTCCTAGAGAAATACTAATATTTAGGAGGATTAAGGAGACTCTTGGAGAAGGAAAGGAGGTTGATCAAGAAGGTTTCAAACAAGAAGAATAAGACTTACTTTTCTATGCGTGGTTTCTTTTTCTCTTCTTTGTAATTTATTGCCAATTTGAGTTTTAATTATTTTAATTGTATTTGGAGGATATTTTTGGATTCATAATTTCATATTGATTTTAGTTCTTTGATTAAGTAATTGTTATTATTGGTATTTGATTACTTGCTTCCAATAGATAAATTAGTTGATTGTTTCTTCCTTGTAATTGACTTGGGAAACGATATTAGGAGTTGGTTTCAATTAATTAATTTAATGTATGCTATTTCTTAATGGAATTTGGAAAGGAAGTTAAGAATTGAACTTGAGTAATTAAAGATTAGTTGATTTTTCCTATAGGGTTGTTGGCTAATTTCATGTTTATAACACCTAGAGTATAGGGATATTATTTATGAGAAATGAGTTTCAAGCATCTTTTGGTCATTTTGATTTGATTAGGAAATCTACTAAATTAACCAGGAGATAGCGATTCCATAGATTAGAAAAGAAGTGGAGTCTATTTTAATCTTTTCTGGGACCAAGATAATAATTAATTATGATAATTTCTAATCAATCATTGTCATGTCTTTAAGAATTTCTATCTATTTATGTGAAACCCCAGTCAAAACCAGTCTTGGAGTAAGGGGGGTTGGGATGCATATCATATTTTATTGCATGTTTAAATATATTTTTATATGATTTTCTGTGTTTTGGATTTGAGATTTATTGTCTTGAAGGCTTAGTTGTGGGTATTGCTTGAGAAGGGCAAAATGGTAATCTTGCTTGAGGTGGAAAAAGGGAGATAGCTTGAGGATTGAATAGAAAATATTTTTTTTAGAGGGAAAATAAGAACAAGAGTTGTTGTGGTATAGTGGTTAGAGCCTTAGAATTATTTCTTGAGGTCTTGGGTTCAAATTCCATCATTGGAGCTTTAGCTTGGTTAAATTTTATTTATGCTTGGGAAGTAATAATTTCGGCTTTATGTACTTGGAGTAGGGTAGAGATGTTGTCCTAAGAGAGACATGTTAGGAGTATGCTCATTCTACTCCTTTGCCCTACATGAATTTCCTAAGGGGAATTCATTTCCCCTTGATGTTTGATTTTCCATATTTCTCAACTCATTAGTTTGATCAAGTTGTTCTAGCCATTTCCTTTCCAGAAATTTCAGAAAAGTACTGTGGTTTTGTAGGATCAAAATGTCTTAGTGAAAGGCATCTTATGGTCTGAAAATGTTGAAGAGTTGTGAGAGATTTCAAGAGGATAAATCCCTCTAGTGAACTTGCTAACAATTCACTCTAGCTAGGTTCATTTCCCTTCATGCATAGAACTGAAATTTTCCATCTTTGTGTGCCTCCAAGGTGTTAAAATTCTTAACCATTATTTCCTCCCAAATGCTGCCAGAAAAAGGCCCTTTTGTTCAGCCTAGAATCTGGATTTTTCTAGCTATTTTTGGACTGCACAAAAGTGGTGTAAAACCAGAAAAAATCCTGTACAAATCGCAGCTTTGAAGGTCCAAAACCAAGCTGTTTTCTTCCAAATTTTGTTTAGCACCTTAACCATGTTTTTCCTCCATGAAGAAGGCTGGAAACTAGCCTTGAAACCCCCTAAAATTCCCCTTCAAAATCTCCGCAAGCTGGCTGGAAAATGGCAGCCGAAAAACTGTCCAGGAATTCCAGCCTAGTGAAAATTTTGTGCAGTCTAACTGTCCAGCTTTGATTCCTAAATCTGTCCCAGCTGAAATCCCATCCTTGTTCTGCATAAACTTCCCTTAAACCTTTAGTAACTGAGTTCCATTATGTCCCTTAAGCTTCTGCACAAAATTTAGACATGGCTGCCCGAAATCTCTCCAACAAATCCTTGCAATCATGCTTGATTAATTATCAAAATTCCAACCACCTTAGTTTAGCAACCTTCCATAAAGTATCCCTCAAATAACCAGACTTTTTCTTCACCATTATACTCCTTGTTTTCGGCAACCATAAGCCTCCTTAAACCAGCTTTCAATCAACCGAAATACTGCTCAAAACAGTCAGCCATGGCAGACTTTCAAAGCTCTCCAATAATCAAGATATTCTTGAATATTTAGTTTCCAAATTTGCTTCCTAAAAATATTCTTCACGGATTTTAACAACTAGCCTTTCCTTTTCCCTTCCAAACCAGAGAGCCATCTTCCTAAACCCTACAGAAAATTCGACAGCCCTAGTTCTCACAGAATTTTGGCAGCTGCGAAACAAAATCTCTTAAATCCCTTCAACCTTCAAGAACACACACAACACACCAAGAACACCTACTCCTTCCTTTCACCTAATACCCCTCCAAACCACTTCAAACCTTCTCTAAAATTTCCAGATTTAACCCACTCACTGCCGTGAGTCTATCAACACCATTCTTAACATCAAACTCTACAAACCAACTTGCTAGTTTGGATAAAAAACCAGAAAATTCTGTGAAGGTTCAAGAACACCTTCAAGGTAGGTTTGTTCTAACAATTTCATCTTCTCCAATCTTGATCTCTAGTGAAAATATATATGAATAAACATGCTAATGGTCTCTCTCTCTCTCTCTCTCTCTCTCTCTCTCTCTCTCTCTCTCTCTCTCCCTCTTATGGCCGAAACTCTCTTCTCTTGGCCGGATGGCTTCTTCTCCCATGGCCATGCTTTCTCCATCTTCCTTGGATGAAGCTAGGCATCTAGGAGTTGAGATCCATTCTAAACTCCTTCAAGGTATTCCTCAACCAAGTATGTCCCTTCATTCTTTCTTTTAAATTCTAGATTCATGTCTCTAGGATGATGTTGATAGTATGTGGATTGTGATAGGATTTGAGTATGTATTGTTGAGATTGAAGAATGAATATATGTATGATTGTGAAGGAGATGAGATTTATGCATGGAAGGATTATCTTGGTTGATTGAATGAAGATTTGGGGTTTGATGCATGTTTTCATGTCATAGGTAGTATTTGTGATGAAGTATGCTAGAGATTATGTCACCTTTAGTGAATAGGATTTATATTCATGTTGGATTATTGAAGTCATGATCATATTTATGCTAGTAGAGGTTAGATCATGTCTTGACAAATTTAGATCTATACTTATATGCATGATTTGGATGATTTGATGAATTGAAGGATTGTATATGTTCTTGATTGTGGTTAGCTATAGAAATTTGATCATGATCTAGTTGTCCCTAAGCTAATTTTTATTTCATGAATAAAATATTTAATAATATAATTTTACTAGTAATTTCGAAAAACTTTAGGAAGGGTAGATATGGATTATTATATATAATAAGGATATTTTAGTCAAATAAATAATAGCTTTTGCTAGAAAAATAATATATATATATATATATCTATATATATATATATATATATAGATATAGATATATATATTACTTAAAATAATGAAATCAAATAAAGCCTTTTATGGAGATAATTATAATTAGTAAAATATTTATTACTAAAAATTTAATTATTATCTTTTAATCAAAACCCATTAAGAATTTATTTATTATTGTTCAAGCAAGACTTATTAAATTTATTTTCAACTAATTTTAGCTATCAATTATTTTCTAACAACTAAATTATTAATAAATCATTATTTTATTTAATACTACATAGGACTCTTGATCAAATAAACTCTAAATTTTTCTTAGCAAGATTTAAACTTTCAACTTATTAGAATTTATGTCCCAAACCATTAATTATTTTAAATATCAAATTAGGCTCAACTTATAAACCTATTTATTTATTGTTTAGCCTTAGAGTTTGGGACACTAGGATCATGGTAATAGTAAGTTGAGTTGATTTAAAATTGAGGAAGTGGATTGTGGCTTGAAATTGATTGTGATTTATATTTGCCCATGTGGGGTTAGGTCAACTGTTGGAAACCTTTGTGAGCAAGAATCAGGTAAGCTCTTGCATAAAACCTGATTGATGTGAAATGTTTATTATGGCAAGCCAAATGAAGAGTGTATGGACACTCATTTATGTAAAGGTAATTGAGGGTTGAATTCTTTCTTATTTCAAACAATTGAATTATTTAAAGATCAATGAGAAGATTTAATCAAACTCAAAACTCTTTTTAAAACTAATTTTGACAAAGACTTTGGAAACCCTTAAATTGCCATTTTCATGTTGAACAGTGTTTTGTTCATTTTATCCCAAGTGGGAAACGTCGTTGAGTACTCAATAAGGGTGGACTACTAGGGCTAGTCTTTGAGGGGTTAAGGTAAGTCTCTCAGTAGGTGGCCACCTTTGAGGGGTGAGTCTTTCTCGGATAAGACGTCAGTCCAGTAGGTCGTGCCGGTCCGAGCTAGCAGTATTCTTTTCAGTCAAGTGACTGTGTTTTGCCGGAATGGACACCCGGTTGTTGCTTGGGTATAGAGAAGGAGGAGTATCTTGCCCAGTAGGCCGATCACCTACTTTTGTCAGTCTGCACAAAGTGTGGCATGCTGACCATGCGGTTATGGGGCCCAACGTGTAGTAACCCATGATCATTTCTTTTGAGTGGTTGGTTTTATTGATTATTTATGGTTGGAAAAGCCAAAACACCACTCTTGCTTTTGACTAATATTTATTGCTTGCCAGTGATCTCTTATAAAGAATTTTATATTTTGCATTCACGAACTGTTTTCTCCTGACACTTAAGCACACATGGACTTACTGAGATTTCTGTCTCACCACCATTTTTACCATGATTTCAGGTCGATCCTGCTACGGGGATGAGTAGCTATATATTGCCTACTTTGGGAGAATTTTCTGATGATTTATTTTGTGTAATGTTTGGGGGAGATGAGAGTGGATGAAGTTTATTATGAATTTGTTTTGGGTATTCTTGGATTGATTTCTTGGATATATTATTATTTTTTTTATGTAATAAATTTTAAGTTCAAGTATCATTTTTATTTCGCTATTTTATTTGTGTGACCTTGTTATAATGACCCCTTGTCCTTTGGATGGGGCGACATCCCCGGCCCTGGTTGGCCTAGGTAGCGGGGTGTTACAATTTACATATAATTTCTTCTTATCCTCACTCCTTGATTATCCCTACAACTTTTTTTGTATGAATTTGATCTATTCTCTAGTATATTAGGTTAGTAGATTATATATTTTTATTTCTTTGACTTATTGGGTAAATAATAAAGATTAGGGTAAAGTAAGATGGGAGTCTAAGTTTCTGTGAATTCGATACTTATTGTTCCTTATACTATATGATGGGTATACTTACCCGTATATGTAGTTTTAGTAGTTAGCATTTTTATTAAAACTTGATTAATTGTGGCCCCTTATTGTTAATTTTTCCAATACTAAAAGACACGCATCAATTGCAAAGAAAAATTGATGTTTAAGGTGTTGGAATATATGCCCAAAATGTACTATATATTTCTATATTTTGCAAATTAATAAAAGTTTCATTCATTAATGGTTGTTTATTTACATATATTTGTACATTAAAGGTCTAAGTGTGTTAGTAAGTAATCTACATAATTAGGTCGTACTTTCACAGTAAAGTATAGACTATGGTCTATTAACACATAAGCAAAAAATTGTTCTTGATCGATTGATAAAGCTGGGCACTTTATCAAGGGTTAGATCATTACATAATGGTTTCTAAATGGGGAATAGTTTACCTTTAACTAGTGAGTAGTCCACTCGCACTAATAGTATAAGTGTATTCGGAATACGTAGAACTAGACCATGCGATAATAATCTTTATCAAAGTACTAAAATAAATAAAGATTGGTTTATCATAGCTACTACATGCGCTGTTTGCACGAACTTTGAGGAGATGGAAATTTTGTTGAAATAGAGAAAAACAGAGTGAAACTAGCGCCAGCTACATTCTGGTCTTCATTATGTGAAATTCGGAGAAAAATCGGCAAACAAGTAGAGAACCAAAACACAATCGGTGCCGGCTATGCCCTGAAGTCAAGGCAGTGCTTTGATTTTTCTACGCGGTTTTTGGTAATCTGGGGAGTTTTAGTATCTTCCAACTTCTACTCGGCCAAGAACATTACACCAACGAGTTTGGGCACTTTCCAAGCCTATAGATAGATAGAGAATACAAGGGAAAAGGAGAGAATTCATTGATCATCACAGAAAATCACTCAAATCAAAGGAGGAATTCTTCAATTCAAGGAGGGTTGTACAAGAAGGTCTTCAAAGGAAGAAGAAGGAGGCTTGTCTATGAGTACTTTCTTTTACTTTGTTTTCTATTTCTTGAATAATGATATGTTAATTGTTTTATTGTAATTTGACATTGTTTTCGATATTTATGGTTTTTAGAGTTATTTGATATTTTGATTAATTGATTGTTACTCTTGGTATTTAATTACTTGGATTGATTACGAGATTAATTGATTGTTTCTTCCCATTAACTTGCTTGAAAAAGAAGTTGATTGTGGTTTCAATTTGTTAATTTCATATTTGTTGTCTTTTAACTTGCTTGAAAAAGAGGTTAATTGCGAAGAACTAGGTAATTAAAGATTGCTTGATGTCTGCCAGAATATGGATTCATTAGTTAGTGTCATGTTTTAAGTTTGCCAGAATATGGAAATTTAATCAAGAATTATGTTTAATGCATCTTTTGGGTGAATTAGTTGAGACGGAATATGTGATGCTAATTTGTCTAGGAGATAGTGATTTTATGGATAGAAAAAGAAGTGAGTCTATCTTAATCCTTCATGATGCCAAGGGAATAATTAGTTAGGATAATGATTGGGTACTTTAAGATCATGGTTGTCTAAACAATTGTTTGAATTGCATACTTCTCCATCCTTGACATGTATATATTTTTGTTATTTTATTTTCGTTTGTTTTATTTTATTTCTTTTTCACTTTATTGAGTCGGTTAAACAATGAAAGAAATATGATTAATGTATACTTGTTCCTTGAGGATCGACACTCGTTTGAACCCTATGCTATGTTCATGATGAGTATGCTTGCTCATATGTGTAATTTGGGGTTTACATTTTAATTTAAACTTGATTGGGAATGTGCTTATTTTTATATGATTTTTATACCCAAATCCATACGCATCAAGTTTTTGGCGCCGTTCCCGGGGAACAATAGTATGAAAGCTTGAATTTTGTTGATTTAACCATGTAAATATGTAAATATGTAAATACGTAAATATGTAAAATATTTACAATTGTTCTTTCCGTGAAATGGTGCTATCTTTTGTATCTTATGTATCTGTGTATACCATTGTAATCTAACCTACTAACTTTACCTACGTTCTATTGACTAACTTTGTATTCTTTTTAATTTTGTAGTAATTATGAATTCTGTTATCTAACTTTCATCTTGTCTTTGCTAGATGTTAGCCTTGGTACATGATCCAATAACCTGAAGGCAATCTAGCATATTTCATTTTGTTTCATTTTTATTTCTTTCTTCATGAATTAAATTGCATTATTCATCACTGCCGCATGTTCATCATTTTTATTTTGTTAAAAAAAAAAACATTAGTGTATTGATGATAGATTGGCAAAATTATAAGCTAACATTGATATTTTTAGTGAGACGTCATTAGAAACATTAGTGAATTCTTTTGTTGCCAATACAAATTCATTTGTTCAATGGCATGAAGAAGCTTTCCAATGATTGGGCGATCAAAGGAAACAATTAGTTAAGATTGTTGAGAAGACTTATGAGTTCATGCTAACCCGTACAATTAACCATGAAAAAAGAAAATAGAGGCTATGAGGGACAATTGCATGCTGTGGCAAGAGAGGTATTTGATTCTACTCTATGCATTGATTATTCTAATATTTCTTTGTCATATAATTTCTTAGGTTCCTCTCACTCCTTGGCGAACAATGGTCCCACTGATGATGTATGGAGTTAACATGCCTCAAGAAGTTAGATTTATCATTCATTCTAATATTTCTTTGTCATATGATTTCTTAGGTTCCTCTCACTCCTTGGTGAACAATGGTCCCACTAATGATGTATGGAGTTAACATGCCTCAAGAAGTTGGATTTATCATTCATTCTAAGAAGCCTTTTAAGGATGTTGATAAATTCTACCCTTCACCCCAATCTCAACTTGGTGTTTGTAGAAGCCTTGAAAAGTAAGGATTTCCCAATCACATCTTTAAGAACTCAAACACTAAGTTTAAAGGGGTATTTTAAATTGGTAAAAATTCTTTTGAAGGGTTAATCGGTGATTTCAAGCTTGATGCATTCTTTAGATATCATGTGCACTTATATGTTGACAACAATATTTGTGTATCTAAAGAAATGTTAGAGAACGAGGTTTATGTGTTTTGCTTTAGTGAAAAAACAAAATTATTTTCATGAACCTTCCATTTTTGAAAATCCCCCATTCTTCATTCTACATTTATCATGCCTATCTTCTATTTTGAGCTTTAATTTCTTTCCAAAAAGTTTGTTGAGGAAGTATGATGGGTGTAGAGGTTTTTTTTTTTTTTTATTTGTATTATTTTAGTCTTTTTCTTTAGCTTGTTTTCTTTTATTTAGGTCTGTTTTTCTTTTATTATTATTTTCTTTGTGCTTTTCTTTGTGTTTTGTTTACAGGAATAAAGTCCTCTTGGACAAGCCCTTCTCTTTACCTTAAGTTTGGATACCTATTGGAGCATTATTGCACTCGGGAAGTATTATTTAAACTTTCTAACCCATTATTATTTTTAGTCCCTTTGGAGATGCTTTCTTGTGTTTATTTGTTGCCAATGAGGACTGTGTCCAACTTAAGTATGGGGGAGTGGTTTGGTGATATACTTTGTCCAAGTTTTTATCAATTTTATTTTGAGCACAAAGTTTGGAAAATTGGAACTGCTCCATCATGGAAGTATTTTCTTTCTTATCTTTTCCCTGTTATTTTTGGTCCCATGGCATTGTTTATTCTTTGTTCTATTTCTTTGGCCATTGAGGACAATGTCCAGTTTAAGTGTGGAGGAGTGGTTCGATTGAAAATTCTTCTATGCATCATCCTTGTATCCTTTATCCTTCTTGTAAAACAAAAAATTTTCAAAAATTTTCTGATTTTCTTTGAGATTTCAAGCTATATTTTTAATGTATGTCTTTATGATGGATTATAGAGCATATGTACTAGATCATTTATGGCTTATGCATGACTTTTTGCACGCACTTGGACGAAGTAGTTTTTGATCAAATGCTTTGCATTGTTCTTAAAACTATTTTTCTACTAAAATTCATGGAGCATTCTAGAACTTACTTGAATACCACTCAAGGCGAAATAAGAAAGACAATCATGATTTAAGTTAGGGATAACGGTAATAGACCTTCTTTGGATAGTTTGAGGTTTTTAAGCCTACCTATTTTCATATTATCCCTAGTGCCTATTTTGAGCATAAATTGTTGATTTCTTTTTTTAAAACCCGTCACAATACTTTGTCTATTGCTTGTTTTGAGAGTTTGAAAAAAATTTTCAAATCTTTATGCTCTTAATGGATGAAAGTACAAGAAGGAGAATGTGTGGGGGGGGGGGGGGGGGAGTACGTGGAGAAAGATCATGACTTGTTCTGTCAGTCATGTATCAATACAGAGTTGAGCTGAAAAGAGAAAAGAAAGAGAAGAAAGAGAAAAGAGAGATTGAAAATAAGAAAACAAAACAAACAATTGCTAGAAAAGATGGAAAGAAAAAAACTGAGAAAGAAAAGAAAAGCAGCGGTAAGAGTGAAAAGAAGAGAAAAGAAAGAAAAAAGAAAAGTTTTTGAAAGAAAAAGAAAAAAAAGATCACAAAAAGGATGGTGATTGATGCGAAACCCCAGTTGAAACCAACCTTAGAGTAAGAGGGTTGGGATGCATATCATGTTTTAATGCATGCATAAATATATTTTTATATGATTTTATGTGCTTTAGATATGTGATTTATAGTCTAGAAGGCTTATATGTATTTTTGAGTAAGAAGGGCAAAATGGTAATTTTTGCTTGAGGTGAAAATAGGGAGATATCTTGAGGATTAAATAGAAGAAATATTTGGGAGAGAAAATAAGAACAAGAGTTGTTGTGGTTTAGTGGTTAGAGCTTTGAAATTAATTCTTGAGGTTTTGAGTTCAAATTCCATCATTAGAATTTTAGCATGATTAAATTTTGTTTTAGTTTGGGAAGGCTAGGTTTCGGCCTTTGCATGCTTTAGGGAAGAGTAGGAGTGTTGTCCTAGGGGAGACATGATAGAAATACCCTAATCCTACTCTTGTGCCCTACAAAAAAATTCTAAGGGTTTCATACCCTTCTTGATTCCCTAGCTTTCCTTAATCAATTATGTTGATTAATTTGTTCAAGCCAATTTCATTCTAGAAAATTCCAGCAAAGTTCTGTGAGACTTAGGTTTCGAAAATGGCTGTGAATAAGTCATCTTGTTGGCCGAAAATGGGGAGGAGTAGTGGAAGGTTCCCAAGAGAATTAATCTCCATGGTTGAACCTTCAAACTCCAACCTAAGTATATTCATCTTGTTCATGTAGTAATCTGGAATTTTTTTTCCAGCTTCCTGTTCAGTCCAAGTGTCGAAATTTTCAGCCATCATTCCCTCCCAAATGCTGCCAGAAAAATAGCCCTCTTGACCAGCTTGAAATTTGAAATTATAAGGCTAAAACCAGATTGCACAAACGCTGTGCAAACCAGAACATTTTTTGGACAACATTCGCAGCTTTGGTGATCTTAAACCAAGCTGATTCTTCCAGTTTTTCACTCAGCATCTTAGCCACGTTTTTCCTCCATAAAGAAGGCTGGAAACCAGCCTTGAAAGACCTCTGAATACCCCTTCAAATCTACTGCAAACCGACCAGAAAATGGCAGAAAAATCTACCCAGAAAAATTCCAACAACCTGCGAAAAGCTGAACAGAATTTTCCAGCTTTGTTCCTCCTTCAGCCATGTCCGAAACCACCACCATTTTTCTGTACAAACTCCCCTTAAACATCCATGAACTGAGCTTTATCATCTTTCCCAACATTCTACTCGAAAACCAGTCCATGGCTGCTCCTAAAATATCTCCATCAATTACTCCAATCAAGCCATTGATTGAAGACCAAAATTCTAGCAAACATATTTAGTAAACTACCATAAATCATCCCTCAAACAACCAGAAATCCTTTCACCATTGAGCACCATAATTTTGGCCACCATTAAGCCCCTTCACATAGCTTTCATCCCAGCAAAAACACTAATTAACCAGCCGGCCATTAGAGCTTCCAAAAGCTCTCCATTGAACAAGATCTTCTTACCATATTTTGTTTCCAAAATTGATCCCCTAAAATATTCTTTTTGGATTTCAAACAACCAGCTTTCCTTATCCTTTCAAACCAAAAAATTCAGTTGCCAAAACCCCTCAAGCAATTTGGCCACTCTCTTCCACAGAATTTCGGCCAGCTCTCTCTTAATCCTCTCCATTCTTTTCAACCTTCAAGAACACCTACTAACCTTCTCTCGCCTAAGGCCACCAAAACCACTTCAATCTTCTTCAAAAAAACACCAGATTGCACCTACTCACTTCTTTGAATCCATTCCTACCACTTTTAACATCAAACTTGGAGATCAAGCCCTCTCATTTGAATAAAAAAACCATTATTTTCGAGAAGGCTAAGAACACCTTCAAGGTAAGCATGATCAATTGCTTCCATCTTCACTCATCTTCAACTTCAAATGAATGTATGTATATATAAGCATACTAACAAGCTCTCTTTCTCTCTTTTCGCTCGCTCTCTCTCTCTCTCTCTCCCTCTCTCTTGGCCGAATAATCTCTCTCTCTCTCTCTCAGCTGAATGGATACTTCAACCATGGCCATATTTTCTTCATCTCTCTTGGGCAGATCAAGTCTCCTAAGGGTTAGGATCCCTTCGAAACTATTCCAAGGTAGTCATCAATCAAGTAAGCATCTTCAAACTCCTCTTTAAATTCTAGATTCATGTCTCTAGGATGATATTGGAAGGAGATGGATTATGACTGGGGTTTGAGCATGTGTTGTTGTGAAGGAGTTGAGATTGAATCATGAATATATGTGTGTAGGTGATGGAGATGGGAATTGATGCATAAGTTGATTGTCTTAGAAGATTGTATGGAATTTTAGGGTTTTGTTGCATGTCTTCATGTCGTGAGTAGTTTGTGTGATCAAGCATGTTAGAGATTATGTCACATTTGGTGAATAGGGTTATGTTCATATATTTTTGTCAAAGCTATGAATGTGATTACGTTAGTAGAATTTAGATGCATGCCTTTATTCATGATTTGGATGATTTGATGAATTGGGTGTGGAGTGTAAGTTCATGACTATGGTTAGCAATAGAAATAAGATCATGACCTTGTTGTCCCTAAACTAATTTTATTTCATCAATAAAATGATTATTGCTATATCTTCTTCTAGTGAATTTCGAGAAATCCTAAGAAAATGTGGATTTGGTCTCTTATATAAAATAATGATATTTTAGTTAAATAAATGATAACTTTTATTAAAGAAATAAAATATACAGACATTATGTAAAATAAGAATATCAAATAAAGCCTTTTTCATAAATAATCATAATAGGTAAAATATTAATTTAGTAAGTCTTATATATTCATAAATACTATTAAAATTTATTTATTAGCTCTTAATCAAAACCTATTAAAATGTACTTACAACTAATTCTAGCTACCAATTATTTTCTAACCATTAATTATTACTAGATTATTATTTTACATAATACCATCTAGGACCTAGGACCCTTAATCAAATAAACCCTAATTTATTTTTAGCAAGATTTAAACTTTTCACTTTTTGTACCTATTTTCCCAAACTCTAGTTATTTTAATATTAAGTTATATTTATTTTATAAACCTTTTTATTTATTTATCTAGCCTTAAAGCTTGGGACACTAGGGTCATGGTTGTAGTAAATTGAGATAGGTTTATTTGTGAAAGTGAATTTCAGCTTGAGTTTAATTATGGCTTATATTTACCCCAGGCGGGGTTAGGTCAGCCGTTGGAGACCTTTGTTTTATCTCAAGCTAAGGATCAGGTAAACTCCTACATAAAACTTGTTGTGACAAAAAAGTTATTATGGCAAGCTAAACCCGAAGGTTGTGAACACTGATTTGGTAAAGGCAATTAGGGATTGTTTCCTTTCTTGTTTCTGTCAAACCAATTATTTGAAAATCAACAAGCAATTTTATTCAAACACTAAACTGTCTCTAAACTGATTTTGACAAAGACTTTGGAAATCCTTAATTGCCATCTACAAGTGGTACTATGTCTTATTCATTTTCCAAACTGGGATATATATATATTACGTTGAGTACCCAATAAGGGTAGGCTAGTAGTACTAGTTTTGAAGAGCAAGAGTGAGTCTTCTGGCAGGAGGCCACCTCCAGAAGATTCTCAACTTAGAGAAATGTCAGTACTACTCAGTCATGCCGGTCTGAGCTAGCAGTTTTCTATCATGTGGACTGTGTGTTGCCGGAGTGGACAACCGATTTTGTTTGGGTGTAGAGAAGTTGGAGAATCTTACCCGGTAGACCGATCATCTTCCTTTTATTAGTCTGCACAAAGTGTGGCATTCTGACCGTTATATGGTTGTAGGGCCCAACGTGTGGTAACCCATGACCACCTTTTGAGTGGTTGATTTTATTGAACATGTATGGTTGGAAAAGCCAAAACGCCACTCTTGATTTTCACTATTATTTATTGCTTGCTAGTATTTCTCTTATGAAGATTTTACACTTTGCATTCACGAACTGTTTTCACTGGACACTCAAAGCACACACGGACTTACTGAGATTTTATCTCATCACCCTTTTTACCATGATTTGAGGTCGATCTGGCTATGGGGATGAGTAGCTAATGTTGTCTGCCTTGGAAGATATTTTGTTATCTATTTTTATGTAATGCTTTGGGGAAGTTGAGAGTGAATACTTTTTATTATGGATTTGTTTTGAATTCTTGGACTGTAATAAGTTTTAAGTATTGTTTATTCTATTATTTTGATTGTGTAACCTAGTTATAAAGACCCATTGTCCTTTGGACGGGGCGACATTCCCAGCCCTGTCGGGCCTAGGTAGTGGGGTGTTACAATTGAGTTGTAAAACTTCAGTTCATATAAAGTACTTGACACCATTGCTGGAAATTTGTGTAATCTTGTGAAAGAAATAGAGAAGAGTTGATGAGGAAAAAAGAAAAGAAAAAGAGAAAAATGCCGGATTTGCTTGAGTGGAGTTGTAATTGCTGAATAAGGTTATGGTTTGATTGATTTCTGGAATACGAGAGCAAGAAAGATTGGAAATTATTGATTCATTTATGTATCCTTTTCTTGAGAACTCTTAGCTTCTTTAATATTTGATTCTTTCATATCCTTCGTTTGATAAGCTACATTACAAGCCTTTAGCCTTACATTACAAGCTTAAAAGTCCTACTTGATCTAAGTAGAATCATGATATATCTCAAATTAGTGGAGAGAGTGTATGAAAGGCAAGCCTATGGAACGTATATTCTTTTTGAGCTAAATTCTTTCCAATGGTTTGAGAAAATTGTGAACTTTTGAGATAGTTCTACTAAGTCATTTATCATTTACACAAGTATTGTGTTTGTTGTGAAAGATGTAGTAGCATGTGTTTTATGTTCTTGAATGAAGAAAGCATTAGAGATATTGTTTTGAAATTGATTGAGTGATTTTATGAAACCTTGTGTTTTCCTACTTGTTTTTGATACTTTGCTTGAGGACAAGAAAAGAGCTAAGTGTGAGGGAATTGATAGGGGCTAAATTAGTCATATTTTTTCTAGTTATTTGAGGCTCTTTTGCGATATATTTTGTTTAATAACTAGTTATATTCCTTTATATTTGAGATTTTATCCTTCAAAAGGCATTTTTTTTTATTATTTCAGATTTTTGGGGTAAAACGAAGCAAAAACATCGCGAAACAGATTAGAGGTGGCGCCTGCTAGGGCATTGGAACCAATGCCGACCATGCACTGTTTGCATGAACTTCGAAGCGATGGAAAAATTGTTGAAACGGAGCAAAACAGAGTGGAACCGGTGCCGGCTCCAAGAGTCAAGACGGCGCCAGCTGCATTTTGGTCTTCATTATGTGAAATTCGGAGAAAAATCAGCGAACAAGTAGAGAACCAGAACACAACCGGCGCCGGCTACGAGAGCCTAGGCGGCGCTGGCTGTGCCCTGAAGTTAAGGCGATGCTTTGATTTTTCTAGCGGTTTTTGGTAATCTGGGGAGTTTTAGTATCTTCTAACTTCTACTCGACCAGGAACATTATACCAATGAGTTTTGGCACTTCCCAAGCCTATAAATAGAGGGAGAACACATGGGAAAATGAGAGAATTCATTGATCATCACAGAAAATCACTCAAATCAAAGGAGGAATTCTTTAATTCAAGGAGGGTTGTACAAGAAGGTCTTCGAAGGAAGAAGAAGGAGGCTTTTCTATGAGTACTTTCTTTTACTTTGTTTTCTATTTCTTGAACAGTGATATGTAAATTGTTTTATTGTAATTTAACATTGTTTTAGATATTCATAGTTTTTAGAGTTATTTGATCCTTTGATTAATTGATTATTACTCTTGGTATTTAATTACTTGGATTGATTACGAGATTAATTGATTGTTTCTTCCCATTAACTTACTTGAAAAAGAAGTTGATGGTGGTTTCAATTTGTTAATTTCATATTTGTTGTCTTTTAACTTGCTTGAAAAAGAGGTTAATTGTGAAGAACTAGGTAATTAAAGATTGATTGATGTCTGCCAGAATATGGATTCATTAGTTAGTGTCATGTTTTAAGTTTGCCAGAATATGAAAATTTAATCAAGGATTGTGATTAATGCACCTTTTGGATGAATTAGTTGAGGTAGAATATGTGATGCTAATTTGTCTAGGAGATAGTGATTTCATGGATTGAAAAAGAAGTGAGTCTATCTTAATCCTTCATGATGCCAAGGGAATAATTAGTTAGGATAATGATTGGATACTTTAAGATCATGGTTGTCTAAATAATGGTTTTTATTGCATACTTCTCCATCCTTGACATGTATATATTTTTGTTTTTTTATTTTCGTTTGTTTTATTTTATTTCTTTTTCACTTAATCTAGTTGGTTAAACAATGAAATAAAGGTGATTAATGTATACTTGTTCCTTAAGGATCGACACTCGTTTGAACCCTATGCTATGTTCATGATGAGTACGCTTGCTCATATGTGTAATTTGGGATTAATGTTTTAATTTAAACTTGATTGGGAATGTGCTTATTTTTATATGATTTTTATACCTAAATCCTTACGCATCACTGGGCTGGAATGTGCGCAACTGGGGTAGGTGTGCTGGTAGAAGCCTCTGGTGCGATGCTAGCCTCCTACTCCGCATTTGCATGTTTGTGAATGTCGAACTCTCGGTCTTCTAATATATGGCCTGCCTAATTACCGTTTGGTGAACAACTAAAAGGCTAGGGAATTTTTCTGAGAGAGAGAGAGAGAGAGAGAGAGAGACGCCTAGCTATTCTACAGAGAAGAAGCCGTCTCTTTTGTGTGTCTGATTTTCAACAACGTTGTTTCCAATCCTCCTATTTAACATAAATAAAAAACCCTTGGTTAAATTGGATTGGGCTATTGGACTCTTGGTTTAACCTATTGGACTTAATTAATTATTTTAGTTAGAACCAACTTAATGGCCCAACAAATAATTAATTTTTCCAGCCCAAATAAACCAATCCAATTAAATAAGCCTAAATCAGTTTAGTCCCAGGTTAATCCCTAATTAGTTAAACTGGGCCAAAGCCCTGAATAATTATTCAACCCACCAAACTAATTTAATTAATTCTCTCTCCATGGACCTTTATTTTATTCTAGCCTAATAATTAAATCAGGCTATTTAAATAAAATAAATTCCAATTAATTTAAGATCAATTCTTTAGCCCGTATTTAATTAGGATTCACGGTCTATACTGGGGACCAAAAGACATACCGCCTTGGTTACTAAAATGACCAAAATACCCTTGTCCTATAAATCGCTGTATTTTATATTTTAAATATTTCTCAATATCACCATTAGGAAATATTGACCCCAAGGACAGTGCTGCGTTAGCAAAGTCTCCGACCTACAGGTGTAATGACTAAAATACTCATCTATACATCGCCGTACATTCAGAGAGGAAGAAGTGTACAAACACCTCTCTAAATGACATCTACCATCCTTATGCCTCTAGTCCAATGATCTACAACTTCCTAGATTATTTCCACTTTCCAAGGGAGCTACCCTAAAGCAAACATCCAAGTTATGTTTCCCAGGGTCCTGGATATTTAGATCATTCAAACAACCACAAGGGGCGATATAGTATAGAAACTATCTTGTACAAGTCTGTCTTAACTAACTAGTCACCCAACATGCAAGTATATTGGCCCTATGATAGAACCTTAACTATAACATTTCAAAGCATATGCTTCCAGCTTCGTCAGACTACCAACTCATACTTAAGTTATATAGTACTAGTCCATGCTGTAGCGGTAGTAGTCTAGGTTTCTACCATATAGTACTTTTAAAAACCACTACTATAGGTCCTATTCTACGTATTCGAAATATGCTTATGTCATGAAGTAAGTGGACTACTCATTGGCTAAAGGTAAGCCATTCCCCATTTAGAATTCACAACATAATAACCTAAACATGAGGAGATTCTCATTCTCATCAATCGGTTAAGAATGAATATTTATGTATTAAGTAACGCGTGATCCATACCTTATTGTGAAAGACCTTCATTCACATGGACAACTTACTTAAACACAATGGGTCTTTTTCAAACGTAATTGTGCATACATAAAATTGTAAATTCACAAACAATTTCTAAAAATAAATTCTTTTATTAAAACATTCGATTTTTTTACATCAGAAACCTAGTCTAAGAGGGCATACACCCCAACAATCATACAATCTTTCCCTTCTAAAAGCAGCAATCACATATTAAAGGTGATTTAAATGATCCACATATGATTTTCTATAAATTAATATATTATCAAAGTACACAACAATAAAATTTCCAATGAATTCTCTTAAAATATGATGCATTAAACGCATGAAAGTACTAGGAGCATTAGACAATCCAAAAGGCATAACAAGCCACTCATACAATCCTTGTTTGGTTTTGAAAGCTATTTTCCATTCATCTCCTTCCCTAATTCTAATTTGGTAATAACCGAATTTCTAATCAATTTTAGAGAAAATAATTGAACCAAATAATTCATCAAGCAAGTCATCTAGCCCAGGAATGTGATAGCAATACTTAATCATGATGTTATTTTTGGCACGACAATCCATACACATGCACCAAATCCTATCCTTTTTGGGAACCAGAGAACCGGAACCACGTAAGGGCTTAGGCTCACTCACACATGTCCCTTCTCAAGTAATTTCTCTACTTGCTTTTGTAATTCTTTGGCCTCCTCTAAATTGGTTCTATAGGCCGGTCGGTTGGGGATGACAGCTCCAGGCACGAAATTTATTTGGTGCTCAATTCCTCTTATGGGTGGTAATCTTACGGGTACCTTCATTGGAAAAACATCATCAAACTCTAGGAGAATAGCTGCAATTTCAATTGGCAAATATAAGGTAGAATCATTAGTAGAAACATAAAATCCTTTCCAAATAAGAAGAATAACATATTGGTTCTAAAGGCTTAAAATGACAAAAATCATCAAAACGAAAGCATGATAGGAAAACAAAAAATTGACCTCTGTGATTGAATGGCCTTCTTCATACTGATGTAGATGTCTGTACAAGGATACCTAAGGCTATTGGATCACATCTTTACAAACGTCTACTGCGTCTCATTCACGTGAAGCCTTTGATCTTCCGAAATGGTGCCCATAGCACAGCCGGTGAAAACTTAAAGATTGGGTTTTGATAAGCTTTTGGTGAAAGCTACACCAAAGCTCTCTCTGATGTTGCGTTTCTGTGAATTGGAAAAATTCAAAAACCTCTCACACTCCATGCATGAAGACCCTTTTCATCTCCTATCCAATTTCCTAAGAGTGAAATGCCATCTACATGAAAATAGGAAACATCCATGCTTTCTGTTATCCTTCATGCGCAACAACACATGATCCATTCCGTGTTGTCTTATATTTTTTTTAATTAATTAATTAATTAATTTAAATTTTTTAAATTTTATTTTACCCTTAGTTTTATTCATCGGGCCAGAGAAAATTATTTACTATGGGGCTTGAACACTCAAAAATAATAAATTTCAATTATTTATTTTTTGAGCTTTATTAAACAGCCCAATAAATGATTAACAAGCCTAAATAGACCAAAATAAAATTTCATACCTTTTATCTAGTTTATATCCAGATTAATTTTCTTATTATTCAATCTGGGCCTTAGGCCCTGAATAATTAATTAACTAATTCAATTAGATAAAATAAATACTCTCTCTCTCGGACTTTTTATTTTATTCTAGTTCAATAATAAATTAGACTAATAAAATAAAACCCCATAATTATCAAGACCAATTCTTTAATCTAAATTTTTCATAACTTAATGGCCATTTCGGGGACCAAAAGACAAATCGCCTTAGCTATTAAAATGACCAAAATACCCCTACTATATAAATAGTTATATTTTTTATTTTAAATATTTTTTAATATGATCACAAGGAAATATTGCCCTCAAGGACAATTCTGCGTTAGCAAAGTCTTCGACCTACAGGTGTAATAACCAAAATACCTTTCTGCGCATCGTCGTGCATTTAGAGAGAACAAGTGTACTAACCCCTCTCTAATAGACATTTACCATCCTTAGACCTCTAGTACAATGATCCACGACTCTTGGAATGTTTCCACTTTCCAAGGGAGCTATCCTAAAGTAAACATCCAAATCATGTTCCCCAGGGCTCTAAATAATTAGATCATTTGAATAGTCACAAAGGGCAATATAGCGTAGAAGTTATCTTGTGTAAGTCTGTCTTAACTAACTAGTCACATATAGCCAACATACAAGTATATTAGCCCTATGAAAGAACCACAACTACAGTATATCAAAGTATATGCTTCTAGCTTCATCAGACCACCAACTTATACTCAAGCGGTAGAATATTAGTCCATGCTGTAGCAGTAATAGTCTGGGTTTCTTTTAAATAGTACTTTTAGAAGTCACTATTATAGGTCCTATTCTACGTATTTGAAATTAGCTCATGCTATGAAGTGAGTGAACTACTCACTGGCTAAAGGTAAAACATTCCCTATTTAGAATTCATAACACAATAATCTAAACATGATGAGATTCTCATTCTCATCAATTGGTTAAGAACAAATATTTATGTGTTAAGTAACCCGTGATCCATACCTTACTGTGAAAGACCACCATTCACATAGATTGCTTATTTAAACATAATGGGTCCTTTCCAAACAAAAATCATGCATAAATAAAATATAAATTCACAAACAAATTTTGAGAATAAATTATTTTATTAATAATTTCGATAATTATATCAGATAAACTAGTCTAGTGGGCATATATTTCAACAATCTCCCACTTGCACTTTAAGACTAGGAAAGTTCGTAGGTGTCCACCCATATGGCGTCTAAGTGTCTTTTGAAGACTTTTTCAGCCAAAGGTTTGGTGAAAGGATATGCCAGGTTATTCTCCGAGGTTATCTATTCCACCACGATTTAGCGTCTCTGAATGAAATCCTGGATCAGGTGGTACTTTCTCTAGATATGCTTCCCCTTCTTGTAGTTCTTAGGTTCTTTAGATTGCAAGACTGCTCCAGAGTTATCGCAATACACCACAATCAATCTGTCCATGTGTGGCACAACTCCAAGTTCTAAATGGAACTTTCAGAGCCAGACTGCTTCCTTGGATGCTTCCAAAGCTACTACATACTTAGATTCCATGGTTGAATCAACAATACAAGATAGCGCAGAAGCTATCTTGTACAAGTCTGTCTTAACTAACTAATTACATATACCAAATATACAAGTGTATCGGCTCTGCGAAAGAACCTTTACTACAGTCTATCAAAGTATATGCTTCTAGTTTCGTCAGACCACTAACTCATACTCAAGCGGTAGAGTATTAGTCCAGGCTGTAGCAGTAATAGTTTGGTTTTTTTTTAAATAATACTTTTAGAAACCACTATTACAGGTCCTATTCTACATATTCGAAATATGCTCATGCTATGAAGTGAGTGGACAACTCACTGGCTAAAGGTAAGCTATTCCCCATTTGGAATTCATAACACAATAACCTAAATATGATGAAATTCCCATTCTCATCAATTGGTTTAGAACAAATATTTATGTGTTTAGTAACCCATGATTCATACCTTACTGTGAAAGACCACCATTCACATGGATCACATATTTAAACACAATGGGTCCTTCTCAAACGAAAATCGTGCACAAATAAAATGTAAATTTACAAATAAATTTTGACAATAAATTCTTTTATTAATAAATTCAATAATTACATCAGATAAACTAATCTAGAGAGCATATATTCCAACAAGTTCTTTAGCCTCTATTACTTCTATGATCCCATTCACTTTTGAAAAATTATTCACTCTTCTTTTACCTCCCCTCTCTTGATATGACCTTGTGTGGTCTTTTTCTTGGTATTGCGAGTGGTTTAGTTAGTTTGTGTTCAGCTCAACCAAATGGGAGGCCTCTCTTTATCAAGTTTCATCCGCCCTTGTTGCCGGCTTGAGTTCTTGTTAGGGTTCTTCTTGAATGGTCATCAACATAAATTCTTAGCTAGCTTTTTCAACCTTCCAACCCTCTTCCACTTTCAAGCATGGTTTGATGAGCAAGTGAAAATCATCTTGAAGTTTCTTGGACTTAACTCTTGTTATCGGTCCATGTCCATGCATGGTCACGTTTCCCCCTCATTGATCTTGACCTCCATAATGAAGTGGAGTCTCATCATCTTTTGTCGTTGCTCACTCCCATCCGTGATGGTTAATGGCACTTGTTTTCCCATTCTCTTCTTCAACTCTTTCCTTTACCTCTCTTGTTCTTTTCTCTCTAACTCTTGCTTTTGCTTTGCATCTTGTGCTCCCTTTTTCTTTTCTTTTTCCCTCATGATTTTTTGGTCTTTATTCGCCTTACTTGGGAGTATGGGACTTAGAGTGAATTTGGATCCCTCCTTGATAATAGAATAGGTCTTCTTCCTCCCATCATGCTTTACATTCTTATTGTATTTCCAAGGTCTCCCTAAGAGCAAATGGCCCATTGCATACGCAACACATCACATAGCACATCATCTTTGTAGTTCTCCATCTCAAAAGATACCAAGACTTGTTTGTTGACCCTCAATTCTCCATTATCCTTTAACCATTATAGCTTGTAGGGCTTGGGGTGTTTAATCCATTTCAGACCCAACTTATCAACTAAGCTTGTACTAATCATATTAGTGCAATTTCCACTATCCACAATGATACTACAAGGGGTTTTCGTGGTTAGACACCTTATGTAAAGTATATCCTCCTTTTGTTGATAGTCTTGGTTTTCAATGGCTTGGGAGTTCAATGATCTTCTCATAACTCCAATTAAGGAATACTCTTGGCCAACCACTTCCCCTTCATCACTTTCCTCTCCCATATTTTCTTCTTGGTCTCCTTGGCATCGTTCTCCCTCTATTCCTTCATTGACTCCTACATCGTCCTCCTCTCATACTATGTCTTCTCCCTCTCATGGGAGCTTGTTGGAAACCCCCAACTGTGTGCTCATCCCAATCTTCACCTTGTTGAACATTTAGTGGAGGAGTATTGACATCATCTTCCATCATTCTAGGACTAAGAGCTTCAAACTGTTCTTGACCTCTTCTTTGAGCCATAGTAGAAGATTGACACAAATAGTGTCTCAATCCTGTGATCTCCCTTGTTATATCTTCAAACCTACTATGCATGGTTCTCATCATGGCATTTAAATCATCTTACAACGCCCTAGCATTAAGAGGTTCTTCTTGTGGCCTACTAGAACCACTTCGATTAAGCCTAGGAAGTTCTTATTCTTGGGCCATGGCAATGGAATTAGTCAATGAGTTATACCTGCAAAAGAGATTAATAATAATAATAATAATAATAATAATAAAGAAAAAGAAGTAGCTCATTTACTTACTCCCTTACGTGTTTACTCTCAATGGCTTTCACTTTACACTCGTGTTTATCCTCTTTGGCTTTTTTGATGTTAGTTTCTCCCTCTTGTCCTTTTTTCTCAATACTCAAACCTTCTCATTCAATGCAATTCTCCCCAATAGCCAAAGATTTAGTCCAACCAAGTAAATTAACAAAACCAATGGATTTTTCCAATTAGGGAGTCTTAGGGAAATTTTAACAAACACTTGTTGGGCACCCAAAGCAAACAAGTTTTCCAAGCAAGAATTTCAAAGAACAAGGACTTAAATAGTGTAAGAACAATTACTAAAACATAAGGACGCAATTTTCAACAAGAAACGAACAAGAATTTAGCAAGAAACAAGAATTAAGGAAAACTAGTAGATAGGAATAGGAACAACACGACTACCACAAATGTGTAATGGCAAAGATGAGTTTAATGAGCATGGATTTCAACACTAGAGTGATATATCAAGTCCCAACATCCCAAGGAATGAAAATTAAAAGTCAAAACTCACAACTATAGCCACAAACATACTTATAGAACATTTATCAAATACCTTGGCTCTAATCCTGTCACTTAAGAACAACTAATATTTTCACGCATATTCAAGACCATTTTCACCACAAACATAAGACAAATTTGTTCCCAAGAATTATAATAACATCAAGGAGCAATTTTCTCAAGGAAAAAAATCAAGAGATAACAAATATTTCATGACCTCTTTAGAGTATGTTTTTTAGTTACGAGATTCCCCTATTTTTTTTCTTCTTCAACTTATAGGGCTCCTTTTCTTGATGTCAAGCTTTAATTGAGATCAAGGCTTTCCTTACTCTGATACCAAACTCTTCAGTTTCATCTTGTGTTGGCAAGTTTGTGGAAAAATGGTAAACAAATAGGCAAAACCCTTGGCTCAACTAGTAGAACCCAAACAGTGGAAATTTATGGAGAAAACTATCTTACTATTCCCTAGCAAACCTTTGAAGAACAAAGCATCAAAGACCCAAAAGAAATATAACAAGACCTACTATAAATTTACCCAAATATCCTTGACACAACAAAGGAAATCAAGAATAAAAGAAGTAGAACTACAGGCACCCAAGTAATGGACTTCAAGATAAACCTTAAAAGAACAAAGAAACTAAGACCCAATTAAGAGAAATCACATTGGATTATCCAAAAGATTTAGAGATTCATTCAAATGGAGGACTAAGCCCTAAGCACGGTCTTGAACAAGAAGAACAAGGAGGTAAAACCTCTCAAACCTCACTTTCACAATTTGAATAAAGTAAGTTGAATGTGTTGTCAAATCACAAAAGATGTATTTATACTTCTCTTACTCTAGCTTGCATGGCTGAAGTTCATGAAGCTATGACCAAGGCCAAGAAAAGGCCATGATCCTTTGGAAGATGATGCTAAGCCTCCCAAGGCTTGCATAGTGAATAAAAAACAAAAATCCCAAGGTTGTACGTTGGTCAAACTTGGTATCAACCCTTGATCCTTGGGAGGCATAGTGTAAGCCTCCCAAGGCTGTGCATTGGTTAATAGCACAAGACGTTTATTGGTTCACAGTTCGGTCGTAGGGTTGCTGAAGTTTATTATTATTTTTATTCTTTTCATTTTCTTGTATTTTCTTTTTCTATTAGGGCCAATATCACACAAGGTTATTTTTCTTACAATGGTTTATTTATTGTGACAAATAATTTTGCATGAAAATGGTTAGTAAAGGGGAACCACCTTAAAATTAAATAAGATCATTTTAATTTTATTATTATGATATTTAATCTATTATTTGGTCACATAAGAATTAAATGTTAGATATAGCATGTAAAAAATTTATTTTAGGAGCATGTCTATAATGTTTAATTTTGTGATCAAATACACAAAGGTTTTTGATAAATTAATTTTTTCTTTAGATAAAACAATTAAGGAAAACACTTTAAATTAGAACTATGTAATTTAAAAAATAAATTCATGGTTTATTCTTCCAAAGGTTGTTTTCCTTGATATGGAGAATAATTTTGAATTTAACTATTTTAAATTTAGTTCCTAGAAAATAGTTTTAACTTAAGTAGTGAAATTAAGAATTCATAATTTATTTTCTTAGAGGGTTTTATCTGTGACATAGAAAATAATAATTGAATTTTTTTTTTTGGATTTTCACTAAAGTAAATAAAAACCAATTAATTTTAGAGAAACGTTTTTCCTAAAACCTATTTTCCTCAAAAGATTAAGTGGGAGAGGGGTTCTAACGGCGACATGGCTTGCAATTACAAATTCCTGGTAGCTAAAAATACACTTTAGCAAAGAAAATTTTTCTTCAATGACAAAAACTTTGTGTCATTATTGATTAAGACCTTTAGCGACAAAATTTTTATTTCCAAACAAAAAGTAGTGGCTTTAGTTGGGAAATAAGTTTATTAGTGAGGAAAATTTAAGTTTCCTTACTAATGTAAATTTTTCTCGCTAATGATGCATCATCAACGACGAAAATTCATTTCCTAGGTAAATTTTCCTTGCTAATAATGCATCATCAGTGACGAAAATTATTTTCTTAACTAAAAATATTAACTTTTATCACTATTAACTATACCTTTAGGGACAATATTTATATATCCTAGCTAATACCTGTCTTTCATTTTTTAAATATTTACAATATGGCCTCAAAAAATTTGTAAATTGCTCTTTTAATTTTGTATAATTACAAAAGGACCTCAAAAATTTATAAATTGATCCATAAATTTTATAATATTTATAATATGGCCGTAAAAAATTTTATAAATTGGTCCCTACACTTTTAAAAATATAAAATATGACCCCAAATTTTACAAATTGCACCTTAAATTCTGTAAAATTATAAAATGATAACTAAACTTATAAATTGGTCATTAAATTTTAGAATATTTAAAACATAATCCCAAAAATTTTACAAATTATCCCTAAATGTTTAAATATTTATAAATGCATTATATTTTGGGCTGATTTATAGAAATTAAACTAGATTATATAGCAAAACATATCCGATTATATTCAGATTTGGTCAAAATACATTTTTTAGTTAATTCAATAAATATAACGATTCGATCATTAATTTGGTATGCCTTTATTTGTAAATACGTTAGATTTTGGATATTTTTCTAGATATTATTCTAGATAATATGCCAAATATATATCCGATTATTTTCAAATTTTGTCATAACACTTTTCCTAACAATTTTAACAAATCTAACAGTTGTATCATTAATTTAATATACCTATATTTGTAAATACACTATATTTTGGGTTTTTTTTTAGATATTATGCTAAATTATGTATCAAAATATATCTAATTACCTTCAAATGTTGTTATAACACTTTTCTTAATAATTTTAACAAATCTAATGGTTGAATTATTAATTTGATACGTTTATCTTTGTAAATGTGTTAAGTTTTGGATATTTTTTTTAGATATTATACTAGATTATTTGCTAATATATATATGATTACCTTCAAATTTTGTCATAACACTTTTATAGTAATTTTAACAAATGTAACGGTTGGATCGTTAATTTGATATGCATATATTTGTGAATACGTTATGTTTTGGATATTTTTCTAGATATTATGCTAGATAATGTGCCAAAATATATTAGATTAGCATCAAATTTTGTCTTAACACTTTTCTTAAGAATTTTAACAAACAAAACGGTTAGATCATTAATTTGATATGCCTACCTTTGTAAATGTGCTAGGTTTTGGATTTTTTTTTAGATATTGTGCTAGATTATGTATCAAAATATATCCGATTAACTTCAAATTTTGTCATAACACTTTTATAGTAATTTTAACAAATCTAATGGTTGGATCATTAATTTGATATGCTTATCTTTGTAAATGTGTTAGGTTTTGGATATTTTCTAGCTATATGCTAGATAATATGCCAAAATATATCCGATTATCTTCAAATTTTGTCATAGCACTTTTATTAATAATTTTAACAAATCTAACGGTTAGAATATTAATTTGATATGCCTATCTTTGTAAATACGTTAGGTTTTGGATTTTTTTTTTTAGATATTGTGTTAGATATTGTGCCAGAATATATCAAATTATCTTCAAATTTTGTCATAACACTTTTTTTTTCTTTTTTTAACAATTTCAACAATCTAACGATTGGATTGGTAATTTGATATGCCTATCTTTGTAAATGCATCATGTTTTTGATATTTTTTTTAGATATTATGCTAGGTTATGTAACAAAATATATTCGATTACCTTCAAATTTTGTTATAACACTTTTCTTAGTAATTTTAACAAATCTAACAGTTGGGTCATTAATTTGATACGCCTATTTTTATAAATGCGTTAGGTTTTTTATATTTTTCTAGATACTATGCTAGATTATGGATCAAAATATATCTGATTACTTTCAAATTTTATCATAACACTTTTCTTAGAAATTTTAATAAATATAACAGTTGGATCATTAATTTGATATGTCTATCTTTGTCAATGCATTAGGTTTTAAATATTTTTCTAGATATTATGCTAGAAATGTGCCAAAATCTATCAGATTACCTTCAAATTTTTGTCATAACACATTTTCTAAAAAATTTTAACAAATATAATAGTTGAATCGTTAATTTGATATACCTATATATATATATATATATATATATATTAAAATAGTATATTAAAATGTGTGTGTGTGTGTGTGTGTGTGTGTGTGTGACACCCTACTACCTAGGCCTATTAGGGCCGGGGATGTCGCCCTATCTATAGGACAAGGGGTCTTTATAACTAGGTCACATAAAATAAAATAAAAGAAATACTTCAAAATTAAACTTATTACAACCCAACAATACATGAATTGTCTGCTACAATCTCTCGAAAGCAATACATAACAAATATAATAGAGCATCTTCAAAATCATAGGCATCAATCTAGCTAAAGACCTTCATAGCAGGATCGACCTGAAAATATGGTACAAAAGGTGGTGAGATAAAAATCTCACTAAGCCCATATGTGTTTTAAGTGTTTCAGGTAAAACAATTCATATATGTAAGTTGTAAAAGTTTCATAAGAGAAAGTGTTGGCAAGCATTAAATAAATGTTAAAAATGAAGAGTGGTGTTTCGCTTTCCAAAACATACATGTGCACAATAAATACAACCACGCAAAGAGGTAGCCACGACACCACACGTTGGGCCCCATGATAATATAACAGTCAGAATGCCATTTGTTGAGCATACTGATAAAAGGTAGGTGTATAGCCTACCAGGTAAGATACTCCATCTCTACACCCAAACTTACCGGTTGTCTACTCTGGAAACACGCAGTCCACTTAATTGAACTTGCCAGCTTGAACCAGTATGACCCATTGGACTAGCATCCTATTCGGGAAGGACTCACCCCTCAAAGGTGGCTACTCTTCGGCATATTACCAATTACCACCCAATTGCCAGAAATGGAGTGTGTCTGGATAGCCATTAGTAGAATGCATCCACAGCTTAAAGAGTGCCTTATCTTACAGAATTTCTCTAATGTATCCCATTTGCTATCTCAGGCCGTTATAATAGAAGAAATGATCAAGGAAAAGGAGAAAATGCAGTCAGTTAAGTTTTCTGAAGGACAAACCATGATATCAGTAATGGATGATGTTACTAATAATGAGAAAGAACAGTTTCTAGATGTGACGGTAATAGAATTAGTAAAAGATGCATCTTACACTTGTCATTTTCTAAAGCCTGGAAAAGGGAAAGAGGAAACTTCTTCTGTAGGTCCATCCACATACACATTCGATGTGTCCAAGGCTGTGCAAATCTTTGATCAAATGATCAAAGATAAATAGATTCGTCTACCTTTCGGTCACAAGGTTTCGGGGCCTAAGGAATTGAAGGGCACGAAATACTGTAAGTGGCATAATTCATTTTCCTATTATACTAATAGCTGTGTGGTTTTCAGGAACACAATACAGAAGGGTTTACAAGTGGGAAGGGTAAGATTTGTGAACAAACCAGAGGAAACCTTAGTCGATACAGACCCGTTCCAAATGGCAGATACAAGCATGGTACAGACATGCGAAGAAGATGTGGAGCATAAGCTGAGAGATTCTCTTGTTAAGAGGCAGTTCGAGATTTTGGAAGGAAGCAAACCAACATTCCAAAGGCTAGATGGTCGGCCTTCAGTTCTCACTCGGCTTACAGTTTTGACCTTCGAGGCCCATTTTCAAGGGAAGGATGAGAAATTTACAATATGTGTACCTCGTAAAGAGTCATTCTTTCTAGGATATCGTTCCCAGCTCATGAAAACTAAGAAACGCCGGGAATAAAGGAGACGGGCTTAGTTGAAAGAAGCATTAGAAGAATGTTTGAATAAACAGGAATGCACTCCATAAGTCAGAACATGCTCAGCATTCTCCAATCACAATTTCGAGCAAAGGTCGAGTAAGAAACGGTAGAAGAGGATTACTATGCAACGGAAGAAGCGGTCGTTGAGCTTATCAAGTTTAAAGTGCTATCGGAAGGGATGTTCTTTTTGATCCCCATGACAGAACATTCTAATCACCTCAAACCGTTGTATATTAAGGCACAAATCAATAGAAGACTTTTCTCTCGGGTTTTCATCGATGGAGGAGTTGTGTTGAACGTAATGCCGTTAGCAACTTTAAGGCGTTTGGGCAAGGATCACCATGATCTATCTCCTACCGATGTCTAAATGCTTAATTTCACTGGGAAGGCAGCCAAAGCAGAAGGGATTATCATTTTTAAGGTGGCCGTAGGATCTAAGGTTAGTAAGACTATTTTCTTTGTAATCACGGCAAAGCCGGCGTATTCTGTCTTACAAGTTAGGGATTGGATTCTTGCGAACCATTGCGTTTTGTCAACGCTTCACCAAATGATACTGATGTGGGATGGAGAACAAGTGGAAAGGATATAAGCAGATCCTAATCCATTTTCTGCAGAAGTACACATAAATAAGGCAGTGTTCTACCATTCTACTTTTGACCCGAGTCATTACTCCAAGTTCACCATAGCTTATAACCAGATCACAAAGGATGGGCTGGAGGATCAATGTCGAAAAACAAAGGACTTTGACATTCGGCATGCACCTGGTTTCGTTGCTCAAGACCTGTTAACAGAAGTGGACATCGGGGAACCTGGGGAGAACAGAACCACAAAAATAAGCTTGTACTTAACTTTCGATCAGCGGAATGCTCTAATGGTACTAATTTGCAAGTACAAAGACTATTTTGCATAGGATTATCACGAGATGCCAGGACTGGATAGAGGCATCGTAGAGTATTGCTTGTCAATCAAGAAAGGTTTTAGGCCTTATAAACAGCCTACCAGGCGTTTTAGTCCCGCACTCTTACCTATGATCAAAGATGAAGTTGAAAGGTTGCTTCAGTATGGTTTCATCCGTACCTGTTGATATGCAGATTGGGTATCAAACATTGTGCTTGCCATTAAAAAGAACGGCTAGCTGCGGGTTTGCGTTGACTTTAGGTATCTAAATTTGGACACCCCGAAGGATGAATACACTATGCCGATAATCGATATGCTGGTGGATTCCGCTGCAGGAAACTAATTCTTAAGCTTCATGGACGGATACTCTAGATACAACCAGATATTCATAGCTGAAGAAGACACTAGGAAGACAGCTTTCCGTTTCCTAGGATCTATCGGTTTATTCGAATGGATAGTTACGCCTTTCGGATTGAAGAACGTTGGAGCTACTTTGCAGAGAGCCATGAACCTCATTTTTCATGATCTCATCGGCAAGACTATGGAGGTTTACATTGACGACTTAGTGATCAAGTCGTCCACAACACTTAAAATATTTGGAGTAGGCTTTCCTTAGAATGTGCTAGCATCGGTTAAAAATCAACCCTGCGAAATACGCCTTTGGAGTTTCAATCGGAAACTTCCTTGGGTTCTTAGTGTATCAAAGAAGGATTGAGGTGGATCAGAACAAAGCAAGGGATATTCTACCAGCAAGGCCACTGCGAACCAAAAAGGAGCTCCAAAGTTTTTTAGGGAAACTTAATTTCTTGCGACGCTTTCTGGCAAACGCCATGGATAAATAGAAGGTGTTCTCTTCTTTGCTCTATTTAAAGTCATCATTGGACTTTGTTTGGCAATCAGAGCATCAAGCGGTGTTTGATTTGATCAAGGTTGCTTTGTCACAACCACCAATTTTGTTACATCCATACGATAAGGTACCTTTGAAATTGTACATTTCAATGGCTCCAAAGTCTATCGGCTGCTTGCTGGCTCAGGATGATGCATAGGGGGTTGAAAGGGCAGTTTACTACTTCTATTGAAACCTGACAGACACCAAGACCAGGTATTCCCCTGTTGAAAAACTATGCTTGTCTTTATATTATGCATGTGTAAAGCTAGAACATTATCGGCTACCTAGGGAAGTGCAAGTCTTGTGAAAAATTGATCTCGTTAACTATTTGTTGAATCGACCATTATTGCAAGGATGCTTAATGAATGGTCTATTAAGTTACACGCTTTTTCTCTAACTCATTTTCCTTTGAAAGCGGTGAAATGTCAAGTCATAGCCGATTTCTTAGTCGAGCATCTATGTGTGTTGAGTAACCGGACCTTAAACAATCAGGCGAAATATGATGCTCTCATTTTAGGACTTTAAAACCTAAAGGCTTTTGACACACGAGTGGTTTATATAACAGGGGATTCTCAAATTGTCATGCAGCAAATTTTAGGTGAGTACAAATGCACTAACCCTGTATTATCGGATAAGTTACAAGAAGTGCGATCATTGTTGCAATACTTCTCGGAAGTCATCTTGACTCATGTTCCTCGAGGTGAGAATCGGGGGGCAAATGACTTTGCTCAAACGGCTTCAGGTTTTAAGAAAAGAGTCAGGGTGATAATGTCAGCAGATATCGGAGGAGAAATATGAAGAAGATTGGTAGTCCGATATCGTCTCATACTTATGAAAGCCTACGGGCTAGCTTTTATGGGAGCTAAAGCGTAAGGCATTGAACTTTGTACTGATCAGGAACGACTTATTTAGAAGAAGCCATACAGGAGTTCTGTTGAGATGCTTATCCAAATAAGAAGCAGCACATGTGTTAGATGAAGTATACGAAGGCCTATGTGGTGCTTATTCGGCGGGTCCTAAGTTGAAATGGACATTACAATGACATGGATTTTACTTGCCTTCGATGACTATGGACTGTGCTGCCTATGTAGCCAGGTGTGAGGCATATCAGAAGCATAACCTATTGACTCGTACCCCCACCACAGACTTATATCCTATTATTAAGCCATGGCCATTTAGGGGTTGGGCTCTAAACATCGTTGGCAAGATTCACCCGTTGTCAACCAAAAGGCACGCCTTTATTTTAGTGGTAACTGATTATTTTATCAAGTGGGTAGAGGCACATACCCTGACCAGAGTAACCTAGTCTGTCGTTATCACTTTCCTTTAGCAGAGCATCCTTTTCTAATTCGGCATACCTACAACCATAACAGCTGACCAAGGAACTATGTTCACAGGAGAAAAGGTATGCAACTTTCTAATTCTATTCCAAGTTAAGTTACTTCATTCCTCCCCGTATTATGCATAGGCCAATGGTCAAGCTGAGGCAACAAACAAGACTTTGATCAGTATGATCTGAAAGTCGGTAGAGGATAAATCTAGAAGATGACACGGAACCCTTCAAGAGGTGTTGTGGGCATATTGGAACGCTTACAAGACCGCTACGGGTTTTACTACATTTCGGTTGACATATAGATAGGATGCAATGCTACCCGCTGAATTATTACTACGGTTAGCCCGGGCAGCTTACCAATATTGATGTCGGTTGAGGATTACAGATTGGCCCTGGCAATGAGTGTGGACCAAACTAAAGAAGACCGTTGAATAGCATTAAAAAATATCAGAAGGTATAAAGAGAAGGTAGCAAGAACCTACAATCGAAAAGTGTAGGGAAGAAGTTTTCAAATAGGAGACATGGTTTGGAAAACTAAACTACCCGTGGCACCAAAGGACCCATGCTACGGTAAGTGGTCTGCCACATGGGAGGGACCTTTTCTTATTACCCTGGTTTTCGATGGAGGTGCCTATCGGCTGATGGCACCTAACGGGAAGAAAGTGAACAATGCCATAAATGGTAAGTATTTGAAAAAGTTTTATCCTACATTCTGGGAGGGAATATTGGTAGGAGAAGAATAATAAAAAAAAACAGAAAAGGAAAAAAAAAAAAAACAACAACAACAGAGAAAAAAAGAGAAAAGGAAAAAAATAGAGAGTCAATAAAAGGGGGGAAAACATGTTGGCATTTCATATGAAATGGCTGATAATAAAAGAGCCGATTAGATGGTTGTTACATTATAAAGAAAAAAAAGAAGTCAAGCCTCCTCAGACGGAGTGTGAGGTGTCTCGATCGGCTGGATAAAAGGAACTATGGTAAGCCAATTTAGATCTTCCTTGAGCAGAATGGCTGCCGTTGGGGTTTCTCCCTTTTCTTTCGCAAGAACAGTAGGTTCTTCTGGGGATGATTCTAGTTCAGCAGCCAATTCCTCCGTTGAAGATAGATGTGTCTCGACATCCCTGATTTGTGTACCAGAAGGACCAGCTTCATCCGGACTATAGAAGAAAGTGGCCAGGTAGGATTGGAAGTTGTCCCACGAAGATTGCATGCCGTTTAGCAACTTATCAAAATATTGTAATTCCATCTGGAGTAGTTTTTTTTGGCTTCCAGTATGAGCCAATCATCCAAAATTTTGGCCACCATTTCTTCAGTAGAGAAGACTCTCTACTAATAGGCGTTCTCGACCTCAAGTTTCTCGTCCAGGGCCTGTTCTTAGAATCTAATTCCTCCTAGAGCACTCACAATTGTGTCTCAAGGCCCTCAATTCTCTCAACCCTATAGAAATATCAGCTTAAAGGATGCCCAGGTGAGCATTGGCTTCTTGATGATGTGTTTGTAGAAACGCTTCCTGGTCTCGGAGCGCTCGCAAGGCTTGGAGCTGACGAGAAGCTTCGTCCCGCTTGTTTTGAGTATTGGAAAAGAAGCACTGGGTGAATCGCATTTGTCCTAGATAGTCAGCTGATAAACGTTCCAATTCCATTGGGATATCAGAAGTGGTCGATTGCGCCAGCAGTAAGAGGGCTCGACTTATAGTATTTTAAGCAGAGGTGTTGGTCGGCAAGTCAGTTCCCAGTAGATTTTGTAGGAGTTCTAGGGCAGTGGTTTCAGTCGTTACTGGCTGAGAAGGAGTAGGTTCCGTTGGAGACTTAGTGGCCATTGTCGCAGAAGGCTTAACGGGCTTGACGACCACCATTCTCTCTGATGAAGGCACTTCAGACACGAAGGTAGTAACTGATGAAGGCACTTCAGACACAAAAGTAGTAACTGGCGAAGATAGAATGGCCAAAGTCTCTTCCTCTGCCATTGTCATTCTTGCAGGAGACAGGGGACATGGCTGCCAATGATTCTGAGGAAGAATCAAAGATCACCAGCTAATTGGTCTTCTGTTTTTGCAAAAAAAGGCAGTATGCAATTAATTCTGAGTCAAAGGATAAAAGGTATTGAAAAGGAAGAAAGTGTTTTTAGCCAAACCTTGGCAAATGCTGGAGTATGAAAGGCCTTCCATCTCTTTGACCGCCTCAGCAAAGGGAGGACGGTTGCTTCTTCTTTTTCCTCTTCCTCATCGACAAGCGGATGTATGGCAGTTCTTTTCACTGGCAGTGTAGAGAATAGCAGCACAGTGATTTGACTGGTAGAGACTTTGCTCTGCATACTTTTCTTCAGTGCAGATATTTCTACCACCGCCGATGCTGAACCCGCTAGTCTGGGAAACCACATCTCTATATGGCCGGAAAAGAGCATTTTGCTCAGCAACTACCACCACAGGTTGAAGTTTGGCATGGCCTCCCTAATAACCTAAAAAGGATGATACTCAAAAGAATGGAGAATGGTTAAAGACCTATCGGCTAAAGTCTACACATCTTTAGCTGATAGGACAAGCATAATAGAGTAAGAAGAGATATGACCAGGGTCAACAGGAATATCTCGAATTAGACCAAATTGCTGTGAAAAGCAATGAGGGTTGTACCATTCACATGAGGACTTAGCACTCCAGGCACTTGGTTTTACCCCAAGAAGGAGTTCTTGGAGCACAGCATTTATGGCCAAATGGTTTCTTGAGAGGCTTCTAGTGCCTCAGTGAGTTTTGTCAGCCAGAGGGGGCCTGTTTCCTTGGCGGAGTAAGGATAGAAGTGAGGCGCATTCTAAAGTCGATTATAATGGAGGTTAGCCATGATAGTACTGGCAGAAGACCTATTTGTAAAAGTCTTCAACAGCCGATAGTCGGTGGCCCAGTCAGCGGAACTCGTAGAATCTCCAGAGATAGTATTGATATCGAATTGCGAGAGGTATTGATAAAACCACAACTGCATAACCCAGAGAGAGCCACTAAGATTTGTCAGATCACCCCCAGCCGACAGGGTTGAGATCATTTGGTTCATCAGTCGATACACCAAGGCTAGAACTAGCGAAGCAAAGTTACAACGTCTTTTCTTCCTCAACAGAGCTGATACACAGTATCGGTAGTCATTGCTTATCCTCGCCGAATGAGAGTAGAGGATATACTTATAGAGCCATAGTCAAAGAAAGGCAGATTATTACTATTCTGACAGAATGGGGCAAACGCCTCTTTGGTCGGCTATCAAATTGCTGTAAGAGGCAGTGGATTTTCAAAATGGGCTTCAATGGTAGGCAGGCTTTCTTCGTGTAGGCGGGGATCTCATCACCGTTGCAACAGAAACCCAAAATAGTGCAGATGTCCAGTGTCGTGGGTGAAAACATACCATGAGCGAAGATGAAGCTGTTGATCGCTGGGGACCAGAACGGCAAAACAGCTGAAAACAGATTATGGTCGAAGGTCATCTTGAAGTCAGACATCATGATGGCGTCGTGGATACCCTATTGCTCCTAAAGGGAAACATAAGTAGCCTGACAACGGTCATGCCATTCCCTGTAGTTTTTCAAGGGACGCCGCCAGTGGTGGAAAGAGAAAGGCAGGCCGGCCATGGAAAAGTTGTCCCGATTCAAGGGAAGGGTGAAGCCCTTAGAGTAGGCGAACTACAAATTCTCTGTGGTAACTTCCAATTGCAGTAACCGAGGGCCCAAGGTGTAGAGATTAGCCTTGACTTGAATCAGAGTCAAGGGAGAATGATCAACGGGAGTGGCTATGGAGATTTAGATGTTCTTAAAAATATGAAGAAAATGGGGGTGAATTTCACAAAGGAGATAGAAGTTTAAGCAAGGCAGAGTTATTGTAGAAGAAGGATTTTGTATTGGTGAAGGAGGAATGATGGGGACCACGGCAATTTAAAGAGGAGTTTCAGGAGACTAGCTATTCATGGGCTTCAAAGCCGAAAGTCGACACCTTTCTACAATGAATGGGACGTTCCGACTCTATCAGAAAAAGAACAGTTCCGAATTAAAAAGGTACGATTCCCGTTGCTTCACCTGTTTGTGCCATCAAATAAATGGGACTCGAGGGGGCATGTGTTGACGTCATTTTTAGCTGATCCGTTGTAATGGTAACTTTCAGCCGAACCCGATATGAATTCTACCAAACGGATGATGACGTCAAGGAAAATCTTTAGCGGCTATACCCGATCAACATCGGAACCAGGAGCCAATAAGCCATACACGCACACCTCGGTATGATCAGCAAGACATTATCGTTCTCAACCGCCAAGGATAGGCCACGAAGCGGGATGCTCTCCACGTTCGAAAGTCAGCAGCTGCACCATAGCAAGTATAAAGTAAGTAGGAATCCCAAATTGAACGAACCAACACTTATCTCAAACCAAATTATTAAATTTTTCCAGTTTTCAATTCATTTTTCTTCATTTTCGTTACTGCTTCCATTTACAGCTTTTCTTACAGCTTTGTTTACATTTACTTTACAGTTTTCTCTACCCTTTTGATTACAAATTTTTCGTTTAATGTTGTTTTAATTATCAATTTCAGTGTTCTGTATTCATCCATTATTTTAATCAAAATACATTGTGTTCAGTTCTGTTTTGCTTTCGCATGCAATATTTCTACTTTTTTGGACCATTTCTATAGTAAGTTCAAGGAACCCACATCTTTGAAAAAGTTCGGTTAATCTATTCATCTTTCCATCAAACTGTTTATGTTCATCAGAAGAGAAGTCGATCGACATTTCCGTCGGCTCCCTTTTCGTAAGGCAACACATAGTTTTCCAATTTCTACTCAAAATAATCCCAAAAGCTGCTGAAACACAACCTACTAGCATCAGTTATTTGGTGGCTGTTGGGTATAGTTGTTTGTGTGGATATGATTAGAGAAATTCTTATATTTGGAATTTTAGTGGCACAGGACTTGGATAATTTTCGGTGGAGAATTGCGTGAAGAAAAATTTTTTAAAGCTGCAATTGTTGAGGTAACAAAATTTTCTTCTCTTTCTTGACCTATTTAATTACATATGAGTGATCCTGGTGCGTGGATTTCATTTTATATTTTCGGTGCGTATAAATCGGTTTGGATAATAGAAATCTAATAGTAGTATCAGAGCCATCTCATTTGCGTTTTAAGAATTTATTATTATTTTGAAATTATTTCATAAATAATTTTGGACTTGTGATTTTTTTTTTTTGTGAATTTTTTATTTTGAAAATTTTGTTCAGTGGGTTTGTTCTTCCTGTGTGCAAGTTACCGAATGGTTTTGAATAATGGATTCATGACATTCTTGTGTACAGAGGAGCTTTTGATTGCGGAAAATAAAATTTGTCTTTTTGGGCTATATGAAAAATTGGATTTTTCTATAACCAAAATAAGTCGTGAAATAATTGTTCGGAAATCTACCCAAAAAAAAAAAAAAAACGGCTTTACGGAAATTGTTTCCAATTTGATTGGAAACGGCTTTCCAATTAATAAATGATTTTAGGAAATATGGATGCTGAAAAGTTCATCTTTTTCCAATTATTAAAAGAAAAAAAAAGGAAGGAAAACAGTTTTTTTTTTCTTTGCTGAAACGTTCAGCCGAAAAAAAAAAAAAAAAAAAAAAAGCTTCTCAGATTTTTGGTTGGTGAAGATGTTCAGCTTTTTGTTTCCAATTCATATTATGTAATTGCTTGGCATGACCAGTTGAATGCGTTCAGTTTTTTGGTTCGAAGCAATAACGAAAAAAAAAAAGGTTTTTTATTTTATTGCTAGGCAGTGACTAGCCTTGGTGACTGCCTAAGCAATTGTTTTATTTCAACCCACAAGCCGGTTTTCCAAATTAAAAAAAAAATCATTTTTTTTATTTTAACCTACAGAAGTTTATTTTTCAAAATGGACCTTAAAAATTTTCCAAAATTTTGATTTCGGACCCACAAAGTTTCCAAAATTTGATTTTGGAACTAACTATTTTATTTTTTCAAAATAATGATTTTGGAATTTAATATTTCATGTGAATTTATTTTGCTTAATTTATGTTAGCATGATTTTGGCTTGTTGGCTTGGTTGTGGACTTAGACCAATTAATTTTAATTAATTAATTTTGTATCATGCATATTTATCGCTTTGTTTTGAATAAATAGGGTTGCATGTTCTGCCTTTCTCTATAATTCTCTTGTAATATCTCTTTTCATTAGATTCCTCTCAAATGTAACCCGACGTTTCTTCATTATAAATTTATGTAATTAGATTACATATCAATCTTATGAAGATGGCGTTCAATAACAAAGTAAGAAGATGGTAAGACTTTCTTCTCAAACATGCATGAACACATAGGTTTGATCAAATTAATCTCCTACTTAGCTCAAGGAAATTAATCTAGTAAAGTCCATAACCAAACCATATAATTTAGTCTATCATAATATTATCAATGTGTTGATGTTTATGTATGCCAAATGATGCACCACTAATAAATAATTAAATCCCTCAAACTATATTAAATCTAAAGTCTTCCATTAACATAGCAAGAATAAGAGTTCTTTTCGAGATTAGATTGTTAGGCAAATCCAAGCCTACTCGATAGTGAGCATGTTCAAGCTATGAAATTTGATTCTGAATTAATGGATTGCATTTAACTAATATCTTTACTCTGATTGGGCATACCCAAACATAAAGAATATTAGAGGCTAAAATGGGGGTAGCTCTAAATGCTTTAAGATTTAAAGATATTAATAACTTAACGATCCGATAGTTACATTTGATGTAATTAGTATTGGATACCTATCATTGAACTTAAAGTGATTTGTTGGGCACATCCAAGGTAATTCTTAAGGAATTTATACACCAGCCCACTAGGAAAGCTTTTAACAGGCTGATAGGCCTAAATTTACCTATATTTTCCTAGTTATTTGAGGTTATTTTGTGATATATTTGATATAATAACTAGTTATATTCCTTCCTATTTGATATCTTGCCTTTGGAAAGGTGTTTTGATATTTTTATGTAGAAATTGAGGAATTTGGAGCTTAATTTTACAATTCCATACTTTCCCCGGTGTCGACCAACATAGTCGAGCTGGTCGAGGGTCATTTCTGGAAGAATAGAGCAGAACAGAGGAGTTTCAGAAGCATTTTAGGAAGGACCCGATGTCAAGTGATCTGCCTAAACCAGAATGGGGTGTTATTGTTCATCAAGAAGCATAACAGGAAGGACCTGGCGCCGGGTGTTCTTCCTAAACCGGCACTGGGTGTTACTGTTCATAAGGCGGCAAATTTCCTTTTCAAGCCAAATTTGGTAATTTCAGTTTGATTATTTTGGGACCTCTTTCAACCATAGACAAGGACTCTTGTAGGCACTTTTTGGTAATTAGAACTCCTATAAATACAATAAAATAACATTGTACAAAGTAATTTTCAATTCATCAATGTGGTATCTATAGAAAACTCTAAGAGAAACACAAAGATTTGGGAGGATCAAGGAGAATTCTTGGAGAACAAGAGGGGGATGCTCAAGATGGTTTCAAGAAAGAAGAAGAAGGCTTAGTTGTTTATAAGTGGTTTCTTTTTCTCTTCTTTTCAATTATTTGATAATTTGAGATTAGTGTTTTAATTGTCTTTGGAGGATATTCTTTTGGATTCATGATTTTGTATTGATTTTAGTTCTTTGATCAATTTATTGTTATTCTTGGTATTTGATTACTTGAGCATAATATCTTGTGGGATTGATTAGTTCTCTTGTAATTAACTTGCAAAATGATGTAATGAGAGAATGACTAACTAATTAATTCAATACTAGTTATTCTTAGCTTGCTTGCAAAAGAGATTAAGGGTAAAGACTGAGTAATCAAAGATTGGTTAATGATTGCTAGAATATAGATTCGTTGGCTAATTTCATGCTTAAATCATCTAGAATATAGGAATTTGTGTGACGATTGATTTTAATGCATCTTTTGGGTAAATTGGTTGAGATAGAATATATTCCCTGATTTAACTAGAAGATAGTGATTCCATAAATTGCAAATAAAGTGGGTCTACTTTAATCCTTCATGGTGTCAAAATAATAATAAATTGAAAGAATAGCTAGTTAATTATTATTTTGTATTCAAGAATTTCTATCTATTTACATGTCTTTTCTCCTTATTCTCACTCCTTGATTATTCTTGTGACTTTTCTTGTAGGGCTTGATCTTTTCTCTAGTATGTTTGGTTAGTGTTTTATTTATCTATTCTTATTTTATTGGCTAAACAATAAAGATTTGGGTAAAGTAAAGTGGGAGCCTATATTCCTGTGGATTCGATACTTGCTATTCCTTATACTAATGATAGGTATACTTGCCCACATGTGTGCTTTTAGCGATTAGAATTTTGATTAAAGCTTGATTGATTGTGGACTTTGTCGATAATACTTTCTACACTAAAAAACACGCATCATGTTTTGGGCGCCATCGCCTGGGATAGGCATTATCAGAAACACTTGAGTCTTGTTGATTTAGCTTTTGTTGTATTTGTAAATGTCACTAACTTTTATTTTTAGGTACTTTGTGAATATTTGCATTCTTTTATGATTTTGTTTTTGATTTGTTTGAATTTTTACTTTTTATATTTTTCTTTTTTATTTGATCTTTGTTTTTCTTTGAGCACGAATTTAAAATAATCATCATGGACAATCAACTATGGGGATATATGTGGTTATGGACACAAATTCAAAGGAGTTACAATGATGAGAAATTGATAAATTTGCATGCTCGGATTGACGCTTTTTGTGAGACGTCACTTGAACCATCAATGAATTCTTTTGTCGCCAACACCAATTCATTCCTTAAGTATCAGGATGAATCTTCCCAATGAATAATTCATCAAAGAACACAACTAGTCAAGTTGGTTGAAGATGCTATAAAGGCCTATACACTTGCATAAGAGGGCCTTGAATGAGAGGAGAGAGGATATGAGGAACAATTGCCCAATGTGATAGGGAAAATTTTTTATTCTATTCTCTGCTCTCATATTTCTAATTTTTCTTTGTCACATGAATTTATAGGTACCTCTCAACTCACAGAGTCTAATGATGCCGTTGATGATGTGTTGAATTTAACGTGCCTCAAAAAGTTGAGTTTTTCCATGATGTATCATAAGAAACCCTTGGAGGATGTTTACAACTCATACCTTTCACCTCAATTTCAGGGAGGTAACTCGGTATTTGTAGATGTGTTGAAACATAAGGATTTCTTAATTCCACTTTTTAAGATATATATTATTAAGTTCGAATGGGAGTTTACATTGTAACAAATCTTTTGAATGGATAGGTGGTGAATCTAATGTTTATACACTTTTTAGACATAATTTATATCTTTCTGTTGGGAACCTGATTTGCATGTCTAAAAAGGTGCTTTGGAAAAGGGATCCTGCATTTACATTCATTGCAATGAATATTTTCCATGCACCCTCCATTTTTTAAAACACTCTCTTATTTCTACTTTCATCATGCCTACCTTTTTCAATAAGTATTAATTTCTTTTACAAAAGTTTGATGAAGAAGCATGATGAATGGGAAGAGTTTGTATCTTTGTTTTGTGTTTGAAGTCGTTAGGTGTTATTTCCCCCAACTAGGGAAAATATTTTCTATCTTAAGTATGGGGGAGTGAGTCATATCTGTATTTTCTTTGTTAGGATTTTTATTAGTATTTTTATTTAGTTTGTTTTCTTTTATTTAGGTATGTCTTTATTTTGTTATTATATTTCTTGTGCTTTCATTTGTGTTTTCTTTTGTATGTTGGAATCAAGTTTTCTTGGAACCCACTTTATTCTTCTCTCGAAGTTTTAATATTTATTGGAGCATTATTACACTTAGGGAGTATTACTTAACTTTCTACCTCTTTTATCATTTTTGGTCCATTTGGAGATACTTTCTTATGTTAACTTTTTGGCCAGTGAGGACATTGTCCAATTTAAGTGTGGAGGAGTAGTTTGGTGATATTCTTTGTCCATGTTTTTCTCAATTATCTTGGTATTGAGCTACTTTGGAAAAATATTGCAAAAAATTTTGAAAACAATTTTGAAAGTTTGAAAATTTTGGAGCTAAATTGAGCTTATAATGAAGTTATGATTTTATTTTTGGCTTTGGATATGGATTTGTCATTCGTTAGGGTTGGATTTTTATTTAAAAAATAAACTTGTGTATTAAGTTGGATTTTGTTAAGTCTTGAGAATCTAAGTTAACCTTGATTACATTTGGTATTTGAGTTTCGTTTTATTCTTTAAATTTGAATGCGGATGATATGATGAAATATGGGAAGAGTTGTTGATTAATTCTTGCATTATATATTTAAAGTTTGCTTGATTTTGAGTTGTGAATAAGGAATGTGATAAAATAAAAAAATTAAGTGAAAAAAAATGTGGGTTGAAAAAAAATTGCTTTCATCTTTTGCGAAAAAAAGAGAGAAAAAAAACATTTTGCTAAAAAGGGGGTTAATATAAAGAGAAGTAGCAAGTATTATTCAGTGCACTCTCTTGAGGCTATCCCAAAAGCAAAAAGGCAAGAAAGTGCAAAGAAATAAAATTTTAAAAAAATGATGAAAAAGAAAAACAATAATGACTATAAGGGGGCTAATACGGTGCGTAAAGAGAAATCCATTTACTTGAGGCTATTAATTCTCTAAGTCATTGGAAAAAAGTGTGGAGTGTTTTCCTTATTTCATTAACTTGAGTTGTGTAAATTTGAGTTTATAATGCTGGAGTTGGTTAAATGGCTTGACTTGTATGATTTGTGCTGTCTATAATTTGTTGAAGGGATGGAATAATATTCTTGTACTAGATATGAGCTTGTTTAACTTAACTTTAACGGCTTTGGGATTATTTGATTTAATACATGAGTTTGAAAGGTTTTCAGAGGGTTGAGTGAATACGAGTTTATGTTTGAGGTTGGAAGAAGATTATTGCTTTATTATGCATGAATTTGCCAAGGAAACATTTGATGATTTGATTTGACTTGTTCATAAGCTATTACTTAAGTGTTTGAATTCTTGTTTACTTGAGGACAAACAAAGCTTAAGTGTGGGGGAATGTGATATGGCCTAAATTTACTTATATTTTCCTAGTTATTTGAGGCTATTTTTGTGATAAATTTGATATAATAACTAGTCATATTCTTTTATATTTGATATCTTGTCTTTGGAAAGGTGTTTTGATGTTTTTATGCAGAAATTGAGGAATTTAGAGCTTAATTATGCGTTTGCAGACTTGCCCCGGCATCGATCGACATAGCTGAGCTGATTGGGGGTCACTTTTGGAAGAACAAAGCACAACATAGGAGTTTCAGAAGAATTTTAGGAAGGATCGGCACCAGGTGTTCTGCCTAAACTAGCGCCGGTGTTACTGTTCACAAGGTGGCGAAGTTTTCTTTTCAAGCAGAATTTGGTAATTTCAGTTAGATTCTTTAGGGAACTCTTTCAACCACAGAAAAGGACTCTTGTAGGCACTTTTTGGCAATTAGAACTCCTATAAATACAAGATAATAACATTGTACAAAGTAGTTTTCAATTTTTTAATGTGATATCTTTGGAAAACTCCTTGAGAAACACTAAGATTTAGGAGGATCAAGGAGAATTCTTGGAGAAGAAGAGGAGGTTGCTTAAGAAGGTTTCAAGGAAGAAGAAGAAGGCTTACTTGTCTATAAGTGGGTTTTTTTTCTCTTCTTTGCAATTTATTGACAATTTGAGATTTCTGTTTTAATTTACTTTAGGGGATATTCTTTTAGATTCGTGATTTTGTATTGATTTTAGTTCTTTGATCAATTTATTGCTATTCTTGGTATTTGATTACTTAGCATAATATCTTGTGGGATTGATTAGTTCTCTTCTAATTAACTTCCAAAATGATGTTAGGAGAGAATGGCCAACTAATTTATTCAATACTAGTTATTCTTAACTCATTTGCAAAAGAGGTGAAGGGTGAAGACTAAGTAATCAACGATTGGTTGATGATTGCTAGAATATAGATTTATTGGCTAATATTAGGCTTAAATCACCTAAAATATAGGGATTGTGTGAGGATTAAATTTAATACATCTTTTGGGTAAATTGGTTGAGATGGAATATATTCACCGATTTAACTAGAAGATAGTGATTCCATGCATTGCAAATGAAGTGGGTCTACTTTAATGCTTCATGATGTCAAGATAATAATAAATTGAGAGAATAGTTAGTCAATCATTATTGTGTATTCAATGATTTCTACCTATTTACTTGTCTTTTCTCCTTATTTTCACTCCTTGATTATTTTTGTGACTTTTCTTGTGCGACTTAACCTTTTCTCTAGTATGTTAGGTTCATGTTTTGTTTATCTATTCTTATTTTATTAGCTAAACAATAAAGATTTAGGTAATATAACGTGGGAGCCTAAGTTCCTATATATTTGATTCTTGCTATTTCCTATATTATATGATGGGTATTCTTGCCTGTATATGTGGTTTTAGTGATTAGCATTTTAATTAAAGCTTGATTGATTGTAGATTTTGTTGATAATATTTTCTACATTAAAAAACATGCATCACGGGCTTTACCAAATCAATTGTGGGGGGTATTGATTTGAGTGAAATAGTGGATCTAATACGCGTTTAAATAAAGACCTAATTAAATGCATCATATTTGTATATATATAGTCTAATGTCTCTTATCTTACATCTTGGTCATATGCATAATGATAACAAATTTGAACTTACGTAGCATTTTGGAAAGAAATAAACTTACTGAGACCAATTTCTTAGATTGGTATAGAAATTTGAAAACTATTAATAAATAAAAAAAAGTTGATCTATGTGTTAGATACTCCTATTCCACCACTTCTAGCTAATAGTGTTCCTGCTAAAAAGCATGAAGTCCACAAGAAGTATCAAGAGGACAGTGACACATCATCTTCTATCATGCCAACGTCAATGACCGCTAAGCTTTAAAAATTGCATGACCATATGGATACTCATACTATTATCTTCCATCTAAGAGAGCTTTTTGATAAAGTAAGCTAGGATGGAGAAATACGAGATTTCTAAACAATTATTCTATTCTAAGATGGTAGATGGTACTTCTGTGGCTACTCATGGACTAAAAATATTGGGATTCATTGAAAAGCTTGGATTACTTAGGTTTACTATAGATCAAGAAATAAGTATAGACTTAATTCTTCAATTTTTGCCAGTTAGTTTTTCACAATAAGTGATGAACTGTCAAATGAATAAAATTGATGCACTATACCTGAGTTGATCAATCTTCTCATGATTATGGCGTCTTTTATGAAGAAAGAAAACAATGCAATCTTGTTATTGAATATTCTTCTAAGAAGAAAAATATTTCTAAGAAAAAGAAGAAGAATCGAACTAAGCCCAAAGGTGGCGTGGAAAAGAAAGAGACAGTCACCGAAGACCCTTGTCACCATTGTGGAAAAATTAGCCATTGGAGGCGCAACTGCAAAAGCTACCTGGAGATCGTAAAGGAAAAGAAGGAGAAGGAGTAGTTTGTAAGCACTTCTACTTCTACTCTTAGTATATTTATGATTGAGATCAATACCACATTTAATAATAAGATATGAGTATTGGATATCGAATGTGGATCTCATTTGTGTAATAATTTGCAGGAGTAAAGAGCAGTAGGAAGTTAGAGAAACGTGATGTAGACCTATATGTTGTAAATGGAGCAAAAGTTGGTGTACTTGCTGTGGGAACTTGTCATCTATACTTGCTTCCTGGGTTAATTCTAGAACTAGGAAAGTACTACAATGTGCCAATTTTACTTAAAACATTATTTTAGTTGCTTGTTTAGATTTATTTAAATTTTCCATTAAATGATGTTCATTAAGAAACTTTGATAATATTTGTTCTAGACATAGAAAATCAAGTTCTCAACATAAATAACAAGAAATCAAGAAAAGAAAACACAAACCCATTTTGATTATGGTGTTGTTGTTTAGGCTATGTAAATGAGAACCGCATCTCTAAATTACCCAATTTTGGTGACGTAGGGTCATTTGATTTTAAATCATATGATATATTTGAATCTCATTTACTTGGTAAAATGACTAAGATCTCTTTTTCTAAGAAAGGGGAAAGGGCTAAGCAATAATTGGAACTAATACAAAGTGATGTATGTGGACCAATGACTTTGCAAGTAAGAGTGAGTTATTAATACTTCATAATATTTATCAATAACTATTCTCAATTTGGGTATTTGTATTTAATGAAAATACAAGCCTGAAGCATTTGATAGGTTAAGAAAATTTAGAAATAAAGTAGAGAAACAACTTGGTAAGAGTATTAAAATTCTAAGATCCGATTAAGGAGGTGAATACTTGAGCCAAAAGTTTCAAAGTTATCTTAGAGATAATATGAAATTATTTCAATGGACTCCATAGCATACACCTCAGCATAATAGTGTATCCAAAAGAAGGATTCGAATTTTGTTAGATATGGTTCGATCCATGATGGCTTTTGTAAACTTACCAAAATTATTTTAGGGATATGCACTGGAAATTTTTATTTATATTTTAAACAGAGTTCCATAAAAAAATAGTTGATACTACCCTATATGAGTTATTTTTGTTAAAGAACCAAAGTTAGCTCACATGAGAATTTGGAGATGTCCTACTTATGTGAAGAGGACAAAATCAGACAAACTTGAAGATAGGTATGATAAGTGTTTGTTTGTTGGATATCCAATAGAATCTCATGGATATTATTTTTATCTTCCTTCTGAATGCCAAATGTGTTTATTTCTAGCATGCTATTTTAAAGGAGTTAGTACGAGTAAAATTAAACTTAGTGAAGTTCAAGAAGAATAAACAAACAATGATCAATCAATTGATCCCGAGTCTATAGACAAAATAAACGAAGCTTGTAATACACAAGAACCTCATAGGTCAAGTAAGATGCTGATGGCACATGAGAAATATGGATTTCTCATAAGTGACTACAATGATGCATTGCTCATAGAAAAAGATGAGCCTACCACTTACAAGAAAGTTTTGAAAAGTTCAGAATCTAATAAATAGTTTGAAGGCATGAAGTCAGAAATGGATTCTATGTATGACAACTAAGTTTGGAGTTTGGTTGACCTACCCTAAGGGACAAAACCCATAGTGTGCAAGTAGGTTTTCAAGAAGAAAGTCGATATGGATGGTAAAGTAATTACCTAAAAAGCACAATTGGTTGCAAAAAGTTATCATCAACAACAAAGTGTTGACTATGATGAAACATTTTCACTAGTAGCAATACTAAAATCAATTAAAATATTCCTAGTACTTGGCACTTATTATGACTATAAGATTTGGCAAATGAATGTGAAAATAGCTTCCTTTAATGGAAACCTAACTGAGGAAGTACACGACACAGCTTGAGGTTTTGCATCCAAAGATCATACTAAGGTGTGTTTGCTGCAAAGGGCTATTTATGGACATAAGAAAGCTTCTAGGAGTTGGAACATCCATTTTGATGAAATAATTAAAGAATTTAGTTTCATAAAAAATATGGAGAACCTTGTTCATACAACAAGGTTAGTGGGAGTACAATTATTTTCCTATTGCTATATTTAGATGGCATGTTGCAAATAGGAAATGATGTCTCTACTTTTCAATAAGTGAAAGGGAATACTAATTCTAGTTTCTAATCTGATAAGGATGACTACAAGTCGCTATTAGGCTACGTGTTCATTTTGGATGGTGGGGTAGTTAGTTGGAAGGGATCCTAACTGGATACAATTGCTAATTTAACCTCTTAAACTAAGTACATAGAGACTTTCAAAGTAGCAAATGGATCAAGAAGTTCATGCTAGAACTAGGAGTAGTGCCTAGCAGTGTTGATTCAATACCCTAGTATTGTGATAATAATAGAGCTATTGCGCAAGAAAAGGAACCACGGTCTTATCAACGATCCAAGCATGTATACAGATGCTATCACTTGATTAGAGACATCATAAATAGGAAAGATGTAAAAATAGAGAGAGTTTAGACTTATCAGAAGATAACTGATCCACTTAAGTATTATCCCAAAAGAAATATGATAGTCATAGCATTTGATACATAAATGATTGGGTCTAGTACAAGTGAGATATTGTTAGAGTTATGCCCTAAAACCAATCCATTTGTAAAATGTGCTTTGCACATCTATGTAATAAAGAAACTCATTATCTTTCAATTTCTTTGTTTCATATGTGTATGCATGTAAAACTGACAGATAAAATCCCCATCACTATGTACAATGTTAAGAAATCATGATAGAGATCATGATGTTAGATTCTTACTACACTATGCAATACCTATGCTTAAACCATCCCTAGATATAGTATTAATTACATGACATCATTAATGCACTAAAACTAACACGTGTTAGACTTCTTGATTAGATCAAGCGATGATTCTTACATCCGTAAGTACTGCGATACTCAAAATTAAAACGTGGATGCTTGTTACATGAACAAGTACATTAGATGACCTAGCAATGAAATAATCCCATGGATAACTATTTAGTACCAGTGATAGAATCTCATTATAGCAAATATGCAAGTATATGTAGACTTGAGATCTCTAAGGTTCATTCTTTGCTAAGCATTATACTTTGAATCTAATATTTGGAGTCTCATCAGGGACTCCCATGATTGGGGATAATATAAAGTAAACAAAAGTAGTTGAGTGGGTCAATAAAAGATCCATCACTCCTAATAGTAGAAGCATATATCTCACGACTGCTTGCATAGAATCATTATTCAGGAATTCCTTAGCTAAGAAAACTATGTGTTGAAATTAGTTCTAAATGATACATATGTTGAGTAATAGATTCTGGATCAAGTACTGCTAAATTTGAACTAGAATTAATTATATTCTAGTAGGAGTTATCACTAATTTCGTGCTCTAAACCTCACGAGATATAGTTTGATGAAAGGAGTTTATAGCACTGATATTTTACTATTAAAAAATTCACGTCAAGCCACTTGACTTTTTGGACTTTTAGGTGGTCATGATGCATTGCTAGATGCTGCTCATGAACTGCTAAATAGAATTTATTAATTATAGAATTAATAAATTAATCCTAATTAGTATTAGCAAGTTAGTTCTAATTATAAAGGGATCATTACTTCTATCGTGATAGAATTAATACATAGTTTGCTACCAATTGACTAGAAAATGTAATAGGTCACACACAATAGAGGAATTGGTGCTCAACATATTATATGATAGTATTATAGGGTTAAATTGTGTGAAAAAATTATTATTATAGGATAATTATATAGTGTTACAATTAGTTAAGTGAAACTACAATTATTAAAAGGTTCATAGGCCTAATTGTGATTTTCAAAACTCAAAGCCCATATCTTGGAAAAAGGTTAATCATTATTTCCTAAAGGGATTTAGGAAATAAAATAAGCTATGTACATTCCTTTTATTATGGTGGCGATGCTTGATCAGGATTAGAGAAATTTTATTCTCTCTGAGAGTTAAGAAAAGCTATAATATTTGCCACACTGTGAAAAAAAAAAAAGCCAAGATACACAGTTTTCCAATTTCTTCTAGAAATAATCCTAAAAGCCACCAATACATAACCTACTAGCATTGGCTATTTAGCGCTTGTTGAGTACAATTCTTCGTGTGGATGCGATTAGAAAAATTCTAACGCTTGGAATTTTAGTGGCACAAGGCTTGGATAATTTTTGGAGGAGATTTGCACGAAGAATTTTTTTTTAAACCTGTAATTGTTGAGATAACAAAATTTTCTTCTCTCTCTTAACCCGTTTAATAACATATGAGTGATCCTATTGCGTAAATTTCATTTTATTTTTTCACTATGTGTAAACTAGTTAGCATGATCAAAATCCAACACCGATTTCCTACGTCCAACCTCTATTTTTATACATTGAAAAATGTGTTGCTAAGTAAGGATGACTAAACAATAAATGCAGACACCCCGTGAAGAAAGAGCCCACCATCTAGAAGAAGGCTCCAACTGGAGAATATTCTCAGACCTGTGTGTTGGAAAGTATTATTAGTGTTATGCCCTAGAGGAAATCACTTGTACGTTGTATATGATACATTTTATTTTAATAAAAGGTGTTATTTATCTTACAATTTCTTTTGTTTACTTTAGTGTAATATAACTGTTAGATAAAGTCCCTAGTACAACATTATGTTAAGGAAATCATAATAGAGATCATGATATGAGATTTCTACTATACTATATAGTGTTAGTACTTAAATAGTCCCTGGTCATAGTATTAATGAGATGGACATTATTAATGTGTTAAGACTAGCATGTGTTATGTAACACCCTGCTACCTAGGCCCGCCAGGGTCGGGGATGTCGCCTCGTCCAAAGGACAAGGGGTCTTTATAACTAGGTAACACAAATAAAATAGCGGAATAAAAATAATACTTTAACTTAAAATTTATTACATCCCAAGAATAAATCCATGAATTCCCAAAACAAATCCATAAGTAAAATTATCCACTCTCAACTCCCCAAAGCAACATATAAAAATAAATGACAACATTCTCTTCCAAGGCAAATAACATTAGCTACTCATCCCCACAGCAAGATCGACCTGAAATCATGCTAAAAAGGTGATGAGACAGAAATCTCAGTAAGTCCGTGTGTGCTTTGAGTATCTAGTGGAAATAGTTCGTGTATGCAAAGTGTAAAATTCTTTATAAAAAGAATCACTGGCAAGCAATAAACATTAGTCAAAAGTAAGAGTGGTGTTTTGGCTTTTCCAACTATACATAATCAATAAAATCAACCACTCAAAAAGGTGGTCATGGGTTACCACACGTTGGGCCCCATAACCAGTCAGAATGCCGACACTTTGTGCAGATTGACAAAAGGTAGGTGATTGGCCTACTGGGCAATATACTCCTTCTTCTCTATATCCAAGCAAGAACTGGGTGTCAATTCCGGCAAAACACAGTCACTTGACTGAAAAATAAATTGCTAGCTCGGACCGGCACGACCTACTGGACTGACATCTTATCCGGGCAGGACTCATCCCTCAGAGGTAGCCACCTACTGAGAGACTTACCCTAACCCCTCAAAGACTAGTCCTAGTAGTCCACCCTTATTGATTACTCAATGACGTTTCCCACTTGGGAGAAAATGAATAAAACACCTTTCCAAATGAAAAAGCAATTAAGGGTTTCCAAAGTCTTTGTCAAATTTAGTCTTGGAAAGAGTTTTGAGATTGAGTAAATCTACTTATTGATTTCCAAATAATTTTTTTGTCTGAAATAAGAAAGAAGTTAATCCTTAATTGCCTTTGCAGAACTGAGTGTCCATACATTCTACATTTGGCTTGCCATAATTAAGCATTTTACATCAATCAGGTTTTATGCAATAGCTTACCTGATCCTTGCTCACAATAAAAGGTCTCCAACAACTAACCTAACCCCGCATAGGCAAATGCAAACCACAATCAAACTCAAGCCAAAATCAATTTTCTCAATTTAAAACAACTCAACTCACTATTACTATGATCCTAGTGTCCCAAGCTTTAAGTCCAAACAATAAATGAATAGGTTTAAAAGCTAAGCCTAATTTGATATTTAAAATAGTTAAGGTTTTGGGAAATAAGTACTAATAAGTTGAAGGTTTAAATCTTGCTAAGAAAAATTTAGAGTTTATTTGATGAAGAGTCCTAGGTGGTATTAGGTAAAATAATGATTTATTAATAATTTAGTTGTTAGAAAATAATAGATAACTAAAATTAGTTGAAAATAACTTTAATGCGTCTTGCTTGAAAAATAATAAATAAATTTTTAATGGGTTTTGATTAAAAGATAATAATTAATTTGTTAGTAATAAATATTTTACTAATTATGATTATTTCCATAAAAGGTTTTAGTTGATTTCATTATTTTATATAATATCCACATATATATATTTTATTTTTCTAGCAAAAGCTATTATTTATTTGACTAAAATATCCTTATTATATATAATAATCCAAATCTACCCCTCCTATGGTTTTTCAAAATTATTAGCAAAATCATATTATGAAATATTTTATTCATGAAATAAAAATTATCTTAGGGACAACTAGGTCATGATCATATTTCTATGGCAAACCACAATCATGAACATATACAATCCTTCAATTCATCAACTCATTCAAATCATGCATATACACATAGATCTAGACTTACTAAGGCATGATCTAACCTTTACTAGCATCAATATAATCATGGCTTTAATAATCACACAAGAATATAAATCCTATTCATCATAGATGACATAATCTCTAGCATACTTGATCATGGAGACATGCATTAAACCACAAAATATCATACAATCAACCAAGATTACCCATCCATGCATAAATCCCATCTCCAACATATTCATACATATATTCATGCTTCAATCTCAACTCATCACAACAATATATACTCAACCCTATTCATGATTCATCTTCTATCAACATCATCCTAGAGACATGAATCTTGAATTTAAAAGAAGGTTTAAAAAGGCTTACTTGATTGATGAATACCTTGAAGGAGTTTCGAATGAATCTCAACCCCTAGATGTCTAAATTCGTCCAAAGAAGATGAAGGAAGCATGGCCACGGAGAAGAAGCCATTCGGCCAAGAGAGGGGGAGTGTTCGGTCGAGAGAGAGAGAGAGAGAGAGAGAGAGAGAGAGAGAGAGAGAGAGAAGAAGAAGAAGAAGAAGAAGAAGAAGAAGAAGAAGAAAGTCCATTAGCATGCTTAAACACATATATGTTCATTAGAGATAGAAGATTAGCGAAGATGAAGTCGATTGAATAAACCTACCTTGAAGGTGTTTTTGAGCTTTCACAAAATTTCTGGTTTTTTATCCAAAAGAGCAAGTTAGATTTTAGAGTTTGATGTTAAGAATGGTGTAGATGGACTCATGGTAGTGAGTTGATTAAATCTGGAAATTTTAGAAGAAGTTTGAAGTGATTTGGAGAAGTATTAGGCGAAAGAAAGGAGTAGGTGTTCTTGGTGTGCTATGTGTTCTTGAAGGTTGAAGAGAATGGTGAGCTTTTGGATTGGAGGCTGCCGAATTTCTATAGGTTTAGGGCTGGCCAAATTGTTTGTAGGTTTTGGTAGATGATTTTCTGGTTTGGAAGGGAAAAGGAAATGTTAGTTGTTGAAATCCTTGAAAAAAATTTTGGGGAAGCAAATTTGGAAACTAAATATACAAGAATATCTTTGATTATTGGAGAGCTTTTGGAATGCTGCCATGGCCGACTACTTGTGCAGTATTTCGGTTAGATGAAAGCTGGTTGAGGGAGGCTAAGTGTGGCTGAAAATATGGAGTATAATGGTGAAGGGAAGGTTTGGTTGTTTGAGAGATATTTTATGGAAGGTTGCTAAATTATGGTGGCTGGAATTTTGGTAACTAATCAAGCATGATTGTAGCAATTTTTTTGGAAATCTTTTAGGGCAGCCATGATTGGATTTTCGTGCAGAAGGTTGGGGAAGACAATGGAATTCAGTTCAGGGCTATTTAAGGGAAGATTGTACAGAAAATTGGAGGAGTTTCGGCTAGGGCTGAATAAGGAAACAAGGCTGGAAAAATCACTGCACAGAATTTCTCAAGGTTGGAATTTTCTGGGCAGTTTTCGGCTGCCCTTTTCCAGTCGGCTTGTAGGGAATTTGAAGGAGATTTCAGGGGGCTTTCAAAGCTGGTTTCTAGCCTTCTTCATGGAGGAAAAACATGGCTAAGGAGCTGAGCAAAACCTGGAAGAAAATAGCTTGGTTTCGGACCTCCAAAGCTGTGAATTTGCCCAAGAATTTTTCTAGTTTTGCACCACCTTTGTGCAGTCCGAAAATGGCCAGAAAAATTTAGGTTCCAAGCTGATCAAAAGGGCCATTTTCTGGCAGCATTTAGGAGGGGATAATGGCTAAGAATCTCGACACCTTGAAAGCACAGGAAGCTGGAAAAATTTCAGTTCTATGCATGAAGGAAAATGAACCTAGTTAGAGTGAAGTTTTAGAAAGTTCACTAGGGAAATTTAATTCACTTGATATCCTTCCCCATCTTCCATGGTTTCGGTCCATAGGATGTCTTTTACTAAGACATTTTGAACCTTCAAAGCCACAGCACATTGTTGGAATTTTTCTAGAATAAAATTGGCTTGAACAGATTGAACATCCTAATGGATTGAGAAATAGGAAAAATTAAGGATTAAGAGGAAATGAATTCCCTTTAGGAATTTTGTGTAGAGCAAAAGAGTAGGATTAGGATACTTCTATCATGTCTCTTTTAGGACAACATTTCTACCCTACTCCAAAGCACATAAGGCCGAAAATAATACTTCCCAAGCAAAAATAAAATTTAACCAAGCTAAAGCTCCTATGATGGAATTTGAACTCAAGACCTCAATAATAAATTCTAAGCTCTAACCACTAAACCACAACAACTTTTGCTCTTACGTTCTCTCTAAAATATTTTTCCTATTTAATCCTCAAGCTATCTCCCTATTTTCACCTCAAGAAAAAATTACCATTTTGCCCTTCTCACTCAATACTCACAATCAAGCCTTCGAAACAATAAAACATAAATCCAAAGCATATAAAATCATATAAAAATATATTTAAGCATGCAATAAATTATGATATGCATCCCAACTCCCTTACTCTAAGGTTGGTTTTGACTGGGGTTTCACATGTTAGACTTCCTGATTTGATCAGGTGGTAGTTCTCATATCCGTGAGTATTAAGATACTTAAAGTTAACACATGGATGCTTGTTAATGGAACAAGTTCATTGGATGACCTAGCTTTGAGATAATCACATGGTTAACTATTTAGTACCAGTCATATAATCTCAATATAGCAAACGTGCAATTATCCTTAGACTTGAAGTGAAACCCCACCTAAAACCAGCCCTAGAGTAAGGGGGTCGGGATGCATATCATATTTCCTTACATATATAAATATATTTTTGAATGATTTTATGTGCTTTGGATTTGTGATTTATAGTCTAGAAGGCTCAATTGTTCTTATTGAGTAGGAAGGGCAAAATGATAATTTTGCTTGAAGTGAAAATAGGGAGATAGCTTGAGAATTAAATACGAAAAATATTTGGGAGAGAAAATAAGAATAAGAGTTGTTGTGGTTTAGTGGTTAGAGCTTTAGAATTAATCCTTAAGGTCTTAAGTTCAAATCACATCATATAAGTTTTAGCATGATTAATTTTATTTTGTGTAGGGTGGATTATTTTCGGCCTTGCAAACCATAAGAAGAAGTAGGAGTGTTGTCCTAGGGGAGGCTTGAAGGGAATGTCTTGATCCCACTCTTGTGCCCTACAAAAATTCTTAAGGGATTCATGTCCTTTTTGTTCCATAGCTTACTTTAAATTATTCATCAATTAAGCTTGTTCAATCATCCAAAACCATATTTTAATTCCAGAAAATTTCTGTATGGCTCTTTGATCTTGGAGTTTCGAAAATGCCTCTTGTAGGATAGAATTTTGACTGAAAATGGAGAAGGAGTTAAGGAAGATTCTCAAGAGAATTAATCTCCATCGTTGAACCTTTAAACTCCACTCTATAAAGTGTTCCCTTTCTTCATGTAGCAATCTGGAAATTTTCCAGCTCTTGGTTAGTCTAACTTTGAAAAACTTATGCCATTTTTCTCACTCAAATGCTACCAGAAAAATAGCTAATTTGTTCAACTTGAAGACTGAAATCTTTGGCCAAAAATCAGACTGCACAAAAGCTGTGCAAACCAGGAAAAATTCCTGGGCAATTTCGTAGCTTAGAAAGCCAAAAACCAAGGTGTTTCTTCTAGCCTTCAAACTAGTGATTTACCCCTATCTTCCCTCCATAAAAAAGGCTAGAAACCAGCCTTAAAGGACCCTCCAATAACCCTTCAAACCTTCTACAAGTTGGCTAGAACATTGCATAAAAATCTGCACAAAAATTCCAGCAAACCATTCGAATGAACAACGAGAATTTCCAGCCTTGCTCCCTCTTGAAGCTTTGTCCGAAAATCACTTCATTTTTTTGTAAAACTAACCTTAGTCAGCCATGAACTAAACTTCTTCACCCCCTTCATTGAATCACTAAAATCAAGCCTTCAATTGGAATTAAAAAATTCAGCAAATTACTCCATGAAACTTCCATGGATTAAGCCTCAACCAACTAGAAATTTCCTCCACCATAACACTCAGAATTTCAGCCACACTATAGCTCATTCAATCTCATTCATCTTAGCAAAACTTCAGCCAATTCTAGTCAGCCATAGCAGCTCGAAGAACCTCCATCAACCAAGCCATTCTTACCATATTTTCTACCTTAATTCACTCCCTAAATTACTCCTTTTGAATTTCAAACAACCAGCTTTCCCTCTTCTCCTTAATATGAAATTCAATCATAAGAATCCCGTAACCATTCGGCTAACCCCATTCAGCAAATTTCATCCAGCTTTCTCTCCATTCTCTCTGCTTCTCCCAGAACTCTAAGAAAACACACCGCCATTCTCCAAGCCTAAGACCACCCCAAACAACTCCAATCCCTTCCAAATTTTCTAGATCACGTCTACTCACCCTCTAGAGTCCATCTCTATATTTTATAACATCAAACATTGAAAAGAAAATTCTGCTCACGGATCAAAACCAGAATTTTCCTTAAAGATTCAAGAACTTTCTCAAGGTAACCACGAACGATTATGTTCATCATCTTTCCTCTTCAATCTCTAATCTAATATACTAATGCTCTCCCTCTTTCAATTTCTCTCTCTCTCTCTCTCTCTCTCTCTCTCTCTCTCTCTCTCTGGGCGAAATGGTTTTTTCAACCATAGCCATCTCCTCGTCTTCCTTTTTGGTCGGATCAAGCCTTCCAAGCGTGTGGACTCTCTTGTGACTTCATCAAGGTAGTCATCATTCGAGTATGTCTCTTTAACCCTCTCCTTAATGCTAAAATCATGTCTCTTAGATGTAGTTAGAAAAGGATGGAATACGATTGGAGATTGAGTATGTGTTTGTATGAAGGAGTTGGGATTGGAGCATGAGGATGTGTTTGTCATGTGATGGTAGATATAGATTCAAGCCTTTATTCATGAATTGAATGGTTTGTTGATTGGTGTTAGAGGTTATGTTCATGAATATTGTTAGCAATAGGAGAATTATGATCATGACCTTGTTGATCATAAACTATTTAAGTTAGCCAATTTTATTATATTAATAAAGATTAGAACTATATTTTCTTCCAATAATTTTGAAAACCCTAGGAAGCTTTGGAATTGGATTGTTAAATGGAATAGTGATATTTTAGCCAAGTAAATGATATTTTTATTAAAAATAAAATATATAAATGCAATAATAATATTAAATAAAGCATTTTATATAAATAATCATAATAGGTAAAATGTTAATCTTATAAGTCATATATTCATAAACACTATTAAAATTTATTTATTATCTTTTAATCAAAATATATTAAAATTTATTTATTACTTATTTTCTAAGATATTAATTATTAATTAAGAGAATTGTAATAATTTATTATTTTAATATCATATAGGACTTAGGACTCTTCATCAAATGAACCCTAGTTTATTTTTTAATAACAAATATTTTATTTGAATCTATAACTTATTAAGAAATTATTTTTCAACCCCTAGTTATTTTCATTCATCAAACTAGACTCATTTTATAAAATCCTTATCATCTAGCCTTAAAGCTTAGATCATTAGGGTCATGATTGTAATAGGTTGAACTAGGATAACTTATGGAAGAAAATTTGGCTTGAGTTTAATAATGTCTTGTGTTTACCCCAGGTGGGGTTAGGTCAGCTTTGGAAGATATTTGAATTAGCTCAAGCAAAGGATTAGGTAAGCTCTTGCATAAACTTATTTGATGACAGAAGATTACTGTGGCAAGCCAAACGGGAAGTGTATAGACACTCATTTTGTAAAGGCAATTAAGGACTGCTTCTTTCTTGTTCAGTCAAATAAATCTTTTGAAAACCAAGCAAGTAGTTTTTCTCAAACACTAAACCTTTTCTAAAACCCACTTTGACAAGAATTTTAGAAACCATTAACTGCTATTTCCAAGTAAAGCAATGTTTTATCTGTTTTCTCCCAAGTGGGATAATCAACGTTGAGTACTTAATAAGTGTAAGCTAATAGTACTAGTTTTGAAGAGCAAGAGTGAGTCTTCTGGCAGGAAGCCACCTCCAGAAGATAAACTCAACTTGGAGAAATGACAGTACTACTTAGTTATGCCGGTCCAAGCTAGCAGGTTTCAGTCATGTGGACTGTGTATTGCTGGAATGGACAACCAGTTTGTTTGGGTGTAGAGAATGAGGAGTATCTTACCCAGTAGGCCGATCACCTACCTTTTGTCAATCTGTACAAAGTGTGACATTCTGACAGTTAAATGGACATGGGGCCCAACGTGTGGTACCCATGGCCGCCCATTTGAGTGGTTGTATTTACTGTGCACATGTATGGTTTTGAAAAGAGGAAAAGCGCCACTCTTTATTTTTAACCTCATTTATTGCTTGCCAGCGTTTTCTTTTATACAACTTTTATAACTTGCATATATGAACTATTTTACCTGAAACACTCAAAGTATAAATGAATTTACTGAGATTTTTATCTCATCACCTTTTATGTCATATTTCAGGGCGATCATACTGTGGAGATGAGTAGCTAGTTGTTGCCTGCTTGGAAGACATTGTGTTATTTATTTCATGTATTATTTTGAGAGATGATTGCAATTAATTTATTTTGGATTTGTTCTTGACTTTTGGGATTGTAATAAGTTTTTTATTTTAAGGTATTGTTTTATTTTCGTTTGTGTGTCCTAGTTATAAAGACCCCATGTCCTTTGAACAGGGTGACATTCCCGGCCCTGTTGGGCCTAGGTAGTGGGGTGTTACAAGTGGTATTAGAGTCTAGGTTTGGGCAAATATTGATAGTATATGTTTTATTTTATTAAGTTCAAATCTTTTATCTAACTTGTCTTGTTTATGCTGTAAGACGGTTAGAATGCTTAGAACCATGAGAAAATGGTAGCAATGGCATCCTCCTGTCCTTATCCACCCAGAAGACCTACTAGTGCCTTAGCTTGCACCACAGCCAGCTATTCCCGTGGAAGATAGCAGTGATGATGAGGTCCCGATCAATGAGCCACCCCCAATACTTGTGATAGATTTGAGTTCTGACAGTGAAGATGAGGAGATTAATATGGAGTATGTTCCCCACCCTCCTAGTCCCATAGTTGACTTGTCAGCTGATAGCGATGATCCGAGGGAGATAGATTATGAATCTCTACCGAACTTCCTTCATACCCCCACCTAACCAGGTTGAGACTGGAGAGAGTTCTAGGCGACCCAGGAAAGAGCTAATAGAGGAGTTTGCAAGTGGGGCTGGGATAGACTTCACTAAGAATATTGGGGGATGGTTATATAAGGCCGACCTTGATGATTCTGATGAGGACTAGAGGGGTTGAGAGCTATTATAATCAGGATGTTTATTTATTGCTTTTTGTAAACTTCTATGTTGAAGAGTTTCATTTCTATTTTCTATTTAATTTCAAACTCATGTAAATAAGAGTACCTGAGTACTCTAAGATTTGAGAGAAATTTATAAGCAATTCTTTAGACAAAACTTACATATGATTTTCTTTTACTTAAATCTAACTGTGAATATATGCTCAACTGAAATGATTTAATCGTTGAATGCATAAACTCATCATTTGGATATCGTTTAGAATGGCACCCAAGCGCTGTGTAGCCACATCAGGCAGGAGAGTTCCGAAGGTAGAACCTGTGATACCAGTGGTTGAAATGATCCAAATACCGTCACCTAACCGGGGAATTGAAAGTGAACCAGATTTGAAAATGGGGTCTGAAGCACCTGTTGAAGTGACAATGGGGCAAGCATTTAGCAAGATGGTGGAGATTTTGTAGACTTTGACTGAGCGGAGGAACCCCAAGGGAGAGAATGAAGCATTGGAGTGGTTTCTGAAATTTCAACTGCCCATCTTCTTGGGAGAAGCTGAACAGGATTAGAAAGCTAAGCAGTGGATAGAGCAGATGGAGGACATATTTGTTATGCTTCAGTACATCGAGGAGCGGATGGTGAAGTTTGTTACAATCCATTTGAGGGGCCAGGGGCCTAGCTCGGGCACGGTGGCAGCGGGTTCAGGATGACTAGGAGATGATTGATCAGGAATAGAAGTGGGCCAATTTTGTTGAAGCATTCAGAGCTAGTATATCCCTCAGTGGATAGTGGAAAAACGGGGGGATGAATGTTAGAATTTAAAGCAGGGAAGTATGATGGTGGCCCAGTATGCAGCACGATTCACCTAGCTATCAAAGTATTGCAAAAGACAGGTGGACACCGAGCAGAACAGAATGAGGTAATTTTTCAAGGGACTAAGGTAGGAATTGAGGAGGGCATTGTCATCTTCTCCACCAACGACCTATTTAGGGTCTGTAGACGCAGCTACCCGGACAGAAAATGAGGACCGCAGTAGAATGGCATCGAGACCTTTTCAGCGGCCAAGGAAACCGTAAGGACACTTCCAGAGGCAGCAATCTAACAAGCGCCCCACCAACCAGCAGTGGCAGAATTTGGGAAAGCAAGCCCGGACAGCACTGGCTGGTCCTACGTAGAACCTTCCATTATGCTGGCAGTGTGGAAAAAGAGGCCACACAGAGAAGAACTTTGGTCTAAAGAAGGTGAGCGGAAATGTTACCACTGCGGGGACCCGAACCACCTGCGGAACGCTTGCCCTAAACTACACTGAGTCAAGCAAAAAAATCCCGCTCAGAATCTGGGACCCAATAAAGCCAATGCCATGGGAGCATCCGGGAGCGGAGCATTCGGGAGCGGAGCACCGAAGCCTCAAGTGAAAGCCAAGGTATTCGCTCTCAACAGAGAGGAGGTTGGAACCGATGTAGCAGTAGTGGAAGGTACGTTTACTATCTAAGGATGTTCTGTTAATGCATTGACAGACCCTGGATCTACTCATTCCTATTTAAACAAGAACTGTGCATGTTATTTGGGTTGGGATGGAGTAGAGCTACATTTTACCTTATTGGTGAGTACACCTTTGAGGAAGATGGTGCAAGCAAATCGGTATGTGCAGAATTGTAAAATTGATGTGGGGAGAGAAAGCTTGGAGGGAGATTTAATAGTACTAAATATTGATGATTATGATTTGATATTGGGAATGGATTGGCTAGCGAAACATGGGGCTAAGGTAGACTGTAAGAATAAATTCGTTCAGTTCATTAGATCGGGGTGTGATGTGTTGGAATTCAACACAAGAGAGTAAAGGAATTGAAGTATCTGATAGCTGGGGCTAAGGCCCGAAAGTTGTTGAAGCAAGGATGTCAAGGATATTTAGCTTATACGATTAACAAACTGAAGGACCATTGCACTCTGGAGGATACCGAGGTAGTAAAGGATTTTCCCGACGTGTTTCCCACATAACTCACTTTTCTACCTCCCAGCCGAGAAGTTGAATTTACTATTGACCTAGTTTTAGGAGCGAAACCGGTATCCTAAACTCCATATCGGATGGCACCGGCAGAGCTGAAAGAACTGAAGGAGCAGCTAGAAGAGTAAGTGAAGCAAGGCTACATCAGACTTAGCACGTCGCCCTGGGAAACACCTGTGCTGTTTGTGAGGAAGAAGGATGGGACTCTGAGGCTATGTATCGACTATCGAGGCTTGAACAGCCTTACGATCAAGAACAAATATCCTCTGCTACTAATTGATGAGCTGCTTGACCAGTTACAAGGATCCAGTTACTACTCTAAACTAGATCTGAGGCAAGGGTACTATCAAGTGAGGATAAAAGAGGAGGATATCCCAGGGTGGCCTTCAACACCGGATATGGACATTATGAGTTCGTGATAATGCCATTCAGGGTAACCAATACTCCAGTAGTATTTATTGATTTGATGCATCGAGTGTTCTGACCCTATTTAGACAAGTTCGTGGTGGTTTTTATTGACGACATCCTAATTAATTCTAAGAGTCCGGAGGAGCTTGCAGAACATCTGAAGCTGGTATTGGAAAAGCTACGGGAGCACAAGCTTTTTGCCAAGTTTATCAAGTGTGAATTTTGGCTGGATAGTGTGGCATTTCTTGGCCACGTGGTGACCAAGGATGGAATCAAGATAGACCCAGCAAATGTTGAAGCAGTGTCAGATTGGAAGTAACCGGAGAACATCACTAAAATTCGAAGCTTCTTGGGATTGGTTGGTTACTACAGGAGGTTCATCAAAGGATTTTCAACGCTCGTATCGCCTATGACCCAATTGTTAAAGAAAGACGTACCATTTATATGGAGTGAGAAATGTGGGAAAAGTTTCCAAGAGTTGAAACGGAGATTAATGATAGCACCAGTATTGAGTCTGCCACAGGGAGATAAGCCTTACGCGATGTATACCAATGCTTCGAAAGAAGGATTGGAGCTGTATTGATGCAAGACCGGAAGGTGATCGCCTATGCTTCTCGGAAGTTGAGACCTCATGAAGTCAACTATCCCACGCATGACCTAGAGTTGGCTGCTATTGTGTTTATTTTAAAGAAATGGCAACACTACCTATACGGAGCGGAATATGAAGTGTTCACTGATCACAAGAGCCTGAAGTACATCTTCACCCAGAAGGATTTGAATTTGAGATAGCGAAGATGGATGGAATTTTTGGAAAAGTACTGTTACCCAATCAACTATCATCCCAGGAAGGCCAACGTTGTTGCTGATGCCCTAAGCAGAAAAGTTAGTATGGCCAGACTAAGAGTGCAGGAGATTCAAGTCGTTCAGGATTTGTTGGACAGAAGCGCAGAAGTGCAAGGGGAGAAAATTGTTGTTAGCAACCTGAAGTTGGTACCAGATCTAAAGCGGGAAATTATTGAAGTACAACAAAGTGATGCAGAATTTCAGCTTTTCAAGGACAAGGAGCTTAAACGGTAAAGCAGTGAATTCCGACAAGATGAAGTGGGAGTTTCGTATTTCAGAGATCGGTTGTGTGTATCCGAAGAGCATTAATTGAAGAACAGAATTTTAGAAGAGGTGCACAAGAGTAAGTACACCATTCACCCAGAGAAGGTCAAAATGTACTAGGATCTAAAAAGGGCCTATTGGTCGCCCAGAATGAAGCGGGAATTGGTTAAATATGTCTCGACATGCCTCACCTATCAGAAGGTCAAAGCGGAGCACAAGAAGTTAGCAGGACTATTACAGCCATTGCCAGTACCTAAATGGAAGTAGGAGGAAGTGACCATGGACTTTGTTACCGGACTTCCTATGTCAAGGACCCAAAAGGACGCCATATGGGTAGTGGTGGATCGACTGACCAAATTAGCACATTTCATACCAGTGAATGTAAGAGATTGCATGGAGAATTTGGCTTAGACCTATGTGCGAGAAATAGTCCAACTGCATGGAGTACCTTTAACTATTATGTCTAACCGAGATCTGAGGTTTACATCTCGATTTTGGGGCAAGTTTCAAGAATCAATGGGGTTGAATTTGAAGTTCAATACGACGGCGTATTCGCAAACTAATGGATAGTCAGAAAGGTTTATACAGATATTGGAGGACATGCTGAGGGCCTGTGTTCTGGATTTCAGAGATAAATGGATCAAATGTGTGCCGTATGCAGAGTTGTCGTATAGTAACAGTTATCAAGCTTCGATTGGGATGGCTCCATATGAGGCACTGTATGGACGCAAGTATCAGGTACCATTATACTGGAGTTGGTCAGAAGATGGTCATATAAGCAAATCAGGAGAAGTCTTTGTTCAGGAAATGTTGGACAAGGTTAAGTTAACCAGAGAAAGGTTGAAAGTAGCCCAGAGCTGACAAAAGAGCTATGCAAACAATAGGCGTAGAGAGTTAGAATTCAAGGCGGGAGATAGTGTATTCTAGAGATTGACACCGAATAGATGAATCTTGAAGCATCCGAAAGGTGGGAAGCTGAATCCGAGGTACATAGGACCGTTTCTAATAAAGGAGAGAATTGGGCCAGTGGCACATCGATTAGATTTGCCGGATGGACTGACCGGAATTCATGATGTGTTTCATGTATCACAGCTGAAAAAGTACAATGCCGATCCCGGTTCTGTTCTGAATGATGAGCCATTGGTATTGCAACCCGACTTGAGCTATGTAGAGAAACCTGTGAGAATATTAGACCGAAGTATCAAGACCCTTCGGAACAATCAAATACCAGTGGTGAATGTGCAGTGGGAGCATCATGACACGCGAGATGCCACATAGGAAATAAAAGAGTGGGTGAAGAGGAAGTATTCCTATCTGAGATAGAGGTATGCCTGAATTTCGGGACGAAATTCTCCTAAGAAGGGGAGGATGTGAAACCCCACCTAAAACCAACCCTAGAGTATGGCGGTCGGGATGCATATCATATTTCCTTGCATACATAAATATATTTTTGAATGATTTTATGTGCTTTGGATTTGTGGTTTATAGTCTAGAAGGCTCAATTGTGCATACTGAGTAGGAATGGCAAAATCATAATTTTGCTCGAAGTGAAAATAGGGAGATAGCTTGAGGATTAAGAAGGAAAAATATTTGGGAGAGAAAATAAGAACAAGAGTTGATGTGGTTTAGTGGTTAGAGCTTTGGAATTAATCCTTAAGGTCTTGAGTTCAAATCCCATCATTTAAGTTTTAGCATGATTAGTTTTATTTTGTGTAGGGTGGATTATTTTCAGCCTTGCATACAATAAGAAGAAGTAGGAGTGTTATCCTAGGGGAGGCTTGAAGGGAATGTCTTGATCCTACTTTTGTGCCCTACAAAAATTCTTAAGGGATTCATGCCCCTTTTGTTCCCTAGCTTACTTTAAATTATTCATCAATTAAGCTTGTTCAATCAACCAAAACCATATTTTAATTCTAGAAAATTTTTGTAAGGCTTTTTGATCTTGGAGTTTCGAAAATGCCTCTTGGAGGATGGAAGTTTGACTGAGAATAGGGAAGGAGTTAAGGAAGGTTCCCAAGAGAAATAATCTCCATGGTTGAACCTTCAAACTCCACTCTAAAAAGTGTTCATCTTCTTTATGTAGCAATCTGAAAATTTTCCATCTTCTTGGTCAGTCTAACTTTCAAAAACTTCAGCCATTTTTCTGACTCAAATTCTGCCAAAAAAATAGCTAATTTGTTCAGCTTGAAGACTGAAATCTTTGGCCAAAAATCGGACAGCACAAAAGCTGTGCAAACTAGGAAAAATTCCTGGGCAATTTCGCAGCTTAGCAAGCGAAAAACCAAGCTATTTATTCTAGCCTTCAAACCAGTGATTTACCCCTGTATTTCCCCCATAAAGAAGGCTAGAAACCGGCCTTAAAGGACCCTCCAATAACCCTTCAAACCTTCTGCAAGTCGGCTGGAACATTGCAGAAAAATCTGCTCAAAAATTCCAGCAAACCATTTGAATGAACCACTAGAATTTCCAACCTTGCTCCCTCTTCAAGCTTTGTCTGAAAATCATTTCAATTTTCTAAAAAACCAACCTTAGTCAGCCATGAACTGAACTTCTTCACCCCCTTCATTGATCTGCACGAAATAAACCCTATAGCCACTCCGTAAATCACTCATTCAATTACTACAATCAAGCTTTCAATTGGAATTAAAAAAGTCATCAAATTACTCCATGAAACTTCCATGGATTAAGCCTTAACCAACCAGAAATTTCCTCCACCATAACACTCAGAATTTTGGCCACCCTATAGCTCCTTCAACCTCATTCATCTCAGCAAAACTTTAGCCAATTCCAGTCGGCCATAGCAGCTCCAAGAACCTCCATCAACCAAGCCATTTTTACCATATTTTCTACCTTAATTCACTCCCTAAATTACTCATTTTGAATTTCAAACAACTAGCTTTCCCTTTTTTCCCTAATATGAAAATTCAATCACAAGAATATCGTAACCATTCGGCCAACCCCATTCAGCAAATTTCATCCAGCTTTCTCTCCATTCTCTCTATTTCTCCAAGAACTCTATGAACACCAAGAACATACACTGCCATTCTCCAAGCCTAAGACCACCCCAAACAACTCCAATCCTTTCCAAATTTTCTAGATCACGTCTACTCACCCTTTAGAGTCCATCTCTATATTTCATAACATCAAACATTAAAAAGAAAATTCTACTCACGGATCAAAACCAAAATTTTCCTTGAAGATTCAAGAACTCCCTCAAGGTAACCATGAACGATTATGTTCGTCATCTTTCCTCTTCAATCATTAATCTAACATACTAATACTCTCTCTCTCTCTCTCTCTCTCTCTCTCTCTCTCTCTCTCTCGGGCGAAATGGTTTTTTCAACTATGGCCATCTCCTCTTCTTCCTTCTTGGTCGGATCAAGCCTTCCAAACGTGTGGACTCTCTTGAGACTTCATCAAGGTAGTCATCATTTAAGTATGTCTCTTTAACCCTCTCCTTAATGCTAAAATTATGTCTCTTGGATGTAGTTAGAAAAGGAAGGAATATGACTGGAGATTGAGTATGTGCTTGTATGAGGAAGTTGGGATTGCAGCATGAGAATGTTTTGCTGTGATTGAGTTTTATGATATGTTGTAGTTGTTGAATGCTCTGTACGTCGTGAGTTAGTGTGAATGATTAATCATGATAGATATTATGTCACCTTTGGTAAATAGGGTTTTATGTTCTTGTATTCTTGTCGAAACCATGAATATGATTATGTGTAGTGAAGTTTGGATCATGTGATGGTAGATATAGATTCAAGCCTTTATTCATGAGTTGAATGGTTTGTTAATTGGTGTTAGAGATTATGTTCATAAATATTGTTAGCAATAGGAGAATTGTGATCCCTTGTTGATCCTAAGTTATTTAAGTTAACCAATTTTATTATACTAATAAAGATTAGAACTATATTTTCTTGTAATAATTTTGAAAACCCTAGGAAGCTTTGGAATTGGATTGTTAAATGGAATAGTGATATTTTAGCCAAATAAATGATATCTTTTATTAAAAATAAATTATATAAATGAAATAATAATATTAAATAGAGCATTTTATATAAATAATCGTAATAGGTAAAATATTAATCTTATAAGTCATACATTCATAAACACTATTAAAATTTATTTATTATCTTTTAATCAAAATATATTAAAATTTACTTATTTTTATTTATCAATTATTTTCTAAGCTATTAATTATTAATTATGAGAATCGTAATAATTTATTATTTTAATATCATTTAGGACTTAGGACTCTTCATCAAATGAACCCTACTTTATTTATTAATAACAACGATTATATTTGAACCTATTACTTATTAAGAAATTATTTTTGAACTCCTAGTTATATTTGAACTAGGATTACTTATGGAGGCAAATTTGGCTTGAGTGTAATTATGATTTGTGTTTACGCCAGGCGAGGTTAGGTCAGCTTTGGAAGATCTTTGAATTAGCTCAAGCAAAGGATCAGGTAAGCTTCTGCAGAAACTTATTTGATGACAAAAGGTTACTGTGGCAAGCCAAACGGGAAGTGTATGGACACTTATTTTGTAAAGGCAATTAAGGACTGCTTCTTTCTTGTTCAGTCAAATAAATCTGTTGAAAACCAAGCAAGTAGTTTTGCTCAAACACTAAACTCTTTCTAAAACTCACTTTGACACCAATTTTAGAAACCATTAATTGCTATTTCCAAGTAAAACAATGTTTTTTCTGTTTTCTCCTAAGTGGGACAATCAATGTTGAGTACTCAATAAGGGTAGGCTAGTAGTATTAGTTTTGAAGAGTAAGAGCGAGTCTTCTGGTAGGAGGCCACCTCCAGAAGATGAACTCAACTTGGAGAAACGACAGTACTACTTAGTCATACCGGTTCAAGCTAGCAGGTTTCAGTCAAGTGGACTGTGTGTTGCCGGAATGGACAACTGGTTTCTTTGGGTGTAGAGAATGAGGAGTATCTTACTCGGTAGGCCAATCACCTACCTTTTGTCAGTCTACACAAAGTGTGGCATTCTGACTGTTATATGGACATGGGGCCCAACGCGTGGTACCCATGGCCACCCATTTGAGTGGTTGTATTTACTGTGCACATCTATGGTTTTGAAAAGAGAAAAAACACCACTCTATATTTTTAACCTTATTTATTGCTTACCAGCGTTTTCTTTTAGACAACTTTTATAACTTGCATACATGAATTGTTTTACCTGAAACACTCAAAGCACACACGTATTTACTTAGATTTTTATCTCATCACCTTTTATGCCATGTTTCAGGGCGATCCTACTGTGGAGAAGAGTAGCAAGTTGTTGCCTGCTTGGAAGACATTGTGTTAATTGTTTTAGGTATTGTTTTGAGAGATGATTGTAATTAATTTATTTTGGATTTGTTCTTGAATTTTGGGATTGTAATATGTTTTAATTTTAAAGTATTATTTTATTTTTGTTTGTGTGACCTAGTTATAAAGACCCCTTGCCTTTTGGACAGGGCGACATCCCTGGCCCTGTTGGGCCTAGGTAGTGGGGTGTTACACTTGAGACCTCCAAGATACTTTGTTTGTTAAGCATTGTGCTTTGATTCAAATCTCTGGAGCCAGATCGAGGGTCGCCTATAGGATGGATATTGGGTGCGTTGTGAGGTAAACGAAAGTAGTTGAGAGGGTCAATAAAAGATTCACCACTCCTAATAGTAGGGATGAATATCTCACGGCTACTTGTAGGAATTACTACTCGAGAAGTCTTTGGGCATGGTGATTGTGTATTGGAAACAGTTCCAATTGATACACATCTAGAGTAGTAGATTCCTAGTACAAGTACTACTATATTCGGGCCATAATTAATATATATTATGGAGGGAGTTGGCACTAATACCGTACTCCAAATTGAATGAGATATTGTATGGTGAAAGAAGTTAATTGCACTGTAGTTTGTTATTGAAGGGTTCATGTCAAGCTACTTGACTTCCTGGACTCTTGGGTGGTCATGATGTGTTGCTAGATATTGCTCATGATCTAGAAATATAGGTTTGTTAATTGATGAATTAATAAACTAATCCTGATTAGAATCAATATGATTAATTCTAATTAATTAAGGATTGTTAATCTCAAAGACGTTTGGATTAATTCATGTTCGCTACCAATTGATCGGGAATCCTAATAGGTCACACATAACAGAGGATTATATACTCAAGATGTTATTTGATAACAAAGTGGGGTTAATTGCGAGAAAGAGAAGTTGTTGTGGCTAAATTATAATTAGTTATAATTTATGGTCCAAATTGTAATTGTGAAAACTTGATGTCTCCAATTACAATTAGAGAATTCTCAAATGGAGGATTTTAGTAGGATTTTCGTGTGATATATGGGATAGACTCACGAAACCCTAGCTAATGTGTAAACACAAAAATCTCCAAAACTCTCCTCTCTCTCTCACACACACGTTGTTTTCTAGAAAAAAAAGAAGAACACCAAAAACCCTAGCCGCCATTGTTTTTCTGCTAGCATAGGAAATTTTGGTGCTTGAGTGTATCCTCTGTGTGGATTTTTGTTTGTGACAATCACACGTTATGATTATAGTGGTTGGACGTTCAACTCTCGTGGTGTTTAATTAAGAGGATTGTTGGATCGTTCCTCGACTTGAAGAAAGAAAAATTTTATTTTTCACATGATTAAAGAAAGGTAAAAAGTTGTTACCTTTGTTTTCTCTATGTCTTGTTTTCCACACATATGTGGATCCTGGGTGGTATCTCGTTCTTATTCTTCCACTGTGCTACATATGATATGCGTGAGATACCCAACAGTGGTATTAAAGCCATGCTATGTATGGTTTGTAAACGTTTTTTTGGCATGAAAAGCTATTTTCATGTATTCATATTTGTCTTTGTTCACTGTGAAAATTGTTTTTACTCGAGTCGAAATTGTTTCGAGCATTGTGGGTTAGGTCCGTAGCACAATATGCTTGTGTAATAGTTACAACATATTTCGAAAAATTGTTTCTTTATGTGCTGCAAGTTTTTGCAGAAAAACATTTTCTTGAACAAGGTTGATTGCCTTCCATTTCATCTTAATTTTTTGCTTTGGTTTTGTTTAAACAAACAAATTGGTTGTTGTTTTGAGCTTTAAAATAGAAAATATTACTGAGAATTATTCTTACTAAAAATTTGCAGAAGAAAAAGGCACCAAAAATTATTTCTGGAAAATTTTCAAAAATTGCCGCCTTGTTCCCGACTATAGTTGGCGCCAGTTTCGGCTCGTAGCTGGAACCAATTCCATGTTGTTTCACTAACAAAAATAATTAATTAATTAAGGCCCAAAAAAAAAAATTAATTAAGAAGATTGGGCTAGAATAGATTAATTTGGTTGATATATGTCGACATATATTAAGAGTCTAATTAGAATCAATTAATTAGTCATGGGTATTTCATAAAGCCTAAAAAAGGTAATTAATTAATTAAGAGGATTGAGCCATTCTTTGATTAGTCTTGGAGCATAGCACCAAGCCCAGTAGGGCTTAAGTTTTTGGCTATTAAGGCTTAATCAAGCCCTAAGGCTGGCCGAAAATATGGGTGAAAGAGAGGGAGAAAATAACGTGATTTTTCAGAGTTCTCTCTTAAGTGTGCCATCTCTCCCTTTCTCCCTTGTTGACATTTTTTTCTCTTCAGCCTCTCTAGAAGGAGAGTACCTTGATTATCGAAAGATGGAGCTTCCACGAAGCTAATCCAAGGGCAAGGTAGAGTCATACTTTAGAAGACGAAGAGAGGAAGCTTGGAGATGCTTGATGCGTAGGAGTAGAAGATTGGCAGGAATATCAGTCGAACGGCTGGCACCTCCTTCTCCCCTTCCAACAGAAGTTCCAGTGCAATTGAGCCCCTTGTTGGTTAATCTGCAACCAATAAAGAAAAGTAAGTACTCTCTCCTAGATGTGGCTCAGAAAAATGAAAATTTTCCACTGCGCCTTTCTTTGATGTTTTCCGTTTTGATCCTTCAGCGTGCAAGTTAGTATAGGTAAAAAGTCCATTTAAGTACTCAAGAATCAACACGGTACAAAGTTTCTTGAATAGATCAGTGCAATCCTTTTGAAAATAGACCCATCATTTTTAAAAGATTTTGCAAACATTTCTAATAACATTTTATACAAAAAAAAAAAAAAATACTTCCAATGATAATAATGTACTAAATAAATTCAAAATCACATTTAAAGGTCTTTTCCAATCTATGATTTAAAGTAATCTCAAAAGAGTTTATCCAGCTCAAGGTTTTACATACGTCCCAGGATTTCATAAATATCCCAAGATTTCAGAAGCATTCTAAGGTTTCATAAATAACCTAAGATTTCATAAACATACAAGGTTTCCATAAATACATAGCATATATACCATATGGCTATTTCATGTTATATGAAAACAATGGTTCAATACATGCTACGTCTTTCACAATTTATTTGTGCATGAGAATTCGTAATTCTCTATGCTCAGCAAATTTTAATGCAAGTTTCCACATCCAACGTATCATGGTATATCCAATATGTCATGAACATGCAATTCCCTCAAAATAAGGCATAATTTAATATTGCATAAACAATAGTTCACAATTTGTTTCACAATCAAGAAAGATACTCTCAATATAAAAATTTTCTGAAATAAGAATCATATCCCAACATTTGCGTAAGTATCACTTGCATAAATAGATCTTTTCATAAATCAACTTCTTGAATAAAAAAAAAATTATTTCATCAGTAATAAATTTGTGAATAAATATTTATGCAATTAAAATATTTATCAAGACAGAAATATTTCATATGCATTCCTGTATTTAGAAAATTATAATGGAGTTCATGGTTTATTCTCTTAGATGGTTTAATCATTGACATAGAGTATGATGTTGAACTTAAGATTATTGAATAAAGTTTTACTTGGTTATTAACTTAGAATAGAAAATTTAATTTATAGTTTATTTTCTCAAAGGATTTAATCCTTGACATGGAGAATAATATTGAATTTTAATTTTTTTTACTAAAGTTAATGAAACCAAAAGATTGTAGAAAACATTTTTTGGCCTAAAACTCTATTTTCAATAAAAAAAAAAAAAATAAGTGGGAGAGGGGTTCCAATGACCCCATGGCTTCCATCGTAACTGTCACTAGAGATAGTAGATTTTCTTGTGTCATTCTAAGCATGACCCCCTATAGGATGGATTTCCACAACTACTTAGAACCAATGGAAGAGTAAAATAAAAAGCCTAGGGTATTTACTAGGATTGACCAACCTACGTTGGAGGTTTTTAGCACTAGATTGCCCGAAGGTAGTAAGAATCAGTGGCCATCCTATCGGTTGAACTTTTTCTAGACCATTACCTATTTAGGAAGTTTTGATTCCTGATGGTTATACACTTAACTTAGAATGCTATTAATCTTCCTACGAAGCTTTGTTAGCTTTTCTAAGAACCAAAGTATTTATATTATTGATAATAGTTATAACAATTATCTATTATCAAAGAAATAATATAAAAAAAGTGCATTTTTATTTCTTTCAAACTAAATGAATAATTTTCATAAATTTTCAGAAATGTCTAGTTTCAGTCAATTGTCAATCATTCTCAAGTGACAAGCCCAAATTATGTGGACTGGAAGAGGAACTTGAGCATAGTACTCACTGCCGAAGAGTACAAGTAAGTTCTTACAAATCCCTATCGTAAGATTGGGGAAGAATCTACTGATCAGGAGTGAGAGGCCGAGAAGGCATGGAAGAAAGCTAATGAGATGGCTAAGTGCTATGTGTTGGCTTCCATATATAGTGTGCTCCAATATAAGCTTGAGCATATGGCCACTACATAAGATATCAATTTGTTATTATGTACCATATTTGCTGACAAGAGCTGGCCTGCAAGACAGGAAGCTTTTAGGGCAATCATGAACACTATGATGGATAAGGGGGCATCGGTCCGAGTGCATATGCTCAAGATGATTGCCTACTTCGTAGAAGAAGAGGTCCTAGACATAGAGATAGATCTTGAGAGCCAAATTGGCATGGTTCTTGAAACACTACTTGATTTATATTCTCAGTTTAACTTGAACTACAACAACAATAAGTTAGATATGAATCTCACAGAGCTTATAAAAGAGCTCCAGGCGGCAAAGAAAATCATAAAACCTATGTCAAAGGTTTTGGTCTCTTATTCTACTTCTTCTTCTGGAATTAATGCAAAGTCTAAGAAATTTAAAAAGAAAAAGGTCCAAAATAACATAGGGGCCCAACCCAAAGCATCTGGTTAGGCCAAGCCCAATAGGAAGCCCAAAGGCAAATGCTTCAAGTATGGTAAAAAGGGGCATTGGTAGAAAGATTGTTTGGACTACTTAGCCAAGTCCAAGTCTACTTCAAGTATTACTCTATACATAGAGTCTATTTTGATGGTTGGATCAACATCTTCCTGGATATTTGATTATGGTGCCACTGACTATGTCTATAACTCTTTGCAAGGGTTCAGAACGACAAGGAGACACAACATGGGCGAGGATGGACTTCAAGTAGGCAATTGAGCAAGAATATGGGCTGAAGTAGTGGGAGATCTTGAGCTTTTTTTTTTTTTTTTTTTATTGTAATAGGAAGTTAATTTTAAAAGATATTTTATATGTTTCTTATTTTAAATATAATTTGATTTCAGTTTTCAAATTGATGAATCAAGGATATTCTGTTTCTTTCCATTTTGGTGTTTCTAGTAGTAGAGATGGTAATTTAATTTGTACAGGAAACATGTATAGAAATCTCTTTATATATATATATATCATATTAGAAATCAAGTAAACAATTTTCAAACTAAACCTCATAATAAAAAAAAGAAAGGTCATATCCAATGACTTGTATTTATGGCATCTAAGATTATGACATATAAATCCCAATCGGATTCAGAGGCTAATCCATGATGGGCCTTTAGGTTCTTGAGATTGGAAGAATGGCCTCAGTGTAAATATTGTGTTAAAGGTAAAATGACCAAAAGGTCATTCACCCAAAAGGCGGATAGAGCTATGAAAATACTAGTACTAGTTCATATGGATATTTGTGGTCCAATGACTACACTAGCTATGGGAGGCTACGAGTACTTCATCATTTTCATAAATGATCACACTCGTTTTGGTTATATTTATTTGATGAGGCACAAGTCTGACTCTTTTGATAAATTGAAGAGTTTAAGGCTAAAGTGGAACGTTAAACATGCAAATTAATTAAAACTTTGAGATCGGATAGTGGTGGAGAGTATGTCCTCGGTGAGTTTAAGGATTCCTTGGTACATCATGACATTGTATCTCAGTTAACTGTGCTTGGGACTCCCCAACAGAATGGAGTAGCTGAGAGAAGAAATAGAACTTTGATGGAAATGGTTAGAAGCATGATGAGTTATTCATCTCTTCCTATTTCTTTTTGGGGGTATGCCTTAGAAACAGCGGCATGTGTTTTTAACTTGGTGCCTTCTAAGTCAGTACTTAGGACACCGTATGAAATGTGGACTGGACGAAAGCCTAGTCTAAACCATCTCAAAATATAGGGTTGTCTAGCTTATGTGCTAACAAAAGGAAGTAAGCTATAACCAAGATTAGAGTTATGCTACTTCATTGGGTACCTAGAAGGAACAAGAGGTGGATATTTCTATCATCCTCAAGAGCGTAAAATACTTGTTAGTGCTCATACTAGATACTTAGAGGATGAAAAAGTTACTTCCAGCACAGGTTCAGTAGAATAGAGTTAGAAGAGAAGTTGGTCACTGATTTAACTTTAGTTACTTCTAACATCCCAATCGATGAACCAAGAAAAATACTATCGGATGTTCCTATACAATCTGAGCCTCGTCGTAGTGGGATGATCACAAGAGTTCTAGAAAGGTGGACCAGAGAGATCTATGATCTAGTTTCTAATCATCAGGAATAATATCCCACTAGATACGAGGAGGCCATTAGTGATACTGATGCAGACAAATGGTAGCTAGCCATGAATGTTGAGATTAAGTCCATGTACCTCAATCAGGTATGGGATCTTGTCACTGCATCTGATGGGATAAAATCTATTGGGTATAAGTGGGTATACAAGAGGAAAAGAGGTGTAGATGGAAGGTTGAAACCTATAAAGGAAGGCTGGTTACTAAAGGTTATACTTATAAAAAAGGGATCGATTATAAGAAAACATTTTCACCAGTAGCCATGCTGAAGTCTATCTGAATTCTCTTAGCCATCACATGTCATTATGACTACGAGATATTCAAATGGATGACAAAACAACCTTCTTAAATGGCTATCTTAGCGAAGACATCTTTATGTCCCAGCCAGAAGATTTTGTTGCTAGAGGTCCAAAACAAATGGTCTGTAAGTTTAAGAAGTCTATCTATGGACATAAGCAAGAATCACGAGCATAGAACATATATTTTGATGAAACTATGAAAGCTTATAGTTTCATTCAAAACGTGGATGAACTATGTGTATATATGAAATCACAAGTGATAAAGTGATTTTCTTGGTACTTTATGTAAATGACATTCTACTCATTAAAAATGATGTAGAGACATTGTCATCCGTTAAAGTTTGGCTATGTAGCCAATTTTTCATGAAAGACATGGGGGAAGCTAGCTACATTCTAGGTATTAAGCTTTTTAGAGATAGAAAGCAGAGAATATTAGGTTTATCCCAATCTACTTATGTTGACAAGATATTTGCCAAGTACAACATGGATTAATGTAAAGGGGCTATCATACCTTTTAGACATAAACTATCCTTATCTTCCAAGTAGTGTCCTCAGACACTAGAAGACAAGCAGAAAATGAGCAGGATCCCTTATACTTAGGCTGTGGGAAGTCTCGTGTATACTATGCTTTGTACTAGACCAGATATCTATTTTACAGTAGGCATGGTTAGTAGATATCTGTCAAACTCGGAGGAAGGTTAATGGCAAGCCGTAAAGTATATACTCAAATATATCAAAGAAATGAGAGATTATATGCTTGTATATTGTGCTAATGATTTGGTTCCTACTTGTTACACGGACTCAGACTTCCAGGCAAATAAAGATGAAAGAAAATCCACTAGTGGATATGTCTTCATTTTGTCTAAAGAAGCTATCTCATGGAGAAGTATAAAGTAATCCTGCATTGCTTATTCTACCATGGAAGCTAAGTACGCTGCTACTTAAGAAGCTTCTAAAGAAGTTGTATGGCTCTAAAAGTTTCTCACAGAACTTGGAGTAGTACCGTACATGGATAGGCCTGTCATGATTTATTGTAACAACTGTAGAGTGGTATCACAATGCAAGGAACCTTGAAACCATAAGAAGGATGTAGAAAGGAAGTATCACCTCACCCAGGAGTTCATCCAGAAACGGGAGATCAGGGTTGATCATATTTCCTCTGTAAAAAATCTGGTGGATCCCTGTACCAAGCCTTTGACAGAATACGTGTTTTGCAGACACTTAGATGTCATAGTGGTAGGCACTTGTGGACTTTCTTAGTCTTTGTAGTGTAAGTAGAAGATTGTTAGAAAGTATACCCTAAAAAACTATGTATTTTGTGTAAATATATTGCAATAAAATGTTTATTCTTTCAATTTAATTTGTTTCTTATATTATTGCACATTTAGGTCCAAGTATGACAAGTAATGATTTATGTGTTGGGCTGTTCTTCATAGTAAGGTATAGACCATAGGTACTTATCATAGAAGTAAAATTGAATTCTTAGTCGTTTGATGGAACTGGGCATTTCATGAAGGTAAGACTATTATGCCATAATTTCTAATAAGGAATGGTTTACCTTGATTTAGTGAGTAGTTCACTCACATCATTGGCATAGTCGTATTTCAAATACGTAGAACAAGACTTGTAATAGTGGTCTATCTTAAAGTACTATAACTCTAGAGACCAGACTATTACTGCTACAATGTGGACGGATACCTCATATTTGAGTATGAGTTGGTGCTTTTGTAAAGCTAAGGTCTTGTACTTTGATGTATGTTGACTGAGATTTCTTTTATAAGATCAATAACCTTCTTCGTTAGGTGTATTACTCTAGTTAGTTAAAATAGACTCATGTCACAGAGTTTCTATGCTTCACTTAGTAAAGTTAAATCACCCCCTTGTGATTGTCTAGGATAATTTAATGATTTAGGGCCCTAGAAACGTGACTCTAGAATGTGCGCTTTTGGGTAGCTTCCAAAGATAAGCAAATACATTCGAGTGAATCATAGATTATCGGACTAGAGATCTAAGGATGGTAGATGTATTTGAGATGGATGTTAGTACATTTATCCTATCTCATTGATTAGTGTTACATAGAGGAGTATTTCTATCATTACAGTTGTACGTCGGAGACATTGCTTTAGCAATATTATTCTTTGGGTCGATATTTCTATATAGTGATAAATGAAAATATTTTAAATGGTAAAATGTAGCTATTTAATAGTAAGAGAATTTTGGTGATTTTAGTAGCCATGAATAATATATCTCTTGGTCCCCGAAGTAGCTCAAGTTACCTTGGTGTTGTTCAGACACAATCTGGGCTTAATAGATAATTTTACGGAAGAGAATAAAATTTATTCTAAGAGTCTAATTAGAGTTAATTAATTAGTCTTAGATTTTTATAAGACACAGAAAAGATAATTAATTAATTAAGAAGCTAAGCCTGGAATACATTAATTAATTGGACTTAAATATGTTGACATATATTAAGAGTCCAATTAGAATTAATTAATTAGTATTGAGTATTTCTTGAAGCCCAGAAAAGAGAATTAATTAATTAAGAGAATTGGGCCAGTCTTAGATTTGTTTTGGAGCATAGCAGCAAGCCCATTAGGGCTTAATGTTTTTGGCCATTAGCGTTTAATCAAGCCCTAAGGCTGGTCGAAAATAAGGGTGCAAGAGAGGGAGAAAAATAACGTGATTTTTTGGAGTTCTCTTTCTCAAGTGTTCCGTGTTAGGATTCATGGACTCCTAAACGCGAAAAATATCCACGAACCCTTTCCGAGGATCCAAGTAAACGATTAAAAAGATCGTAGGTTTGTAAAATTACCTCTATCTGGTGTAATCGATATCCTTCGATTCCGATTCTGTCACTGTACGTGCAACCCGAACGATCACCAGACGCTGCAGTGTGCGAACGTCCTCTATCGGATACACACCGCGAACTCACTCATTACCTGGGGAGTGCTTGTGCCTAGGGTTTGAGATGTTTTTTTTTTCTAATTAATGGAGGCACGAATATTCTCAACAGAAATTGGCACACCCAAGAAGACGGCTAGGGTTTTCTTAAAAACCCACATTACCTCTTAGAGTCCAACCCCAATAATATCTTATTGTATTTTAATTTAAATTCAAATTAAATTAAAACTGGTATGATAAGATTCTGCCATTGTCTCGGTAATTTAACTAATTAATTTATCGAGACAGATTCTTATAATCTGGACATTGTCTAAGTTAATCGAACTTAGAAAATTTACCAAATACATCGAATGTGGACATATTTCCAAATTCATTGTATCTGGTAAATTTTCTAAGTTCGATTAACTTAGACATTTTTTCCAGATTCATCAAATCTGGTCACCAAAAAAATAACCTAACAAGTTCGTTTATTGTGTGACCCTATAGGTTCATTTAATACTGGCAGTGTGCCTAAATCATATTTAAATGGCCCACAAGCTATAAGCGGTTTTTAGCAAAACATTATAACTATCCAGGTTAAATAAAGATCGGTGATCTCTTTGAACTAAACCATAATTTTACATTTAATCCTTTTGTCACACGATATCCAGATTAAGCATAAGGCATGGAACATGTCATCCTTATTAAGCTTAATCAATTATTTTTTGATTTCATAGTAGACTGTTCAAACAAATGATATCAATATCTTAGATTGATATATTTAAGCACGACTATGCATTCTAATAGTCTAACTTATCAAGGGGCCCATGGATATCTCTCCCATAATTGAGAGGGACAAATTCCTTTACTATCAATCATATTCCTCTCATTGATTTATTCTATATCCAACAGTAGTCTAATTTATTATCTGGTTAAAGACAACTTTAGATAACGTCAAAATACAGAATTTATCAAGTAGGAAACTATGATGAACTTAGGTCGAAGGACTTTTAATATTATTATGGCCAGAAAGTACTTATGACATGTTCCATGAAGTACTCTCATAGTGCGTCATGTCCAATACAATGTTCTCTAACATTTATTTATGTTTTGACTTGATATCACAAATATCCATAACCAGTAAAAACATAGCCATCCAGTCACAAACATACTAATCTTAATTTATTATTGTTCCAATAATAATAAACAATCAGGGCCAAAATTAGAATAGTCATTGTATTCATTGTTGGGTTTTACTATTAAGTCGTGTACTCAATGACCACAAAACAAAACGCGCTATTCATGAAATGGAAAGTCTCATATTATTATATAAAACATAACGACAATAGTATACGTACAAATTGACTCTAAGGTATATCCCCAACAGTCTCCTACTTGCACTAAGACCAATTTGGCATAAGCCGTAATCCCATTGATCTGGGATGACTATCATGTTTAGACGATGGAAGAAGCTTTGTCAGTAGATCTGCAACATTATCATCAGTTGATACCTTGCATACTTTAACATCTCATCTATCAACAATTTCTCGAATGAGATGAAGATGTCTAAGTATAAGTTTGGATTGCTGATGTGCTCTTGGTTCCTTAGCTTGTGCAATGGCTCCATTGTTGTCACAATAGAGATCCACTGGGTTCACAATACTAGGAACTACATCTAGTTCTGTAATGAACTTTTTAATCCAAACTGCATCTTTAGCTACAGCTGAGGCAGCTACATACTCAGTTTCTGTAGTAGAATTGGCCACGGTGTCTTGCTTTGAACTTTTCCACCTTACAGCACCTCCATTCAAACAAAATAGAAAACCTGATTGCGATCTATAATCAATCATCTATGTCAGACTGAAAACTAGCATCAGTGTAACCATTTACAACTAGCTTGCCTTCTTGTCCTCCATAAACTAAGAACATATCTTTAGTTCTTCTTAAGTACTTCAGTATGTTCTTGACAACAGTCTAGTATGCCTCTCCAGAATTTGACTGGAACCTACTCATCATACTTAATGCATATGATACATTGGGTCGAGTACATAACATGGCATACATGATAGACCCTATAGCGGAAGCGTATGGTATCTTGTTCATGCGCTCTTCTTCATCCTTCATAGAAGGACTTTAAGTTTTGCTAAGCTTAATGTCATGTGACATTTGCAAGAATCCTCTCTTAGAGTCTTGCATACTGAACCTTTTCAGTACCTTGTCAACGTATGGACTTTGACTTAGTCCAATTAGCTTTCAAGATCTATCTCTATAGATCCTTATACCTAGAATATAGGCAGCTTCACCTAAATTTTTCATTGAGAAACAATTTCCCAACCATGTCTTTACACTTTGTAGAGTTGGGATGTCGTTTCCAATGAGTAAGATATCATCAACATAAAATACCAAAATGACTATTGCATTCCCACTTATTTTCTTATAGACACAAGGTTCATCTTCATTTTTGATAAAGTTAAATTCTTTAATTGCTTCATCAAAACGAAGATTCCAGTCTCAAGATGCTTGCTTCAATCCATAAATGGATCTTTGAAGCTTGGACACTTTATTAGAATTCAAAGGATCATCAAAACCCTCTGGCTGTGTCATGTACACATCATTGAGTAAGTTTCCATTAAGAAACGCGATTTTGATATCCATTTGCCAAATTTCATAATCATAATATGCTGCTATGGCAAGAAGAATTCTGATAGATTTAAGCATTACAACTGGTGAAAATGTTTCATCATAGTCTATACCATGAGTTTGTCTATAAACTTTTGCTACCAGTCGTGCTTTGTAAGTATGCACATTTCCCTCCATGTCTATTTTCTTTCTGAAAATCCATTTACACCCAATGGTTTTTGAACCTTTAGGAGGATTAACCAAAGTCCAGACTTGGTTATCATACATGGATTCAATCTCAGACTTGTGAAACTCTAGTCAAAACCAACCTTAGAGTAAGGAGGTTGGGATGCATATCATATTTTATTTCATATTTTTTTTATATGTTTTTATATGGTTTTATGTGCATTGAATTTGTGTTTTATAGTCTAGAGGGCTTGATTGTTATTATTGAGTGGGAAGGGCAAAATGGTAATTTTTGCCTAAGGTGGAAACTGGGAGATAGCTTGAGGATTGAATAGGAAAAATTTTTTAGAGAGGAAATAAGAACAAGAGTTGTTGTGGTGTAGTGGTTAGAGCCTTAGAATTGATTCTTGAGGTCTTGGGTTCAAATTCCATCATAGGAGCTTTAGCTTGGTTAAATTTTATTTTTGCTTGGGAAGTATCATTTTCGGCCTTAGTGGTGTTTGGAGTAGGGTAGAGATGTTGTCCTATGAGAGACATGATAGGAGTCTTCAAATCCTACTCTTTTGCTCTACACAAAATTTCCAAGGGGAATTCATTTCCTCTTGATCCTTAATATTTCCTATTTATCAATTCATTAGTTTGTTCATTTTGTTCAAGCCAATTTTATTCTAGAAAAATTCTAGCAATGTGCGGTGGCTTTGAAGGTTCGAAATGTCTTAGTAAAAGACATCATATGGACCGAAACAATGGAAGAGGGGGAAAGATTTCAAGTGAATTAAATTCCTTAGTGAGTTTTCTAAAAATTCACTCTAGCTAGGTTCATTTCCCTTCATACTTAGAACTGAAATTTTTCCAGCTTTGTTTGCCTTCAAAGTGATGAAATTTTTAACCATTATTCCAATGCTGCTAGAAAATGGCCCTTTTGATCAGCTTGAAATCTGAATTTTCCTGGCCATTTTCGAACTGCACAAATATTGGTTACTAAGACACTAATTATTTTAAATATCAAATTAGACATAACTTATTAACCCTTTTTATTTATTATTTGGCCTTAAAGCTTGGGACACTAGGATCATGGTAGTAGTGAGTTGAGTTAGTTTTATTTGTGAAAGTAGATTTTGTACTTGATTTTCTTTTGGGATGGTCTAGGAAGTGCTGTGATTAATTTATATGAACTCTTTGTTAGATTTAGAAGATTGTCAAGGGTAAGGACCAACTTACTAGAGTTCATACCCTATGCTTAAGGATAAGGTAAGTTCCTTTGCATTCATGAAATTGATTTTATTTTATTATCTTGGTTTGAAAGTAAGGTTGGTGAGTATCTCTTGCAAATACGAAATTTTAGCACGGTAGCTAATTTTGAAAACCTCTATATTTGGAACCTTCTTATTTTGGAAACTTTCTACATTTGGAAAACTTTTAATTTTAGAAACTTCTAGATTTATAAATTTTTAAAATGTGTCAAGCATGACTTAGGGGCCAAGAATAAAACATTTTGATTTGTTTTGAATATGCAGAAGATAAATTTTTGGGCATGCATCTAATTTTTGAAAATCACAGCATGACTTATTTGAGCATGTGGCTCCTCCACTATGAATTTGTGGAATAAATTATTGACTTAAAACCATGCCTTCTAAAATTTTTGTACGAGTTGAAAAATATTTTTTGCAACTGTATTGAGCTAATTTTGTAGGTTCCACTTTGAAGCTTTATGAATTGTGAAGATTGAATAACGTTGAGTACTCAATAGGGGCTAGGCCTTTATACTAGCCTTTGGTTGGTCTGGGGATATCTCTCGGCAGGTGGCCACCTCCGAGAGGTTGACTCTTTTCGATCAGGGCGTCAGTATAGAAGGTTGAGCCGTCCTCAGCTAGCGACGGGGTTCTGGTAGAATCGACGGCCGGAAGTGGGACAACCGGTTTGGATTGAGTGAGAGAGGGAGGAGTATCTCACTCGGTAGGATGTACACCTACCAGGTGTTGGGGGTCAAGTGCTTCACAGAAGTGAGAGCCACCTCTGTGCCCTTTCACCAGGTGTTGGGGGTCAAGTGCTTCACAGGAGTGAGAGCCACCTCTGTGCCCTTTCACCACCTGTCGGGGGTCAAGTGCTTCACCTGGTGTGAGAGCCACCGCTGTGCCCTGTCAGATTAACTTGGTTGCTTTAATTGATGATCTATTTTCGTGGAACTGTTCTAAAGTGTCATTGGAATTTTATTCGAAGTTCAAAATCTTTTAATTATTCGTATGTTTTCAAACAGAATATTTTAAGAGAATTTTGCTCCATGACTTCTCACTACTATCTTCCAAGAAGTGAGAGTTAAATTTGTAAAGAAGGCATGACAAGCTTTTGATATACTGCTAGTGCATGCATCATGAAAAGTGTTTTGTCTTTTTAGCCTAACTCACACACGGGGCTTACTGAGATTTCTGTCTCATCATTCTTTTTACCATGATTTCAGGTCGATCCTGTTGTGGGGATGAGTAGCTTGTGTTATCTGCCTTGGAAGAGAATGTTGTCATATATTCTTATGTATTATTTTGGGGAGTTGAGAGTGGATAATTTTTATTTATGGATTTGTGTTTGGGAATTCATGGATTTATTATTGGATTTATTCTTGGGATATAATAAATTTTTGAGTTAAAGTATTACTTTAATCCACTATTTTATTTGGGTGACCTAGTTATAAAGACCCATTGTCCTTTAGACGGGGCGACATCCCCGGCCCTGGCGGGTCTAGGTAGCGAGGTGTTGCAAGTGGTATCAGAGTGTTACAAGTGGTATCAGAGACTAGGTTAAGGCATTTTCTTTCGACTATATGAAGTTAGTGCACTAAGTATTTCAATTTGTTACTAATTTTAGTGTGTTTTGTGTGCAAGATGGTTAGAAGACTTACCTTTACTAGTAAGTCTATGACGCCTCGAATTAGGCAGCCACCGCCTTTTAGTTTGTATTTCACTTCTAAGCCATCGGAAGAAGAAGAGGAACTTCTTAGGTTTGTAGACCTAGCTGGAAAAAAAAAATTTGTGGTGTTTTTCACCCAACCCTGATGGTTCTAGTGATGATTAGTTGTGCTAAGGAGAGGGTTGGGATGGCGATAGTAATATTATTTGGGAGATGAATTGATTAAGTACTTATATTTTTATTTTGGAACTTCAAATTTCTTTGCAAACTATGCTTTATGAATGATGATATCTGATGTGGAACCTATTTTTTTTAAGAACTATATGTTTCAGTATGCAACATATGTTATTTTATGGGAGGATTACTTTTGGGGAAACCTCTTTTTTTCTGATATTTTATACTCATGTGTAAACACTTTGTGTGACAAATGTTCATTGTGCCTACGCTCTATTACTTGATTCGCATGTGACATTATGTGCATGAACATTTCTTACATGCATTCATAATAAGGGTGTAACCTTTGTGACAAGAAGATGCCTCCGAGACGCCAAGCAGCTACCCGTAGAAGTAGGATTCCCAGAGTGGAACTAGCAAACCCAGAGCATGAGCCTACGCAAAACCCTTCACAGGATGAGGAAGTAGTTGGCAAAGAAAGTTAAGAAGTGGAGTCAGAAGGACCGACTGATATCCTAATAGTACAAGCTTTCAATAAGATGACTGAAATCCTCCAAGCGATAGCGGAGAAGAGAGCACCCCACGGTGAAGATGAAGCCTTAGAGCTGTTTTTGAAGTTTCAACCACCCACATACTTTGGTGAGGCAGAGCAAGAACAAAAAGCAGAATTGTGGACAGAACAGATAGAGAACATATTCCGCACCTTGTAATACTTAGAGGAGCAGATGGTGAAATTTGCTGCTTTTAGACTAAGAGGACCAGCAAGAGATTGGTGGCAGCGGATACAGGAAAAATGGGAAAGGATAAGACAGGAATGGAACTGGAATAGTTTTGTTGAATCATTCAGAGCTGAATACATCCCTCAGTGGATAATCGAGAAGTGAGAAAACGAGTTCCAGAGCTTAAAACAGGGGAATATGACAATAGCTCAATACGCTGCTCAATTCAATCGCTTATCTAAGTACTGTCAACGGCTAATGGATACAGAGAAAAACCACACCCGACAGTTCATGAAGGGATTGAGACAGGAACTTAAAAGGGCATTAGCACCATTCCCACCAACGACTTATACTGCAATGGTGGAAGCCGCAACTCGTACTGAGAATGAAGATAAAGGTAGAGCAGATAGCAAAGAATCGAAATCATCTGAGCATGTTACTCATAAGAGGCCTGCAGGGCAATAACATGTAAATAAAGGAAAACAAGCACGGACTGAACTAACTAGGGCCATTGCAAATGCGATAACATGCCATCACTGTGGCAGGAGGGGACACGAAATGAAGGACTGCTGGTCTAAGAAGGAGAATCGAAAATGCTTTATTTGCGGAGACCCTTCGCATATGAGGAATGACTGTCCAAAAATTGGAAGTGCCAACCAAGGAAACCCAACAATGCTTGCTTGCTCGGCCAGTCGAGCCGACATTGTTGCAGCCGCAGGAAGTGAGGATAGAAATCTCAGGTGAATGCCGAAGACTGAATGTAGAGGTACTAGAAGTAGATGCAACAATAAGAAAAATTAAGCCTACTATTATGCAGATATTTTAATTTATTCTAATCCTATGCATCGCTATGTGAAATTGGATTGGTCATATTAATGGGGAAGTGATGGGTCGAAATTGCCCAGACCCGATGGTCAAGGTTCAATGGGAGCATCATGGTACACAAGATGCCACGTGGGAATCGGAAGAGTGGGTTAAATGGAAGTATCCCGAGCTGAAATAGAGGTATGCTTGAATTTCAGGACGAAATTCTTCTAAGGAGGGGAGGATGTGAAACTCCAGTCGAAACCAACCTTAGAGTAAGGAGGTTGGGATGCATATCATATTTTATTTCATATTTTTTTATATGTTTTTATATGGTTTTATGTGCATTGAATTTGTGTTTTATAGTCTAGAGGGCTTGATTGTGATTATTGAGTGGGAAGGGCAAAATGGTAATTTTTGCCTAAGGTGGAAAATGGGAGATAGCTTGAGGATTGAATAGGAAAATTTTTTTAGAGAGGAAATAAGAACAAGAGTTGTTGTGGTGTAGTGGTTAGAGCCTTAGAATTGATTCTTGAAGTTTTGGGTTCAAATTCCATCATAGGAGCTTTAGCTTGGTTAAATTTTATTTTTACTTGGGAAGTATCATTTTCGGCCTTAATGGTGTTTGGAGTAGGGTAGAGATGTTGTCCTATGAGAGACATGATAGGAGTCTTCAAATCCTACTCTTTTGCTCTACACAAAATTCCCAAGGGGAATTCATTTCCTCTTGATCCTTAATTTTTCCTATTTATCAATTCATTAGTTTGTTCATTTTGTTCAAGCCAATTTTATTCTAGAAAAATTCTAGCAATGTGCGGTGGCTTTGAAAGTTCGAAATGTCTTAGTAAAAGCCATCATATGGACCGAAACAATGGAAGAGGGGGAAAGATTTCAAGTGAATTAAATTCCTTAGTGAGTTTTCTAAAAATTCACTCTAGCTAGGTTCATTTCCCTTAATGCTTAGAACTGAAAATTTTCCAGCTTTGTTTGCCTTCAAAGTGACGAAATTTTTAACCATTATTCCAAATGCTGCTAGAAAATGTCCCTTTTGATCAGCTTGAAATCTGAATTTTCCTGGCCATTTTCGAACTGCACAAATATTGTGCAAAACCAAAAAATTTTCTAGGCAGTTTCGCAGCTTTGGAGGTCTGAAACCAAGCTGTTTTCTTCCAGTTTTTGTTCGGCACCTTAGCCATGCTTTCCCTCCATGAAGTAGGCTGGAAACCAGCCTTAAAAGCCCCAGAAATTCCCCTTCAAAGCCTCTGCAAATCTCCTGGAAATGGGCAGTCGAAAACTGCCCAGGAAATTCCACCCTTGCGAAAATGTAGTGCAGAATTTTGTCCAGCTTTGTTTCCTAATTCAACCCTAGCCGAAACTCCATCCTTTTTCTGCACAAACCACCCTTAAACCTCCATTAACTGAACTCCATTGTCCTCCCTAAGTTCTGCACAAAAATCCAGCCATGGCTGCCAAAAAGATTTCCAAAAAAATTCTACAATCATGCCTTGATTTGGATACCAAAAATTCCAGCCACTATGATTTAGCAACCTTCCATACAAATATCCCTCAAACAACCAGACCTTCCCTTCACCATTATAGTCCTTAATTTTGGCCACCCTTAGCCTCCTTCAACCAACTTTCATTCAGCCAAAATACTGCTCCAAAATTTGTCCATGGCAGACTTCCAAAAGCTTTCCAATAATCAAAGATCTCCTTGAATATTTAGTTTCCAAAATTGCTTCCCAAAAATATTCTTCAAGGATTTCAACAACTAGCCTTTCCTTTTCCCTTCCAAACCAGAAAATCATCTCTCTAAACCCTATAGAAATTTGGCCAGCCATAATCTCTTCAGAATTTTGGCAGCCTCCATCCAAAAGCTCTCTATTCTCTTCAACCTTCAAGAACACATAGTACACCAAGAACACCTACTCCTTCCTTTCATCTAATACCACTCCAAATCACTTCAAACCACCTCTAAAAATTCCAGATTTCATCTATTCATTGCTGTGAGTCCATCCGTGCCATTTTTAACATCAAACTACAAAATTCAACTTGCTCTTTTGGATAAAAAACCAGAAATTTTGTGAAAGCTCAAGAACACCTTCAAAGTAGGTTTGTTCAATCAACTTCATCTTCGCTAATCTTTGATCTCTAATGAATATATATGTGTTTAAACATGCTAATGGACTCTCTTATTCTCTTTTCTCTCTCTCTCTCTTGGCCGAATGATTTCATCAACCATGGCCATGCTTCCGTCATCTCATTTGGATGGATTTAGGCATCTAGGGGTTTAGATTCATTCGAAACTCCTTCAAGGTATTCATCAATCAAGTAAGCCTTTTTAACCCTTCTTTTAAATTCTAGACTCATGTCTCTAGGATGATGTTGATAGAAGATGAATCATGAATAGGATTGAGTATATATTGTTGTGATGAGTTGAGATTGAAGCATGAATATATGTATGAATATGAAGGAGATGGGATTTTTGCATGAGTTGCTTATCTTGGTTTAATATATGGTGTTCTAGGGTTTGATATATGTCTCCATGATCAAGTATGCTAGAGATTATGTCATCTATGATGAATAGAAATTATATTCTTGTGTGATTATTGAAGTTATGATTATATTTATGCTAGTAATAGTTAGATCATGCCTTAGTAAGTCTAGATCTATGCTTATGTACATGATTTGGATGATTTGATGAATTGAAGGATTGTATATGCTCATGATTGTGGTTAGACATAGAAATGTGATCATGCCCTAGTTGTCCCTAAGCGAATTTTTATTTCATGAATAAAATATTTCATAATATGATTTTGCTAGTAATTTCAAAAAAAAAAAAAAAAAAACTCTAGGAGGGGTAGATTTGGATTATATATAATAATGATATTTTAGTCAAATAAATAATAGCTTTTGCTAGAAAAATAATATATATATATATATTATTTAAAATAATGAAATCAAATAAAGCCTTTTATGGAGATAATTATAATTAGTAAAATATTTATTACTAAAAATTTAATTATTATCTTTTAATCAAAACCCATTAAAAATTTATTTATTATTTTTCGAGCAAAACTCATTAAATTTATTTTCAACTAATTTTAGCTATCAATTATTTTCTAACAACTTAATTATTAATACATCATTATTTTTCCTAATATAACATAGGACCATTTATCAAATAAACTCTAAATTATTTTAGCGAGATTTAAACCTTGAACTTATTAGTACCTATTTCCCAAAACACTAATTATTTTAAATATCAAATTAGACATAACTTATAAACCCTTTTTATTTATTCTTTGGCCTTAAAGCTTGGGACACTAGGATCATGGTAGTAGTGAGTTGAGTTAGTTTTATTTGTGAAAGTAGATTTTGTACTTGATTTTCTTTTGGGATGGTCTAGGAAGTGCTGTGATTAATTTATATGAACTCTTTGTTAGATTTAGAAGATTGTCAAGGGTAAGGACCAACTTATTAGAGTTCATACCCTATGCTTAAGGATAAGGTAAGTTCCTTTGCATTCATGAAATTGATTTTATTTTATTATCTTGGTTTGAAAGTAAGGTTGGTGAGTATCTCTTGCAAATACGAAATTTTAGCACGGTAGCTAATTTTGAAAACCTCTATATTTGGAACCTTCTTATTTTGGAAACTTTCTACATTTGGAAAACTTTTAATGTTAGAAACTTCTAGATTTATAAATTTTTAAAATGTGTCAGGCATGACTTAGGAGCCAAGAATCAAACATTTTGATTTGTTTTGAATATGCAAGAGATAAATTTTTGGGCATGCATCTAATTTTTGAAAATCACAGCAGGACTTATTTGAGCATGTGGCTCCTCCACTATGAATTTGTGGAATAAATTATTGACTTAAAACCATGCCTTCTAAAATTTTTGTACGAGTTGAAAAATGTTTTTTGGAACTGCATTGAGCTAATTTTGTAGGTTCCACTTTGGAGCCTTATGAATTGTGAAGATTGAATAACGTTGAGTATTCAATGGGGGCTAGGCCTTTATACTAGCCTTTGGTTGGTCTGGGGATATCTCTCGGCAGGTGGCCACCTCCGAGAGGTTGACTCTTTTCGATCAGGGCGTCAGTATAGAAGGTTGAGCCGTCCTCAGCTAGCGACGGGGTTCTGGTAGAATCGACGGCCAGAAGTGGGACAACCGGTTTGGATTAAGTGAGAGTGGGAGGAGTATCTCACTCGGTAGGATGTACACCTACCAGGTGTTGGGGGTCAAGTGCTTCACAGAAGTGAGAGCCACCTCTATGCCCTTTCACTAGGTGTTGGGGGTCAAGTGCTTCACAGGAGTGAGAGCCACCTCTGTTCCCTTTCACCACCTATCGGGGGTCAAGTGCTTCACTTGGTGTGAGAGCCACCGCTGTGCCCTGTCAGATTAGCTTGGTTGCTTTAATTGATGAGCTATTTTCGTGGAACTGTTCTAAAGTGTCATTGAAATTTTATTCGAAGCTCAAAATCTTTTAATTATTCATATGTTTCCAAACAGAATATTTTAAGAGCATTTCTCTCCATGACTTCTCACTACTATCTTCCAAGAAGTGAGAGTTAAATTTGTAAAGAAGGCATGACAAGCTTGTGATATACTGCTAGTGCATGCATCATGAAAAGTGTTTTGTCTTTTTAGCCCAACTCACACATAGGGCTTACTGAGATTTCTGTCTCATCACTCTTTTTACCATGATTTCAGGTCGATCCTGTTGTGGGGATGAGTAGCTAGTGTTATCTGCCTTGGAAGAGAATGTTGTCATTTATTCTTATGTATTGTTTTTGGGAGTTGAGAGTGGATAATTTTTATTTATGGATTTGTGTTTGGGAATTCATGGATTTATTATTGGATTTATTCTTGGGATATAATAAATTTTTGAGTTAAAGTATTACTTTAATCCACTATTTTATTTGGGTGACCTAGTTATAAAGACCCCTTGTCCTTTGGACGGGGCGACATCCCCGGCCCTGGCGGGCCTAGATAGCGGGGTGTTACAAGACTTCATAGCCTCTAACCATTTTCCAGAGTCATAACTTTTAATGGCTTCTAGATTGAAAGTGGGCTCATCATTAACCATAAGCTCCACATTATGATCGTCAGTGATGAAGAATCCATATCTCTCAGGTTGTTGATGAACCCTATCAGATCTTCTAAGTCCTTGTTCTATAGAAGTAGGCTCATCTTGAACTTGTGAGCCATCTAATCGAGGTTCATTATTCGGTCAGGTACTAATTGTGGCTCTTGAATCTCATCAAGATGTATTTTACTCCCACTGATTCTTTTGGAAATAAATTCCTTTTCAAGAAAGAATCCATTTCGAGCAACAATTACTCTATTTTCCTTTGGGAGATAAAATTGATATCCTTTAGTTTCGTTATGATACCCCACAAATATGCATTTATCCGATTTAGGTGCAAGTTTATCAGATAATAAATGCTTTACATAAACTTCACAACCCCAAATCTTGAAAAATGACAAACTAAGTTGTCTCCTAGTCCATATCTCATATAGTATTTTCTGAACCGATTTAGATGGAACTCGATTTAGTATGAATGCAGCAGTCTCTAGGGCATAACCCCAAAAGGAGATTGGAAGATCAATTTGACTCATCATTAATCGAACCATATCTAATAAAGTTTGATTTCTTCGTTTAGATACACCATTCCATTGAGGTGTTCCAGGTGGAGTTAATTGAAAAATAATTCCACAATTTTTAAGATGCTCCTCAAACTCATGACTTAAGTATTCACCATCTCGATCTGATCGAAGTGTTTTGATACTTTTGGCAAGCTAATTTTGAACTTATTTTGAAATTCTTTGAATTTCTAGAACAATTCAGATTTGTGTTTCATCAGATACAGGTAGCCATATCTGCTGAAATCATCCGTAAATGTAATGAAGTACTGAAATCCTCCTCTAGCGTGTGAATTCATTGGTCCACATACATCAGTATGTATTAGGCCCAATAAATCAATTGCCCTTTCAGTTTGACTCTTGAAAGGCGCTTTAGTCATTTTGCCTAATAAACAAGAATCACATATTTCGTAAAATTCTAAATCGAACGAATTTAGAAGCCCATCATTATTAAGCCTTGTAATGCGTTTCTCATTTACATGGCCCAGACGACAATGCCAGAAGTAAGTCTAATTTAAATCATTGGATTTCAATCTCTTAGTATTAATATTATAGATGACTTGTTTGAAGATCCACGAAGATTGAGAATATAGAGCCCATTTGATAATGAGGCATCTCCATAAAAAAATGTCATTTTTATTAATAGAGTAAATGTTATTCCTAATAACAAATTTAAAACCTTCTAAATCCAAACAAGAAACTGAAATAATATTCCTACTCATAGCAGGAACATAAAAACAATCATTTAGTTCTAAAACAAGCCCACTGGACAAAATTAATTCAAAACTTCCTACAGCTACTGTAGCAACTTTTGCTCCATTCGCAACTCGTAGGTCCACCTAGACTTTTGCCAAGGTTCTACTCCTTTTTTAGACCCTGCACATTTGCACAAATGTGAGATCACAACCGGTATCCAATACCCATGAATCAGAAGTAGACAAATTAATTTCTATAACATAAATACCTAAAGTGGGAGTCTCACTGTCCTTCTTTTTCTTTGCTTCCAAATAGAGCTTGCAATTTCTTAACTAATGTCCTTGTTCTCCACAATGGTGGCAAGCTCCCTCATTTGGTGTCTTGGCCTTAGGTTTGGGCTTGAACTTGGACTTTACCTTGTCCTTGCCCTTACTAGCCATGACTTTGCCCTTTTGGTTGTTCCTTTTTCCTTTCCCTTTTTGAACCATTAGAACACTAGGAGTGTTCTTCTTAATATTCAGTTTAGCTTGTTTTAGCATCCCATGCAATTCAGTAATGGATTTCTCCATATTATGCATGTTAAAATTCATGACAAACTAGTCATACTCAAGAGGTAATGAGCCCAAGATCAAATTTGTGGCCATGTCATGATTAACAGGAGCACCAAACTTATCAAGATGATCAAGATAGCCCTTCATTTTAAGGACATGAGCACTTACCGAGATGCCAGAAACCATCTTGCATGCATTTTAACACCTTATGAGTTTCAAATCTCTCTTGTCATGCTTTCTCTTGGAACATTTCCTTGAGATGCTCAATCATGTCATATGCCTTTGCTTCTTCAAACTATTTTTGAAGTTTAGAGTTCATGGTTGCTAGCATAAGGCAAGTAATATCGTTGGAGTCATCTTTGTGCTTACTATAAGCATATTTTTCAACTTTTGAGGCGTTATTTGCTAGAGCAGGAGGAATAGGGTTTCAAGAACATAGAGCCTTTTTTCTTACTTAAGAACAATTCTTAAGTTTCGTGCCCAATCAAGAATTTTAGTCCCACTAAGCTTGTCTTTCTCGAGCACAGATCGCAATGAATTATTCCAACTATTTATTGCCATTATCTATATACAAAATATGCAAAGTAATCAATTTTGAGGCTTTAACGAAAAACTCCCACTAAAAGCATTTAAACTTTTGAAACTTCAACATTTTGATGTTTCGTAGTGGGAAAAAAAAAATATTTTTTCATAAATATTTTATTTTAATCATAAGTAAGCTTTGGCTTTAATCTTATAATTAAATAAAACTCAAATTCTAAATGAGATAGGCATCAAATGTCCCGGCTAACTTATCTCATATAATGCACTAGGCCCAAAACCATTTTGATAGCCCAGTTAAGTCAAACCATATCAAACATATGGAAAACTATTTTCCATCATGTCTCACTTAGATAATCAAAAGCATCCTACTTTGGCAGGAATGACCATATGATGATCTAAGTAATAACAAGTGTTTGATTTTGGAAGGCATTTAACACTTAATTTTTTTTTAAATAAAAATTTGATTGTAGTAAGTATGAAATAAACATATCAAATATGCATGCAAGACATAAATAAAAATGACATAGCATGGCCCATAACCTATGTTGATCATCACGAGCAAAGTGAAGATCAAGGTGGTCAATCTAGGTATATGAACTCCTTAAGCATTCTCTAATGCCTTGAGCATACTCCTCCTTGGTTGTAAATGTTGGCCGCCATCTTCTTTTACATTAGATAGTAAAATTAAAATAATTCCTATTCTAGGAAAGCAATACAATTTTACAACAATGAAAAATGACACACAGGCCGTACTTAAAAAAACCAGAATGAAACCTGTCAATCATATTGGGATAAAATGGGCCATGCTATGCACTATTCAAAATAATCCACAACTACAATAAAAAACACAAACGAATAACACATAACGAACAATTAGTCGGGGTTCTAAGGGGCGATGCCCCTGGCGGGGTCCAAGGGGCAGCGCCCCCGGAAGGAAAAATGATTTTTCCTTCTCTCATTGAATGAGATTTCACCTTCCAATTTTCGAATATTAATCAGATTAATGTTCGGACCCCTTGGTAATCATCATCGTGAAATTTCATATTACATACAATCTACGTTCCCCTTTAATCATACAGATAACATATTATCATGGCCGATTAATACAAACAATTTGCAAATATAGAACAATGGATAGCATGCTTACGATACCATATCATATTAAAACAGACCAGTTTACAGACAATCTGCAACTAATCTGGTCTGATCAAGCAACTAAGACGCACATATTAAACCTAATTCAGGTAGTCTGCATGCTAAGTATTCTAAAATCATAATCATGCGAACATGCTAATATACACTGTTTCAATTCACACACACACACACACACACACACACACACACACACACACACACACATCGTACATATCCATAACAATACGATTAATACAGATGAATTAACCTAATCGTTTAGCAAGTTGCTCTGATACCACTGTTAGGATTCATGGACTCCTAAACGTAGAAAACATCCACAAATCCCTTTCGAGGATCCAAGTAAACGATTAAGAAAATCATAGGTTTGTAGAATTACCTTTATTTGGTGTAATCGATATCCTTCGATTCCGATTCTGTCACTATATGTGCAACCCAAACGATCACCAGACATTGCAGTGTGTGAACGTCCTCTATCGGATACACACCGCAAACTCACTCGTTACCCAGGGAGTGCTAGCGCCCAGGGTTTAAGAGGTTTTTTTTTTCTGATCAATGGAGGAACGAATATTCTCAACAAAAATTGGCACACCTAAGAAGACGGCTAGGGTTTTCTTTAAAACTCACCTCGAAACTCTTAGAGTCCAACCCTAATAATATCTTATCGTATTTTAATTTAAATTCAAATTAAATTAAAACCGATATGATAAGATTCTTCTATTATCTCGGTAATTTAACTAATTAATTTACCGAGACAGATTCTTATAATCTGGGCATCATCCAGACACATCGAATGTGGACATATTTCCAAATTCATTGTATCTGGTAAATTTTCTATGTTCGATTAACATAGACATATTTTCAAATTCATCAAATCTGGTCTCCAGAAAAATAACCTAACAAGTTCGCTTATTGTGTGACCTTATAGGTTCATTTAACACTGGCAGTGTGCCTAAATTATATTTAAATGGCCCACAAGTTATAAGCAGTTTCTAGCAAAATATTATAACTATCCAAGTTAAATGAAGATCGGTGATCTCTTTGAACTAAACCATAATCTTACATTAAGTCCATTTGTCACACGATATCCAGATTAAGCATAAGGCACAGAGTATGCCATCCTTATTAAGCTTAATCAATTATTTCTTGATTTCATAGTAGACTGTTCAAACAAATAATATCAATATCTTAGATTGATATATTTGAGCACGACCATGCATTCTAACAGTCTAACTAATCAAGGGGCCCATGGATATCTCTCCCATAATTGAGAGGGACAAATTCCTTCACTATCAATCATATTCCTCTCATTGATTTATTCTATACCCAACAGTAGTCTAATTTATTATCTGGTTAAAGACAACTTTAGACAACGTCAAAATACAGAATTTATCAAGTAGGAAACTATGATGAATTTAAGTCAAAGGACTTTTAATATTATTATGGCTAGAAAGTACTTATGACATGTTCCATGAAGTACTCTCATAGTGGGTCATGTCCAATACAATGTTCTCTAACATTTACTTATATTTTGACTTGATATAACAAATATCCATGACCAGTAAAACATAGCCATCCAGTCACAAACATACTAGTCTTAATTTATTCTTGTTCCAATAATAATAAACGATCAGGGACAGAATTAGAATAGTCATTGTATTCATTGTTGGGTTTTACTATCAAATCACGTACTTGATGACCACAAAACAAAACGCACTATTCATGGAAAGGAAAGTCTCATATTATTATATAAAACATAACGACAATAGTATAAGTACAAATTGACTCTAGGGCATATCCCCAACATTCCGTCTCTCCCTTTCTCTCTTGTTGACGTTTTTTCTCTACCTCCTCTATAGAAGGAGAGTATCTTGATTATCAAAAGAAGGAGCTTTCACTAAGCTAATCCAAGAGCAAGATAAAGTCATACTCCGGAAGTCAAAGAGAGGAAGCCTGGAAACGCATGATGCGTAGGAGTACAATATTAGTCGAAATACCTGTTGAACTGTAGGTGCCTCCTTCTCCCCTTCCAATGTAAGTTCCAGTGCAACCTGACCCCTTGATGGTTAATCCGTGACCAACAAAGAGAAGTAAGTACTCTCTGCAAGATATGGCTTAGAAAAATGAATATTTTCCACTGCACGTTTCTTTGATGTTTGTTGTTTTGATCCTTCAATGTGCAAGTTAGTATCAGTGAAAAGTCCATTTGAGTACTCAAGAATCAACACGGCACAAAGCCTCTTGAATAATAGTCTAATACATTTTTAATAGATTTTGCAAACATTTCCGAAAACGTTTGAGACAAAAAAAAAAAAAAAAAAACTTCCTATAATAATAATGTACTCAATAAATTTAAAAATCACCTTTAAAGGTGTTATCCAATCTATGATTTAAAGTCATCTCAAAAGAGTTTATCCAGCTCAAGGCTTTACATTCGTCCCAAGATTTCATAAATATCCCAAGATTTCATAAATGTTCCAAGGTTTCCTAAATAACCTAAGATTTTATAAACATATAAGGTTTTGATAAATATGTAGCCTATACATAATAAGGTTGTTTCATGTTATATGAAAATAGTGGTTCAAAACATGCTACGTCTTTCAGAATTTATTTGTGCATGAGAATTCGTAATTCTATATGCTCAGCAAATTTTAATGCATGTTTCCACATCCAACATATCATGGTATATCCAATATACCATGAATATGCAATTCCCCTAAAATAAGGCATAATTAAATATAACATAAACAACAGTTCACCATTTGTTTCACAAAAGAGAAATATATTCTCAATATAACAATTTTCTAAAATAAGAATCATATCGCAACATTTTCAAAAAAATCACTTGCATAAATCGATATTTTCATAAATCAACACTTCTTGAATAAAAAAAAATTATTTCACAAGTAATAAATTTGTGAATAAATATTTATGCAATTAAAATATTCATCAAGACAAAAATTTTTCATATGCATTTCAGTATTTAGGAAATCATGAAATGTTGGGACTTACCTTATGTCCAAGCAAAGATTAGCAAAAGTCCAACATCAACTTGCGGGTAATAGCTTTGCTCACCAATAAACTATATCAAATAATTAAACAAATATTAATTTCCTAAATTATGAGAGTTCCTCCAATTAATCAAAACTTAAGTAAGTCCAGACTTATAGACTAGCTCTTACCAATCCCTAAAAATTGAACATCATATAATCCTAACTTCAAATTATGTGAAATTAAGACACACACACACACACACACACACACACACACACACATTGCAACACCCCACATATTCCGTGTCATAGTGAGTTTTGCCTTTATGGGATGTCACCCCATTTGATCTCTCAGACAAGGAGTTTTTTTAATAAATCAATAACTTAATACACAAATAGATTCACACTATAACTTCAAAATAGGGAATTATATTTATTTATAGGAAAATCCCATAATACATGGATTTCGACAATATTCATAGAATATTCCATACTTATAAAATGTCATATAATATCTCATATTGCTTATTTCTACTCCATAATGCTTCTGTTGCACACTCTGATCACTAACCTATACCACATGACCTAAAAATATATGAGTGCAAAAACACTCAGTGAGTCCTGTGTATGCTCGTGATTTTCAAATAAAATAGTTTCACGATATTTTTCAGTAAGACAACTTGTAAACAACATATGAGATCTCATACTTGACACATAACAAATAATTTTTTTTTTCACATGAGGATTAGTAGTCTCACTATCTTTCAAATTCATATTGCAATCACCTCCAGAAGGAACATTAGTCCTATAAATATAAACATAACATATTTCACAATGAGAATGAATTACTCGGATGCACAATATCCATGTTCATAAAATGCTCATTTTCATATATTTTAGATAATCACTTGCAAAATGGTATTTTGTAAATAAATGAGAACTGTAACACCCCACTAGCTATGCCCCCATTAGGGCGGGGGATGTCACCTCGTCTATAGGACAATGGGTCTTTATAACTAAGTCACACAAAATAAAATAAAAGAAATAATTCAAAATTAAACTTATTACAACCCTAGCAATACATGAACAAGCTCAAAAATAAATATCTGCTACTGTCTCTCAAAAGAAATACATAGGAAAAATAACAATAAGTCTTCAAAACATAGGCAATTCTATAGCTATTAACCTTCACAGTAGGATCGACTTGAAAATGTGGTATAAAAGGAGGTGAGATATAAATCTTAGTAAGCCAGTGTGTGCTTTGAGTGTTTTAGGTAAAATAGTTCAGATATGCAAGTTGTAAAAGTTTCATAAAAGAAAGTGCCGACAAGCATCAAATAAATATGATAAATGAAGAATGGTGTTTTGCTTTCCAAACATACACGTGCACAATAAATACAACCACTCAAAAGAGGTAGCCATTGCACCACACTTTGTGCACCATGATAATATAACGATTAGAATACCACACTTTGTGCATACTGACACAAGGTAGGAGTATAGTCTACTGAGTGAGATACTCCTCCATCTATACACCCAAACTTACTGGTTGTCCACTCCGTAAATACATAGTCCACTTAACTGAACTTGCTAGCTCGGACCAACAGGACTGGCATCCTATTCGGGAAGGACTTACCCCTCAAATGTGGCCACCTACTCAGAGGCTTACCCTAATGCTTCAAAGACTAGTCCTAGTACTCTACCCTTATTGACTACTCAATGTTGCTTGTCCCACTTGGGAGGAAAAAGATCATCCAATGATTCACTTGGAAATAGAAATTATGGTTTCCAAAATTCTTGCTAAAGTTAAGTTTTTTAGAAAAAGTTTAGCATTTTGTGTAAAGTTATTTGTTTAATTTCAATTGGTTTGCTTGACTGAAACAAAAAGGAAACTTGTCCATAATTGCCTTTACAGTATAAATACTTGTATACATTGAGTTTGACTTGCCACGATAACTTTGTTCTTCAAATGGTTTTATGCAGGAACTTACCTGATCTTTTGCTCTTCTTGAGTTCAAAAGTCTTCCAAGGTTAACCTAAATCCGCCTGGGGTAAACACAAGGTATAAGATAATATTCAGACCATATTTGCCTTAAATAAATCATTCCTAGTTCAACTAGTCACAACCACAACTAACTATGGCCATAATGTCTTAAGCTTTAATACTAGTTGATAAAATATTTTATAAAATAAACTAGCTTGATAAGTTAAAAAAAAACGGTTGTTATAAAATAAATAATAATAAGTTATAGTTTTAAATAATAAATAATGGGTAATGTTGCTAATAAATAAAATTAGTGTTAACGAATGAATAATAATAAAAAATCCTAAATAACATTTAAATAGTAGTATTATAAGTAATAAATTGTAATTAAATTTTAATTAATAATTATTAGATAATAAATAACTAATAAAATTAATAATAAATGACTTACACTTAATTTTTAATAAATAAATTATAAATAATATTTATGGATATAGATAAAAGTTTTAGTAGGGCTAATTAATATGGTCTACAAGGTCATTTGATATTAATCAATTCTAATATTTTATTATTATTTTTTTTTAATAAAAGATTTAACTTATTTAATTAATAAAATAACAATATTTTTAAATAATACTCTATTCCAAACCTACCTAATGTTTTTCGAATTTTATAGCTTAATTTGCATAATAGTTCTAATTAAATTAATAACAACAATGTTAGTTGCAATAATTCTAGAATTAATAAAAAATAATTCTATTGTTAGAGAAGATCCATGAATATATTTTCACATAATACATGCTCGTCTATCAATGAACATAGACTACAACGTGGATGATTTTCTACTAGACATAATATCATCTATGGCTTAATTGAAAAATAATATCATGAAGGCCTAATCACCAATGGTGGCATAATATTTATCATGCTTCAAAACAGCCATAAATCTCTTTAACCATGATGAACGTATAGTGATTGAAAAGCACAATCTATCAGGCATAATCATTCATTCCAACTCTCATGTCCTAACTCTATCCCCTTCACCCACATACATATACTCAACCCCTACTTTATTCAATCATCCTATCAACATCTAGGAGTCTTGATTCTGAAAATTTAAAAGGAAGATTAAGGAAAACTACTTGATTGATGCTCGTTTGAAGAAGGATTTTCCTTGGTTAGTGAAGATCCTCGAGTGCTTAATGGCCTTTAGTGGTCCGAAAGTAACCATGGTTGATCATTACTATTTTGGCCAAGAGAGAAAGAGAGAGTGAGAGAAGAATGAATGAGAATAGAAAGGAATATTAGAAGTTGAATAGAAGAAGAAGAACAATGAGATTGTTCTTGTTTTACCTTTTGGTGTTCTTCGAATCTTCACCAAAAAATGTTGGTTTGATCCGTTTAGAAATTCATCTTTGTGTGATTCGGTGTTATAAAGTTCACAAATGGAGTATATAGGTTGAAAATGGTTGATCTAGAGTGTTTGGGAGTGGTTAGAGGTGTTTAGGATTGGTTTAGCCTTGAAGATGTGAAGTATGTATTCTTGGTGTTTTTTAAGAGAGAGTTTGAGAGAAAATGGATTTTGAGTGTGGCTGGAATTATGATGGCCGAATGGCCTAGTACAGAAGGAGTTTTCGGCTATCAAGAATGAGTGAGAAGATTTTTAGATTTTCTTGAAATTCAAATGGAGGAAAAGGTGGAGTTGTTTGAGGTATAAGATTAGTTAATGGAGTTTGCTCTTGGAAGGTCTCTTGTTCTTCAATGGTGTATGGCTGAATTAGCTAGGTTTTAATTAAAGAATGAAGAGTTGTTCAGACCTATGGCTGCCCAAAAATGGTCTTATAATGGCAGAGGATTTTCTAGTTTTATCACTTTGCTATAGGAGTGTTTTAATGGAATAAAATCTGGAATTTAGTTTGAAGTTTGAATAAGTTTTGGATAGAGTGATCTTAGGAGCTTTTTGAGGTATGATCATGGAATCGTAATATTCAAGGTTGGAGAGGAAGCCAAGATGTTCAGTCCATGGCTATACACGGTCCAAATTTCAAGGGGTTTTGATGAAGAATTTCTGCCTTGGCCTTGAAGAGACGAGCTAGAAAAATTTTTGGAATTTAAGCTTCAAGATCTGTTAGAATTGAAATGGTTTTGATGCAGAATTTTTTGTTCTCTTTGGAACGATTGTGCTGCTAGTTTCTAAGGGTGTTTGAAGGTGTTTTAATGGTGGTGTTCCAGCCTTAAAACAGAGGAAGTTCCAACTATTCATATTTTCTAACAATGGCTTCAAATTCCATGTTTAATGTGGCTAATTTGCTGAAACGAAATTCTAGTTTTGGGATGTTTGCACAGTTCTGAAAATTCACTGATTTTCCAGCCTTCAACCATACATAAAATGTTTGGTTTTCTTGTAGAAATTGGGTCAGAAAGCTAGCTGAATTTTTCAAAAACAGCCTTGAAGGAAATTTGGAAAATTTTCCAGATTTTTCTTACCAAAACATGAACATGATGAAGATGGAGTTTAAAGGAATAGCTACGGTGTTTTCTCTTCCTTGGAATCCCCACCTATATCTCCCTCTCCCTTTCAGCCATCTTTATCCCATAAGAGCTTATTTTTGAATTCTAAGTTAGGGGCTTATCACAGAATTTTTATGATTAAAAATGGATTAAAGAATTAAGGGTATTTTAAATTTCAAAAGATGTTAGGTTAAGGCTAGCAAAATCAAAGGGGATTAGAATTCTTTTAGAATTTTTTTTAGGGCAAGAGCACATGATCAAGACATTTCCATCATGTCTTCCTTAAAACAGCATTCCTATCTTTAGAGAATGTAAGAAAAATGAAAATTCAAACCTTAGAGATTAAATCACAAAGCTTTAACCACTTAACCACATTAATTCTTATTCCTATTTTCTCACCCAAATATTCTTAATATCTAAACCTCAAGCTATCTTCCTATTTTGATCTCAAGCAAAATTATCTTTTTACTCTTTCTACCCAATAAGCATAAAATAAGTCATTTAACCTAAAAACCACAATTCTAAAGCACATAAAATCATTCAAAAAGGTATATTGTATGTATGATGACATGATATGAATCCCTTCCCCTTTACTCTAATGTTGGCTTTAGGTGGCGTTTCACATCCTCCCTTCCTTAGAAGAATTTCATCCCAAAATTCAAGCGTACATTTATCCCCGGTCACAATACTTCCACTTTACTCACTCCTCTATTTTCAATGTGGCATCTTGCATGCCATGATGTTCTCACTGTACCTTCACCATAGGAATCTGCTTATTCTAGAGAGTCTTAATACTTCGGTTCAAAATTTTCATGGGTTTCTTCACATAGCTCAAGTTGGGTAGTAATACCAACGATTCATCATTCAAAATATGTCCAGGGTCAACATTGTACTTCTTCAACTAAGACATATAGAACACACCGTGTATTCCCGTCAACTTATCCGGCAAATCCAGTCGATACGCTACCGGTCCAATTCTTTCTATTATCGGAAACGGTCCCAAATACCTTGGGTTCAGCTTCCCACCTTTTGGATGCTTCAGAATTCCTCTATTCAGTGTCAACCTAGAACACTGTCTCCTACTTGAAATTCCAATTCTTTTCGCCTATTGTCCACATAACTCTTTTGTCAGCTCTGGGCCACTTTCAACCTTTCTCAGATTAGCTTGACCTTATCTAACATTTCTTGAATGAAGACTTCTCCAGACTTGCTTATGTGGCCATCTTTCGACCAACTCCAGTATAAAAGTATTTGACACTTACGTCCATACAATGCTTTATACGGGGCCATTCCAATCGAAGACTGATAGCTATTATTGTAAACCAATTCCACAAATGGTACACATTCAATCCACTTATCCCTGAAATCCAATACGCAAGCCCTTAATATGTCTTCCAATATCTGTATAACCTTTTCTGACTAACCATTGGTTTGCAGATGCATTGTTGTATTGAACTTTAGACTAGAACCTATTGATTCTTGAAATTTGCCACAAAATTAGGATGTAAATCTCAGGTCTTGGTCAGACACAATACTCGAAGGCACTCCATGCAATTTGACTATTTCTCGCACATAGGTTTGAGCTAACTTCTCCATTAAATCCCTTACGTTTACCGGTATGAAATGTGTTGACTTGATCAATCTATCTACCACTACCCATATGGCGTCCTTTTAGGTCCTTACCATAGGGAGTACGGTAACGAAGTCCATGGTCACCTCTTCCCATTTCTATTCAGGTATCGATAACGGTTGTAGCAATCTTGCCAACTTTTTGTGCTCCACTTTGACTTTCTGATAGGTCAGATATGTGGAGACATATGTAACCACGTTTCTCTTCATTATGGGCCACCAATAAGCCTTTTTCATATCTTGATACATTTTTTCTTCTCCCAAATGAATAGCGTACTTACTTTTATGCGCCTCCTCCAAAATCCCATCCTTCAACTAGTGGTCATTGGCTACACACATATGATCTCGAAAATACAAAACTCCCGGTGCGTCCTGTTGGAAATCACTACCTTGTCATTTAAGCTCTTTGTCCTTGAAAAGTTGAAATTCTGCATTACTTTGCTGAGCTTCGATGATTTCCCGCCTTAGGTCCAGTGTGAATCCCAGATTGCTAACAATAATCCTCTCTTCTTACATTTTTGTCCTTCTATCCAACACTTCTTGGACTGCTTGAATCTCATGCACTCTCAGCCTGGCCATTTTGACTTTACGGCTCAGGCCATCAGCAACAATGTTAGCCTTTTCGGGGTGGTAGTTGATAGGACAACGAAACACTTCCAAAAATTCCATCCATCTCTATTGCCTCAAATTCAAGTCCTTCTGGGTGAAGATGTACTTCAAGCTCTTGTGGTCAGTAAACACTTTATACTCAGCTTCATACAAGTAATGCAACCATTTCTTTAAAGTAAATTCAATGGCGGCCAACACCAAATCATGCGTTGGGATAGTTAACTTCATAAGGCTTCAACTTTCGAGAAGCATACGCTATTTCCTTCCTATCCTGCATCAATACTACTCCCAAACCTTCCTTTGAAGCATCAGTATATAGAGCATAAGGTTTATCTCCCTCTGGCAAACTCAACACGGGTTTTGTCATTAACCTCCGTTTTAGCTCTTAGAAACTCTTTTCGCATTTCTCATTCTAGACAAAGGGTACGTCCTTTCTTAATAGCCGGGTCATAGGTGATGCTAGCACTGAGAACCCATTAATAAACTGCCGATAATAGCTGGCCAGTCCCAAGAAGCTTTAAATCTCTGTGATGGTCTCTAGTTGCTTCTAATCTGAAACTGCTTCAACTTTTGCTGGGTCCACCTTGATTCCATCCTTGGTTACCACATGGCCATGGAACGACACACTATCTAATCAAAATTCGCACTTGCTAAATTTGGCATAAAGCTTGTGTTCTCTTAGCTTTTCCGATACTGGCTTCAAATGTTCTGCATGATCCTCAGGATTCTTAGAGTATATGAGTATATCATCAATAAATACCACCACGAACTTGTCCATTTAGGGTTGAAAAACTCGATGCATCAAATCCACAAACACAGCTGGTGCATTTGTCACCTGAAAAAGTATTACTACAAACTCATAGTGACCATATCTTGTGCTGAAGGTCGTCTTGAAAATATCTTCCTTTTTTATCTTCACTTGATAATATCCTTCCCTCAAATCCAGTTTGGAGTAACCACTGCCTTGCAACTGGTTGAACAGCTCGTCAATTAATGGTACAAGATACTTATTTTTTATGGTCAGATTGTTCAACCCCCGATAGTTGATACACAACCTCAAGATCCCACCATTCTTCTTCACAAATAGCACTAGAGCTCCCCAATGTGACGTGCTAGGTCTTATGTGACTTTGTTTCACCAATTCCTCTAACTGCTCCTTTAATTCCTTCAATTCTATCAATGCCATCCGATATGGGGCTCGGGATACAAGTTCCACTCTTGGAACTAAATAAATGGTGAACTCAACTTCTTGGTTGGGAGGTACAAAAGTGAGTTCCACAGGAAACACGTTGGGAAAATCTCTTACAACCTCGGTATCTTTGAGGGTGCATTGATCCTTCGGCTTATTTATCACATAGGCTAAATATCCTTGACATCCTTACTTTAACAATTTTTAGGCTTTTGCTCCAGTTATCAAAAACTTTAACTCTTTTATTCGCTTGCCATTGAACTCCAACACATCGCATCCCGGTCTAATAAACTGGACAGACTTATTCTTACAGTCTACTTTAGCTTATCCATACCCAAAATCAAGTCGTAGTCGTCAATAACTAATATTACCAAATCTCCTTCGAAGCTTTCTTTCCCACTTCAATCTTACAATCCTACACATATCAATTCGCTTATACCATTTCCCCCAAGGGCGTACTAACCAATAAGGTAAAAAGTAGTTCTACTCCATCCCAACCCAAATGATATGCACAATTCTTGTTTACATAGGAATGGATAGATCCAGGGTCTATTAATGCATTAACGGAATTATCTTGGATAGTAAATGGACCTTCCACCACCGCTGCATCTGCTCCAACTTCTTCCTGGTCAAGAGCGAAAACCTTTGCTTTCACTTGTGGCTTCTAAGTTTCACTTCTGGAGGCTCCTATAGCATTCACTCGATTGGCTCCCATGATCTGAGCAGGGTTTCCTTGCCCGATTCAGAGCAGTTTGGGGTAGGCATTTCGTAGATGAGTCGAATCTCTGCAATTGTAGTATTTCTACTCCGCTCCCTTGGTGATGAGACTCCGCTTCATCATGGAGGTCAAGATCAAGGAGGGGGAGACGTGACCATGCAAGGACAAGGATCGATGATAAGATCTAGGTCCAAGAAGCTTCGAGATGAGTTTCAATTGCTCATAAAACCATGATTAAGGATGGAAGAGGGTTAGAAGGTTGAGGAAGCTAGCCAAGAGTTCATTTTGATAACTATCGAAGAGGAACCCCAACAAAAACTCAAGCCGACAACAAAGGCGGACGAAACATGACCAAAGAAGGCCTTCTAGTGGATAGCCAGCACTAGCTCCAAGCAGCCAAACCGGTGCTGATTTCAACCTGCCCAACAACGACTTCATTCTAGTGCATGACTGGCCGAAGATAGAGCTTAACTGGCTCCGGCTTGAGGGCCTTCGTTCGCGCCGGCTCCATCCTGGGCAGCCGACGACTGCCCCGCATTTTTTATGTTTTCTCCAATTTTTAGTGCTTATATAGACTTATTAAGATCCTAAACTATAATAGAACCTCAGTGATTACTTAGCTAGGGTTAGGGTAGTATAAATAGCACCTTTAGTGATTTGACAAGACAATTCACACACTTTACTTGAAATTTGAGAGAGAATCTTAAGAGGCCCTAGTCTCCTTATTCATCATGTTCAAGACCATGCTTAAAGGTTTGTCCTCCTTATGAATGAGTCTATAAATCTTTTGGATAATTCAATGTGGTTTCTTTAAATGGGTCTTAGTTACTTTGAATGTGCCTATTTTCTCTATTCTATTTGTTCTTGTTTACTTTAGTTGCTTCAAGGATATTGGGATGAGATTATAGTAGAACTTTCTACTATTCTTGAGGGTCTTTGAAGCTTAGTTCTTCAAGCGTTTAATAGAGGGTAGGTTGTTATTTCATTTTCTCCTTTTTGTCTCAAGAAGAATCTCTATTTTTGGTCTCATTGATTGATCTGAATATATAACCAACTAAACCACTCACAACACCAAGAAAAGCCCGCATAAGATCATATCAAAGAGTTTGGTATCAGAGCAAGGAAAGCTTTGATTCCAATCAAAGCTTAAAAGTAAGAAAAGGAGCCCTACAAAGTTGAAGAAAAAGAAAACAGAGCAAAACCCCATAACTCAAAAACATGCTCCAAAAAAGTCATGGAATCTTTGTTATGTTTTGATTTCTCTTTTTGGAAATTGCTCCTTGATGTTAATATAATCCTTGGGAACAAAAATTTCTTATGTTTGTGGTGAAATTTTGCTTGAATATAGGTGAGAATGTTGGTTATTCTTAAGTGACGGGATTACATCTAAGGTCTTTGATAAATGTTCCATGAGAATGATTTTGGCTATAGTTAGGAACTTTGATTCTTGATTTTCATTCCTTGGGATTTTGGGACTTAGTATATCACTCCATTGTTGAATTCCATGCTCATTGAACTTAATTTTACTAGTGCACACTTGTGATCTTCTTGTCCTTCATAATCCTAGTTCTAGTTGTTCTTGTTTCTTTATCCTTGCTAATTCTTATTTGTTTCTTGGTTAAAAGTGTTTTCTTGTGCATCTAAGTGTTTCTTCTTATGTTGATTGAGTCCACATTTCTTAAAATTCTTGATTAAAACTTGTTTTCTTGAGGTGCCAAATAAAAGTTGTTTGTTGAAATTCCCCTAAGACCCCCTAATTGGAAAAATCTATTGATTTATGTGATTCACTAAGTTGGATTGAATCTTTAGCTATTGGGGAGAATTGGGATTGAACAAGAAGGTTTGAGTATTGAGAAAAAGGTAAGAGGGTGAGCCTATTACTAAAAGAGCCTAAGAGAGCAGACACGAGCGTGGAGTGACCAATCCTTGAGAGCCAACACGCAAGGAAGTGGAGTGAGGAATTATTTTCTTCCTAATCTCTTTTGTTTTGTAGGTATAAGTAAGTAAATATTCTATCACCATGGTCCATGATCAAGAGATCTCTAGGCCTAACCCAAGTGGCCCTAGTAGACCTCAAGAAGAACCAATTAATACTAGGGCTTTGCATGATGGCTTGCAAGCTATGATGAGGACTATGTAAAGTGAATTTCAAAACATGAAAAAGTAGTTGATAAAATCGTCTTGGACAATCTTCTATCGTTTCACAAAGGAGAGGCTAAGAGCGATTTGAAGTACCTAGCACTAGGATGAGGGATGGTGATACCCATACTCCTCCATTAAATTCCCAACAAGGGGAAGAGTAGGATGGACACTTTATTGGGGGATTCCAACAAGCTCCTATGAGATGGGAAAGACATGGTATGAGAGGAGGACGAGATAGAGGTCAAGGAAAGAATGGTGGTAACAACTTAAGGGGGTTAGAAAGAGAGTTTGAGGGAGAATAAGTTGAAGCATTTGGAGAACACAATAGAGGATGGGACAATAGAGGAGGTAGGAGAGAATGAAATAAAGAGGAGAAGAAGTTGAACTGAAAGTGCCCACATTCTATGGTAAGAGTGACCTCAAAGCATATTTTGAGTGGGAAAGTAAGATGGAGATCTTCCTGAAAAGTTATACCTATAGTGAGAGGTCAAATGTGAGGTTGGCTATTTTAGGATTTTCGGAGTATGCTTTGGTTTGGTGGGAGCAAGTTAGTGCACAAAAGTGACAAATGGGAGTAGAAACCATGGCTTGTTGAAATTTGTTGAAAGATATGATGAGAGCAAGGTTTATACCACACCATTACTACAATGATCTTTATCAAAGGCTCCAATTACTCAAGCAAGGGAACAAGAGTGTGGAAGATTACCATAAAGAGATGGAAGTAATATTAATGAGAGCTCAAATCAATGAGGATCCTAGAGCAACGAGGGCACGGTTCTTGGTAGGATTAAATAGGAAAATTACCAATTTAGTAGAACTGCACCCCTATGATCGATTGGAGGATATGGTGCATGCCGCTATAAAGATTGAGAGGCAATTAAAGAGGAGGTATAACTTTCAAATCCTAAAATAGCCAACCTCACATTTGACCTCCAATCTTTAGCAAGGTACCAATTAAAAAGGATGAAGCCATATCCTCCAAAGTGAAAGCCATCCAAGCCATTCCAAAGGGATTTCAACAAACCAATAGAGGCTTGGAAACCTAGAGAGGATTAGAAGCCTAGGGAGGATCGAAAACCTAGGGAATGATGGAACAAGGATAAGGGAAAAGCCATGGAGATGCCACAAAGGAATAGGGATATCAATTGTTTTAAGTGCCTTGGATATGGACATACTTCCCATGAGTGCCCAAACAAGAGAACGATGTATACTAATCCCTATGGTGAGGTTTCTACCAATGAAGAAGAAGAGGGAGAAAGATACCAAGGAGACCAAGAGATAAATGGAGATGAAGAAAGTGATGAAAGGGAAGTTGTTGGTCAAGAATATTCTTTCGTGGGAGTCACAAGAAAGTCATTGAATTCAAAAGCCATTGAGGATCAAGATCACCAACAAAGAGAGAACATTTTCTATACTAGGTGTCTAATCAACAAGACCCCTTGTAGTGTCATTGTGGATAGTGGGAGTTGCACTAACGTGATTAGTGTACACTTGGTTGAAGAATTGGACATAAGTTGGATTAAGCACCCCAAGCCCTAAAAATTACAATGGTTAAACAATAGCATGGAAATGAGAGTAAACAAATAAGTTTTGGTGTCTTTTGAGATGGGAAAATACAAGGATGATGTGCTATGTGTGTGGTACCCATGCAAGCGGGTCACTTGCTCCTAGAGAGGCCTTGGCAATATGATAGGCATATAAAGTATAATAGAAGGAAGAATACTCATTCCCTATTCAAGGAAAGAACTAAGTTTACCCTCACCCTCATAGCCCCTAATGAGGTGAACAAAGATCAAAGAATCATGAAAGAGAAAGAAAAGAAGAAGGGAGAGCAAGATGTTAAGCAAAAATAAGAAATTAAGAGGAAAGAATAAAAGAGGAGAGAAAAAGAGTTGAGAAAGAGGATGGACAAACAAGTACCTTTGACAATCAAGGATAGGAGTGAGCAAGGACAAGAGAGGGGAGGTATAAGAAGAGTGAATTTCTTTGCAAAAGAAAGTGAGGTCATAAAAGCTATAGAAGCTAAGGAACTGGTTATTCTTCTTTTATGAAAAGGTTCTTATGTTTCTACTAATGATTCTACACTGTCTTTGCCTAATGAAATTGTAGCTATTCTTCAAGAATTTAAAGACATTTTTCCAAAGGAGGTGCCTGGAGGACTACCACCCATAAGAGGGATTGAGCATTAAATCGACTTTGTGCCCGGAGCCATTATCCCCAACCTATCGGCATATAGAAGCAACCCAGAAGAGTCCAAGAAGTTGCAAAAGTAAGTAGAGACATTGCTTGAGAAAGGACATGTGAGAGAGAGCCTAAGCCCATGTGCGGTTCTAGTTCTCTTGGTGCCCAAAAAGGATGGGACATGGTGTATGTGTGTAGATTATCACGCTATCAATAACATCACAGTAAAATACTGTTATCCCATTCCTAGACTAGATGACTTGCTTGATGAGCTATTTGGTGCATGCATTTTCCCTAAAATTGATTTGAAATCCATTTATCACCAAATTAGATTAAGAGAAAGGGATGAATGGAAAATGGCTTTTAAAACTAAACAAGAGTTGTATGAGTAGCTTGTCATGCCCTTTGGATTGTCTAATGCTCCTAGTATTTTTCATTCGATTAATGCACCATGTTTTGAGGGAATTCATTGGAAATTTTGTTGTTGTGTACTTTGATAATATATTAATCTATAGCAAATCATATGTGGATCATTTGAATCATATTCAATGTGTGCTTGTTGCCCTCCGATGGGAGAGATTGTATGCTAACCTTGAGAAGTGCTCTTTTTATTTGGAGATGATTACGTTCCTTGGGTATGTTTTGAGTGTTATAGGAATTGAAGTTGATGAGGGAAAAGTGAAAGCCATCCAAGATTAGCCAACCCCTACTACCATTATCCAAGTCCATAGTTTTCATGGGCTAGCTAGCTTTTATAGGAGGTTCATCTAAAATTTTAACACTATAGCAGCCCCTCTAACCGAAGTGGTAAAGAAAAAGGTTGTATTTAGGTAGGAGGAAGCCCAACAACAAGCCTTTCATGCCCTCAAAGACAAATTGAGCTAAGCTCCAATTCTTATTCTTCCTAATTTTGAGAAAGCCTTTGAGAGAGTGTGTGATGCAATAGGGTGGGAATAGGTGCAGTCTTGACCCAAGATAGAAAACACATTGCACACTTTAGTGAGAAATTGTTTGGGGTGGCCCTTAATTACTCTACTTGTGACAAGAGCTTTTTACCTTGGTGAGAACCCTAGAATATTGGCAACATTACCTTTTGCCAAGAGAGTTAGTCATTCATGCCGATCATAAGACCCTTAAACACCTGAAGAGCTAATAAACTTTGAAGAAGAGGTATGCAATGTGGATGGAGTTTATTGGGACATTTTCATATGCCATGCAATACAAGAAGGGTAAGGAAAATGTGGTAGCAGATGCACTCTCTCGAAGGTATACGTTACTAAACTTTTTGGATGCTAAACTTCTTGGTTTTGAACTTGTGAAAGATTTGTATGTTGATGATGAGGACTTTGGGGATATTTTTCATGCTTGTGAGAAAAGTGCATTTGCTAAATATTATAGGCATGATGGTTTCTTGTTTAGGAAGGCAAGGCTTTATGTGCCAAAGGGATGTATTAGGGTGTTACTAGTTAGAGAGGCCTATAGTGAGGGACTAAAGGGGTATTTTGGTGTTGCAAAGCCCTTGGGCATTCTTAAGAAGAATTTCTTTTGGCCAAAAATAAGAAAGGATGTGGAGAGACATTGTTCTCAATGCATTATTTGTATGCGAGCTAAGTTTAGATCCCTTTCTCATGGTCTTTATACTTCTTTGCCCACACCTAATATTCCTTGGGTTGATATTTTAATGGATTTTATCTTTGGATTGCCTAGGTCCAAGGGGGGTAAGTACTCCATATTTGTGATTTTTGATCGTTTCTCTAAAATAGCTCATTTTATGGCTTGTTCCAAGACTAATGATGTGTCCTATATTACAGATTTATTCTTTAAGGAAGTGATAAGAATGCACGGGATTCCAAGGACTATTGTCTCGGATAGAGATACTAAATTCCTTAGCCACTTTTGGAGAGTTTTATGAAACAAACTTGGTACTAATCTCTTGTTTTCCACAGTTTGTCATCCTCAAATGGACGGACAAATGGAGGTGGTCAACCGAACACTCACCCAACTCTTGCGGACCATAATCAAGAAGAACTTGAAAAATTAGGAAAAGTGCTTGCCACACATTGAGTTTGCTTACAATAAGGCTATTCACTCTACCACTTCTTATTCTCCTTTTAAAATTATATATGGCTTTAATCCTTTAACTCCTTTAGATTTAGTTTCTTTGCCTATAGGTGAACGGTTAAATCTCGATGGAGCTAAGAAGGCAGAAATGGTGAAGGCACTCCATGAGAAGGTGAAAGCAATCATTGCAAAATGCAATGAAGAGATCACCCATAAACGCAATCAAGGAAGGAAATAGGTGTCATTTGAGCCGGGAGATTGGGTATGGGTGCACCTTCGCAAGGAGAGATTCCCCACGCAACATTGGAGCAAACTAGATCCAATGAGGAATGGTCCATTTCAAGTTCTTGCCAAAGTTGGAGATAATGCTTATAAGATAGATTTACCCAGTGAGTATCATGTTAGTGCTACTTTTTCTGTTAGTGACCTCTGTCTCTTTGATGTAGATGATGGCAACGATTCGGAGACAAATCCTTTTCAAGGAGGGGGAGATTATGAGACTCCGCTTCATAATGGAGATCAAGATCAAGGGGGAGAGGCGTGACCATGCAAGGACAAGGATTGATGACAAGATCTAGGTCCAAGAAGCTTTAACATGAGTTTCAATTGCTCATAAAACCATGCTTGAGGATGAAAGAGGGTTGAAAGGTTGAAGAAGCTAGCCAAGAGTTCATTTTGATGACTATCCAAGAGGGACACCAACAAAAACTCAAGCTGGCAACAAAGGCGGACAAAACTTGACTAAAGGAGGCCTTCCAGCGGACAGTCGGCGCTGGCTTCAACTTGCACAACAACGGCTTCATTCTAGAGCACGACCGGCCGAAGACAGAGCCTAACCGGAGTCGGCTTGAGGGCCCTAGCCAGTGCCAGCTCCATCCTGGGCAACCGTCGCGTTTTTTATGTTTTCTCCGATTTTCTCCAATTTTTAGTGCTTATAAAGACTTATTAAGACCCTAAACTGTAATAGAACCTCAGGGATTACTTAGCTAGGATTAGGGTAGTATAAATACCATATTTACTGATTTGACAAGACAATTCATACACTTTAATTCAAATTTGAGAGAGAATCTTGAGAGGCCCTAGCCTCCTTGTTCATCTTATTCAAGGCCATACTTAAGGGTTAGTCCTCCTTCTGAATGAGTCTATAAATCTTTTGGATAATCAAATGTGGTTTCTTTGAATGGGTCTTAGTTGCTTTGTTCTTCTAAGGTTTGTTTGAATTCCATTACTTGGGTGCCTATTTTCTCTATTCTATTTATTCTTGTTTGCCTTAGTTGCTTCAAGGATATTGGGGTGAGATTATAGTAGGACTTTCTACTATTCTTGATGGTCTTTGAAGCTTTGTTCTTCAAGGGTTTGATATAGGGTAGGTTGTTATTTCATTTTCTCTTTTTTGTCCCAAGAAGAATCTCTGTTTTTGGTCTTATCAATTGAGCTGAATACATAACCAACTAAACCACTCACAACAACAAGAAAAGCCCACATAAGATCATATCACTTAGACCAACAATTCTTTTCTACATGACCATTTTTCCCACAGTGTTGGCATGTTGGAAAATTCTGTGCAGGTCCAACTAGTGCCATTAGTGCTTGCTTCCCTCTGTTCTGCCATTACTGGATAGTAGGTCGCTTATTGGGTTGCTGCCTTTGAAAAGGCCTTGGTGGTTGTCTGGGAAACAAGAAAGGTTTTGGTACCATCCCGCTATGATCCTTGTTCTCATTCTAGGTCGCTACGTCAACTGCCCTTAAATCACTTATTGGTAGAGAGGGTGCCAAACCCCTTCTCAACTCCTACCTCAATCATTTAACAAACTGCCTTGTTCGGTCTGCTCAGTATCTACCAGCCTTTTGCAGTATTTTGATAATTGGGTAAAACGAGCGGCATATTGAGCTACAGTCATGCCCCCTTGCTTCAAATTTTGGAACTCGTCTTCCCTTTTCTCCACTATCCACTGAGGGATATATTCTGCTCTGAATGCCTTCACAAAGTTGGCCCACATCCAGTCCCGATCTATTATTTCTTAGTCATCTTAGACTCGCTGCCACCATGCTCGAGTTGAGTCCCTCAGCCTAAATGCAGCAAATTTTACTATGCTCTTATCGGTGTGCTAGAGTATGGCAAAGGTGTCCTCCATCTGTTCTACCCACTGCTCCACTTTCTGGCCTTACTTGGCCTCTCCTAAGAAGGTGGGAGGTTGAAATTTTAGAAACCTCTCTAATGCTTCATCTTCCCCTTTCAGATTCCTTCGCCTAGATAGGGTTTGTAGAATCTCGGTCATTTTGTGGAATGCTTACCCCACAGTTATGCTAGCAGGTTCTTCCGATGCCACTTCCTGTTCTGATTCATTCTCATTTCCTCGATTTTGCGATGACAGTTGAGTTGCATCAAGCTCCGGAGTCACGAGTTCTGCCTCAAGAACCCTTCTGTTGGATGTTGCTACACGACGCTTTGGTGCTATTCTAAACCATGGCCTAAATAATGAGTTTATGTATCAAAGTTTAAAATATTCAAATTGAGCATGCATTCACCTTCAGTCTTAAGCAAAAGTAAATTAGATGCAAGTTTTGCATAAAGAATTACATTTTTTTTTTCGAGATTAGAGTACACCAAGTACTCTTAATTGCATAAATTTTGAAATAAAGCATAAACATAAATGAACCCCTAGCACAGGAGCTTATTGAAAGTTGTAAATAAAAACTTCCTAAGCATAGTAGAACTTAGCCCCTCTAATCCTCATCAAAATTTTCAGTGTTAGCATCATACAACCATCCTCCAGTATTCTTAGAAAAATCTATCCTTATCCCATTCACAAACTCTTAGTCCATTGGTTCCTTCCAGAGTCTCCTAGAGCTCTCCCCAATTTTAACATGGTTGGGTGGGGGTACAAAAGAAGGTCTAGGTGAAGATTCATAGTCTATCTCCCCCGAGTCATCACTATCAACGGCTAAGTCAATCACGAGGCTAGATGGGAGTGGGACATACTCCATGTCAATTTTCTCATTCTCACTATCAGTAACTAAGTCTAGTACAGGTATTGGAGGTGGCTCAATAATCTGAACCTCAACATCACTGCTCTCGTCCAAGGGTATGATTGGTTGTAGAGCGGGCTGCGGTATGGTTGTGGCACTGGTAAATCATCTAAGTTGATAGGGATTAACGGATGCCATTGCTACCCCTTCCTCGCAGTTCTAATCATTGTAACCATCCTATAGCATAAACAAGCCAAATTAGTCGAAAGATTTTAATCGTTAATGAAACAAAGCATATGCTATCAATCATTGCCTAAACTAAGGCTCTGATACCACTTGTAACACCCCACTACCTATATCCCTATTAGGACTGGGGATGTCGGCTAGTCCAAAGGACAAGAAGCCGTTATAACTATGACACACAAAATAAAATAAAAGAAATAATTCAAAATTAAACTTATTACCACCCAGAAATACATGAACAAGCTAAAAAATAAATGTCTATTACTGTCTCTCAAAATAAATACATAGAAAAAAAAATAATGAGTCTTCAAAACATAGGCAATTCTCTATGTATTAACCTTCACAGCAAGATCAACTTGAAAACATGGTATAAAAGGTAGTGAGATATAAATCTCTGAAAGCCCGTGTGCGCTTTAAGCGTTTTAAGTAAAACAGTTCATGTATGCAAGTTGTAAAAGTTTCATAAAAGAAAGTGCTGGCAAGCCTCAAATAAATTTCATAAATGAAGAGTAGTGTTTTTCTTTCCAAACATACACATGCACAATAAATACAACCACTCAAAAGAGGTAGCCATGGTACCACACTTTGTGAACCATGACAATATAACGATCAGAATGCCACACCTTGTGCATATTGACATAAGGTAGGTGTACGGCCTACCAGGTGAGGTACACCTCCATCTCTACACCCAAACTTACCAATTGTCCACTTCGAAAATACACAATCCACTTGACTGAAATTGCTAGCTTGGACTGGTAAGACTTGTGGGACTGGCATCCTATCTGAGAAGGACTCACCTCTTAGAGGTGGCCACCTACTAAGAGACTTACCCTAACGCTTCAAAGACTAGTGCTTGTACTCTACCCTTATTGAGTACTCAACATTGCTTCTTCCACTTGGGAGGAAAAAGATCATACAACGGTTCACTTGGAAATAGCAATTATAGTTTCCAAAATTCTTGCCAAAGTTAAGTTTTTAGAAAAAGTTTAGTGTTTTGTGTAAATTTGTTTGTTTAATTTCAATTGGTTTGCTTGACTAAAACAAAAAGGAAAATTGTCCATAATTACCTTTACAGTACAAATACTCGTATAGATTGAGCTTGACTTGCCATGATAACTTTGGTCTTCAAATGGTTTCATGCAGTAACTTACCTAATCTTTTGCTTTTCTCGAGTTCAAAAGTCTTCCAAGGTCAACCTAACCCCACCTGGGGTAAACAGAAGGTATAAGATAATACCCAGACCATATTTGACTTAAATAAATAATTCCTAGTTCAACTAGTCACAATCACAACTAACCATGACCATAATGTCTTAGACTTTAATACTAGTTAATAAAATATTTTATAAAACAAACTAGCTTGATATGTTAAAATAAACGGGTGTTATAAAATAAATAATAATAATAAGTTATAGTTTCAAATAATAAATAATGGGTAATATTGCTAATAAATAAAATTAGTGTTAAAGAATGAATACTAATAATAATAATAATAAATCCTAAATAATATTGGTAATTAGTAATATTTAAATAGTATTATTATAAATAATAAATTACAATTAATTTTTAATTAAAAATTAATAAATAATAAATAACCAATAAAATTAATAATAAATGAATTACACTTAATTTTTAATTAGTAATAATAAATAAATTATAAATAATATTTATGGATATAGATAAAAGTTTTAGTAAGGCTAATTAATATGGTCTACAAGGTCATTTGATATTAATTAATTCTAATATTTTTATTATTTATTATAAAATATTTTACCTATTTAATTAATAAAATAATAATATTTTTAAATAATACTTTATTCCAAACCTACCTAATGTTTTCCAAATTTTATAGCTTAAATTGCATAATAGTTCTAATTAAATTAAAAATAATAATGTTAGTAGAAATAATTCTAGAATTAATAAAAAAATAGTTCTTACAATAATTTCCTATTGTTAGAGAAGATCTATGAACATATTTTCATATAATACATGCTAGTCTATCCATGAACAAAGACTACAACATGGATGATCTTCTACTAGACATAATATCATCTATGGCTTAATTGAAAAATAATATCATGAAGGCCTAATCACCAATGGTGGCATAATATCTATCATGCTTTAAAACATCCATAAATCTCTTTAATCATGATGAACGCATAGTGATTCAAAAGCAAAATCTATAAGGTATAATCATTCATTCCAACTCTGATGTCCTAACTCCATCGCCTTCATCAACATACATATACTCAATCATCCTATCAACATTTAGGAGTCTTGATTCTAAAAATTAAAAAGGAAGATTAAGGAAAAATACTTGATTGATGCTCATTTGATGAAGGATTTTCCTTGGTTAGTGAAGATCCTCGAGTGCTTGATGGTCTTTAGTGCTCCGAAAGTAGCCATGGTTGATCATTACCATTTCGGCCAAGAGAGAAAGAGAGAGTGAGAGAAGAATGAATGAGAATAGAAAGGAATATTAGGAGTTGAATAGAAGAAGAAGAGTAAGGAGATTGTTCTTATTTTACCTTTTGGTGTTCTTCGAATCTTCAACAAAAAGTTTGTTTGATCCGTTTGGAAATTCAATTTTGTGCGATTCGGTGTTATAAAGTGCCGAAATGATGTATATAGGTCGAATATGGATGATCTAGAGTGTTTGGGAGTGATTGGAGGTCTTTAGGATTGGTTTAGGCTTGAAGATGTGAAGTGTGTATTCTTCGTGTTCTTAGTGTTAGTGTTTTCTGAGAGAGAGTTTAAGAGAAAATGGATTTTGAGTGTGGCAGGAATTATGATGGCCGAATGGCCTAGTGCAGAAGGAGTTTTTGGCTATCAAGAATGAGAGAGAAGGTTTTCAATTTTTTTTGAAATTCAAATGGAGAAAAAGGTGTTAGTGTTGTGCCCTAGAGGCAATCACTTGTACATTGTATATGGCATATCTTATTTTAATAAAAATCATTATTTATCTTTAAGTTTCTTTTGTTTACTTTAAGTAATATAACTATTCGATAAAGTCCCTAGTATAACTGTGTTAAAGAAATCATGATAGAGATCATGATATGAGATTCCTATTACACTGGATGGTGTTAGTACTTAAATAGTCCCTAGTCATTGTATTAATGTGATAGGACATCATTAATGCGTTAATACTAGCATATGTTAGACTTCCTGAATTGATTAGGCGGTGGTTCTCATAACCGTGAGTATTGAGATACTCAAAGTTAACATATAGACACTTGTTAATGGAACAAGTTCATTTGATGACCTAGCTTTGAGATTATTACATGGATAACTATTTTGTGCCAGTGATATAATTTCAATATAGCAAACGTGCAAGTATCCTTAGATTTGAGATCTTCAAGGTACTTTGTTTGCTGAGCTTTGTACTTTGATTCTAATCTCTGGAGCTCGATCGAGGGCCACCTGTGGGATGGATATTGGGTACATTGTGAGGTAAACGAAAGTAGTTGAGAAGGTCAATAAAGGATTCAGCACTGCTAATAGTAGGGGCGAATATCTCACGGCCACTTGTAGGAATTACTACTTGGAAAGTCCTTGGACAAGGCGATTGTGTATTGGAAACAGTTTCAATTGATACACATTTAGAGTAGTGGGTTCCTAGAACAATTACTATTGTATTTGGGCCAGAATTAATTCTGGAGGGAGTTGGCACTAATTTCGTACTCCAAACCGAATGAGATATTGTATGGTGAAAGGAGTTAATTGCACTAAAGTTTGTTATTGAAGGGTTCATGTCAAGCCACTTGACTTCCTGGACTCTTGGGTGGTCATGATGTATTGCTAGATACCGTTCATGATCTGGGAATATGGGTTTATTAATTGATGAATTAATAAACCAATCCTGATTAGAATTAATAAGATTAATTCTAATTAATTATGGATTATTATTCTCAAAGACGTTTGGATTAATACATGTTCGCAACCAATTTACTGGGAAACCTAATAGGTCACACACAATAAAGGATTATATACTCAAGATGTTATTTGATAACACAGTAGCATTAATTGCGAGTAAGAGAAGTTATTGTGGACAAATTATAATTAGTTATAATTTGTGGTCCAAGTTGTAATTGTGGAAACTTGATATTTCCAATTACAATTAGGAAATTCTAATTATTTTAGAATTTTAGATTTTCAGTGGATTTTGGAACATATATTGGATATGCTCAAAACCCTAATCCAATGGTGATTCACACGAAAATAGGAGCCACAAAAACAAACGTCTTCTTCTCTCTCTCTTTCTCTCTCTCATTTTGCTAAAACCGAAAACAGCCCTAACCACCATCTTTTTCTGCTAGCACAAGAAATCTTAGTGTTTGAGTATTGCTTTGTGTGGATTACTGTTAGAGATAACCACACACTGTATTATAGTGGTTAGAAATCCAACTCTCATGGTGTTTGCATAAGAGGATTACTGGATCATGCCTCGACTTGAAAAAGATTAATTTTGTTCTTCGGACGATCAAACAAAGGTAAAATGCTATTACCTTTATTGTATTTATGTCTTATTTTCCACGCATAGGTGGGTCTTGCGATGGTATCTCGTTTATTCTTCTGCTATGCCGTATAGGATATGAGCCTGAGATACCCAACAAAAGGTGGTGTTGTTTGAGGTATAAGATTAGTTAATGGAGTTTGCACTTGGAAGGTCTCTTGTTCTTCAATGGTGTATAGCTAAATTAGCTAGGTTTGAATCAAAGAATGAAGAGTTGTTCAGACCTAAGGATGGCCAAAAATGGTCTTATAATGGCAGAGGATTTTCTAGGTTTATCACATTACTATAGGAGTGTTTTAGTGGAATAAAATCTAGAATTTAGTTTGAAGTTTGAATAAGTTTTGGATAGAGTGATCTTATGAGCTTTTCGAGGTATGATCATGGAGTCCTAATATTCAAGGTTGGAGAGGAAGCCATGATGTTCAGTCCATGGCTATACAAGGTCTGAATTTAACCTATAAACCACAATTCTAAGGCACATAAAATCATTCAAAAAGGTATATTTTATGCATGATGACATGCTATGCATCCCATCCCCTTACTCTAGGGTTGGCTTTTGGTGAGGTTTCACAGGGACTCACCTTGCTTTCTAGTTCTTATTCCTCAGGTCAAGCTCATTAATTTGATAAAATCAATATCACTACTTCTCTATTCTCTCATTCCTTTGCTTCTTTCTTCCTTCTTCTTTTTCTCATTCTCTCATTCCTCTTTTCTATTTTCAGATTTTCTTTCTTTCTTTCCTTTCTCATTTCTGCCACTTTTTCTCTCGTGCTTCTTTCTTCTCTTGTTCTTCTTCCTTCTTCCCCTATTTACAGATGTCCAAGAAGCTTCAATGTCCACTTATGTGACATGCTTAGGTAATGGCTTATGTCACAAGCTTATATCATGGCTTATGTAAGATGATGTTGTTAGTAGTTGTGGACTCCTAAAAGCGAAAAACATCCATAAATCCCTTCCAAGGACCCAAGCTAAATGATTAAGATGATCTAGGGATTACAGAATTACCTCTGTTTGGCATAATCAGGATCTTTTGAATTCTATTTTCTGTCATATGTGCAACTCGAACGATCACCAGACGCTACAATGTCCGAACGCCCTCTATCAAATACACACGCCGAACCAACTAGTTACCCTGGGAGTGCTAGGCCTAGGGTTTGAGAGGCTTAAATTTTCTAGTGAATGGAGGCATGAATATTTTTTCTTAACAAAGAGCACTCCTTAAGAAGACGGCTATGGTTTTATTTTAAAACCAACCGTACCTCTTGGAGTCCAACTCTGATAATATCTTATCATATATTTTTTTTAAATTTAAATTCAAATTAAATTAAAACGGATAAAATAAGATTCTACCATTATCTCGGTAATTTACTAATTAATTTACCGAATTAGATTTTTACAATCTAGACATCATCCAGATAGATTAAATGTTGATATATTTCTAGATTCATTGTATTTGGTCAATTTTCTAGGTTTGATTAACTTAGACATATTTCTAGATTCATCGAATCTGGTTACCAGAAAAATAACCTAACGCGTTCGCTTGTTGTGTGACCCTATATGTTTATTTAACACTAACAATGTGCCCAAATAATATTTAAATAGCCAACAAGTTATAAGCAATTTCTAACAGAATATTATAACTATCTAGGTTAAATGAAGATCAGTGATCTCTTTGAACCAAACTGTAACTTTATATTTAGTCCTTTTGTCACACAATATCCAGATTAAGCATAAGGCACGAATCATGTCTTCCTTATTAGGCGTAATCAATTATTTCTTGATCTCATAGTAGATTGTTCAAATAAATGATATCAATATCTCAAATTGATATATTTGAGTACGACCATGCATTTTAACAGTCTAACTCATCAAGGGGCCCATGGATATCTCTCCCATAATTGAGAGGGACAAATTCCTTCACTATCAATCATATTCCTCTTCTTGGTTTATTCTATATCCAACAGTAGTCTAATTTATTATTTGGTTAAAGACAAACGTCAAAATATAGAATTTATTAAGTAGGAAACTATGATGAATTCAGGTCGAAAGACTTTTAATATCATTATGGCTAGAAAATACTTATATCATGCTCTATGAAGTACTCTCACAGTGGGTCATATCTAATACAATGTTCTCTAATATTTATTTATGTTTTAACTTGATATCACATATATCTATGACCAATAAAACATAGCCATTAAGTCACAAATATACTAATTTTAATTTATTATTGTTCCACTAATAATAATCGATTAGGGATAGTTGAAGAATAGTCATTGTATTGACCGTAGGGTTTTACTATCAAGTCATGTACTTGATAACCACAAAACTAAATGCACTATTCATAGAAAGAAATGCTTCGTATTATTACATAATACATGACAATAATAGTATAAGTTCAAATTGACTCTAGGGCATATCCCTAACAAATGACTCATCCCATGACTCGCCATTTCTAGAACATATAAGGGACACTTGGCATGACGACTCAATATATCTAGAATGTTATGGAAGAATATCGAAGAATTTAGAATAATATGGAAACTTTTAGAACATTTTAGAAAAGTATAAAATAAAAAAATTAATATAGAATAATATGATAAATGTAATAAATATCTGACTTTAATAAAGGTTGTAGGTCCCACATGACATCTATGCTTGCTTTGTTAAAAATGTGGGCCCCCCTAATTAATGAAAAGCTTAGGTATTCAAATTAGATTTTGCTTATAATAATAATAATAATAATAATAATAATAATAATAATAATAATAATAATAATAATAATAATAATAATAATAATAATAATAATAATAATAATATTATTATTATTATTATTATTATTATTATTATTATTATTATTATTAGTCATGTTATTAAAAGTAGAGATAGAATAACAAGACTAATAATAGTTAATATACCAGTAATAATACTAAAATAGTTTTGATCCTAATAATACTACTAATGATAATGATATAATAGTTAGTAAGGGTAACAAAATATACGGGCTGATGAAGTAGGATTTTGATTAGTAATATAATAATAATATTGATAAAAATAAGAATATAGTAGTAGTAGTAGTAGTAATATATATATATATATATATATATATATCTCACAAATAATATAATATGTATAAAATAGATTGTTTCTTATCAAATCAATTATTAATACATAAAATATATTTTTGCATAAAATATTTATTTCACAAATAATGATTTACTAGAAAATAGCTTTATAAAATTCATGAAAATTCTCATGTGATATTCAAGATTTCTCAAGTATAGTAAAAATCTCCTATTTTTAGGATGGATTTGGACAGGATGTTACAATCTCCCCTCTAAAAAATTAGAATCCTTGAAATTTGACAATACTACAATATCTCCAAAAATCATAAACTTAAGATATCAAACATAAAATATTCTAAATATTTGATATCAATTATACTCCCAAAATCATTCACCTAAATTTTTTTATATCATTTATATCTCCCAAATCGATAACCTATAGTTTTGATACTATTTCTATTGCAAGTTAATATCTCTCAAAGATATTCTTTGATACCAACTGTAACACCTTACATATCCATGTCATAATAGGCTTTGACTTCGTAGGATGTTGCCCCTTTTGATTTCCCAGACATGGGGTCTTTATAACAAATCAATACTTAATACACATTGGAATCACACTATAACTTCAAAATATGAAGAAGGAAGAGAGAAACAAATGAAGGAGAGAATAGAGAAGTAGTAATATTAATTTTAATCAAATTGATGAGCTTGACTTGAGGAACAAGAATTAGAAAGCAAGTTGAGTTCCCATTTATTTACAAAATGCCGTTTTGCAAGAGATTTTCTAAAATATATGAAAATGAGCATTTTATGAATATGGATATTGTGCTTCCTATTGAATTCATTCTCCTTATGAAACATGTTATGTGTATATTCATAGGACTAATGTTCCAATGGTATTAATGATGGTTGGACTACTGTTCCTTTCAGAGATGATTGCAATGTGAATTTGAAAGATAGTGGGACTACTAATCTTCATGTGAAGAAGAATATTTGTTATGTGTCAAGTATGAGATCTGATGTGTTATTTACAAGTTTTCTTGTTGAAAAATACTATGAAACTATTTTATTTGAAAATCACGAGTACACACGGGACTCACTGAGTGTTTTTGTATTCACATATTTTCCTACATGTTTTTAGGCTCTAATGTGCAGTTTGATGATCACAGTGTGCCACAGAAATGTGATGATTAAGAAATAGGCAATATGATATATTATATGTTTAAGTTTGGAATATTTTATGAATATTTTGAAATCCATATATTATAGAATTTTCTATAAATAAATTCCTGATTTTGAAGTTATAGTATGATTCCACTGTGTATTAAGTATTGATTGTTTAGGAGATTTGACCGGGCAACATCCCACGAAGATAAGGCCCACTATGACATGGATAAGTGGGGTGTTACATATACCCTCAACCATTCTCATTATCACATAATATATCCTCAATTCTCAAAGAAACAATAAAATGGCTATATGGAAAATATAGTCTAGTTAATATGTAAAAGCTTAATAAAATCACTTAATCAAATAACACATAACTTTCAAAAAATTGAGTTAGTTAGTAATTAAGCTTCAAACATACTTAACAAATTCACTTGCATATACACATCATTCAATCATACAAGGCATGATCACATTATATAAACACATTGCATAGATTAGCATTTATATAGTAGCTTAATAGAATCATACAATCACATAAGAACTAAAGTACTGAATTAGTCATTCTATACCCTTTGTAAGTCAATATAATACTAAATGGCTAAAACATGGTTTTATCTTCAAAGTAACAAATTAGTGTTTTGATCACAAACAGGGCATAATAAGGGTTTTTTTGTGCAATTAATTCACTAAGAAATACAATTCAAAAGGCTATGAAAATTCACAGGATAAAACTTTCATATGTTGCTGAGTTACTGTTAAAATTTCATAAATATCCAATGTGCTTAACTAGGTTAATTAAGTGCTTAAAGTTGAGATAACTACATAGTAACTTCAAAACTCTATTCTAGTAGCGATTTTGTAAAAATTATTGAGAGAAAAATACATAGCCAAATTGAGTAATTTTAGGGGAAAATACTCCTTAAACATCGTGATAAAATCCTAGTTTCCAATTCAAAAGGAAAAAGGTTAAATTAGAGGTTGGAAATCACAGAAAAATCAGTCTCTTTGAAAGCTGAATAGAGTAAATTTGAAAAATCATATAAAATCAATCAAATAAGAAATTAGCATGATTCCAATGGAAAAATATTTCGGATACATAGTAGAAGTAAATAGAAAGAGAGTACGATATTTCTTGTATCACCCTGCTACCTATGTATCCCAAAAAAGATGTTGATGTTGCCCTGTTCCAAAGAGAATGGGCCTTTAATATGAGCTAAATAAATAAATCATCCAAAGTCATACCTCAAATAAAACTTAAATGTATCACAACTCAAGTAAAACTTATACAGAGTCTCAAAACAAAGAATGACAGAACATTATGTCTAAGCAAAATAATAAAAATGTAAAGTACAAGATCTTGAACTCTAACTTGAATCTTGTTGGTAATGCTCATGAATTGAAAACATGCACAAATAATATGATAAATAAACTTTCCAGTATGTCCTCTGTGTCTGATTGTTCAGTTGAAACAATTTCGTGATATGCATTTTGAAATACCAAAAGCACAATTGCAATCATAATCAACAGTTTTGAACACAAGAATGGTGTTTTCAATTTGCATTCTCAATGAATAATTTTAGTTCAAAGAAATAACCATTCAACAATCATGTGGACTATGAAACCCTACATCATAACTCTGGGTCATGAAACCCTACATCATGACCCTGTACTATGAAACCTTACATTACAGTACAGTGGATGATCGGCTCACTGGGTGGGGATACTCCTCCTTCTCCCATATCCCTCTAACTTACTGGTTGTCCATTTTGAAGAAAATACAATCCCACTTGCAACTGGTTGCTAACTCATATTGGCCTAACTTTCCACCATTGTTGCCAAATAAAAAATAAGTTCACCTCCCAGAGGTGGCTGCCTACTAGAAAACTAGCTCATTCTGTAACGCCTCTACCATAAATAGCAACGGAAGTATACCATAAATTGGGTTTCACCTCGTCCAGTTACCTGGATAAGGGGTCTTTTTAATGATTACAACTGATAAATAAAGCCGAGACTAATATAATATAACCATATAGCTATAATGTAATAATCAAGAGTGAGGTCCCATACATCCGGTAATCAGTACTACATCAATATTGTAAAATATATAAGCAAAAGAGGAAGTAACCGAACCTATAATGTGGTGTCACTTCTATCCGTCCAATTGCTCAACTCCGAGTCCTAAAATAAGATAAAAGGCATGTGTGAGTGAAAATCACCCAGTGAGTCCCAAGTGTGTGTTAGTGCTTTATATATCAAGTTGACATAAGTATTTTTCGAATTTTTATTTCAAAATTTCATCACAGAAAAAATATTATAATTTTCCACTAGAAGCAATTGTACCGCTCACTAGGAGGGAGTTTGTATCGGTTTCAAACATATTTGGAAAAATCTTATTTGATTACACAGTCATTGTCTCAATTTCCAAAATACAGGCACTTCTCTCAATAGAAGGTAGGCCCACGTGCAAAGCTCACAAGGCTTTGCCTTCAATATTACAGTTTTATTATACTGAGAACACAAGCCTATAGTACTCAACAGTGCATTGCCAGAAGGATAAGTGCAAACAAGCACAATACTGAGTAATTCAGAATGTTTTACTTACTATGGTAAGCCCAGGGGTCCCAATCCTAACGTCAATCACTATCGAGATAGCAAAGGGTTGAACAATGCCAGGTGTCCGGCCTAGCCCGTGAACAACCCAAATTAAAGTGCATATAAGCCACGACAATTGTTAAGCACTAAACGGCTAGCCAAGTTGACTTATCTCAATGTTTTGTCGCCCTGTTTGGAGTAAGACAATCTACAGAACTATCTAGGTTACTTAGGGTCATCTATCTCTAACATAAGCTAGTACATAGATCAAAGTCCTTGTAGAGTACTTAACACTTCCACTAGTTTACAAGACTAGTACCAATTCCATTGTCTCACAAACCTAAATAAATAATTTATTCCCGGAGAAATATAAATAAAGCATTTTCAAAAGTTGATTTCATTCCGAGAGATCATTTCCAAAATATATAGCGAACAAGATAAAAAGTCCTTTTCGCATTGTAAAATGTTTCAACAAGGGTATTTGGGTCATTTCATCCTTACTCGATTTCAAAAGAAATTTTGTTCAAAATTTCCAGAATTCTAACCCTAGAAAAGGGTTGGATTTAAAATTTCTGATTATGCTTCGAAAAAACATTCCAATAAGGGCATTCTGGTCATTTTTTGAATACTCAATTCCAAAATTTACCATATTTCAAAAATCCCAATTATTTAATCCCAAAAGGATTAAATTTACAAAACACAGGCTTTTGTCATCCTTTAAGGTTTCTAAGCTAATTATGATATTCATGCCAGCTCAACAGGGAAAAATACTATTTTTTTGCTCAGAAAAACCTTAAATCAAACTAGGGAATTCAAAATGGTACATAATGTATTGTTTCACAAAATGAAAGCAAACTAGCATTTAAAAGGTTTAGAAATCCAGCGGGACTCACCTCGCGTCCTAAATAGCTTATGTCCTTTGAATATTGTACTTAACCTACATTAAACATCATTTTATACTTAGTTTGGTTTACTAAGCTTCAAACTAATACTTGGTCAAGACAAATGTAAGGAAATCCTTTATTTCCTTATTTCTTCATTTTTCCTTCTTTGAGTAAAACATGTACCTATATGCATATTACACACTCAATTCTTCCACTTCCCTTTTCTACATTTTCTTTCTTCATGAACATGAAATCTTCTTCATGTTTCGCACCATTTTTATTCCCAAAGTTAAACAAACAATCCTTAGAGTTTATTTACATCCAAAACTAAAATTCTGCATTTTTCCCGTTAAACCTACCATTTTGTTTTGTGCATAAATTTTGATCTATAATTCCGATTGGGCTCCATTTTATATCACAACTCTCGTTAGACCTTGAACTAAGCTTTGATGGTTTAGTTTCCGACATCCTCAAAACCTTCCAGAAAGTTCTGGGCCAAAAAGGTCCCAGCATTTTTAGTTCCCTAATTCATTTTCACAAAATAAAATTAGCATCTCATTCTCTTTCATTTATAACATCTATACAACCCTTAATCCACCTTATTCTTCATCAAAAAATCTTTAATTCTTCATTTTTTCCATCCCAATAAGTCACCAAATTCATGCTCTGAAGAATATGTAAACACCAACATGAATTAAACATAGCTATAGTTTTTTTCCATTAAAGCTTTCTTTTTCTATTTTTCACCACTTTTTCATCAACCACGAATAATCAGTTAAATCACCAATCAAATACCTTTGTCCACCACATAAAACACATCATACAAAACCTCCTTCCAACTGACATACACACTTGCAAACACAAAAGGTCACATAGTTTGCATTTAATCCAAATCTCAACTATGAATTTCATGTTTTCATGTTAAAACTTATAACAAAATAATCACCGTAATGAAATCTATAACTTCAATTCTTGAAGTATAAGCTTTTATCATGTATGTAGTATTTTTTTGGCTTGATCTTGCTCCCAGAACACCAAGAACACACACACTTTTTCTTTCTCTCACTTTTTTCTATTTTTCCTTGATTTTTCCTTTCTTTTCTACCTTATTTCTTCCTTTCATTCCTTTATGCTCTTGGCCGGTTTCAGCCTTCTCTCCACCATCCTAAGTGGTCAAAATAATAACCAATAAGGGTTAGTTCAATTAAATGCATGGTGGCTACTTTACACGTGTCGCGATCTCATTTTTTTCGCATTTTTCTTAATTATTTTGCAAAACTTATTTAAGAATCTTTAAATGCATGAATATTTCATGGATCCTCTCATAATGTGACACATGTCCTTGGCCACCAATAACATGAAGCCATACATCCAAATTGTCGACTGCATTTTCAATTTTTCTCAAAAATGACAAATTTCGGGTCCGTAAAGAAAAAATATTTTATTTCGCCAGTAAATTATATAAATTACACTAAATTCAATTTTAACATTCAAAATCTTCATTTATTTCTCAATCCTATAAAATCCCCATCGTAGTTAAAATTACGAAAATGCCCTTAGAACCCCGAATAACCTAATTTATACTGAAACGCTCATCTCGTCACACTGATCAATTTTTTCTAAGTGTACCCCCAACCTCTTACTTTATTAAAGTATTAGCCTTCTAAAAATTTAGGGTACAAGTAGAACAAATTCAAAATTACATCCGAGTATGCATATATTTTTATTGCATCAATTATTGTTCTCATTACAATGATCATCTTTTGTTTTGGCAACTGAAGCAAATGATCATTCTATCAAACGTAGTAGCCAATCAAAATTAAAATATGGGGGTACTACAATCTCCCCTTGTGCAAAAAAAATTTCGTCCCCGAAATTGACTTACCCTTGAAATAACTTTGGATACTTCTCCCACATTTTTTGCCTCTGTCTCCCATGTTGTATATTGTACAGGGTAATGATTCCATAACATCTTTACAAGTGAAATCTTTTTATTTTGCAGCTCATTTTCAACATACTCCAAGATCTTAATAGGTTTTTCTTCATATTTTAAGCTTGGAGTCATCTCAATGGGTTCTTCATTCAAAATATGTGAAGGATTCGCCATATATTTCTGAAGTTGGAAGACATGAAATACATTATGAATACTTTGAAGCTCTGCCTGTAATTTCAAATGATAAGCTATCTTCCCAATTCATTTGACAATAGGAAACAGTCCAATATACCTAGTTGCTAAATTTTTCCCTTGTCCTATATTTCCTAATTGTCATTGTGGAGTCAACTTCAAGAATACCTAATCTCCTTCTTCAAATTCTATATCTCTCCTACATTAATCAGCATAAGTCTTTTGCCTACTCTGAGCTATTTCTAGCCTAGTTTTGATCAACTCCACAGTCTGTCGTACTTTCTCAAGGTCATAATCAACTTTATCATTCGATCTCTATCCTAGGCTTTCCTATTATAATGGGGACTAACATTTTATTCCATACAAAGCTTCAAATAGGGCCATTCCAATTGCTGATTGATAATTATTATTGTATGCAAACTCTGCATATCCCAAATTATCAATCCATTTTGTTCCGAAATCTAAAGCACATGCCCGAAACATGTCTTCCAAAGCTCAATTAACTCGCTCAGTCTATCCATCTCTTTGTGGGTTGTACCATATCCCTGTTGTAACTCAGTCCAAGACCTTGAGATGAATCTAGGATCTCGATCTGATATAATGGTAAAGGGTACCCCATTCAATTTGATTACCTTTTCCATATAGATTTTGCTCAATTTCTCTAAAGAATCCAGATGGTTAATGGGAATGAAATGAGCAGACTTAGTTAGTCGGTCCGCCACCACCGATATATGATCCTATTGTCCTACCGCCATGGGTAATCCTATTATAAAATCTATGGTAATCTCATCCCATTTCCATGATGGGATAGGTAGTGGCTGTAATAAACCTCCAGATCGTTGTTGACCAGCTTTCATTTCTTGACAAGTTAAACATCAAGCTACAAACTCCGAGATATCTTTCTTCATTCCAATCCACCAATAGCATTTCTTTAAGTCTTGATACATCTTTACTACTCCTGGGTAGATGGCCTACTTACTACAATGTGCTTCTGTTAAGATGTCTTATTTCACTATAGCTCACCTTGGAATACAATATTAGTCTCAGAAATAAAGAATCCTATCATTACTCTTTTGAAATTCACTTTCTCCCCTATTCACCTCTTTTTGCACTATCTTTTGCAGATCTTCATCCTTATCTTGCTCTTCTTTCAGTTGTTGCGGAAAAGTAGGTTGCATTGAAATATTACTCATTCTAATTCGACCTTCACCCGCAAACGTTTCCAACTTTGGGACACGTGTCATCCGAAGAGCAGATGGATTGACTTTTTCTACTCAAAGTGTCTGCTACTATATTTATTTTCCCAGGATGATATCTAATAGTGCACCAGAATTCTTCCAAGAATTCCATCCACTTGCATTATCTCATGTTCAAATCTTTTTTGAGTGAAAACATACTTCAAGCTTTTATGATCGGTAAAAACTTTAAACTTAGCTCCATATAAATAGTGGCTCCACTTCTTTAAAGTAAACACAATGGCTTCCAATTATGGATCATGAGTGGGGTATTTATCTTCACATGGTTTCAATTTTCTAGAAATCTAAGCTATCACTTTTCCTTCTTGCTCAATACTCCTCCTAGCCCTTCTTTTGATGCATAGTATATACCTCATAAGGTTTATCCATTGCTGGTAATGCCAAAATCGGAGCAGAGCTTAACCTTTATTTTAACTCCTACAAATTCTTCTCACAATTCTCTGTCTACACAAAAGGGATTTTTTGTCGAGTAAGTTGAGTTAAAGGTAAAGCTATATTTGAAAATCCTTCAATGAATCTTCTATAATACCCAGCCAATCCTAGAAAGCTTTGCACTTCAGTTGGAGTCTCGGGACGTTTCCAATTTGTTACTACTTCAACCTTAGCAGGATCTACCATAATACCTTCTTTGGATACTACATGTTCCAAGAATACTACTTCTTGTAACCAAACTCACATTTATTGAACTTTGCATATAATTTGGCCTCCCATAATTTCTCCAATACTTTCTGAAGATGTTGTTCATATTCTTGAGGATTCACTGAATATACAAAGATATCATCTATAAAAATAACAACAAAGTTATCCAAGTAAAGCTGAAATATCCAATGCATCAAATCCATAAAAGTAGTGGGAGCATTGGTAACACCGAAGAGCATCACCACAAACTCAAAATGTCTATATCGCGTATTAAATGAAATTTTTGGTATATCTTCCTCTCAAATCCGGACTTAATAATATCCCTGCCGCAAATCTAACTTGGAAAAACACCCCGCTCCTTGTAGTTGATCAAATAACTCATCAACTATGGGCAATGGGTACTTATTCTCCACCGTCACTGCATTTAATCCTTGATAGTCTATACACATTCATAGTGATCCCTCATTCTTCTTAACAAATAATACAAGTGCTCTCCAAGGTAAAGTACTTAGTCGGATAAATTCTTGTTCCAATAACTCCTGCAATTGCTTCTTAAGCTCTTGTAGTTCTATTAGTGCCATTCTATAAAGAGTTCTTGAAACTGGTTCTGCTGTTGGCACTAAGTTAATAGAGAACTCTACTTCTTTTTTCGATGGTAACTTTTTTAGTTCTATTGGAAAAACATCCAAATATTCATTTACCATAGGGACATCTACCATTTCCTTGGCTTCTCCTAACTTATTTATACATAAGCCAAATATCCAATACCCCCCTTTCTAATAAACTTTCGGGCTTTAAGTCGGGATATGAAACAATGATTCCTTCTCCTGGTCATCCATACGAATTCCAATACAATTTCTCTAGGTCTATAAAACTGCACAACCTTATGTCTACAAAACCTGAGCATGATGATGGGATAACTAGTCCATGCCTAGGATAGCATCATAATCATCTATGGGCAGGCATATTAGGTCTCCTTTTAATATTACATTTCCTATGGAAATTTTACATCTCATATACATTTTATCACTACTCATCTATTTTTCCAACAGAGTATTGACAATCATTTCATATGGAGTTGCCTCCCCTTTAGCCCCCATAGTTTCAAAAAAAGAATTTGCAACAAAAGAATGTGTAGAACCTGGGTCTATTAATACTTTAGTTTCTTTATAAAAAATAGGGAGTGTACCTTCAACTACTATAGTAATATTGTTTGCCTTGTCCAAGGCATCCACTCGAGTTTTCATCTATGGCTTAGTAGGTCCCGGCTTAGAAGTGGAAGCTTGTCTCGGATTTTCACTTGCGAGTCCTGATCTTTGTCCTTGATTACCTCCCACTACTTTCACCCATCCTGCTAACCTTCGAGGGTGATGGCAACTAAAAATCTTGTCTCCTATCTCCCCACAATTATAACATTTGATAGGTGGTTGTGCTCCAACTGGGCCTCACATCATTTGAATCTTTCCTTTTTCTGCCATGACCCTCCTAGCTAATTCTGATTTACATGTCTAGATCCACTTTGACTCTGCTATCCCACCTACTCTATGTTAGCCATTTCAGTTCTCGAAGCAATCTTCACCGCAGTGTTATAACTAGCAAGGGCAATACTTGTAAGTACTATCTTCAATTCAGTTCGCAGGCATTTCACGAAGCACGTGATTGTATCCATCTCTAATGCACAAAGAGTGGACAATACTTTGTTAATATAGTGAATTCAGCTGCAAATTGGCCCACCGTACGATTTTCTTATCATAAATTTTGAAATTCTTCCTTTTTTTCTCCGCCACCCAGCTAGAAATAAAACTGGTCTAAAAGTCTATCCACTCCTACTCTTGTTGGTTCATTTCCTAATTCCACCATCCTTGTGCAGGCCCCTGTAACTGGAATGTTGCGAATTGCACCTTTCTTTGTTTCAAATAATTCAGAGCAATAAAAAATTGTCTCTATTTGTTCTATCCAAATCTAAGCTTCTTTCTGTGAATTAGGTTTTCCTTGAAATTGAGGAGGTTGAAACTTTAGAAATCATTCAAGGGCTTGATCAGATTCAAGTTCATTCTTCTGCCCTCCCCTCTGGGCATTCTCATTTACCCTAGCAGTATTTTTAGTTAATTGTTGAATTGTATCAGCCATCTTTTGAAATGTTTGGAACATAAGATGGTCCAGGGATGCCAGTTAAGAACTTTCCATTTGGGATTCTTTAGTGGGTGACTCGGAATAGTATTGTGTAGTTCATTTCGGTCATCCTAGGGTATATTTGGGTGGCATCTGTGTTAGGATTCATGGACTCCTAAATGCGAAAAGCATCCACGAATTCCTTCCGAGGATCCAAGTAAATGATTAAAAAGATCATAGGTTTGCAGAATTACCTCTGGTTGGTGAAATCGACATCCTTTGATTCCGATGGTGCTGCTACATGTGCAACCCAAATGATCACCAAACGCTGCAGTGCACAAACGTCCTCTATCGAATACATACCGCGAACTCACTTGTCACCTAGGGAGTGCTAGCACCTAGGGTTTGAAAGGGTTTTTTTTTTCGTGGTAGAGAATGACACGAATTTTCTCAACAGAATTAGACTCTTGAAAAGACGGTTAGGGTTTTCTTAAAAACCCCCAAACCTCTTAGAGTCTAACCCTAATAATATCTTATCATATTTTAATTTTAATTGAAATTAAATTAAAACTGATATGATAAGATTCTGCCATTATCTAGGTTATTTAAACAATTAATTTACTGAGTCAGATTTTTATAATCTGGACATTATCCAGATACATCGAATGTGGATATATTTCCAAATTCATTGTATCTGGTAAATTTTCTAAGTTCGATTAACTTAGAAATATTTCCAAATTCATCAAATCTGGTTACCATAAAAATAACCTAACAAGTTCGCTTATTGTGTGACCCTATAGGTTCATTTAACACTGGCAGTGTGCCCAAATCATATTTAAATAGCGCACAAGTTAGAAGAGATTTCTAGTAAAACATTATAACTATCTAGGTTAAATGAAGATCGATGATCTCTTTGAACCAAACCATAATTTTATATTTAGTCATTTTCTCACACGATATCCAGATTAAGCATAAGGCACGGAGCATGTCATCCTTATTAAGTTGAATCAATTATTTCTTAATTTTCATAGTAGACTGTTCAAACAAATGATATCAATATCTTAGATTGATATATTTGAGCACGGCCATGTATTTTAACAGTCTAACTTATCAAGGGGCCCATGGATATCTCTCCCATAATTGAGAGGGACGAATTCCTTCACTATCATTCATATTCCTCTCATTGATTTATTCTATATCCAATAGTAGTCTAATTTATTATTTGATTAAAGACAACTTTAGACAACGTCAAAATATGGAATTTATCAAGTAGGAAACTATGATGAATTTAAGTCGAAGGACTTTTAATATCATTATGGCTAGAAAGTACTTGTGACATGTTCCATGAAGTACTCTCATAGTGGGTCGTGTCCAATACAATGTTCTCTAACATTTATTTATGTTTTGACTCGATATCATAAATATCCATGACCAGTAAAACATAGCCATTAAGTCACAAATATACTAATCTTAATTTATTATTGTTTCAATAATAATAATAATCGATCAGGGACAGTTTTAGAATAGTCATTGTATTCATTGTAGGATTTTACTATCAAGTTACTTACCTGATGACCACAAAATAAAATTCACTATTCATGAAAAGAAAAACCTCATATTATTATATAAAACATAATGATAATGGTATAAGTATAAATTGACTCTAGGGCATATCCCTAACAATCTGTACAATTCACAAGGTTTTGATTGTAAAAAAAATATAACACGTCTAAAAGTGCACACAATGTAAGTAATAACATATATTCATTCCTCGTCGAACCACAAGATCAGTGCAAAATTGTGTGCCCTACGCACCATTGTATTTAGAGTACACAGGTCAAACTATACATATCATACCACACATATACTATCATCCCAATTGTCCTCATACCTATCCAAAACTAAAGGTCCTGAATCAAAAGAAATAGTGTAGAACTTAGGAGTACTAGGTCCCTCATATCCAAAAGCATCGAGATTAATATCAGCATCTAGGTTCATAACGTACCCTATTGCATGCTCCTGCAACCAAACCTCCTCTAGACGTATCTCTAGTTCTGCTATAGGCTCCTCCTCCTTCTCAGGAACTACCTGGTCTCCATCTACCTCAGCCTCTCCCAATCCAGGCATATCCTCCTCAAGTACTCCCGGGATATCTCCGCTAGACACCTCCTCTTCATTAGAATATCGTGACTTAATATTGTCTGGCTCACTATCTACCTCCCCTAATCGGCTAGATGGGGATGGTGTCCTCTCTGGGGTAGGGTCTAGAGTAGATGTTGCTCACGAGGCAATCATACTATCAGAGAGTCGTGGTGGGGTACATCGTCAGGGCTGAGTCCTATCAATGGAAAGTAACTATTGAGCCAGCAAGGGAAAAACTTCCTAATCTTCTTGGACTTCTTCTTCGCTACCAACCTCTTGCCTCTCTTCATCTTCTTCTCGTTATCCTTATGATCATCTACGGGATGCTTCCCTTTATCGACTCTACCCATCATATCTACAATATGAAAAAGGTTCTATCAGGTCCTACGGTGATACTACAGTTCCATAACTAGGCTCTGATACCAATTGTAACTCCCTTACTATAAATAGTAATGGAAATATACCATAAATCGGGTGTTGCGCAGTCCAATTACCTAGACAAGGGGTCTTTAGAACAATGATAACTGATAAATAAAGCCCATATTGATATAATATAACCATACAAGTATAATATAATATAACAAGAGTGGGGTCCTATACATCCGATAATCAGTACTACATTAGTAATATAAAATATATAAGCAAAAGAGGAAGTAACTGGACCTATACTGTGGCATCACTTCTATCTGTTCAACTTCTCAGCTCTCGGTCCTAAAATAAGATTAAAGACATGTGTGAATGAAAATTACCCAGTGAATCCCTAGTGTGTGCTAGGGCATTATAAATTAAGTTGACATAAGTATTTTTGAATTTTTATTTCAAAAATTCATCATGGGAAAAATATTATAATTTTCACTGGAAACAACTCTACCACTCACTAGGAGGGAGTCTGTTTTAGTTTCAAATATATTTGGAAAAATCTTATTTGATTACATAGTAATTGCCCCTATTTTCAAAATGTAGGCACTTCTCTCAACAAAAAGTCGGCTTGTGTGCAAAGCTCACAAAGCTTCACCTTTGACGTCACAGACTTATTATACTGAGTACTCAAACCTTTAGTACTTAATTGTGTATTGTCAGAAGGGTAAGTGCAAATAAACACAATATCGAGTAATTCAAAATGTTTTACTTGCTACCGTAAGCCCAGTGGTCCCAATCCTAACATCAATCACCACCGAGGTAGTAAGGGGTTAAATAACGCCAGGTGTCTAGCCCAACCCGTGAACAACCCAAATCAAAGTGCACACAAGGCATGGCAATTACCAGGCACTAAACGGCTAGTCAGGATGGCTAATCTCAATATCCTGTCGCTCTATTTGGAGTAAGGTAATCTTCAGAACTATCTAGGTTACTTTGGGTCATTTATTTCTAACATGAGCTAGTACAAAGATCAATATCCTTGCTGAGTATTCAATGTTTCTCTGGTTCACAAGACCAGTACCAATTCCATTGGTTCACAAGGCCAAATAAATAATTTATTCTGGCAGGAAGATAAATAAAGTATTTTCAGGGGCCAAAATATCATTTTTCAAAAGTTGATCTCATACTAAGAGATCTTTTCCAAACTCTATCGCAAACAAGGATAAAAAGTCCTTTTTACCTCCTAAAATATTCCAATAAGGGTATCCGAGTCATTTCACCCATACACGATTTTAAAAAGAATTTTGGTCAAGATTTCAAGAATTCTAACCCTAAAAGAGGGTTAGCTTTAAATTTTCCAATTATGTTTCCATAAAATATTCCAATAAGGGTATTCTAGTCAGTTTCTAAATGCCCGATTTCAAAATTTACCATATTTTGGGAATCCCAATTATTTTATCCCAAAAGGATTAAATTTACAAAATACTGACTTTTGTCATCCTTAAATAAAACTAGGGATTTTAAATACTGACTTTTGACGATTTTCATGCCAGTTCAACAGGGAAAAATACTATTTTCTTGCTCAGAAAAACCTTAAATCAAACAAGGGATTTCAAAATGGTACATACTATGCTATTTCACAAAATGAAAGCAAAGTAGCGTTTAAAAAGTTTAGAAATCCAGTGGGACTCACCTCGTGTCCTAAATAGTTTATGCCCTTTGAATATTGTACTTAACCTACATTAAACATCATTTGATGCTTAGTTTGGTTTGCTAAGGTTCAAACCAATGCTTGGTCACTACAAACGTAAGGAAATCCTTTATTTTCTTATTTCTTCATTTTTCCTTCTTTGAGTAAAACATGTGAATATACGTATATTACACACTCAATTCATCCATTTCCCTCTTCTATATTTTTCTTTCTTCATGAACATGAAATCTTCTTCATGTTTCCTACCATTTTTATTCCTATAGTCATGTAAACAATTCCTTTGAGTTCACTTACATCCAAAATTAAAATTCTGCATTTTTCCCGTTAAACACACTATTTTGTTTTGTGCATAACTTTTGATTTATAACTCCAATCGGGCTCCATTTTATATAAAAATGCTTGATAGACCTTGAACTATGCTTCTATGGATTCTTTTTCAACATCCTCAAAACTTCCAGAAACTATTGGGCCAAAAAGATCCCAGCATTTTCATTTCCCTAATTCATTTTCACAAAATAATATTACCATCTCGTTCTCCTTCATTTATAACATTTATACAACCCTTAATACCCCTTATTCTTCCTCAAAACATCTTTAATTATTCATTTTTTCAGACTCAAAAAGTCACCAAATTCATGCTTTGAGCAATATGTAATCACCAACATGGATTAAAAATAGCTATAGTTTTATTTCCTTTAAAGCTTTCTTTTTCTAATTTTCACCAATTTTTCATCAGCCATGAATAATCCCTTAAATCACAAATCAAATACCTTTATCCACCATGTAAAACACAGCATACAAAACCTCCTTCCAATCGACATACACACTTGCACACACAAAAGTACACATAGTTCACATTTAATCTAAATCTCAATCATGAATTTGATGTTTTCATGTTAAAACTTATATCAAAACAATCACCGAAATGAAATCTATAACTTTAATTTTTGAAGTATAAGCTTTTACCTTATATGTAGGATGTTTTGGCTTGATCTTGCTCCAAGAACACACTAAGAAACACACAATTTTCCTTTCTCTCACTTTTTTCTAAATTAATGAAACGTCTAATTCTTTTTTGTAATTGAAAATATTAAGTTGAAATATCTATGTAATGTTGTTACAAAATGTTTTTTATTCAAGAATCTCAAGGAGTTTAGATCAATAAAGTAGATTTAATGAATTCAAGAAGCTCAAAAAAATTGACTAAGGAATAAGTAAACGGATGAAACCTAACAAGAATTTCAATGTAACACTAGAGGATCAAGGAATATAGCATTGAAGAGCAAGAATTCAACAACTAAGATGATCTCAAATGGACAATCAATGTCTCTAAAATACTAGAAAATGATTGATAATCAACTACAGAAGGTGTTCACAAAAGTAGGAGCCATAATTTCAAGTGAAAAGCTCACTCAAGTAAAATATCAAACACTTAAAGTGCAATCTCGTAACTCAATGGTTTTCAAAATTTTCATACTTGTAACAACCCAAAAACTAAAGAATCACAAGAAAAATCAATCTCCAAAAATTATACTAACATCAAGGAACAATTTCAAAGCAAGAACATAGCAAAAATATGAATTTAATGGCCCCCAAAATTAGAATGACAATAAGTTACGGGATTTGTTCTGTCAAGAAATTTTTGCAGCAATTAAACTCAATAAACATCAAAATTTCTGCATTTTAATGCCTCAAATAGCAACCCAATCATCAACTAAACATGTAGATTCAGTTTCACAACAAACCCAAGCCATAATTTGGAGTTCTTGATATTCAAAAATAGCACCCAATAAAGAGACGAAAATCTGAAAAATTCAACAAAAGCTTGAAGAGATTGTACCTTTGCACGAAGAAAGTTGTATTGATTATAATCAACACAATCAAGCTCTGATACCAAACTCTTTGATTTAATCTTGGGACTGATTTCTCAATAAATTTCGTGGCTAAATCTAGGGTAAAATGCAAAACCCAATTAGGAGCTCAGAACAGTGAAATTAGTGAAGAAAAAAATATACCTAATTCAAATACTAAGACCCTAAGCCCAATTAAAGAACTTAAAAATGAGAAACAAGTCTACTAACTCATACTCAAGAACTTTCAACCCTCCTATGGAGCCAAGAACACTTGAAGAAGAAGAACTTGGCAACGAAAGATAACTTCTAATCTAGACCTTTAGATTACCATGAAACTAAGACTCTAATTTGATATGCTAGTTTGATCCATTCTTAAGAGTTTATGACACAATCAAAGGCTTGGAGTGGATTCCTAAGATTGGTCATTGCGTTCATGGAAGAACCCTCAAAGAACTTTCTCAAAAGTGTCTTTCGATCTCAATAATTGACTCGGGAATGTGTGAATGGACAAGACCTAACAAGAATTTCAATGTAAAACTAGAGGTTCAAGGAATATAGCATTGAAGAGCAAGAATTCGACAACAAAGATGATCTCAAATGGACAGTCAATGTCTCCAAAATACTTGAAAATGATTGATAATCAACTACAGAAAGTGTTCCCAAAAGTTGTAGCCATGATTTCAAGTGAAAAGTTCACTAAAATAAATATCAAACACTTGAAGTGGAACCTCATAGCTCACTGGTGTTCAAAATTTTCACACTTGTATCAATCCAAAAAGTGAAGAATCACAAGAAAAATAAATCCCCAACAATTATACTAACATCAAAGAACAATTTCAAAGCGTGAACATAGCAAAAAATTGAATTTTATAGCCTCCAAAATTAGCATGATGTTATAAAATTAGGGTAGTGTTAGAATAAAATCTACACACTACACACTAAGAAAATTCTAACTATTCTTTGCACAAGAATTTCTCTTCAAACTTCTCTCTTTCTTTCTCTCACAATTCTTTCTCCAATCTTTCTTTCACTAATCTTTCTTTCACAAAATGATGGTGTATTACAAGCTTAGAGAATAGCTCTATTTATAGAGCTCTAATTAGTGAAATACATCATGGCATACATCATCTTCAATTAATGGTGTCTCCACTAAATGGTGGACATCCATAAAAATCTTCTAATAATTCACATAAATCCATAATTAGTGGAGCCTCCACTAATTAATGGAGATTCCAATAATTCATAACACATGACAATAAGTTACGGGATTTGTTGTGTCAAGAAATTTTTGTAGCCAATATACTCAATAAAGATCAAAATTTCTGTAATTTAACACTTCAAATAGATACGCAATCTTCAAATAAACATGTAGATTCAATTTCAATTAAAAAAAAAAAAAACCCATGCACAATTTGAAGTTCGTGACATTTAAAAATAGCACCTAATAAGGAGACGAAAATCTAAAAAATTCGACAAAAGCTTGAAGAGATTGTACCTTTGCACAAAGAAAGTTTTATTGATTAGAATCAACACAATGAAGCTCTAACACCAAACTCTTGGATATGATCTTAGGGTTGATTTTTTAATGAATTTCGTGGCTAAAATTAGGTAAAATGCAAAACCTAATTCGGAGCTCAAAACAGTGAAATTAGTGAAGAAAAAAGATACCTACGTCAAATACTAGGACCTTAAGCCCAATTAAAGAACTTAGAAATGAGAAACAAGTCTATAATGTCATACTCAAGAACCTTCAACCCTACTAAGGAGCCAAGAACACCTGAAGAAAATGAACTAGGCAATGAAAGATAACCTCTACTCTAGACCTTTAGATTTGCAAGAAACTATAAATCTATTTTGATAGGTTAGTTTAATCCATACTTAGGAGTGTATAGACATAATCAAAGGTATGGAATGGATTCTTAAGATTGGTCATGGCCTTCATGGAAGAACCCTCAAAGAACATTCTCAAGAGTTTTTTTTTTTTTTCTTAAACTAGGGAACGGGTGAATAGACAATACCTAACAAGAATTTCGTAGTAACACTAGAGGTTCATTGAATATAGCATTGAAGAGAAAGAATTCAACAACTAAGATGATCTCACAGGAACAATCAATGTGTCCAAAATACTTAAAAATGATTGATAATCAATAACAGAAAGTGTTCACAAAAGTTTTAGCCACAATTTCAAGTCAAAAGCTAACTCACGTAAAATATCAAACATTTGAAGTGTAACATTGTAACTCAATGATTTGAAAAATTTTCACACTTGTAACAACCCAAAAACTCAAGAATCACAAGATAAATTAATCCCCAATAATTATACTACAATCAAGGAACAATTTCAAAGAAAGAACATAGTAGAAATTTGAATTTTATAGCCCTAAAAATTAGCTTGACAATAAGTTACAGGATTTGTTGTGTTAAGAAATTTTTGCAGTAAATATACTCAACAAACTTCAAAATTTCTACGCTTTAACACTCCAAATAGCTACACAATAATCAACTAAACATATAGATTCAATTTCACAACTAACCCATTGCACAATTTAAAGTTCTTGACGTTCAAATAGCACCCAATAAAGTGACGAAAATCTAAAAAATTCCACAAAAGCTTGAAGAGATTGTACCTTTGCACGAAGAAAGTTGTATTGATTAGAATCAACACAATCTAGCTTTGATACCAAACTCTAACCCCTTAATAAGATCTTATGGCTGATTTCTTACTGAATTTTGTGGCTAAATTTGGGGAAAATGCAAGACCCAATTAGGAGCTCCAAACAGTGAAATTATTGAAAAAAAAAAAGATACCTAATTCAAATACAAGGACACTAAGCCCAATTAAAGAACTTAGAATTGAGAAACAAGTCTACTAACTTATATTCAAGAACCTTAAACCAAACTAAGGAGCTAACAACACTTGAAGAAAAAGAATTGGGCAATGAAAGATAACCTCTACTCTAGAACTTTAGATTTGCAAGAAACTAATATTCTATTTTGATAGGTTAGTTTGATCCATTCATAAGAGATTATAGACACAATTAAAGGTGAGAAATGGATTCCTAAAATTGGTCATGGCCTTCAGGGAGGAGCCCTCAAAGAACTTTCTCAAGAGAGTCTTTTGATCTTAACAATTGACTAGGGAATGGGTGAATGGACAATAGCTAACAAGAATGTCAATATAACACTAAAGGTTCAAGGAATAAATCATTGAATTGCAAGAATTCAACAACTAAGATGATCTCAAATGGACAATCAATGTCTCCAAAATACTAGAAAATGATTGATAATCTACTACAGAAAGTGTTCACAAACGTAGTAGCCACAATTTCAAGTGATAACCTCACTCAAGTAAAATATCAAACACTTAAAGTGCTATCTCATAATTCAATGGTTTTCAAAATTTTCACACTTAAGAATCACAAGAAAAATCAATCCACAATAACTATACTAACATCAAGGAACAATTTCAGAGCAAGAACATACCAAAAACTTGAATTTTATAGCCCCTGAAATTATCATGACAATAAGTTACGAGATTTGTTCTGTCAATAAATTTTTGTAGCAAATATACTCAATAAACTTCAAAATTTCTGCATTTTAACACTTCAAATAGCAACCAAATTATCAACTAAACATGTAGAATCAATTTCACAACAAACCCGTGGCACAATTTGAAGTTCTTGACATTTAAAAAAAGCACCCAACAAAGTGACGAAATTCGGAAAAATTCCACATAAGCTTGAAGAGATTGTACGTTTGCACGGAGAAAGTTGTGTTGATTAGAATCGACAAAAACAAGCTTTGATACCAAGCACATTAATATGATCTTAGACCTAATTTCTTAATGAATTTTGTGGCTAAATCTAGGGTAAAATGCAAGACCCAAGAAAGAGCTCAAAACAGTTAAATTAGTGAATAAAAAAGATACCTAATTCAAATAATAGGACCCTAAGCCTAATAAAAGAACCTAGAAATGAGAAACAAGTCTACTAACTCATACTTAAGAACTTTCAACCCTACTAAGGAGTCAAGAACACTTGAAGAAGAAGAACTAGGCAACGAAAGATAACCTCTACTCTAGACCTTTAAATTAGCAAGAAATTAAGATTCTATTTTGTTAGGTGAGTTTGATGCATTCTTAAGAGTTTATAGACACAATCAAAGGCAAGGAATGGATTCCTATGATTGGTTATGGCCTTAATGGAAGAACCCTCAAAGAAATTTTTCAAGAGTATCTTTTGATCTCAATAATTGGCTAGGGAATGTCTGAATGGACATGACCTAACAAGAATTTCAATGTAACATTAAATGTTCAAGGAATAAAGCATTGAATAGCAAGAATTCAACAACAAAGATGATCTCAAATGGAAAATCAATGTCACAAAAATCCTTCAAAATGATTGATAATCTACTACAGAAAGTGTTCACAAAAGTAGTAGCCACAATTTCATGTTAAAAGCTCACTCAAGTAAAAAAATCAAACACTAGAAATGCGACCTCATAACTGAATGGTTTTCAAAAATTTTCATACTTGTAAAAACCCAAAAACTCAAGAATCGCATGAAAAATCAATCTCCAATAATTATACTAGTATCACGAAATAATTTCAAAGCAAGAACATTGCAAAAACTTTAATTTTATACCCCCACCCCCCCAAATTTTCATGACAATAAGTTACGGGATTTGTTGTGTCAAGAAATTTTTACAGCAAATATACTCAATAAACTTCAAAATTTCTTCACTTTAAAACTTCAAATAGTTACCCAATCATCAACTAAACATGTAGATTCTATTTCCCAACATACCGATGGCAAAATTTGAAGTTCTTAGCATTCAAAAATAGCACCCAATAAAGTGATGAAAATCTGAAAAATTCCACAAAAGATTGGAGAGATTGTACCTTCGCACGAAAAAAGCTGTATTGGTTAGAATCAACACAATCAAGCTATGATACCAAACTCTTTGATATGATCTTAAGGCTGATTTCTCAATAAATTTCGTGGCTAAATTTGGGTAAAATGCAAAACCTAATCCGGAGATCAGAACAGTGACATTAGTGGGAAAAAAAAAAAAAAGATACCTAAATCACATACTAGGGCCCTAAAAGCCCAATTAAAGAACTAAGAAATGAGAAATAAGTCTACTAAAAAATACTTAAGAACTTTCAACCCTACTAAGGAGTAAAGAACACTTGAAGAATAAGAACTAGGCAACGAAAGATAACCTCTACTCTAGACCTTTAGATTAGCAAGAAATTAAGATTCTATTTTGATAGGTTAGTTTGATGCATTCTTAAGAATTTATCACCATAATCAAAGGCACGGAATGGATTCCTAAGATTGGTTATGGCCTCCTTGGAAGAACCCTCAAAGAACTTTTTCAAGAGTGTCTTTCGATCTCAATAATTGACTAGGAAATGTGTGAATGGACAAGACCTAACAAGAAATTCAATGTGAAAGTAGAGGTTCAAGGAATATAGCATTGAAGAGCAAGAATTCGACAACTAAGATGATCTCAAATGGACAATCAATGTCTCCAAAATACTTGAAAGTGATTGATAATCAACTACAGAAAGTGTTCACAAAAGTAGTTGCCACAATTTCAAGTGAAAAGCTCACTCAAGTAAAAAATCAAACATTAGATGTGCAACCTCGTAACTCAATAGTTTTCAAAATTTTCACACTTGTAAAAACATAAAAACTCAGGAATCACAAGAACAATCAATCCCCAGTAATTATACTGACATGAAGGAACAATTTCAAAGCAAGAACATAGCAAAAACTTGAATTTTTTACCCCACCAAAATTTTCATGACAATAAGTTACAGGATTTGTTGTCTCAAGAAATTTTTGTAGCAAATATACTCAATAAACTTCAAAATTTCTGCACTTTAAAACTTCAAATAGTTACCCAATCATCAACTAAACATGTAGATTCAGTTTCACAACATACCCATGGCACAATTTGAAGTTCTTAACATTCAAAAATAGCACCAAAAAAAGTGACGAAAATTTGAAAAATTCTACGAAAGCTTGGAAAGATTGTTCCTTTGCACAAAGAAAGCTATATTGATTAGAATCGACACAATCAAGCTCTGATGCCAAACACTTTTATATATTATCTTATGGCTGATTTCACAATGAATTTCGTGGCTAAATTTGGGGTAAAATGCAAAATCAAATTAGGAGCTCAAAACCGAGAAATAAACTCTTAACAACTAAGATGGTCTCAAATGGAAAATGAATGTCACCAAAATACTCGAAAAAGATTGATAATCTACAACAGAAAAAGTTCACAAATGTAGTAGCCACAATTTCAAGTGAAAAGCTCACTGAAGTAAAAAATGAAACACTAGAATTGCAGCCACGTAACTCAACCGTTTTCAAAATTTTCAAACTTGTAAAAATCCAAAAACTCGAGAATCACAAGAAAAATCAATCCGCAATAATTATACTAACATCAAGGAACTATTTCAAAGCAAGAACATAGCAAAAACTTGAATTTTATACCCCACCAAAATTTTCATGACAATAAGTTACAGGATTTGTTGTCTCAAGAAATTTTTGTAGCAAATATACTCAATAAACTTCAAAATTTCTGCACTTTAAAACTTCAAATAGTTACCCAATCATCAACTAAACATGTAGATTCAGTTTCACAACATACCCATGGCACAATTTGAAGTTCTTAGCATTCAAAAATAGCACCAAAAAAAGTGACGAAAATTTGAAAAATTCTACGAAAGCTTGGAAAGATTGTTCCTTTGCACAAAGAAAGCTATATTGATTAGAATCAACACAATCAAGCTCTGATGCCAAACACTTTTATATATTATCTTATGGCTGATTTCACAATGAATTTTGTGGCTAAATTTGGGGTAAAATGCAAAATCAAATTAGGAGCTCAAAACCGAGAAATAAACTCTTAACAACTAAGATGGTCTCAAATGGAAAATGAATGTCACCAAAATACTCGAAAAAGATTGATAATCTACAACAGAAAAAGTTCACAAAAGTAGTAGCCACAATTTCAAGTGAAAAGCTCACTGAAGTAAAAAATGAAACACTAGAATTGCAGCCACGTAACTCAACCGTTTTCAAAATTTTCAAACTTGTAAAAATCCAAAAACTCGAGAATCACAAGAAAAATCAATCCGCAATAATTATACTAACATCAAGGAACTATTTCAAAGCAAGAACATAGCAAAAACTTGAATTTTATACCCCACCTAAATTTTCATGACAATAAGTTACAGGATTTGTTGTCTCAAGAAATTTTTGTAGCAAATATACTCAATAAACTTCAAAATTTCTGCACTTTAAAACTTCAAATAGTTACCCAATCATCAACTAAACATGTAGATTCAGTTTCACAACATACCCATGGCACAATTTGAAGTTCTTAACATTCAAAAATAGCACCAAAAAAAGTGACGAAAATTTGAAAAATTCTACGAAAGCTTGGAAAGATTGTTCCTTTGCACAAAGAAAGCTATATTGATTAGAATCGACACAATCAAGCTCTGATGCCAAACACTTTTATATATTATCTTATGGCTGATTTCACAATGAATTTCGTGGCTAAATTTGGGGTAAAATGCAAAATCAAATTAGGAGCTCAAAACCGAGAAATAAACTCTTAACAACTAAGATGGTCTCAAATGGAAAATGAATGTCACCAAAATACTCGAAAAAGATTGATAATCTACAACAGAAAAAGTTCACAAATGTAGTAGCCACAATTTCAAGTGAAAAGCTCACTGAAGTAAAAAATGAAACACTAGAATTGCAGCCACGTAACTCAACCGTTTTCAAAATTTTCAAACTTGTAAAAATCCAAAAACTCGAGAATCACAAGAAAAATCAATCCGCAATAATTATACTAACATCAAGGAACTATTTCAAAGCAAGAACATAGCAAAAACTTGAATTTTATACCCCACCAAAATTTTCATGACAATAAGTTACAGGATTTGTTGTCTCAAGAAATTTTTGTAGCAAATATACTCAATAAACTTCAAAATTTCTGCACTTTAAAACTTCAAATAGTTACCCAATCATCAACTAAACATGTAGATTCAGTTTCACAACATACCCATGGCACAATTTGAAGTTCTTAGCATTCAAAAATAGCACCAAAAAAAGTGACGAAAATTTGAAAAATTCTACGAAAGCTTGGAAAGATTGTTCCTTTGCACAAAGAAAGCTATATTGATTAGAATCAACACAATCAAGCTCTGATGCCATACACTTTTATATATTATCTTATGGCTGATTTCACAATGAATTTTGTGGCTAAATTTGGGGTAAAATGCAAAATCAAATTAGGAGCTCAAAACCGAGAAATAAACTCTTAACAACTAAGATGGTCTCAAATGGAAAATGAATGTCACCAAAATACTCGAAAAAGATTGATAATCTACAACAGAAAAAGTTCACAAAAGTAGTAGCCACAATTTCAAGTGAAAAGCTCACTGAAGTAAAAAATGAAACACTAGAATTGCAGCCACGTAACTCAACCGTTTTCAAAATTTTCAAACTTGTAAAAATCCAAAAACTCGAGAATCACAAGAAAAATCAATCCGCAATAATTATACTAACATCAAGGAACTATTTCAAAGCAAGAACATAGCAAAAACTTGAATTTTAATCCCCCCCAAAATTTGCATGACAATAAGTTACAGGATTTGTTGTATCAAGAAATTTTTGCAGCAAATATACACAATAAACTTCAAAATTTCTGCACTTTAAAACTTCAAATAATTACCCAATCATCAACTAAACATGTAGATTCAGTTTCACAACTTACCCATGGCACAATTTGAAGTTCTTAGCATTCAAAAATAGCACCCAATAAAGTGACAAAAATCTGAAAAATTCCACAAAAGCTTGGAGAGATTGTACCTTTGCATGAAGAAAGTTGTACTGATTAGAATCAACACAATGAAGCTCTGATTCCAAACTATTTGATATGATCTTAAGGCTGATTTCTCAATGAATTTCGTGGCTAAATTTGGGGTAAAATACAAAACCTAATTAGGAGCTCAAAATAGTGAAATTAGTGAGAAAAAAAAAAGATACCTAAATCAAATACTAAGGCCCTAAGATCAATTAAAGAACTTAGAAATGAGAAACAAGTCTACAAATGAATACTTAAGAACTTTCAACCCTCCTAAGGAGTCAAGAACACTTGAAGAAGAAGAACTAAGCAACGAAAGATAACCTCTACTCTAGACCTTTAGATTAGCAAGAAATTAAGATTCTATATTGATAGGTTGGTTTGATGCATTCTTAAGAGTTTATCAACACAATCAAAGGCAAGGAATGGATTCCTATGATTGGTTATGGCCTTAATGGAAGAACCCTCAAAGAAATTTGTCAAGAGTATCTTTTGATCTCAATAATTGACTAGGGAATGTCTGAATGGATATGACCTAACAAGAATTTCAATGTAACATTAAATGTTCAAGGAATAAAGCATTGAATAGCAAGAATTCAACAACAAAGATGATCTCAAATGGAAAATCAATGTCACAAAAATCCTTCAAAATGATCGATAATCTACTACAGAAAGTGTTCACAAAAGTAGTAGCCACAATTTCATGTTAAAAGCTCACTCAAGTAAAAAAATCAAACACTAGAAATGCAACCTCATAACTGAATGGTTTTAAAAAAATTTCATACTTGTAAAAACCCAAAAACTCAAGAATCGCATGAAAAATCAATCCCCAGTAATTATACTAATATCAAGGAACAATTTCAAAGAAAAAACTTGATTTTTATACCCCCCCCCCCCTCCCAAATTTTCATGACAATAAGTTACGGGATTTGTTGTGTCAAGAAATTTTTGCAGCTAATATACTCAATAAACTTCAAAATTTCTGCACTTTAAAACTTCAAATAGTTACCCAATCATCAACTAAACAAGTTGATTCAGTTTCACAACATACCCATGGCACAATTTATAGTTCTTAGCATTCAAAAATAGCACCAAATATAGTGACAAAAATCTGAAAAATTCCGCAAAAGCTTGGGGAGATTGTTCCTTTGCACGAAGAAAGTTGTATTGATTAGAATCAACGCAATCAAGCTTCGATACCAAACACTTTGATATGACTTTAGGGCTGATTTCTCAATAAATTTCGTGGCTAAATTTGGGGTAAAATCCATAACCAAATTAGAAGCTCAAAACAGTGAAATTACTGGGGAAAAAAAAGATACCTAAATTAAATACTATGACCCTAAGCTTAATTAAAGAATTTAGAAATGGGAATCAAGTCTACTAACAAATACTCAAGAACTTTCAACCCTACTAAGGAGCTACAAACACTTGAAAAAGAAGAACTAGGCAACGAAAGATAACCTCTAGTCTAGACCTTTAGGTTAGTAAGAAATTAAGATTCTATTTTGATAGGTTAGTTTAATGCATTCTTAAGAGTTTATAGACTGAATCAAAGGCAAGGAATGAATTCCAAAGATTGGTCATGGCCTTCATGGAAGAACCCTCAAAGAACTTTCTCAAGAGTGTCTTTTGATCTCAACTATTGGCTAGGGAATGGGTGAATGGACAAGACCTAACTAGAATTTTAGTGTAACACTAAAGGTTCAAGGAATAAATCATTAAATCGCAAGAATTCAACAACTAAGATGATCTCAAATGGACAATCAATGTCTCCAAAATACTTCAAAATGATTAATAATCAACCATAGAAAGTATTCACAAAAGTAGTAGCCACAATTTCAAGTGAAAAACTCACTAAAGAAAAATATCAAACACTTGAAGTGCAACCTCATAACTCAATGGTTTTCAAAATTTTCGCACTTGTAACAACACAAAAAGTCAAGAATTACAAGAAAAATCAATCCACAACCATTATACTAACAAAAAGTAACAATTTAACAGCAAGAAAATACTAAAAACTTGAATTTTATACCCCCTAAAATTAGCAAGACAATAAGTTACGGGATTTGTTGTGTTAAGAAATTTTTGCATCAACAAACCCTTGGCACAATTTCAAGTTCTTGGCATTTAAAAATAGCACCTAATAAAGTGATGAAAATCTGAAAAATTCCACAAAAGCTTGGAGAGATTGTACCTTTGCACGAAGAAAATTGTATTGATTAGAATCAACACAGTCATGCTCTGATACCAAACTCTTTAATATGATCTTACGACTGATTTCTCATTGAATTTCGTGGCAAAATTTGGGGTAAAATGCCAAACCCAATTAGGAGATCAAAACAGTGAAATTAGAGATGAAAAAAGATACCTAATTCAAATACTAGGACCTTAAGCCCAATAAAAGAACATAGAAATGAGAAACAAGTCTACTAACTCATACTCAAGAACTTTCAACTCTACAAAGTAGCCAAGAACACTCGAAGAAGAAGAACTAGGCAACAAAAGATAACCTCTACTCTAGACATTTAGATTAGCAAGAAATTAAGATTTTATTTTGATAAGTTTGTTCGATCCATTCTTAAGAGTTTATAGACACAATCAAAAGCAAGGAATGGATTCCCAAGATTTGTCATGGCCTTCAAGGAAGAACCCTCAAAGAACTTTCTCAAGAGTATCTTTTGATCTCAACAATTAACTAGGGAATGGGTGAATAGACAAGACCTAACAAGAATTTCAATTTTACCGGAAAGGTTCAAGGAATAAAAGCATTGAATAGCAAGAATTCAGCAACTAAGATGATCTCAAATAGACAATCAATGCCTGCAAAATACTTGAAAATTATTGATAATCAACTACAGAAAGAGTTCACAAAAGTAGTGCAACCTCATAACTCAATGGTTTTCAAAATTCTCACACTTGTAACAACCCAAAAACTCAAGAATGACAAGAAAAATCAATTCCTAATCATTATACAAACATCAAAGAACAATTTCAAAGCAAGACTTGAATTTTATACCCCCCAAAATTAGCATGACAATAAGTTATGGGATTTGTCATGTCAAGAAATTTTTGCAACAAATATACTCAATTAACTTGAAAATTTCTGCACTTTAACGCTTTGAATAGCTACCCAATCATCAACTAAACATGTAGATTTAGTTTCACAACAAACCCGGGGCATAATTTGAAGTTCTTGACATTCAAAAATAGCACCCAAAAAAGTGACGAAAATCTGAAAAATTCCAAAAAGTTTGAATAGATTGTACCTTTGCACTGAGAAAGTTGTATTGATTAGAATCAACACAATCGAGCTCTGATACCAAACATTTTAATAGGATCTTAGGGCTAATTTCTCAATGAATTTTGTTGCTAAATTTTGGGTAAAATACAAGACCCAATTAGGAGTTCAAAATAGTGAAATTATTGAAGAAAAAAGGTGCCTTATTCAAATACTAGGACTCTAAGCCCAATAAAAGAACTTAGAAATGAGAAACAAATCTACTAACTCATACTCAAGAGTTTGAACCCTACTAAGGAGCCAACAACACTTGAAGAAGAAGAACTAGGCAACGAAACATAACCTCTACTTTAGACTTTTAGATTAGCGAGAATCTAAGATTCTATTTCACTACAAGAAAAAACCAAATTAGTGACGTCCAAATCCGTCGCTAATCATGCTTAGCGATGGATTACATCTGTCGCTAAAAAGGGCGTCGCAATTTGCGACGGAAAGAAAATCCGTCGCAAATAGCGACGGATTTGCGATGGTCATTTGATTAATGACTTTATAATTAAGTTTATAATCAATATAGCGATGGATTTGCAATGGAAAAAAAATTAAGTAATTTAACAATGGATTTGCGACCGCCAAAAATTTTTATTTTAAAAAGAATTAATTAATTTAGCAGCATATTTGCGATGGCAAATTTTTTTTAATTACAAAAAATAAATTAATTTAACAACGGATTTGCGACGGCAAAAAATTTTTAAATTTTGAAAAAAGCAACTAATTTAGCAACATATTTGCGACGACAAAAATTTTTTTTATTTCAAAAAATTAAAATAATTTAGCGAAGGCAAAAAATTTAATTTGCGATAGCGAACAATTTTTTATTTAAAAATTTAATTAATTTTGCGATGGCAAAAAAAATTTATTAAAAAAATTAATTAATTAGCTACTCAACCCGCCCGTCCATCGACTCGACCCGGCCCATTGAGAACCCGTTCCGCAACCCGATCGACCAAGAATATTATGAGATTATGTCAGACTTGGGGCTCAAACCCACGTCCTTGTTGTGGAGGAACACGCGTTGCACCACTAAGCTATTGAAGTTTTTGTGATATATTGTGCTAGATATTAATTATATAGTAAATTTTTTTGTGAATTAGCGACGGATTTGCAAGGGCTTTGTAACATATCTGCGACAACAGAATTTTCCGTCACAAATCCGTAGCTAATTAGCCACGGATTTGCAACAGCTAATTTTTCAAGATTTTAAAAAAATATTTTTAAATTTTTAATGGCCGTCGCAAATCCCTCGCAATTTGCAATAGATTTGTGACGGCCATCTAAAATTAAAAAACAAATTTATTTTTATTAAAATTAAAAGATATTAGTAAGTTGAAATATATATATATATATATATAATATACATATGATATTATTAAGTATATATATGTATGTATATATATAAGAATACGACATATATTTATTTGTTGCTATTAAATATATAAAAATATATATAATGTATTTATATATATATACACACACATATATATATATATATATTTATACATATATATTTAAAAGTATTATATCATATATATATGTATAAATATATATGGATATATATATATATATATATATATAAACACACATACTAACATAAATATATATATATATATATGTACGTATATATATTTATTTTTATATTAAAAAGTATATTAACATATTTATATGTATATAAAAATGCTATATATATATATATATATAGATGTGTATATATTAATATGTGTCATATAATCAAAAGCCTCTATAGAAACCACATCTGAGAAGTCCAAATAATTCTCTAATTGCAATTAGAACCCATTAAGTTCTTAGAATTATAAATTGGCCCATCAATTATAACTAATTATAATTTGGCCACATCAACCTCTCTTTCTTGTAATAAACCCCACTATGTTATCAAATAACATCTTAAGTATATATTCCTCTTTTGTGTGTGACATATTAGGTTTCCCGGTCAATTGGTAGCGAACATGAATTAATCCAAACGTCTTTGAGATTAATAATCCTTAATTAATTAGAATTAATCCTATTAATTTTAATCAGGATTGGTTTATTAATTCATCAATTAATAAACTCATATTCCCAGATCATGAGCAGTATCTAGCAACACATCATGACCACCCAAGAGCCTATGAAGTCAAGTGGCTTGACATAAACCTTTCAATAACAAACTTCAGTGCAATTAACTCCTTTCATCGTACAATATCTCATTCGGTTTGGAGTACGAAATTAGTGCCAACTCCCTCTAGAAATAATTCTGGCCCAAATATAATGGTACTTGTAATAGGAACCCACTACTATAGATGTGTATCAATTGGAACTATTTCCAATATACAATTGCCTTGGCCAAGGACTTTCGAGTAGTAATTCCTATAAGTGGCCGTGAGATATTCGCCCCTACTATTAAGAGCGATGAATAGTGGCCCCTAATTTATTATTTATTGGGCCATTTATTTGGTTCTAATTAGAATAATTAATGTAGTCCAAATGGCTAAACTAAGAGTCCAATGGGTCAATCCAGTTTAACTTAGGGTTTTATTTAGGTTAAATAGGAGGATAAAAGAGGACGTGGTTTTTACTCTTTTAAGGGTTAAGAAAACAACATTGTTTTTTTTATCTTCTTCTGGCGTGAGAAAAAAAAAAAAAAAAGACGCCCCCTTTCTCGCTCCAAGAGAAATTCCTTAGCCCTGTGAGTTGTTCAACAAACGTGAATTAGACAGGCCATATACTAGAAGATCGAGAGGTTGGTGTTCATATACATGCACAGATGGAGTAGGAGGCTTGCAGGAATTACACTAAAGGTTTCCTCCAACGCACCTACCCCAGTCCCACACATTCCAATCCAGCCAATTCTGAGAACGAGGAAAAGAGGTAAAAAAAATTTTCCCGCAGAGTCCCGCTAGGCTGTGACCGGTGCCAGCACCGGCCTGTGTGTTTCCTGTTCTTCAGTTTTTCCAGTTTTTGCTTTCGTTACGTGCTTTGCTTTGCCCTTTTGAACCTTCATTGTAGTCCATATATCACCCTATTTATTGGGGCATTTAGGGTGGGGTGTCACAGTATTGTCCTTAACAAAAGTAAAATTTCATATATCTTGAAATTCTAGCAAGCAATTTAATTTCTAAACACAAATCCAACATCAATCCTCCATCAATTAAATACAATCACCTCAAATCCATATACACAACAACAATCTAGTACAATTATATAAAAATTACCCCATCTCCTTCACATCAAAATCATCACAAACTCTATTTTTCCTAAAAACATCAAATCTGTCCATTCATGACTACTCATATAAAACATGGATTAATAAACAAGATAAGTTCAAACTACTTATCGAAGTAAAGAACACTTGAAAACACTTCAAAAATCAACTCTAAAACACTTTGGTCTTCAAAAATTTAGCAAGAAATCATAGAGTTTAAGTGGAGGAAATCAAAGATAGAAGAGAAGGGAAGGAGAGGTGGTTGAGAGTAAGAGAGATAACATGAACACCTTCAATGCGTGTGTGTGCGTGTATGTGCTACTGTTTGCGAGAAATAAGAGTGTAATCTGGGATTTTTGGTTGTGTTTGATGAAGGAAGGGTTTATTTGATAAAACAAGGATTTAGATTAATTAACTTATGTTTAGAAATTGTTCTAATACTTAAGCTTTATTAAAAATCAATGGTTAGGATCAAAATACATGAATGGCTAGAATTGGGCTGCTATAGTGAAGGATATGATAGTCATTTAAGATATTTAGGGCACTCTAGGAGTTATTGGAATAAAATATATTAAAAATAAATTAATTTAGCATAAAAAATTAAAATATTAAAATTAGTCTTGCATATGTAAAAGAAATAATAAAATAAAATAAGTCTTGGTCAATCAATAGTCAAGATTAAATAAAGATAAAAATTAAAATAATTAACATAGTAAAATAGGGATTTTGTTTAAATAAAATCAACATTGGGTCCTTTACTAAACTAATTTCTCACACTGCCCCAAAAATAATGTTTTAACTAAATAAATGCATAAAACACTTATAAATAATTAATTTCCCATTCATGACATAAAATTAAATATAATAAAGTTTGACATTACATTCACACAAGTGTATACAAATTCCTACACAAATATTTCACTTAGAAACAAGATAGCAAAAAGGTAGTCAGTCAAGAATTTATGCAAAATAAGCTCTCTTAAAATATTTAAATAGTCACTCATAATATTTCCAAATAAAACTTTTGCATAATAATATGCCTAGAAAATGCCATTTGATATATGTATGAATGCATGACAATGAGAGAGGTGTTACATTCTTCCACACTTAAGAGAATTTCGTCCTCGAAATTGTTGATGTCATACCCAAAATCAAATTTGGATACTTCTTTACCCATTCCTCAGTTTTCCAAGTTGCATCTTCAATACTTTGATGTTCCTATAATATCTTAACAATAAGAATCTTCTTATTCCATAATTTTTTAATATTGCACAGCAAAATTCTCACCGATTTCTCTTCATAACTTATGTTCGGATTTAACTGAAGCGGTCATCGTTCAACATATGGTCGAGATCAAGATTTTACTTCTTAAGTTGCGAAACGTGAAACACATCGTGAATACCGGTCAACCCATCAAGAAGTTCTAATCTATAATCCCCGAGTCTAGTTCTTTCAATGATAAAAAAGGGCTGCAATACATTTTGGGCTTAACATCCTACCTTTCGGATGTTTTAAAATTCCTCTACTCCGCGTCAGTCTAAAAAATACGGAATCTGCAATTTGAAATTCTAGTTCTCGCCTTCTGTTAACTCTGTGCAGCCTTAATCTCTCTCGTACTAGTACCATTTTCTCATCTATGTCTCGAATACTGATTCCTCCATCACTATTTTTTTGGTCCGTCTTCCTCCGAACCCTAATATAATGGAACTTGACATTTTCGGCCATACAATGCTTTAAAAGGAGCCATTCCTATCGAAGCTTGATTACTGTCATTATATGCTAATTATGCAAACGAAATGCTGTCCATCCACTGATTTCCAAATTCAAGTACATAAGCTCTCAACATGTCTTCTAAAATCTATATCACTTTTTTTGTTTGTCCGTCTATCTATGGGTGTGCTCATTTTTTTGTTCCTAAAAACTCTTGAAAAATTTTCAAAATCTTGAAATGATTCAAGGATCTCTATCCGATATAATACTTGTAGGTACTTCGTGCAATCGCACAATCTCTTTAATGTAAACTTAAGTAAACTTTTCCATGGAATATTTAACATTCACGAGAATAAAATGAGCAGTTTTGGTTAAACACTACACCACTACCTATATTGCATCTTTCTGATTCTTACTCATTACTCCTTAGTAACCCAGTAACAAAGTCCATAATTATGCATTCCTACTTCCATTGTGGTACTGACAACAGTTGTAGCAAACTTGTTAACTTCTTATATTTCATTTTCACTTTCTGACAATTCAAGCATACCAATACATATTTTGGAATATCTCTCTACATCCTAAGCCAGCAAAACATCTTCTTCACGTCTTGGTACATATTCACTTCTCCTAGATGAATGGTATATCGATTCTTATGGGGTTTTTTTTTTTCTCAAACTTTTCCTCTTTAATTCATCTAAATCAAGTACACATAATGTAACACCTTTCTACCTACGTACCCAAAAAAGGGCGGGGACGTCACTCCATCTTGTGGATCAGGGTTCTTTATAATGAGGCACAAAAGAAAGCGACTAAATAAAATAAAGCAATAATCTTATTACAATTGGAATCAAAACAAGAACAAGTTTGAAATTCAAAACTAACTACAGTCTCTTAAAAGAAATACAAAGATAAAATTAAAATGAAATAAACTTCCAACTCTTATTCATCCAACCTACTCATTAAAAGTACACCCTTGAAAACATTATATAAAAAGTATGAGATTAGCATCTCAGTAAGTCCCGTGTTATTGGAAAGTATGCTCTCAAAGACTATGTATTCTGTTTAAATATATTGTAATAAAATATTTATTCATTCAATTTAGTTTGTTTCTTATACTATTGCACATTTAAAGGTCCATGTATGACAAGTAATGGTCTATGTGTTAGGTCATTCTTCACAGTAAGGTATAGATGAACATAAATATGGCAAAAATGAAAATGCCGATGCATGTCACAGAACAAAAAACCAAAACAGTGCATTGCAGGAAAGCTATATACCTTTGTGTTTCTTCAATGGTCTAGGGGGTGCCGGTGCCACAGTCTAAACCACTTCTAGTTCTGAGATCGATTCTTCAGGCTATTGTCCCTCAAGCCGACAGCTTCTTTCGGGCATCAACGTGACTCTTCTTGCCTTTCGGAATATAACTGCGCCTGAAATAGCTGGTGAAAGCTATGGATCAAGATGATCTTCCTACTCTGACTGAATGCTATCTAGAAAAACACAGAGAACACACACACAAGAGAAGAAGAAGAGAGGCTTGAGGGGAAAAAACCCAACGTTCTATGAAATACTCCTCTGTTCTATTCAATCCCAACTGTTTTGATAATAGACTATTATCCGAGCATTCCAAAATCAAACAGAAGCCCTAAAGCCCATGTCATGTTAAGCCATTGAACATGCCTATGGACCTATGACCTAGTTCATTGGGTTAAACCTTTAATTTAATTTAATTATTCCTTAACTAATTCAAGCCCAATAATAAAATTAATTAAATAATCTAATGGACCAATATAAACCTCGAGCCTTGGTCTAGTTCATTAGATTTAGCCTTTAATTTAATTTAATTATTCCGGGACTAATACAAGTTGAATAATTAAATTAATTAAATAACCCAAATAGGCCAATATATAATTCTCCTTTTTAGATATTTTATTTTATTCTAGACAATAAATAAACCAGGCAACTCGAATAAAATAAAATCTATTTAATAAAAGACCAATCCCTCAAACCAAAATGATCAGGACTTATAGGCTCTTCTAAGGACCAAAAAATACATCTCCTTGGCTACTAAAATGACCAAAATACCCCTACTATAGAAATAGCTGTATTTTACATTTTAAATACTTCCTACTATCACCATAAGGAAATATTGACCCCAACGATAATGCTACGCTACGTTAGTAAAGTCTCTGACATACAGGTTTAATGACTAAAATACTCCTCTACGCATCACTGTCCATTTAGAAAGGAAAGTGTACTAACACCTCTCTAAAAGACATGTACCATCCTTAGACCTCTAGTCCAATGATCCACAACTCTTCGAATGTTTTTGCTTTCCAAGGTAGCTACGTTGAAGCAAACATCCAAGTCATGTTTCCCAGGGCCTTAGATATTTAGATCATTCGAGCAGTCACAAGGGGCGATATAACGAAGAAGCTATCTTGTACAAGTTTGTTTTTAAAAACTTGTCACATATACCCAACATACAAGTATATTGGCTCACGATAGAACCTCAGCTACTGCATATCAAAGTACATGCTTCCAGCTTCATCATACCATCAACTTATACTGAAGTGGTAGAGTATTAGTCCACTCTGCAGTAGTAATAGCTGTGTTTTTTCTAAATAGTACTTTTAGAATCTACTATTATAGGTCATGTTCTACATATTCGATATACGATTATGCTATGAAGTAAATGGACTACTCTTTGGCTAAAGGTAAGTCATTCCCCATTTGAAATGCATAACTTAATGATCTAAACATGATGAGATTTCCATTCTCATCAATCGGTTAAGAACAAACGTTTATGTGTTAAGTAACCCGTAATGCATACCTTACTGTGAAAGACCATCATTCATATAGATCGCTTACTTAAACCTAATGGGTCTTTTTCAAACATAAATTGTACACAAATAAAATGTAAATTCACAAACAAATTTTGAGAATAAATTCTTTTATTAATAAAGTCTATAATTACATCAGAAATCTAGTCTAGAGGGCATACATTCTAACAATCTCTCACTTGCACTCTAAGACTAAGAAAGTTCATAGGTGCCCACCTCTATGGCTTCCAAGTGTCTCTTGAAGTCTCTCTCAGCTAAATGCTTCGTGAAGGGATCTGCTAGGTTATTCTCCGAGGCTATCTATTCCACCACGATTTCCCGTCTCTGGATGAAATCCCAAATCAGCTAGTACTTCCTCCCGATGTGCTTCCTCTTCTTGTAATTTTTAGGTTCTTTGGATTGCGAGACTGCTCTAGCGTTGTCGCAATACCCGACAATTGGTTTGTCTATGTGTGGTATGACTCCAAGTTCTGAAAAGAACTTCCAAAGCCAGACTACTTCCTTGGATATCTGCAAAGCTGCCACATACTCCTCCATGAAATAGCTCCTCCAAACAAGGTGGAGACATATCCACTAGTAGATTTTCTCTCATCCTTATCTGCCTAGAAGTCTAAGTCTATGTATCCAGTAGGAACTAAGTCATCAGCCCTGTAAACCAGCATATAATCTCTCGTACCTTTGAGGTACTTGAGAATATGCTCTATAGCTTGCCAATGAACCTCCCCACAGTTTGACTAATATCTGCTAAATAAGCTTACGACAAAGCATATATCTGGCCTAGTACACAACATAGCATATATGAGACTTCCTACACCCGAAACGTAGGGAATTCTACTCATTCTATCTTTTTCTTCTTAGGACTTAGGACAGTCCATTGAACAAAAAGACAACCCATGTCTGCAAGGAATTAGAGCTCCATTGCATGAGTCTATGCTAAACTTGGCCAGCATCTTGTTAATGTACGTTGCTTGGGATAATCCTAACATTCACTACTTCCTATTTCTAAGAAGCTTAATCCCGAGAATGTAACTGGCTTCTCCCAAGTCCTTCATACTGAATTGACTAGATAACTAAATCTTAATAGATGACAATATCCTTACATCATTCCCAATGAGTAGAATGTCATCTACATATCGGACAAGAAAAACCATATTTATGCCTTCCAATTTCCTGTACACACATGGTTCATCCTCGTTTTGAATGAAACCGTAAGACTTTATAGTCTCGTTAAAACGAATGTTCCATGCTCTAGATATCTGCTTAAGTCCATAAATGGTCATTTTAAGATTGCAAACTATATGTTGCTGTCCTTTAGCAATAAAACCTTCCGGTTAGGACATATAGATGTCTTCACTAAGATGGCCATTCAGAAATACGGTCATAATATCCATTTGTCATATCTTGTAGTTGTAATGACATGTGATAGGAAGGAGGATACGGATGGACTTAAGTATGGTTACTGGGAAAAAGGTTTCCTCATAATCGATTCCCTCTTTCTAAGTATACCCTTTCGCTACAAGCGTAGCTTTAAAGGTTTTCAGCTTCCCATCTGCTTCCTTTTTCCTCTTGTATATGCACTTACATCCAATGGGCTTTATCTCTCAGGTTAAGCTACAAAATCCCAAACCTAATTGATGTATATAGATTCAACTCAACTTTCATTGCTTCATGCCATAGGTTTGTATTGACATCAATAATAGCCTCCTCATATCTAGTGGGATCTTGTTCTTGATGGTCAGTGACCAGCTCGAAAACTTCTCCAGTCCATCTTTCTAGAACCCTAGATACCCTCCTACTACCACGAGGCTCTATTAGTACAGGTTCTTGAGGCTGTGCCTCTTCTTGTTCCACAATTAGGTTTGAAGATGTTGATTCCGAAGATAACTTCTCCACGAATTTCAACTTTAGTGAACCTTTAGTGGAAGCACTTTGATCGTCCTCCAAGTATTTAGCTTTAGTACTTACCAGTATTCTCTGCTCCTTGGGATGATAAAAGTAACCTCTTTTTGTCCATTTTGGATACCCAACAAAATAGCATAATTCCGATCTTGGTACTAGCTTGTCTTCCTTGATCAGTACATACGTTGGACAACCCTATATCGTGAGATGATTCAAACTTGGCATACACCCAGTCCACATCTCATAGGGCGTCCTAGGTACTGACTTGGAAGGCGCCAAGTTGAGAATGTATGCCATTACTTCCAGGGCATATCCCCGAAAAAGAGATTGGAGGAGTAGCATAAGATATCATGCTAGGGACCATTTCCATTAATGTCCTATTCCTTCTCTCAGCTAATCCATTCTACTGGGATGTCCCTGGGGCAAGGCGCTAGGACACTATCCAATGATGTACCATGTAATCTTTCAATTCACAGAGGAAGTATTCTTCACCACGATCCGATCGTAAAGTTTTGATCAATTTACCTGTCTGATGCTCTACTTCAGCCTTAAACCCTTTGAACTTGTCAAAAGTGTCAGACTTGCACCTCATTAGGTAGACCTAACTAAACCTTATACAATATTTCGTGAAAGTGAAGAAGTACTAAAAACCCCCTCTAGCTGGTGTGGACAAAGGACCACACATATAAGTATGAACAATGCCCAATATCTCCTTGGCTTTATCAGCCTTTGGGCTAAATGACCTTTTGGTCATTTTTCCCATTGTTGGGTATTTCAGGCTCGTATCGTATACAGCACAGTAAAAAATAAAACGAGATACCCTTCCAAGACCTATCTATATGTGGAAAATAAGACATAAAGAGACAAAAGGTGATAGCCTTTTACCTTTAGGTGATCGTCCGAAGAACAAAATTTTCTTCTTCGAGTTGAGGCGCGATCTAGCAGTCCTCGTGATGAATCTCCACGTAAGTTGAACGTCTAACCACTATAATCTCAGTGTGTGATTATCTCTAATAGTAATCCACACAGAGGAATACAAAAGTACCAAAATTTTTGTGCTAGCAGAAACAATAATGGCGGCTAGGGTTCTCTTGTTTTCAGTAAAACGAGAGGGAGAAAGAAGAAGGGAAAAACATATGACTTGGCTGGGGATTTTGTGTATCTCATCAGCTAGGGTTTTCATGTGTTATATCTACAATATATCACACGAAAGTCCCTTCCCAAAATTGAGAATTCTAATCCTATTAGAATTTTCTAATTGTAATGGGAAACATCAAGTTCTCACAATTATAACTTGCGCCACAAATTATAACAAATTATAATTCGTCCACAACAACTTCTCTTTCTCTGAAATAACCCCAGTATGTTATTAAATAACATCTTGAGTATATAATCCTCCATTGTATGTGACCTATTAGGTTTTCCAGTAAATTTGTAGAGAACATGAATTAATCCAAACGTCTTTGAGATTAATAATCCATAATTAAGGAGAATTAATCCTATTAATTTTAATCAGGATTGGTTTATTAATTTATCAATTAATAAACTCATATTCCCAGATAATGAGCGGTATCTAGCAACAAATCAAGACTACCCAAGAGTCCAAGAAGTCAAGTGGCTTGACATGAACCCTTCAATAACAAACTTCAGTGCAATTAACTCCTTTCACCATACAATATCTCATTCGATTTGGAGTATGGAATTAGTGCCAACTCCCTCCAGAAATAATTCTGGCCCGAATACAATTGTACTTGTACTAGGAACCCACTACACTAGATGTGTATCAATTGGAACTGTCTCCAATACACAATCGCCTTGGCCAATGACTTTTTGAGTAGTAATTTGTATAAGTGGCTGTGAGGTATTCGCCCTTACTATTAGGAGTGGTGAATCCTTTAGTGACCCTCTCAACTACTTTCGTTTACCTCACAATGTACCCAATATCCATCCCATAGGCGGCCCTCGATCGAGCTCCGGAGATTGGAATTAAAGTACAAAGCTCAGCAAAGAAAGTATCTTAGAGATCTAAAGTCTAAGGATACTTGCACGTTTGCTATATTGAGATTATATCACTGGCACTAAATAGTTATCCATGTGATTATCTCAAAGCAAGGTCATCTAATGAACTTGTTCCATTAACAAGCATCCATGTGTTAACTTTGAGTATCTCAATACTCATGGTTATGAGAACCACCGCCTGATCAAATCTAGAAGTCTAATACATGCTAGTTTTAACGCATTAATATGGTCCTGTCTCATTAATACTATGACTATGGACTATTTAAGTACCAACACCATCCAGTATAGTAGGAATCTCATATCACGATCTCTATCATGATTTCCTGAACACAATGTTGTACTAGGGACTTTATCGAACAATTATACTATTTAAAGTAAAAAAAAAACTGTAAGATAAATAATGTCTTTTATTAAAAGAAAATGTGTCATATACAATGTACAAGTGATTGCCTTTAGGACACAACGCTAACAAACTCCCGCTTGCACTAGAGCCAATCATTCATGTATCTAATACCGAATGACTCAACATGACAATTATGTTTCTTTTGAGATAGTGCTTTCATAAGCGGGTCAGCTATGTTCTCATCTATGGAAACTCTTTCTATCTTTACATCATTCCTATCTATGATCTCCTGGATCAGATGATAGCGTTGTAGAACACATTTGGATCGTTGGTGAGACCGCGGCTCCTTTGCTTGTGCAATGGCTCTGTTGTTCTCACAATATAGAGTTATTGGACCAACAACACTTGGAACCACACCCAGTTCCATCAGAACTTCTTGATCCAAACAGCCTCCTTAGCTACTTCAGAAGCAGCTATGTACTCAGCTTCTATCGTAGAGTCGACAATAGTCTTTTGTTTGGAACTTTTCTAATTTATTGCCCCTCCATATAACATAAACACGTAGCCGGATTGTGATTTAAAATATTCTTTGTCAGATTGAAAACTGGCATCAGTATACCCGTTTATTTTCAAATTACCTTCTCCATATACTAAGAACATATCCTTAGTCCTTCGTAAATACTTAAGGATGTTCTTTACAGCCGCCCAATGACTCTTACCAGGGTCGGATTGGTATCTGCTCGTCAAACTGAGAGCATAAGATACATCGGGCCTAGTACATATCATAGCATACATGATAGATCCAACTGCCGAGGCATATGGAATCTTACTCATGTGATCTCTTTCAACTTGTGTCTTGGGAGATATCAACTTTGAAAGGCTTACACTATGTGACATGGGTAAGAATCCTTTTTTGGATTGATCCATACTAAACCTCTTTAGCACTTTATCTATGTATGTAGACTGTGAAAGACCAAGCAACCTTTTAGATCTATCTCTATAGATCCTTATTCCAAGAATATAGGTTGCTTCTCCAAGGTGTCTCATGGAGAATTGTTTGGACAACCAAACTTTAACCATTTGCAAGACAAGTATATCGTTTCCTATTAGCAATATGTTATCTACATAAAGTAGTAATAAAACGATTGCACTCCCACTAACCTTCTTGTATACACAAGGCTCATCCATGTTTTGAATGAAACCAAACTCTTTGATTGTTTCATCAAATTGAATGTTCCAACTCCTAGAAGCCTGCTTAAGTCCATAAATGGACCTTTGCAGCTTGCACACCTTTGTGCTATTATTGGATGTGAAACCCTCAGGTTGTGTTATATAAACTTCCTCAGTTAGATTTTCATTTAGAAAAGCTGTTTTCACATCTATTTGCCAAATGTCATAATCATAACGAGCAACAATGGCTAGGAGTATCCTGATGGATTTCAACATGGCTACTGGCGAGAAGGTTTCATCATAGTCAATACCATGTTGTTGATGATAACCATTCGCCACTAGTCGTGCTTTATAGGTAACTAAGTTACAATCCATGTCAGTTTTCTTCTTGAAAACCCAATTGCATCCAATAGGTTTAATTCCTTTGGATGGATCAACCAAAGTCCATACTTGGTTGTCGTACATGGAATCCATCTCTGACTTCATGGCATCAAGCCATTTGCCAGATTCTAAACTATTCAGAACATCCTTGCAGGCATTAGCCTCATCTTCATCTATAAGCAATACGTTATTGCGGTCACTAATAAGAAATCCATATCTCTCAGGTGCCACACGTATCTTACTAGATCGACGAGGTTCTTGTGTATTAGAAAGTTCATCTATTCTCTCAATAAATGTGAGATTAGACGATTGATCATTGTTTGTTTGATCTTCATGAACTTTACTAAGTTCAATCTTACTCCCACTGTCCCCTTTGAGTATGTGCTCCTTTTCTAAGAAGACAGCATGCTTCGAAACAAATAATTTATTTTTGGAGGGTAGATAGTAGTAATATTCAAAAGATTCTTTCGGATAACCCACAAACAAACACTTATCAGACTTACTATCAAGTTTGTCTGACTGTGGCCTTTTAACAAAGGAAGGACAACCCCATACTCGCAAGTGAGATAACTTTGGCCTCTTACCAAAGAACATCCCAAATGGGGTAGTATCAACCGATTTTATCGGAACTCTGTTCAGTATATAAACATAAGTCTCTAGTGCATGCCCCCAAAACGATTTTGGTAGGTCTGCAGAAGCTATCATGGTCCGTACCATGTCTAGAAGGGTACGATTCCTTCTCTCAGATATACCATTATGTTGAGGTGTATGTGGTAGAGTCCATTGAGATAATATCCCATTATCTCTAAGATAACTCAGAAACCCTTAGCTCAAGTATTCTCTTCCTCGATCAGATCTTAGAATCTTAATACTTTTGCCAAGTTGTTTTTCTATTTCATTCTTGAAGTCTTTGAACCTTTCAAAGGCCTCAGATTTGTATTTCATTAAATACAAATGCTCGTATCATGAAAAGTCATCGATAAAGGTTATGAAATAGTTGTAACCTTCCTCTTGCTTGTATTAACATTGGGCTACATACATCAGAATGTATGAGTTCTAATAACTTCTTAGCCCATTCTCCTTTTCCTAGAAAAGGAGTTTTAGTCATTTTACCAAGTAAACAAGATTCACATATGACGTATGATTCATAATCAAATGACCTTGAGTCACCAAACTTGTGTAACTTAGAAATACGGTTTTCGTTTACATGGCCCAAATGACAATGCCATATGTAAGAGGTGTTAGAGTTATCCATTTTAGGTTTCTTATTGTTTATATTGAGAATTGGGTTATCCAAGTCTAAAACATATAAACCATTAACCAAAGTTGCAGAACCATAGTAAATATCATTCAATGAAAAAGAACAACATTTATTCTTTAATATTAAATGAAATCCACAAAAATCTAAACACGCAATTGAGATAATGTTTTTCATTAAAACTGGTACATAATAACAATTTTACAGTTCTAGAATTAATCCCGAAGGCAAGTTCAGCGCGTATGTCCCCACAACAAGTGCAACAACCTTTGCCCCATTTACAGTACGTAAGTCCACATCGCCTTTATCTAGCCTTCTATTGCTCTTTAGTCCCTACAAGTTATTGCACCAATGAGATCCACATTCGGTATCTAATGCCCACATCTCACTTTTAAAGGTAGTATTTATCTCAATCATAAACATATCTGGAGAAGAAGTAGAAGTGCTTGTAAGCTTCTCCTTCTACTTCTTGTCCTTAATGGTCTCCAAGTAAGCTTTGCAGTTGCGCCTCCAGTGGCCCATCTTCCCACAATAGTGGCATAAGCCCTTGGTAGCTACGTACTTCTTGTTCACACCACCTTTGGGCTTCATGGAAGCCTTCTTCTTCTTCTTTTGAACTTTCTTCTTAAAAGAGGAAGATTCTACCATTAAAACTGCATTGGAATCCTTCTTTATGGAGGACTCCACAGTTTTGAGAAGATTGATCAACTCAGGAATTGTGGACTCAATCTTCTTCATCTGGTAGTTAATCATAAATTGTGAGAAACTATTAGGCAAAGATTGTAGAATTAAGTCAACACTTAAGTCATGATCTATTGCAAACCCAGGAGATCTAAGCTTCTCAATCAAGCCCAGCATCTTCAGCCCATGAATGGCCACAAAAGAACCCTCTGCCATTTTGCAATGAAATAGTTGCTTCGAGATCTCATATCTCTCAGTTCTGGCTTAGGCATCAAACAGCTCTTGAAGATGTAAAATGATCGATTGAGCATCTATATGCTCGTGCTGTTTTTGCATCTCAGGAGTCATGGATGCCAGGATAATACATGATGCTGTATCATTATCCTCCTTGTGCCTTCTATGGACAACATGCTCATTGGCATGAACATCTTGGGCTGGTGGTGGTAGAGTAGGAGCATCTAGCACATAGAGCAACTTTTCCGATTTGAGAACGATTCTCAAATTCCATACCAGTTGAGATAGTTTGATTCGGTTAACTTGTTGGTTTCCAAGATGCTACGTAAGTTCAAGTTCGTTGACATGATGCAAGTGACCTAGATGTAAAGATAGAGAATATTAGCTACTTATATATGCACATGATATGCAAATAATTAGGATTTTAATTAAGATCATTTTTACTCCACTATTTTACTCAAACCAATAGCCTTCACTATTGATTCGGGAAAGCCCGTTGGAAGCTTTCCTAGTGGACCGATATCCAAATTCCTTAAGAATAACCTTAGGTTTGCCCAACAAGCTATCCTTAATTTCATTGTTAGGTATCCAATACCAATTACATCGTATGTAACTACCGAATCATTGGGAAATTAACAGCTTTTAATCTTAAAGCCTTTTGGGCTACCCCAACTTTTCCTCTAAATTTCTTTATGCTTGATTTTACCCAACCGAGATAAAGAATTCAGTTAAACCAAACCTATTAATCAGGAATTTCATTTCATAGCTTGAACATGCCCAATGTTAAGTAGGCTTGGGTTTGCCCAACAACCTGATCTCGAAAAAGGACTCTCGTTCTTACTATATTAACGGAAGGAATTAGATTTAATATTAATTGTGGGATTTGTTCATTTTAGTGATTTTGTTGAATGACATACATAAAAATCAATAAATCACATAATTGATAATCATGGTAATAAAGCGATTACGTGGTATGGTTATGGACTTTTACCCTGAATTAATTTCTTGCCATAAAAGAAATTAATATAGTTAACCCTATATGTTCGTGGATGATTTAAGTAGAAGGTCTTACCTCCTCGCATTGTTTTGGTTGCCATCTCCAGAATAGAATAATTCTACTCCTATCTATCCTATGTAAACTAATTACAAAATTTCCTAAAGAGAGAAAACCTCGAGTTACATTCGAGGGGAGTTAGATGAGAAGAGAATTACACAAGAATTCTTGAGAAGGCAGGACATGCATGCCCTATTTCATAAAACCAAAACTATAAGATGCATGAATAGATATAATTAAACAAAATAAACATATACTTTTATCATTCCAAAATCACTATTTTGGAAAGACAAAACAGAATTCTAAAATCACCATTTTAGAAAGATACACTAATTTTAGATTTTCAAAATCATTATTTTGAAAAATAAAATTGTTTGTCTCAAAACTAATTTTGAGAAAATACTTCTGGGTTTCGTTTCTCATCAAATAAGATTTTCCCTTCCAAAATTCTGTTCTAAATTTTTTTTTCCTAGAATACCTGGAGGTTGCAAACAGAGCAGAACCGGCGCCGGTTTGGAATCCGGAGCCGGCACCGGCTATGTTCTGGTTTCCAAAAAAATTTTCTCTTCCAAAATAATTTTCAAACATCATAAATAGAATGGAACTGGCGGCGGCTTGGAAGCCGGAGCTGGTGCAGCCTGTGTTCTGCAATAATGGCGGCTATTTTTCAAAAACAACCAGAAACAATTTCTGGTGCTTTCTTCTTCTGCAAATTTTCAGTGAGAACAATTCTCAGCTGTATTTTCTGTTTTGAAGCTATAAACAACAATCAATTTGTTAGTTTAAACAAAATTAAAACGAAAAATTAAGATGAAACGGAGGACAACATCCATGTTGCAGAATAACTTTTTTCTTGCAGAAATTTTCAGCACAAAAGAAAGCATCCTTTGGAAATACGCTGTGACTTTTACACAATCATATTATGCTATGGACCCAACCTATAAAGATCGAAACTATTTCGACTTGAGTGAAAACGATTTTCAAAGCAAGCAAAGACAAACACGAAAATAATTTTTCATGGCAAAACAATGTTCGTACACCACACATAGCATGTCTTTGATACCACTGTTGGGTATCTCAGGCTCGTATCGTATACCTTCCCAGGACCCATCTATGTGTGGAAAATAAGACATAAAGAGACAAAAAGTAACAGTTTTTTACCTTTAGGTGATCGTCCGAAGAACAAAATTTTCTTCTTCAAGTTGAGGGGCGATCAAGCAGTCCTCGTGATCAACCTCCACGTAAGTTGAACGTCTAACCACTATAATCACAGTGTGTGATTATCTCTAACAGTAATCCACACAAAGGAATACACAGGCACCAAAATTTCTGTGCTAGTAGAAATAATAATGGTGGCTAGGGTTCTCTTGTTTTCAGCAAAACGAGAGAGGGAGAGAAGAAGGGAAAAACGTGTGACTTGGCTGGGGATTTCGTGTATCTCATCAGCTAGGGTTTTCGTGTGTTATATCTACTATATATCACACGAAATTCCCTTTCCAAAACTGAGAATTCTAATCCTATTAGAATTCCCTAATTATAATTGGAACCATCAAGTTCTCACAATTACAACGTGGGCCACAAATTATGACTAACTATAATTTATCCACAACAACTTCTCTTTCTCTCAATTAATCCCACTATGTTATCAAATTACATCTTGAGTATATAATCCTCCATTGTGTGTGACTTATTAGGTTTCCCAGTCAATTGGTAGAGAACATGAATTAATCCAAACGTCTTTGAGTTTAATAATCCATAATTAATTAAAATTAATCCTATTAATTCTAATCAGGATTGGTTTATTAATTCATAAATTAATAAACCCATATTCCCATATCATGAGCGGTATCTAACAACACATCATGACCACCTAAGAGTTCAGAAAGTTAAGTGGCTTGACATGAACCCTTCAATAACAAACTTCAGTGCAATTAACTCCTTTTACCATATAATATCTTATTCGGTTTGGAGTATAGAATTAGTGCCAACTCCCTCCAGAAATAATTATAGCCTGAATACAATTGTACTTGTACCAGGAACCCACTACTCTAGATGTGTATCAATTGAAACTGTTTGCAATACACAATCGCCTTGGCCAAGGACTTTCCGAGTAGTAATTCCTAAAAGTGGCCGTGAGATATTCGCCCTTACTATTAGGAGTTGTGAATCCTTTATTGACCCTCTCAACTACTTTCGTTTACCTCACAATATACCCAATATCCATCCCATAGGCGGTCCTCGATCGAGCTCTAGAGATTGGAATCACAGTACAAAGATCAACAAACAAAGTACCTTGAAGATCTCAAGTCTAAGGATACTTGCACGTTTGCTATATTGAGATTATATCACTGGCACTAGATAGTTATCCATGTTATTATCTCAAAGCTAGGTCATCCAATGAACTTATTCTATTAACAAGCATCCATGTGTTAACTTTGAGTATCTCAATACTCAGGGTTATGAGAACCACCGCCTGATCAAATCAGGAAGTGTAACACATGCTAGTCTTAACGCATTAATGATGTCCTGTCTTATTGATACTATGACTAGGGACTATTTAAGTACCAACACCATCCAATGTAGTAGGAATCTCATATCATGATCTCTATCATGGTTTCCTTAACACAATGTTGTACTAGGGACTTTATCGAACAGTTATATTACTTAAAGTAAACAAAAGAAACTGTAAGAACACAATGGGTCTTTTCCAAATGTAAATTATGCACAAATAAATGTTAAATTCACAAATAAACTTTGAGAATAAATTCCTTTATTAATAAAATTCATAATTATATTAGAAAACTAGTCTAGAGGGCATACATTCCAACAATAGACCGTGGGTACTTGTCATACAAGTAAAATTGAGTTCTTAGTCATTTGATGGAACTGGCCATTTCAACAAGGTAAGACTATTATGCCATGACTTCTAATGAGAAATGGATTACCTTAAATCAGTGAGTAGTTCAATCGTATTATAGGCATAAGCGTATGTCAAATGCATAGAACTGGACCTGTAATAGTGGTCTCTCTTAAAGTACTGTAATTATAGAGACCAGACTATTACTGCTAGAATATGAATAGATAGTTTCATACTTGAGCATGAGGTAGTGGTCTGGGGAAACTAAGGTTTTATGCTTTGATGTATGTTGGGTGAGATTGTTGTTGTGAGATCAATATCATTGTACGTTGGGTGTATTACTCTAATTGGTTAAGACTAACTCATTAAATAGAGTTTCTATGCTTCACTTAGTGATTGTCTAGGATAATCTAATGATCTAGAGTCTTGGAAACGTGACTCTAGAATGTGTGCTTTTTGGTAGCTTCCAATGATAAGCAAGTACATTTAAGTGAGTCAAGGATTATTGAACTAGAGATTTAAGGATGGTAGATATCTTTGGGATGGGTGTTTTTATCCTGTCTCAATGATAGGTGTTACATAGAGGGGCATTTTCATCATTACACCTATAGGTCAGAGACATTACTTTAACAATATTATTCTTGGGGTCAATATTTCCATATAGTGATAAATGAAAATATTTAAAATGATAAAATATGGCTATTTAATAGTAAGGGCATTTTAGTTATTTTAGTAGCCATGAATAATATGTCTCTTGGTCCCCGAAGTAGCACAAGTTACTTTGGTGTTGTTTAGACACAATCTGCGCTTAATGGATAATTATTTAGAAGAGAAATAAAATTTATTCTAAGAGTTCAATTAGAATTATTGAATTAGTCTTGGGTTTTAATGAGGCCCAGAAAAGATAATTAATTAATTAAGAGAATTGGGCTAGAATAAATTCATTAATTAGACTAATATACTTGTTAACATATATTAAGAGTCCAATTAGAATTAATTAATTAGTCTTGGGTATTTATTGAGTCCTAGAAAAGATAATTAATTAATTAAGAGGATTGAACCAGTCTTGGATTATTTTTTTAGCACGGCACGAAGCCCATTAGGGCTTCATGTTTTCAACCATTAGGGCTTGAGAAAGCCCTACAATGGACAAATACAGTGACATGGGGAGTAAAAAGCAATGGCGTTGTTCTTGTGAGTTCTCTTCTCTAGAGTGTGTCATATCCTCTCCTCTCTCTTTGGCTTTCGTCTCTTCTCTTCCTTTTCTCTAGAAGAGGGGTTTTTTTTTTTTTTTAAATCCAAAAAGAGCTACCACCAAGATAACCCAAAAGCAAGGTAGATTTATCCTTCGAAAGACAAAGAGAAGAATCTTGGAGACACCTGATGCTTAGGATTAGAAGATTGGTGGGAGTTCTAGTTAAACAGTAGGTGCCTCCCTCTCCCCATCTAACACAAGAAGTTCCAGTGCAACCCATCCCTAGGTTAGTTAATTCACAACTAATAAGAAAAAGTAAGTACTCTCTCCTAGATGTGGCTCGGAAAACTGAAAATTTTTTTGTTGCATTTTCTTTTATGTTTTACGTTATGAACCATCAAGTGGTATTAGAGCCACAGTTTTCATCTAGAAGTATGAATTAGGCTTAAAACTAGAAAAATGTGGTTCCTTTACTATTAAAAATGAATCCTTTGTGGTTTCATTTTATCCCTCATATATTGGTTTCTCTAGAGTTTATGTATGCCTCGCGGTTAGAGGCATAGGATTATTTATTCTAATAGGTTTTCCATTATTTTTCTACTTTTAAGTAGATTCATTGTATGCCTCATGGGTAGAGGCATAGGCACTTGTAAAGGCATGTTTTTTATGTCTGGTTTAGCATTTTGTTGTATTCTTTAAACCTGTAAATCTCAAGAACTGAAGAACGTGATTGCTGAAATTTTTTAGGGGAGACAAACGGCTAAAAAGCTAGATTTTTTCAAAAAATCGGTGAACTCCAGAGCTGACTTGGCACTAAGTGGGCCAATCGGACCAGGCACCAAGTCCATTCTACCCGGCTGGAATTTGTGGAGAAACAGACTAGACCCGAAACCTGGTCCACTATGTCCAGAGGCAGTTGTGTGAAAATTTTCCAAGAAAAGGAGAGCACTACTGAAGTTCTGCACCTCAATTTTTTTCCTTGATGTAATCATATTTTCAAACCATTATACGAGGTCAATTTTCTATAATAGTTTTATTTATCTATGGCTGAATAATTTGCATGACAGGGAATAGTAAAGGATGGAACTACCTTAGGATTAAACAAGATCATTAATTTTTAATTGATGATGTTTAATCCATTCTTTGGTCACTTAGGAATAAATGAATAGTTTGCGCATGAAAAAGTTTATTTTTTGGTATCATGCTTATTTCATTTTTTTTTTTTTTTTGATCAAATGCAAGAGTTCTTGTGAGACCAAAGTCTCACTAGATAGGATGGTTTTTGATAAAATGTTTTAATTTAAAAAACTTTAAAAATGAAAGAGTTCATGGTTTATTCTCTTAAAGGGTATAATTATTGACATAGAGAATAATGTTGAACTTAAGGTTATTTAATAAAGTTTTACTTCATTATTAACTTAGAAAAGTAAAATAAATTCATAGTTTATTCTCTCAAAAGATTTAATTCTTGACATAGAGAATAATATTGAATTTTAGATTTTTACTAAAACTTAGTGAAACCATAAGATTGTAGAAAATGTTTTTGGGCTGAAAACTCTATTTTCAAAAAAAGATTAAGTGGGAGAGGAGTTCTATTGACCATAGGGCTTCCATTACAACTCTCATTAGGGATAGTGGATTTCCTCGTGTCATTCTGAGCATTACTCCCTTTAGGATGGATTTCCACAAGTATCGAGACCTAATAGAAGAGTAAAATTAAAAGCCTAGGGTATTTGCTAGGATCGACCAACCTATGTTGGAGGTTTTTAGTATTAGATTATCCGTAGGTGGTGTGAATTAGTGGTTATCCTATCGGTGGAACTATTACCTATTTTAGGAAGTTTTGATTCGTGATGGTTATGCACTTAACTTAGGATTCTACTAATCTTCCTACGAAGCTCTGTTAGCTTTTCTAAGAGCTAAGCTATTTATATTATTGATAATGGTTTTCAGAGTTATCATTTATCAAATAAATAATATAAAGAATTTATATTTTGCAAACTAAATGAATGTTTTTCACAATATTTTAGAAATGTCTGGTTTCAGTCCATTGCTAATCATTCTCATGAAGAATTAGTTGATAGGACTAAATTATGTGGAGTGAAAGAGGAACCTAAACATAGTACTCACTGTCGAGGAGTACAAGTATATTCTTACGGATCCCTATCCTGAGATTGGGGAAGAATCCACTAATTAGGAGCAAGAGGCCGAGAAGGCATGGAAGAAAGCCGATGAGACGGCTAAATGCTGCATGTTGGCTTCCATGTCTAGTGTGCTCCAATCTAAGCATGGGCACATGGTCATTATGTACAACATGAATTTGTCATTGCACACCATATTTGCTGACAAGAGCTACCCCGCAAGGCAGGAAGATCTTAGAGCAATTATAAATACTAGGATGGTTGAGGGGGCATCAGTTTGAGAGCATTTGGTCAAGATGATTGCATATTTCAAGGAGGCCGAGGTCATAGGCACGACAATAGATCCTAAGAGCCAAATAGACAAAGTGCTTGAAACTCTGTCTCATTTATATTCTCAGTTCAAGTTGGTTATGAATCTCACGGAGCTTATGAAAGAGCTCCACCTGGTAGAGAAGATCATGAAGTCTGTGTCAAAAAATTTAGTCTCTCATTCTACTTCTTCTTCTGGAATTAAGGCAAAGCTTAAGAAATTCAAGAAAAATAAGGTCCAGAACAATGTAAGGGCCTAGCCCATAGCATCTGGTCAGGCTAAGCCCAACAAGAAGCCCAAAGGCAAATGTTTCAAGTGTGGCAAGAAGGAGCACTAGAAGAAAGATTGTCCAAACTTCTTAGCCAAGTCTACTTCAAGTATTGCTCTATACCTAGAGTCTATTTTGATGTTTAGATCAACATCTTCCTGGATAGTTGATTCTAGAGCCACTGACCATGTCAGTAACTCTTTGCAGGGGTTCAAAAGGATACGGAGACTTAATAAGGGTGAGCATTGACTTCAAGTAGGCAATGGAGCAAGAATACGGGCTAAAATAGTGGGACATCTTGAGCTTAATTTTAATTGTAATAGGAAGTTGATTTTAAAAGATATTTTATATGTTTCTTATTTTCAACAGAATTTAATTTCAGTTCCAAATTGTTGAATCAGGGATATTCTATTTCTTTCTATTCTCGAGTTTTCATTAATAGAGATGGTAATTTAATTTGTATAGGAAACATGTATTGAAATATTTTTTATATACATCGTATTAGAAATCAAGTAAACAATATTCATACCGAACTTGATAATAAAAAGAGAAAGACCATATCAAATGATTTGTAGTTGTGGTATCTAAGACTGTGATATGTAAATCCCAATCGGATTCAGAGGCTAATCCATAATGGGTCTTTAGATTTATTAAGACTGGAAGAATGGCCTCAATATGAATCTTATCATAAAGGTAAAATGACCAAAAGGTCCTTTACCAAAATCATAGATAGAGCCATGGAAATACTAGCACTAGCTCATATAGATGTTTATGACCCGATAACTACACTAGCTAGTGGAAGCAACGAATATTTCATCACTTTCACAGATGATCGCACTTATTTTGATTACATTTATTTGATGAAGCGCAAGTCTAACTCTTTTGATAAATTTATGGAGTTTAAGGCTGAAGTTGAGCGTCGAACAGGTAAATTAATTAAAACTTTGAGATCGGAATATGGTGGAAAGTACATTGTCAGTGAGTTTAAGGATTTCTTGATACATCATGGCCTAGTATCTCAGTTAACTGTGCTTGAGACTCCCCAGCATAATGGAGTAGCTAAGAGAAGAAATAAAACTTTGATGGAAATGGTTAGAAGCATGATGAGTTATGTATCTCTTCCTATTTCCTTTTGGGGGTATACTTTAGAAATAGAGGCATATATTTTGAACTTGGTTCCTTCCAAATTAATACCTATGTCATTCTATGAGATGTGGACTAGACGAAAGCCCAGTTTGAACCATCTCAAGATGTGGGGTTGTCCAGCTTTTGTGCTTACAAAATGAAGTAAGCTAAACCAAGATCAGAGTTATGCTATATCATTGGGTATTCAAAAAGAACAAGGGGTGGATATTTCTATCATCCTCAAGAGCATAAAGTTCTTATTAGTACTAATGTTAGATACTTAGAGGATGAATAAGTTGCATCTACCACGGGTTCAAGTAGAATAGAGTTAGAAAAGAAGTTAGTCACTGATTCAACTTTAGGTACTTCTAACACCCCGATCAAAGAACCACAAAAAACACAACCTGATGTTCCTATACAAACTGAGCCTCATCGTAGTGCGAGGATCACAAGAGTTTCAAAAATGTGGACCGAAGAGATCTATGATCTAGCCTCTGATCATCAGGAACAAGATCCCACTAGATACAAGGAGGCTATTGTTGATGCTGATGTAGACAAGTGGCAACTAGATATGAATGCTAAGATTGAGTCCATGTACCTCAATCAGGTTTAGGATCTTGTCACTGCGCCTGATGGGATAAAACCCATCAGGTATAAGTGGGTATACAAGAGGAAAAGAGGTGCGAATGGAAATGTTGAATCCTATAAAGCGAGGTTGGTTGATAAAGGTTATACTCAGAAAGAATGGATCGATTATGAGGAAACATTTTCACCAATCACTATGCTTATATCTTTCCAAATTTTCTAAGCTATCACATGTCATTATGACTACGAAATATGGTAGACAGATGTCAAGACGGCCTTCTTAAATGGCTATCCTAGCGAAGATATCTATATGTCCCAACCAGAAGGTTTTGTTGTTGGAGGTCAAGAACAAATGGTCTGTAAGCTTAAGAAGACCATCTATGGACTTAAACAAGCATCACGAGCATAGAACATACGTTTTGAGGAAACCGTGAAAGCTTATGGTTTCATTCAAAACGTGGATGAACCATGTGTGTATAGGAAATCAGACAGCGGTAAATTGATTTTCTTAGTACTATGTGGATGACATTCTACTCATTGAAAATGATGTAGGGATATTATCATCCATTAAGGTTTGGCTATCTAGTCCATTTAGCATAAAGACATGGGAGAGGCTAGCTACATTCTAGGCATTAAGCTTCTTAGATATAGGAAGAAAAGAATGTTAAGCTTATCCCAGTCTGCTTACATTGATAAGATATTGGTCAAGTATAGTATGGATCAATGTAAATGGGGTATTATACCCTTTTGACATAGATTATACTTATCTTCCAAGCCTTATCCTCAGAAATAGGAAGACGAGCAGAAAATGAGTAGGATCCCTTATACTTTGGCTATGGGAAGTGTCATGTATGTTATCCTTTATATTAGGCCAGATATCTGCTTTGCAGTAGGCATGGTTAGCAGATATCAGTTAAACCCAGAGGAAGCTCACTGGCAAGCCGTAAAACATATACTCAAATATCACGAGAAAATGAGAGATTATATGCTTGTATATCATATTGATAATTTGGTTCCTACTGGTTATACGGACTCAGACTTCTAAGCAAATAAAGTTGAAAGAAAATCCACTAGTGGATATGTTTTATTTTTGTCTAGATGAGCTATTTCATGGAAAAGTATGAAGCAATCTTGCATTGCTGATTTTACCATGGAAGATGAGTGCATTGCTATTTCAAAAGCTTCTAAAAAAGTTGTATGGCTCTGGAAGTTCCTCATAGAACTTGGAATAGTACCACATATGGATAGGCTTGTCACCATTTATTATGACAACTCCGGAGAAGTGTTATAATGCAAGGAACCTCGAAACCATAGGAAAGGCTAGCACATAGAAATGATGTATCATCTCATCTAGGAGTTCATCCAGAAGCAAGAGATTATGGTCGATCAGATTTCCTCTGTTAACAAGTTAGTGAATCCCTTTATCAAGCCTTTAACAGAAAAGATATTTTGCAGACACTTAGATGTCATAGGGGTAGGTACTTATGAACTTTCTTATTCTTTATAGTGTAAGTGGGAGATTGTTAGAAAGTATGCCCTCAAAATGTTTATTCATTCAATTTAGTTTGCTTCTTATATTATTGCACATATAGGGGTTAAAGTATGATAAGTAATGGTGTATGTGTTAGGTCATTCTTCACATTAAGGTATAGACCATGAGTACTTGTTGTACAAGTAAAACTGAGTTCTTAGTCGTTTGATGAAAATGGGGTGTTACACACAGAGGGTACACTCAAGCACCAAAATTTTCTGTGCTAGCAGAAAAAAGATGGCGGCAAGGGTTCTTTGATCAAGATCAAATCGAGAAAGAGAAGAGAGGAAGCTGTTGTTTCGTGGCTCTTTATTTTTCATGTGTGTTTTCAGCTAGGGTTTTTGTGTTTTATATCTACTATATACCACACAAAATTCGCTACCAAAACTAAAAGTTCTAATCCAATTAGAATTCCCTAATTGTAATTGGAAACATGAAGTTCTCACAATTACAACTTAGACCACAAATTATAACTAATTATAATTTGTCCACAACAACTTCTCTTTTTCTCAATCAACCCACTATGTTATCAAATAACATCTTGAGTATATAATCCTCCATTGTGTGTGACCTAATTGGTTTCCCAGTCAATTGGTAGAGAACATGAATTAATCCAAATGTCTTTGAGATTAATAATACATAATTAATTAGAATTAATCCTATTAATTCTAATAAGGATTAGTTTATTAATTCATCAATTAATAAACCCATATTCCCAGAGCATGAGCGGTATCTAGCAACAAATCATAACCACCCAAGAGTCCAAGAAGTCAAGTGGCTTGATATGAACCCTTCAATGACAAACTTCAGTGCAATTAACTCCTTTCACCATACAATATCTCATTTGGTTTGGAGTACGGAATTAGTACCAACTCCCTCCAGAATTAATTCTGGCCTGAATATAATAGTACTTGTACCAGGAACCCACTACTCTAGATGTGTATCAATTGGAACTATTTCCAATACACAATCGCCTTGGCCAAGGACTTTCGAGTAGTAATTCCTACAAGTGACCGTGAAATATTTGTCCCTACTATTAGGAGTGGTGAATCCTTTATTGACCCTCTCAACTACTTTCATTTACCTCACAATGTACCCAATATCCATTCCATAAGTGGCCCTTGATCGATTTCCGGAGATTGGAATCAAAGTACAAAACTCAGCAAATAAAGTACCTTGGAGATCTCAAGTCTAAGGATACTTGCATGTTTGCTATATTGAGATTATATCACTGGCACTAAATAGTTATCCATGTGATTACCTCAAGGCTAGGTCCTCCAATGAACTTGTTCCATTAACAAGCATCCGCGTGTTAACTTTGAGTATCTCAATATTTATGGTTATGAGAAACACCGCCTGATCAAATCAGGAAGTCTAACACATGCTAGTCTTGACGCATTAATAATGTCCTGTCTCATTAATACTATGACTAAGTACTATTTAAGTGCTAACAACATCCAGTGTAGTAGGAATCTCATATCATAATCTCTATCATGATTTCCTTAGCACAGTGTTGTACTTGGGACTTTATCGAACAGTTATATTACATAAAGTAAATAAAAGAAACTATAAGATAAATAATATCTTTTATTAAAATAAAATGTATCATATACAATATAAAAGTGATTGCCTCTAGGGCAAAATACTAACAATTAAGATATAATATATATATATAAACTTCACATGTATAGCTCAATGAGCCTATAGCCTAACCTATCTCCATATCCTTCATCCTTTTCATTAAACGATTATTCCATAAAGAAATAATTATGTAATGAAGTTTATAAAGGAGATATATCAGGCAAGTTATATGATGAGATGCTCCCCCTTAATATTGGCATATACGACTATTTTTAAATGAGAGAGAAACTAAAGTTAATTTTGTACATCGAAAATGTATAACATTGGTGAAAGTATATATGAAACCTTTATGAATGCAAGTTTTGGATGTCCAAAATGTGTGTGTCCAAAACAGTATGAATCTTTTAAGAAAATGATTTTTTTTATCAAAGAAATATAAGTCCAGAACTCCTCCTGACATAATGCACGAGATAATGGATTTTTTAGAATGTCAAAGTGTTTTGATCATAAAGGAAGCAATCCATCAGACTGAAATTTTTATCAACAAAATTGTCACAGAATCATATCAATAACTTAAAAATATCTTATCAATCTAGTCCCAAAGATACCTTAATTACGAGAAGAAATACTTTTGGATGAAAAATATCAGGATACCAAATTGATGTCCAATTTGGATATCAACAAACTAAGGTCAGAGATGATCAATATTCATATCAAGTAGTTCATCCAAAAATATCAAGTTAAGGCACAAAGTTCCCCTTAAGTGAATTTACTATATAATCAGTGGAACAACGAGCATAGTATACTATCACATAGATAAATAATCAAATAAATCTATAGAATAATTATAGCCCAGTCAACAGAGTCAATTATAACGCTCACAATCAATAGAATAATTAATTGTAATGCTCACAGAATTGTATGCAGAAAATTAGCCGAAAATTATCCCATGATACTAAATGAAAAAACTTCCGAGTCAGTTTCGTATTAAGTAATCATATCCAATTTGTTCATATTTTCTCCACCTTTGTCATCAATCAAAAAAATTAATAATAGAAAAGAAGCAGAAGAAATAGAATATAGATAGCTAGGAAGTATTCAGAGTTTAAGCAGATAGCCTAGTGCATAAGTAAAGATAGAAAAGTAAATTGTTCAATTGCAAAAAGTAAAGTGTTCATGATATCAAAGAGAATTGTGGGCAGTCGGGTTAGAGGTCAACTAAAAAGCATTATGCCAAACTGGTCTTCTTAGGAAATGTGAATTGTTTCAGCTTTTGATCCTTCACCCTTTTGAGAGTGTTGACCAGCAATCCTACTAGATTTTCTTTTAACCATAATATGCTTCTGTCTCTTTCCAGATGAGACATGTGGTTTGGAGGTGGCAAAAGGTGCTACAGCTTCCTGAATCGGGGATTTTTCCTTAGTTTGTACAGTAGCAGGAACTTCCTCCGCTGCAGGCAGTTCTTGTTCAGTCTCTTCCTCAATGACTGGTTCTTCTTCTATTGCCTTTACTTAAGTAGATACTGTAGGTGTAGACACTGAGTCATCTGTTTTTGCTATCTTTTCCACTACTGTCAGTCTACTGCCAAGATTTTGAAGCTCTCAACTGAAGCTATCTAGTTTAACAGTCAATGAGATAATAGCGTCCAAAATACTCTCAGATAGTCGCATGTCATTTTCTTTTCCTTTAGTAGAGGATTCTTCTTGAGGATCTTCTTCTAGTTTTCTTTTTGTCCCAGCAGAAGGGGCAATCTTTCCTTCTGCTTTTATTTTCAACAATCTTTCTTTTTCCTCACCTTCAGTATCTCGAAGAAACTTCCATTCATTGCTCACTCTTACAAATCACATTCTCTCAAAAGAATCAAACCGATAAACATTCATTTTTGACAAATCACAGGGAACTGAATTTAAATCAACATTAAAATATTTGAAGACCTTAGTTAACAGATTTCCAAATGGCAAGGCTTTGCTAGGGGTATTTCTTGATTGCAGCATCAACTTAGCAGCTAAAAACCCAAAACTAATTTGCTTTCTCTTTGCCAAAGCTAACATAATTACCATCTGCAAAATATTTATGAAGGTATGATGACCAAAACTCAGCACCACCATGGTAGAGAGCATATAGTGCAAGATCCTCCCTACTCTATTGAGGCATTTTGTATTTCTGTTACTTGAATTCGCAAAACTCCTACCTCCAGCAAAAATCTCCCTCTGTAAATTTATTTAATTAAAACTATTGTACCCCTCCATCCCTTACTTCACAAATTTTATTCAGCAAATGATGATCAAACTCAATGTCCTCTCCTCTAACTCTTGAAACATACCAATGAATAATAAAACCTCCCCCTGTCTCGTCAAGACGTCCTTTCCTTAGATTGGTATAAAATTCCCAAACAAGTGGAGTATATAAATTTTCATCAATAGAAAGTAAACTACCTAAACCAATATGTTCAAACATATCCAACACATTTGAGAGATTCAGAAAGGATGAAGGATTAACACAATATCTAGAAATAACAGTTCTATTTCTAGAAACCCAATCATTCTAATCAGATTTACTCCTAGAGTCAATAAATCAAAGTACTTGATTTTTAGAACTCACTTGTTCCGGTGAAGACTTTGAAGAATCATAATGTGATGCCGAGAAGTCTAGTTCTAGTGAGACTTCGTTTCCTTTTGCTTTGTTTAAGGTTGAACCCTTCTTCTTTATTTTTGGAGACATTTTTTGTACCTTCTTGGGTTTTGGAGTAGATGATTTTGTTTTTTCCATTGAAAAAAATTAGGGCTTTTGAACTGTCGGTTGTTTGGAGAGGAAGAACTTAGAGAGTTTTTTGGAAGATGTCAGTTATAGAGATTTAGAGGAGAAAAGAAATGAAGTCCTTTGAATGTCTGGAGAGTTGTGATATAAAGCACATTGAAAAGACAAATTAACACGGAGATTTAGAGAAAATAGCAAACCCCTTTTTTGAAATTTAAAAATTGGAATATGGAAGTAGTTATTAAAAAAAAAAATAGTTCTGTTTTAAAATTTTAACCAAAAGTGAAATAATCATCCAAACGGAACTTTTTCATAAATGAATTTTGGATGTAGGCTTTGGACTTAAATACTGCGTCCAAAAACTTTGTTGGTGTGTTTTGGATACAAACACTGTGTCCAAAAACTTCGTCTTCACAAATCCTACAAAATAAAGAAAACTTATACCACTAGGTTAGTTATGTGATTTTTGAATTCCCAATCCTCTTCTCAGATTATTGAATCTTTCTTCGGCCAGAGGTTTTGTAAAGATATCGGTAAGTTGTTTATCAGTTGAAATATATTCAACACACACATCACCTTTGAGCATATGATCACGGATAAAATGATGTTTAACTTCCATATGCTTTGTCCTACAATGTTGAACAAGATTTTTTTGTTAGATTGATAGCACTTGTATTGTCAAATAACATAGGTATGCAATTAAAGTTAAGACCAAAATCAAGCAATGTATTCTTCATCTACAAAATTTGTGCACAACAACTACTGGCTACTATATATTCGACCTCAGTTATGGATAAGGATACACAAGATTGCTTTTTGCTGTGCCATGACACTAGAGAGTTTCCAAGAAATTGACAATGGCCACTTGTGCTTTTTCTTTCCACTTTGCAGGCTGCATAATCTGTATCAGTGTAACCTATAAGATAAAATGTGTTAGTGTGAGGATACCATAAGCCATAATCACATCTACCGATTAAATATTGAATATGTATTTTACTGCACATAGGTGTGATTCCTTTGGACATGATTGAAAATAGTCAGAAAGACATACTGAAAGCATAATGTCAAGTCGACTAGCAATAATATAGAGTAAGCTTCCAATCATACCTTTATATTTATGTTTATCTACCTTCTTACCTTTTTCATCTTTGTCAAGTTTTATAGAAGTAGTTATAGGTGTGCAGATTTCTTTGGCTTCATTTATACCAAACCTTTTGAGCAACTTCATAGAATACTTAGATTGATTTATGAAGATTCCATCCTTGGTTTGCTTAATTTGCAGCCTGAGAGAGAAGTTTAGTTCTTCAATCATGCTTATTTCGAATTCTTGTTGCACTGTCTTAGCAAACATCTTGAACAAAGAGTCATTAGTAGAACTAAAAATGATATCATCAATATAGATTTGAACAGTTAGTAGATCATCGAAGTTATTAGATTTGATGAACAAAGTGGTATTGATCAAGCCACTTAAAAATCTTTTGAAATCAAGAATCCACTAAGCCTCTCATACCAAGCTTGTGGAGCCTGTTTTAACCCATAAAGAACCTTAGAATGTTTGAAAACATGATTTGGAAAGTACTCATGAATAAAACTAGGAGGTTGTTCAACATATACTTCCTCCTCAATAAAACCATTTAGTAATGCACTCTTAACATTTATTTGAAAGAGCATGAAATTTTTGAAGGATGCAAAGCAAGAAGCATTCTTATAGACTCTAGACTAGCAACGAGAGCAAATGTCTCATCATAATCAATGCCCTCTTCTTGATTAAATCTTTTGGTAACCAATCTTGCTTTATTTCTAATTACAGCTCCATTTTCATCAAGTTTATTTCTAAATACCCACTTAGTACCAATAAACGGATGGTCAAGTGGTCTAGAAATAAGTTTTCAAGCTTAATTTCTTTCAAATTAGTTTAATTCTTCTTGCATAGAAATAATACAAAATTCATCATGCTGAGCTATATCAATACAATTAGGTTCTATATTTAAGAGGAGAGCAAAGTTATCTATGAAATACCATCTAGTTTTAACTCCATTATTTGGATCACCAATAATTTGTTCTTTGGGATGACCTGTTTTATATTTCTAATCCTTTGGTAATTGTTGATTCGTAGAATCTTTAGTTTGTTCCTTTCATTGTTCAGCGTATTGTTCTTTAATTTCTTCTTTTTTTTTTTTTTGCATGAGTATCTGGCGGTGGAGCTTTAAGTTGGTCTATTCTTACTTCCTTTAAACCTCTTACATCATCATCATCATCTTTTATTGGGGCTTAAATGTTAGATTCACCAAATACAATATGTATAGATTCTTCCACATAAAGAGTTCTTTTATTGTATTCTCTATATGCCTTTTTGTTGGAAGAGTATCCAAGAAATATGGCCTCATCGGATTTGCTATCAAATATTTCAAGATTGTCTCGGGTATTAAGGACAAAACATTTGCAACCAAACATTTTAAAATAAAAGATTGATGGAGTTTTGTCAAACATAAGTTCAAAAGGTGTTTTTCTCAAAAATGGTCTCAACATAATTCGATTTACTATATAGCAAGCTGTATTAACAGCTTCAACCCAAAAGTATTTTGGAAGGGTGTTTTCACAAAGCATAGATCTAGCAATTTCTTGCAAAGTTCAATTTTTTCTTTTAACAACACCATTTTGTTGAGGTGTTTTGGCTGCTAAAAAATTGTGAAATACTCCATTTTCATCACAAAAGTGTGTAAATTCATTGTTGCAAAATTTTTTACCATTATCACTTCTAATAGAAATCAGCTTGCATCCAATAGAGTTTTGGACGCATTTGATTAGCTTCAAAAATTCAGAAAAGGCTTCATCATTTTGTCTAAGAAATAAAGTCTAAGTAAATCTAAAGAAATAATCTACTAGCACATATGCATACATTTTACCTCCAAGACTAATAGTACTCATTGGTCCAAACAAATCCATATGAATTAAGTCAAGAGGTTTTGAGGTTGAAATCATTTTCTTGGGTTTAAAGGAAGTTTTGACTTGTTTTTCAAATTGGCATGCATCACAAATTTTGCTTTTATCAAAATTCATTTTGGACAGTCCCCTAATAAGCTCTTTTGAGAACAATTTATTTAGCAAATTAAAAGATACATGACGTAACCTTCTATGCCAAAAATAACCATCATTGCTATGTATGGAGAGGTATCCAATACCATAAACTATAAGGTCATTTAGATAGAATACATACACATTTCCAACACGGTTGGCAACAAAGATTGTTGCAAGATTTGAGCTATCTATAATAGAACAAGAATCATTTTAAAAAATGACTTTGTAGCCATTATCACATAGTTGGCTAATGCTAAGTAAATTATATTTCAAATCATCAATTAGTAATACTTGTTTTATAATAGTTGAGGAACCTTTACCAATGTTACCAATGTCAAGAATCTTTCATTTCTTCTTGTCTCCAAAAGTAATGAATCATTCATTTGTGGTCTGTATATATTCTAACAAGATTGCGTCTCTAGTCATGTGTCTTGAACAACCGCTCTCTAAGAACCACTTGGTGAAGCTCAAAGAATGTGCCTATACATGAGAATGAGGAGTGATTTTTGGTACCTACACTTTCTTGGATCCACGGAGGTTAGTAGCATTTCCTTTCATTTTCTAGAAAGTTATTCAATCGGATTCCACTTTTCTTTTATTAAGACATCTCGATGCTATATGTCCTAATTTTTCACAATATGTGCACACTTTGTGTGTCATGTAACATGAGATAGGTTTAACAAATTCAGGCTTGTGAATTTTGTCCTTATTCTCAAGTCTATATCCTAAGCCATTTCAATTTCCATCTTAATGTTGAGTCCCAAGTAATTTTTCCAAGTTGCTTTCTCCGTTTCTGAATTTTTCTATACATGTGGTAAAGTCATTTACTCTATTTTTCATGTCATCAAAAGTGCTAACCATACTTTCAAGAATTTGAATTCTATCACACAAACTTATATTTTCTAGAGATACATACTACAAAGTAGTTATGATCATATCTTTTTCAATAATAGCACTTATATGTGACTCAAGAGACATTTTGCTCTTACTCAACAACTTTTCATTCTCATTTATCAAAAAGTTAATCTTCAATTTCATTTTTTTATTTTTTTCTGGACAATTTTTTAGTTCACGGAAGATATCAATTAAAAACTTATTCAGATCATCATGCTTTTCAGTTATAGATATAAGCGAATTAGACATGAAATTAGTTATTGTAGATTTTACCTAATTTTGCATGGCCATGAAGCATATGTTGGCAGTTTCATTCTTAGAATCTTCTTTTTTAGACTCAGTCCCATTTAGGTCCCAAGTCCCCATCAATCCTTTGCCTTTCTATGCCTTAAGGTCTTTCTTCTTTGTAAGTATTCTATATTCCTTTCTTTTCACAACTAGACAGTCAGCAATGAAGTGTTTAGTGCTTTTACATTCATAACATTAAGGCTTGAATGCTAAGGTTTGTTCTTTTTTTCTCATGAACTTCTTTCCTCTTTTGAAGTTTCCTTTGTTGAACATCCTTATAAATTTTTTCGCTATCATTGCCAGATCTTCATTGTCTACTTCCGTACTATCACTGCTGTCAGATTGACTAGTTTCTTTATCCTCTTTTTCAACTTTCAATGCTATTCCCTTTTTACCTTTATCATGATCATCGGATTCCTGAGACATTTTGAGTTTCATTTCATGTGTTAGAAGAGAGTCAATCAGCTCTTTGATTGGTAAGGATTTTAAATCCTTACATTCTTCCACTGCAACAGCTTTACGCAGCCAACTTTTAGGTAAGACATCTAGAATTTTTCAGTTTTGTTCCCCATGGGAATAATCCTTCCCATAGGCTTTAAGACCATTTGTGATATTTGTGAATCTAGTGAACATATCAGTAATGCTTTCATTCGGCTTTATTGTGAATAATTCATAATCATGAATTAGAAGCCCCAATTTTGATTCTTTAAGTTGGTTTATCCCCTTATGGGTGGCCTCAAGTAATTTCCATATGTCATGGGCTGAATCACAACCACTAACTTTATCATATTCAGTTGCATCTAGTGGACAACATAAGATGTTCATAGCCTAAAAATTCAATGTCATCTTAGCATTGTCTTCAACATTAAACTCATCATTCTGTTTAGGCATTTTTATGCCATCAACAACTTTTGACGGAATAAAAGGACCTTTTTTCTATCAAATTCCATTACTTAATGTTGATTGAACACACATAAATTTTCATTCTATTTTTCCATAATGTGTAGTTGTTTCCATTGAACAAAGGAGGTCGATTAGTTGAAGACCCTTCAACACATGGAAGAGAGGATGAGCTTACCATGAGGATCTTTCCTACAAGTTTGTTAAACTAAGAATATATACACCAAGCTCTAATACCAAATGAAAAACCTTAGAGAGGATGAATAAGATTTTTGGCAAACTAAAAATTTTCATGTCATATGATATACAGAATATTGATGATCTTCAAGTTTCTTAGACCAACTTCGTGGCAACAAAGAAAGCTATCCAAGAAAACATTGAGAACTATCCAGATTCAGACTAAAGTAAGAAATACAATATAGTTAATGTTGTATGTAGTGAAATGAGACATAGAATGTATAGTGGTTTGATCTACCAAGATCTACATCCACTACTTTAAGTTTATACTTAAGGATTTTCAACCAGATTTCATTTACACAACTTAATGAAATTAAACTACACCAAATATAAGAGAGGATCACCGTACTTAGTTTTCCAAAACCTTTCAACCAAATAATCAAATAAAGGTTTACCCCAAATGGGTTTTACACCATAACCTTGTAATACAAAAGAGATTGAATATCAATAGAACAGTAAAAGCTCACTTGTTTGAGCAAATACGCACCAAGGAAAAAACACAAACACTTTTACCTTTTAGACACAATTTGAATTCACTTTGAGGTACTTTGATAAAGGAGATTTTTGTTTTCTATAGAGCAATAGTGTTTCTTAGAAGGACGCCACAAAATTCTTATGTTCAATCATGTTTAGAGGCTTTATATAGAGTAATAAAATGAAGTTCCAACAGCTATAAAATGACTATATTTTTTCTGTTAAATTTACCCGTGTTTTGGACTTATGTTTTGGATGGCAATGCATCCTAAAGGTAAGTCCAAAATGACACTTTTTCAGGTAGAAATGATTCAATACTATTTACAGGATTTTAGACGAATCTTTTGGATGCAGAATCATCTAAACTACTCAATCCTAAATTCTGAGATTTTTTTTTTTAAACTTTGAAATCTTTTTCTTTGTCTGCTTTAAGGTAGAAATCAATTGAATTATAAGGTAAAGAGATATAGGAATTAACAAGAAATACCTTAATAACAATTCCTAGTCTAAAGTTCTTCCATAAGGACTTTTTGGTAGGCAATCTCATACGCTAGAACTTCATCTTGATCACCCATACATGAATTCCTTTGGTCAAAAGTTGTTTAACAATCTTATTTGAATGCCATAGAAGAATTGAGGTCAAACATGACCTATCACATACAGATTATACAAGTTAGTCCACATCAATGTTTGTCATAAGTCAAAACATAGGAGAAAACCCTTAGGGCTAACAAAATGGAACAAGATTTAAACTTTATCGTTACGTATAATGTTCTAAGAATGTTCAGGAATGAGAACTACAAGAACCAATAGAAACTTTTGAAACTCTAAATACACATCTAATTAGGAATAATAGGTCGATTTTAACTTAGTTTTTGGTCACTAATTGTAGCTTATCTAGTCTTATGAAAACAGGGGCCAATTCATTGCTTAATTATCCGCAGTGTAGAAATAGTGTTTTATTTCCTTCATTTCCTACTTATTTAACTTACATATTGTGATGTACCATAAATGATATAGTATTTTCATGTTGGTGACCATAACTAAACAACACAAGGAACTTTGGGAAACACATGACCCAATACACGGTGAGTCCTAATTGCTTTAAAAACACATTTTTGCATGTGGTTTCTCAATGCATACTTAATTAGAAAATTTAAAGTGTGCATTTCTTACATTTAAAATTCACCTAACGATCTAGATTTTGAAGCTGGTTATGTCATTTCAACTTCTTTTGTGACTTAGGTTTATAAGGGATTTCCTTAAGCAGTATCAGCCATTTTGAACATCCACACGAACTACCTTTTCTTAGCAACTTTTAGATATTCTGAAAGTTTTATACTCATTTTCTCTACTTAAGGCACCTACCAACTCCCAAAACACTTCATGCATCCTATGGTAGTATAGTCAGTACAATACAATAGACCGTACCGTCAAAGGTAAAGACTTTGTAGAACTTTGCATGTAGCTCATCATTCTATTTAGAGAAGAGCCTGTATTCTTGAATAAGATTTGAAAGCAACAACAAGGACAACTGAAAATTTGAGCTCCTTCTTGGGTTTAAGACCATATAAACAATTTTAATTTCTTTTTCTATTGGTGCTAACAAATGATTTTGCATGCATATTTTATAGTAAAAACCACGAGCACACATAAGACTAATTAAGTATTTCCACTCACATGTTTATTTGGTTTTAGCCTTTTTAGGAACCAGTTGTGGGGATTTTTGTTTGTGAGGATTGCACACCTAGTGTAGCATTATTGGGACTATAGTTATGCACATAGTATTTTAATGAGCTTGTAAATCACCAATTAGGATGTCATGTATATTTTTTATTTTAATGTTTGGTTAGTATATAACAAAAATAACCCTTAATGTAAATTCTTTTGGAGTACAATAGAGTTCCAATTTTCTTTTTTCTTAAGATAAATTTTGTTATGAAGACCCCTTGTCTAAGAGATCAGATGGTTTGACAGCCGTGTTTTACAGGTCAAATCAATTATAGGAAATATGCATGTTACAATTAGTATCAGAGCTATAAGTTAGTGATTCTAGTTGACTAATTTGTTTGTTCTTTTACCATTTTCCTTGTATAGGAATGGCAAGAGATAATAAGAAAGGTAAAAGACCCCTGGAAAAAAATGAAGATAGGAAGAGTATATGGGAAAAGGGTGATGAAAGCTCACAACCACCCAATTGAAAGATGATTAAAAAGAACAGGTTAGGACCTAGTCATATTTCTTTATGTACCTTCCCTAGACCATGACTAAGACGTCGGGCTAGGCGCCTAAGTGTCATACCACCAGAGCAATGGGTTGAAGAACCTAGCACGCTTACTGAATCTTAAGAGCAAGAATTAAGGTAAGAAGAATCTGAAAATGAGGAACTCAGGCTACTAGAGTAAAAAAAAAGGATTCTTTCTTGAAGTACGAACCTGAGACTTTTCCTCACAGTTCCTGATTCTAGATCTATACTAGTACCTTAATTTGGAAGACCTTATAGATTATGAATCTGGTGATCCTCAGTATTACACTGTATCTTCAGATTCTAGACCCCAAACTTTAGAATCTAAGAATGACAATGAGTAACGGGGTTAAATGGGAGTAGGACATTGTAAATAGTCCCCAGTGTATATAAGCTTGTTTAGTATTGTGTTAAACTTTGTGAAATATGTATATAAGTGTGTTATATTTTGTTCATTTTAAGTTGTTTCTTTAGACCTTATTTCCATACCTATTACCTTAAGATAGAAGAATTACAATTTGAATTATAAATGCCACCAAGACGACATACTTGGGGTCATCAAGAGGAGTGACTTGCAAAGAATAGAAGGAACAAAAGAGAGAATCCACCAGATAATGTGATTATGCATACACTACAAAAAATGAAGGATGTTTTGCAGCATGTGGTGGACACATCAACCATGAGAAAACAACCCAATGACATCGAGGTAGAGCAAGCATTAGAATGATTTATGAAATTTCACCCTTCACAATTTTATGGGAAACCAGACTAGGAATAAGAAGTTGAATCCTAGATAGAATAAATAGTGGATACATTCACAACTCTGAACTACTTTGATAAGAGAAAGTTGCAGTCTGCACCCTTTAGACTGCAAGAAGTCACACGTGAGTGGTAGCTTCGAAAGAATAAAGAGTAGGAATAGACCTGGGTCAATTTCCTTCAAGCTTTTAAATAAGAATTCATTCTACACTGGGTAGTAGAGATAAACGAGGATGAATTTTAAAATTTTAAGCAAGAAAGATGTGCAGTAGGAATGTATGCCGCAGAGTTCACCTACATTTTCAAATACTACCCATTCTTGGTTAACTTTTCACCAAAGAATTGCGCCTTAAACTGAAATGATCATAAATTGGTATGGCTCCAACAACATACAGTGTAGTGATAGAAATTTCCTCATGTATTGAAACATAGGACCTAGAATGGAGCAGGCAAAAGAATAAGGAGACATACTTCCCACAGCGAAAATGAACTGGAAAGCCCAATTGGCAACCAACCGGCAAGATACCAAGAAGAGGTGAAGGATCTATGACATAGGCCGCTATTCCATTTTTTACAACAAATTGATTCGATAGCTTAGTAATTATTATTCTACGATGTTAAAATTACGGTGAAGAAAACTATAAGATTGCATATTGTACCCATCCCAGAGGGACAATAGTATAAACGATCAACAAAAATCAAGTTTTAAATGAAAATGCAAAGCACTAAAATAACGCATATGAGCAAGTATACCAATTGCATAGTATAAGCAATAGCAAGTATCGAATCAAGAAAATTTTGTAATTACCACTACTTTGCTCTGTTCTCATTGTCTGGCCAATCAAATATGTGAAGGATAAGTAATTACACTATACTTGGAAACCTATCATGTTCTCACTTAAGGAAGAGTTACAAGTTCATCAAAGGATTAGAATGAGAGAAAGGCCACGTAACAAAAAGAATTCCCCTATTGAACATCTAAAAAATGAGTACCCCTTAAACCCATAAATCCTAACTCTAGGTACCGAAGTGAGTTAAAAATTAATCTAATTCTTTCTATAGTTATATGATCCCTAATCCATAAATTTGTTTAATCGGGATTTCTACCTAATTAAACAAACCCAAATAGGCATTACACAACACTCACAATCCCAAATCATCCGGAATCCACAAAATCCCCATCTCTATGCAATTTCATGAACCTATTTCTTATTAGCCCTAATCTACAATCTCCCTCTCGAGTTAATTGAAAATGGCAAACATTAAATTAGATAGGTGGGTGTTCTAACCTTAACCCCATCTCTTGAAATTATTAAAGAAGAATACTTAATTGAATATATTCAACTAAAACCCATCAACCAAAATAACACAATGAATACAAATAACAAAATACCATAGAGATAAAATCTAGATCTAAGAAAAATACATCATCTAATGGTAAAAAAGAAGGTGCAACTCTTTATTACAATTATGAACCAAAATATAGCATAATATTGACAAATTAAAATCTACAAGAGAGGAAAAAATACAACCTATAGAAAAGATATGTTCTTCCACTTCCTTGAGATCCTCTTTGCAACCCATTTTCTTCCTCCTCAAATCTTTAAGTTCCTTCTCTTCTTCTTGTAAACAATAGCTTCCTAGGGGATCGCTTGGTTACTAGCCAAACAAGGATATGTTTCGAGGGCTTATAATGAGATATTTATAGTGCCTAATGGAAGAAAATTGGAAAAATGTACAGAACAACACATTTTCTGTGCAAGCAGGCACTTCCCTGTGCCACTTAGTTTTCCAGAGACTAGGCGGCCTAGGGAAGTTCTACTTCCCAAGGCCACTAGGTACTTGGCCTAAGCATACTTTTAGTTTGATATAGGAAGCCTGGGGAAGTCTAACTTCCTTGGGCCGCCTTGCTTCTAGAATGAATGAAGAATACAATCCACTAGGCTGCCTACAGAAGTTCCACTTACTTCCCTGGGCCATCAATTTATTCCTTAGTGTCTTCAATGTTCTTCAATTTGTGCTTAATTTTTCTTCATTTTTATCTTTATCATCTTCAATTGGTATTTCCTTTATTTTCTAAAAAAAAGATTTAAAAAGTGTGGTTAGCGGTGATTTAAACAAGAATTTATGACATTTAAAGCACAAAACACTTAAATATGTATGTGATGTGCCCTCATCACGCACCCCACTCTTAAACCTTTGCTTGTCCTCAGATAAAAAACACTTATTCAACAACAACAATAGACTAAGCCTTAGTCCCAAGAAACTTGGGGTTGTCTACATAAACTAATACCAGGCTATGTGTGGTCATCCACATGAATCCTCTCTCTACTTCCTTTTGTCGACTGTCATACTTTCATCCAAATCTAACCAAGATATATCTCTCCTAATCACCTCTATCCATGTTATTTTAGGCCTATCTCTACCTCTGTCTAACATGTCCTACCTTCCTCCCTTAATCATTTTAACAAGAGCATCCCTCAGTCTTCTTTGTACATGTCCAAACCAATGCAAGTGGCTTTCTCTTATCTTCTCCTCAACAGATGCCACTCTCACCTTTTCCCTAATGTCTCATTTCTGACTCTATCATTCCTAATATATCCACACATCCACCATAACATACGCATTTCATCTACTTTCATTTTGTGAATATGATACTTTTTAACTACCCAACATTTCGTGCCATATAGCAAAGCAAGTCTTATAGTTGTTCTATAGAACTTTCCCTTTAGGGTTAATAGTATATTACGATCACAAAGAATACCAATCACATTCATCCATTTCAACCAACCCGCCATAACTCGAAATGCAATGTCACCATCGAGCTCACCGTATTTCTGAATATTAGTATTAGATGCAATCAGCTATCGGTATATCTCTACCATCCAACACTACACTCTGAGATATATTTCTATTACTACTAAACTTACATTCCATATACTCCTGCTAATTCTAAAGCCCTTGTATTCTAATATCTATTACCACAACTCCAATTTAATATTTACACCGGCTCTAGTCTCATCGATCAACATAATATCATTATTAAACAACATACACTATAGTACAACCTCCTGTATAATCCAAATCAACACGTTTACAACGGCCGCAAAGAGGAAAGGGCAAAGTGCTGATCCTTGATGCACCCCGATAGTAATAGGAAACTCTACAGTTACTCCGGCACAACTCCTTATACTTGTACATTTTCCCTCATACATATCTTTAATAAGAGTAATATACTTTAGCAATTCACATTTCTTTGCCAACACGTACCAAACTACTTCTCTAGGCACCTTGTCATAGCCTTTTTCACGTCAATAAATACCATATTCAAATCTTTCTTTCTTTCCCTATAATATTCTATCATCCACCGTAATAAATGAATTGCCTCTGTAGTTGAACACCCAGAAATAAAACCAAATTCATTATCTGAAATTTGTATAATGCCCCTTAAACCCTGTTCAATCACTCTCTCCTAAAGTTTTATAGTATGACTCATGAGTTTAATCCCACGATAATTAGCACAATCTTGAATATCTCATTTATTCCTATACGGAGGAATCAAAGTACTCCTCCTCCACTCTTTAGGCATCTTATTAACTCTATATATCTTGTTGAGCAAACTTGCATCACGCAATTTCTATCTTTTCTAAACACTTCCAAACTTTAATCGGTATACTATCCGGGCCCACTACCTTTTTTTGTCTCATTCTTTTAAGGGCCTCTCAGATTTCATGCTTTTGAATACGATGAATACACGCATGGTTAACCTCTTCATTTGAAATTGCAAGGCTACCCACACTTAGAACTTGAACTTAACTCCCATTAAATAACTTATCAAAATAGGACCTCCATCTTTCCTTGATTTCTTCGTGTTTTTTCAAAACTCTGTGGTTGTTGACCTTCACACATTTCAATACACCAATATCTCTCATCTTCTTCTCCCTGAAACTCGCTAGTGTATATATATTATTCTCCCCATCTTTAGTATCTAGCTTTTTACATAAATCTTTATAAACTATGGATCTTACTTTTCTAACAACTTCTTTAGCTTTTCCTCTCTCGCGACCTTGAATTTCCCAAAATTCTCATCACTCTTGCACTTTCCTAACTTTCTACAGCACTCTTTTTTACTCATTTTGGCTTCTTTCACTTCATTGTTCTACCACGACTCATCTTTGTTTAGTGGTACTCTTCTTTTAGATTCACCAAACACTTTCTTAACTACTATCCTAATACATTGAGCTATCTTTCTCCACATAGTATATGGATCTGAATTCATATCAGAAGACTAGTCATCCACCTGAACTATCTTATCGACAAAGGTTGTTCTTTAATCCCCTTTTAGCTTCCAGAACTTGATTATATGGTCAATTTGATGATTCCACTAATTACCCCTTTTCCTAAAATTAAAATCGACGACCGACAGCCTGTGTTGCGTAACTACAATCTCACTTGGAATAACTTTACAATCCATACAACCACTACGAAACGTACACCTTATAATAAAGAAATCTATCTGATTGGCATTTAACTCGCTTCTAAAAGTTACTAAGTAAGAATCTATCTTTTTAAACTAGGTGTTTGCAGTAGTTAAATCATAAGCCAAGGCAAAGTCAAGAATAGCAATTCCAGCTTCATTTCTAACTTCAAAACCCTGACCTCCAAGAACATTCTTACACCCGCTCTGATCAGTACCCATATGTCCATTTACATCACCACCAATGAAAAGCTTCTCTGCATACGGTACATTCTGTATAATCTCATCTAAATCATCCCAAAACTATTACTTAAATGAATCGTCAAGTCCCACTTGTGCCACATACACACTAATAACAATAGTAATCTCACCGCTAAGCCAGATCTTGATGCTCACAATCCTATCATTCTTGCTCTATACTTCAACCATATCATCAATAAACTTACGGTCAATAATAATCCCAACACCATTTCTATTCCTAACTGTACCTGAATACCAAATCTTATAACCCCAAGGCACTACTACTCTCACCTTCTTACCTACCCATTTCATTTCCTAAGGATAAAAAATGCTGACCTTTCTTCCCTACATAACCTCAACTAAGTTTGTCAATCTATCGGTCAAAGATCCTATATTATATGAAGTTAGACGAATACTATCACTATGGACTATCTTTTTTACCCTACACCCTTACGTATTGACACTATATCCGGGGACTGACACGGTGCGTTACTTCTGGGCAATGACCTACCAACCCCGCATATTTATCACTACACCCGGGTCTAAGAAGTGTAGTGTGTTGCTAAGTAGGGAATGCCCCTACAATTGTTAGGTATCTCAGGCTCGTATCCTATATGGCGCAGTGGAAAATAAAATGAGATACCACCCCAAGACTCGCCTATGTATGGAAAACAAGACATAAAGATAATAAGGGTGATAGCTTATTACCTTTGTTTGATCGTCTGAAGAACAAAATTTCTTCTTCAAGTCGGGGCGCGATCCAGCAATCCTTTTGTGCAAACTCCACGTGGGTTGAACGTCTAACCACTATAATAACAGTGTGTAATTATCTCTAATTGTAATCCACATAGAGGAATACTCAAGCACCAAAATTTCCTGTGCTAGCAGAAAAAGATGGCGGCTAGGGCTTCTCCACGTTTTCAGCAAAACGAGAAAGAGAGAGAGAGAATGTAACACTCCACTACCTAGACCCAACAGGGCCGGGGATGTCGCCTCGTCTAAAGGACAAAGGGTCTTTATAACTATGTCACACAAACGAAAATAAAAAAATACTTTAAAATTAAAAATTATTACAATCCTAAAAGTCAAGAACAAATCCAAAATAAAATAATTACAATCATCTCTCAAAACAGTACATGAAATAAATAACACAATGTCTTCTAAGCAGGCAACAACTAGCTACTCATCTCCATAGTAGGATCACATTGAAACATGGCATAAAAGGTGATAAGATAAAAATCTCAGTAAGTCCGTATATGCTTTGAGTGTTTCAAGTAAAACAGTTCATGTATGCAAGTTATAAAAGTTGTATAAAAGAAAACGCTGGCAAGCAATAAATGAGGTTAAAAATAAAGAGTGGCATTTTTCTTCTTTTTAAAACCATACATGTGCACAGTAAATACAACCACTCAAATGGGCGGCCATGGGTACCACACGTTAGGCCCCATGTCCATATAACGGTTAGAATGCTGCACTTTGTGCAGACTGATAAAGATAGGTGATCGGACTACCGGGTAAGATACTCCTCCTTTTCTACACCCAAACAAACCAGTTGTCCATTCCGGCAACACATAGTCCACATGACTAAGTAGTACTGTCGTTTCTCCAAGGTGAATTCATCTTCTGGAGGTGGCCTCCTACTAGAAGACTCGCTCTTGCTCTTCAATACTAGTACTACTAGCCTACCCTTATTGAGTACTCAACATTGATTGTCCCATTTGGGAGAAAACAAATAAAACATTTCTTTACTTGGAAATAGCAATGAAGGGTTTCTAAAATTCGTGCCAAAGTGGGTTTTAGAAAGAGTTTAGTGTTTGAGCAAAACTGCATGTTTAGTTTTCAAAAGATTTATTTGACTGAACAAGAAAGAAGCAGTCTTTAATTGCCTTTACAAAATGGCTGTCCATACACTTCCCATTTGGCTTGCCACAGTAACCTTTTGTCATCAAATAAGTTTATGCAGGAGCTTACTTGATTCTTTGCTTGAGCTAATTCAAAGATCTTCCAAAGCTGACCTAACCCTGCTGGGGGTAAACATAAGCCATAATTAAACTCAAGACAAATTTGCTTCCATAAATAATCCTTGTTCAACCTATTACAATCATGACCCTAATGTCCTAAGCTTTAAGGCTAGATGATAAGGGTTTTATAAAATGAGTCTAGTTTGATTAATGAAAATAACTAGGGGTTGAAAAATAATTTCTTAATAAGTTATAGGTTCAAATATAATCTTTCTTATTAGTAGATAAACTAGGGTTCATTTGATGAAGAGTCCTAAGTCCTAGATGATATTAAAATAATAAATTATTACTATTCTCTTAATTAATAATTAATAGTTTAGAAAATAATTGATAAATAAAAATAAGTAAATTTTAATATATTTTGATTAAAGGATAATAAATATATTTTAATAGTGTGTATGAATATATGACTTATAAGATTAATATTTTACCTATTATGATTATTTATATAAAAAGCTTTATTTCATATTATTATTGCATTTATATATTTTATTTTTAATAAAAGATATCATTAATTTGGCTAAAATATCACTATTCCATTTAACAATCCAATTCCAAAGCTTCCTAAGGTTTTTGAAATTATTGGAAGAAAATATAGTTCGAATCTTTATTAATATAATAAAATTGGCTAACTTAAATAGTTTAGGATCAACAAGGTCATGATCATAATTCTCTTATTGCTAACAATATTCAAGAACATAAACTCTAACACCAATCAACAAACCATTCAATCCATGAATAAATGCTTGAATCTATATCTACCATCACATGATCCAAACTTCACTACACATAATCATATTCATAACTTCAACAAGAATACAACATAAATCCCTATTCGCCAAAGGTGACATAATATCCATCATGCTTAATCATTCACACTAACTCACGACATAAGGAGCATTCAACAAGTACAACATGTCATAAAACTCAATTATGACAGAACATCCTTATGCTCCAACCCCAACTCCTTCATACAAACATATACTCAATCTCCAATCATATTCCATCCTTTTCTAAATACATCTAAGAGACATGATTTTAGCAATAAGGAGAGGATTAAAGAGACATACTCAAATGATGACTACCTTGATGAAGTCTCAAGAGAGTCCACACGCTTGGAATGCTTGATCCGACCAAGAAGGAAGAAGAGGAAATGGCCATGGTTGAAACAACCATTTCGGCCGAGAGAGAGAGAGAGAGAGAGAGAGAGAGAGAGAGAGAGAGAGAGAGAGAGAGAGAGAGAGAGAGAGCATTAGTATATTGGATTAAAGATTGAAGAGGAAAGATGATGAACATAATCGTTCATGGTTACCTTGAGAGAGTTCTTCAATCTTCAAGGAAAATTATGGTTTTGATCCGTGAGCAGAATTTGGTTTCCAATGATTGATGTTATAAAATACAGAGATGGACTCTAGAGTGTGAGTAGACGTGATCTGGAAAATTTGGAAGGGATTGGAGTTGTTTAGGGTGGTCTTAGGCATGGAGAATGGCGGTGTGTATTCTTGGTGTTCTTGGAGTTCTTGGAGAAATGGAGAGAATGGAGAGAAAGATAGATGAAATTTGCTGAAGGCGGTTGGCCGAATGGTTAGGGGATTCTTGTGATTGAATTTTCAAATTAGGGAGAAGAGGGAAAGCTGGTTGTTTGAAATTAAAAAGGAGTAATTTAGGGAGTGAATTAATGTAGAAAATATGGTAAGAATGGCTTGTTTGATGGAGGTTCTTAGAGCTGCTATGGCCGACTGGAATTTGTTGAAGTTTTGTTGAGATGAATGAAGTTGAAGGAGATATAGGGTGGCCAAATTTCTGAGTGTTATGGTGGAGGAAATTTCTGGTTGGTTGTGGCTTAATCCATGGAAGTTTCACGCAGTAATTTGCTAAATTTTTTAATTCCAATTGAAGGCGTGATTAAAGTGATTGAAGGAGTGATTTAAGGAGTGGTTATGGTGTTCATATTGTTCAAATCAATGGAGGTGGTGAAGAAGTTCAGTTCATGGCTGACTAAGGTTGGTTTTACAGAAAATTGAAGTGCTTTTTGGACAAAGCTTGAAGAGAGAGCAAGGCTGGAATTTCTGGTTTTTCATTCGAATGGTTTGCTGGAATTTTTGTGCAAATTTTTTTGCAGAAGGATTATAGGGTTATTGGAGGGTTCTTTAAAGCTGGTTTCCAACCTTCTTTATGGAGGAAAGACAGGGATAAATCATTGGTTTGAAGGCTAGAAGAAACAGCTTGGTTTTTTGCTTGCTAAGCTGCGAAATTGCCTAGGAATTTTTCATTGTTTGCATAGATTTTGTGCAGTTCGATCTTTGGCCAAATATTTCAGTCTTCAAGTTCAACAAATTGGCTATTTTTCTGGCCTAAGTACCTTGGATTCAGCTTCCCACCTTTCGGATGCTTCAAGATTCCTCTATTCGATGTCAATCTCAGGAATACACTATCTCCCGCCTAGAATTCTAACTTTCTGCACTTATTATCTGCATAGCTCTTTTGTCGGTTCTGGGCTGCTTTCAACCTTTCCCTGATTAACTTAACCTTGTCCAACATTTCCTGAATACAGACTTCTCTGGATTTGCTTATATTTCCATCTTCTGACCAACTCCAGTATAGTAGCACCTGACACCTGCGTCCTTTCAGTGCCTTATACGAAGCCATCCCAATCGAAGCTTGATAACTATTATTATACGACAACTCTGTATACGGCACACATTCGATCCACTTATCTCCAAAATCTAGAACACATGCCCTCAGCATGCCCTCCAATATCTGTATAACCCTTTCTAACTGTCCATCGGTTTGCGGATGCACCGTCTTACTGAACTTTAGATTAGACCCCATTGATTCTTGAAACTTACCTCAAAATCAAGATGTAAACCTTGGAACTCGGTCAGACACAATACTTGAAGGTACTCCATGCAATCAGACTATTTCTCACACATAAGTCTGAGCCAACTTCTCCATGGAATCTCTTACATTCACTGCTATGAAATGTGCTGATTTGGTCAGTCGATCCACCACTACCCATATGGCGTCCTTCTGGGTCCTTGACATAGGAAGTCCAGTAACAAAGTATGTGGTCACTTCATCCCACTTCCATTCAGGTATTGGCAACGGCTGTAACAGTCCCGCTAACTTCTAGTGCTCCGCTTTGACCTTCTGATAGGTGAGGCATGTCGAGACATATTTAACCACTTCCTGCTTCATTTTGGGCCACCAATAGGCCCTTTTTAGATCCTGGTACATTTTGACTTCCCCCGGGTGAATGGCGTACTTGCTCTTGTGCACCTCTTCTAAAATTCTGTCCTTCAATTGATGCTCTTTGGGTACACACAACCGATCTCTAAAATACAAAACTCCTGCTTCATCTTACCAGAATTCACTACCTTGCCGTTTAAGCTCCTTGTCCTTGGAAAGCTAAAATTCTGCATTATTTTACTGGGCTTCAATAATTTCCCACTTTAGATCTGCTACCAACTTTAGGTTGCTAACAACAATTATCTCCGCTTGACCCGTTCTCCTTTTCCTGGAAAAGGAGTTTTAGTCATTTTACCTTGTAAACAGGACTCGCATGTGCCATATGATTCATAATCAAATAACCTTAAGTCACCAAGCTTACGTAATTTAGAAACATGATTTTCATTTACATTGCCCAAACGACAATGCCATAAGTAAGAGGTATTAGAGTTATCTATTTTAGGCTTCTTATTGTTTATATTGAGAATTGGATTTTTCATGTCTAGAAAATATAAACCATTAACTAAAGTTGCTGAACCATAATGAATATCATTCAATTAAAAAGAACAATATTTATTCTTAAATATTAAATGAAATCTATATAAGTCTAAACACGCAACTGAGATACTGTTTTTCATTAAACCTGGTACAAAATAACAGTTTTGTAGTTCTAGAATTAATCTTGAAGGCAGGTTTAACTTGTATATCCCCACAACAAGTGCAGCAACCTTTGCCCCATTTGCAGTACGTAGGTTCACATCGCCTTTATCTAGCATTCTACTGCTCTTTAGTCCCTGCAAGTTATTGCATAAATAAGATCCACATCCGCTATCTAATACATATATCTAATTTTTAAATGCAGAATTTATCTCATTCATAAATATACCCAGAGTAGAAGTAGAAGTGCTTGTAAGCTTCTCCTTCTGCTTCTTGTCCTTAATGGTCTTCAAGTAGGCTTTGCAGTTGCGCCTCCAGTGGCCTATCTTCCCACAATGTTGGCATGGGCCCTTGGTAGTTGCTTCCTTCTTTACACCACCTTTGGGCTTTATGGTAGCCTTCTTCTTCTTCTGAACTTTCTTCTTAGAAGAAGATTCTACCATTAAAGCTGCATTGGAAACCTTCTTCATGGTGGACTCCGCATTTTTGAGAAGATTAATCAACTCAGAAATGGTGGACTCAATCTTGTTCATCTAATAGTTAATCACAAATTGTGAGAAACTATTAGGTAAAGATTGTATAATTAAGTCAACACTTAAGTCATGATCCATTTCAAACTTGTGAGATCCAAGCTTTTCTATCAAGCCCAACATCTTTAGCCCATGAATGGCCACAGAAGAACCCTCTACCATGAGGGGACGAAAAATAGAGAACATGCACTGGCGGGAAAAAACAGAGAAGGAAAAAAAATCGCAAGCCTTAAAGGCCACACGGAAGCGTGAAGATCATACATTTGCGCTCATTAAGCCTTCTAGGTTGAGTAGAAGTGGATTGAACGACGGGAATTGCTTCGCCTTGCCCACTTGAAGAAGCTTCCGGTTGAAAACCCGCTAGCCTCCTACTTCGCCTTGTTTGCATTAATGCCAAGCTTTCCAGCTCTCGGAATATTCCTCTGCCTAACCTCTAGTCGGTGAACACAATGGTGAAGAGAAACAGACTCAATTCTCCTTGGTTCTCTTGCTATTGATTAGCAAAGAAACAAGAAGAAGACATAGAGGAGGGAGACGTCTGAGAGAGAGAGAGAGCTGCATGAGTTTTCGAGAGAGAGGCGTGAGACCCTCTTTCTGTTAAGGAGATTAGGGTTTTTTTCCATTTTTTTTTTCAGAGACTTGTTTTTTGGTTAGCCAAAACTAGGTCTCTTATTATCTGATAAACATATCACCGGGATATCATATTTCAAACACTCGGATGTTATCCTGAGAATAAGTTTAGCTTAACCCTAAACTCTTCTTAACCGTATCTGGAAAAAACCCTATGGTCCAAGCTATTAGGCCAAAATAAATTTTATTATTTTCTTGGACGCAAAAGGCCCAAAATAATAAACATTAATTATTTATTTCCTGGGCTTATATAAACAACCCAATAAATAATTAATGAGCCAATAAATAATTAATGAGCCTAAATGAACCATAACAATTAATTTTTAATTATTTATTTCTTGGGTCTATATAAATAACCCAATAAATAATTAAACATTAATTATTTCTCCTACTTTAAGCCCAGGTTAATTTTCTAATTATTCATACTGGACCTAAGCCTTGAATAATTAATTAACCAATAAAATCGGAGAATTAATTTCTCTCAACTCCTATTTTATTTATTTATTTATTTTATTCCAGTCTAATAATAAATTAGACATCCTGAATAAAATCAAATAAAATAAAATCCTCATGTACTGAGACCAATTCCTCAACCCCAAATTAGTTAAGACTTACGGGCTATTCCGATGACCAAAAAGACACATTGCCTTGGCTGCTAAAATGACCAAAATACCCCTGCCATATAAATAGCTGTATTTTGCATTTTAAATATTTCCTAATATCACCATAAGGAAATATTGACCCCAAGGATAATGTTGCATTAGCAAAGTCTCCGACCTACAGGTGAAATGACTAAAATACCCCTCTACATATCGCCGTACATTTAGAGAGGAAGAAGTGTACTAACACCCCCCTAAATGACATCTACCATCCTTAGGCTTCTAGTCCAATGATCCCCGACTTCCTGGAGTGTTTCTGCTTTCCAAGGAAGCTACCCTAAAGCAAACATCGAAGTCATGTTTCCCATAGCCCTAAATATTTTAGACCATTCGGACAACCACAAGGGGCGATATAATGCAGAAACTATCTTGTACAAGTCTGTCTTAACTAACTAGTCACATATGCCCAATACACAAGTATATTAGTTCTACTATAGAACCTCAACTATAGCATATCAAAGTATATGCTTCCAGCTTCGTCAGACCACCAACTCATACTCAAGTCGTAGAGTACTAGTCCACGTTGTAGCGGTAGTAGTCTAGGTTTCTATCATATAGTACTTTTAGAAACCACTACAACAGGTCTTCTCCTACGCATTCAAAATACGCTTATGTCATGAAGTGAGTGGACTACTCACTGGCTAAAGGTAAGCCTTTCTCCATTTGGAATTCATAACATAATAATCTAAATATGATGAGATTCTTAGTCTCATCAATAGGTTATTATGTTATGAATTCCAAATGGGAAATGGCTTACCTTTAGCCAGTGAATAGTCCACTCACTTCATGACATAAGCGTATTTCGAATACGTAAGACAGGACCTATAGTAGTGGTTTCTAAAAGTACTATATAATAGAAACCTAGACTACTACCGCTACAGCGTGGACTAGTACTCTATGACTTGAGTATGAGTCAATGGTCTGGCGAAGCTGGAAGGATATACTTTGATTTGCTATAGTTGAGGTTCTATCGTTGGGCCAATATACTTGCATGTTGGGTATGTGTGACTAGTTTGTTAAGACAGACTTGTATAAGATAGTTTCTGCACTATATCACCCCTTGTGGTCGTCCGAATGGTCTAAAATGTCCAGGACCCTGGGAAACATGACTTGGATGTTTACTTTAGGGTAGCTCCCTTGGAAAGTGGAAACACTCCAAGAAGTCGTGGATCATTGGACTAGAAGCCTAAGGATGGTAGATGTCATTTAGAGGGGTTTTAGTACACTTCTTCCTCTCTAAATGTATGGTGATGTGTAGAGGGGTATTTTAGTCATTTCACCTATAGGTCGGAGACTTTGCTAATGCAGTATTGTCCTTGGGGTCAATATTTCCTTATGGTGATATTAGGAAATATTTAAAATGCAAAATATAGCTATTTATATAGCAGGGGTATTTTGGTCATTTTAGCAGCCAAGGCAATGTGTCTTTTTGGTCCTCGGAATAGCCCGTAAGTCCTAACTAATTTTGGGTTGAGAAATTTATCTCAGTTCAAGAGGATTTTATTTTATTTTATTTTATTCAGGAAGTCTAATTTATTATTAGACTGGAATAAAATAAATAAATAAATAAAATTAGGAGTTGAGAGAAATTAATTATCTGATTTAATTGGTTAATTAATTATTCAAGGCCTAGGTCCAGTATGAATAATTGGAAAATTAACCCGGGCTTAAATTAGGAGAAATAATTAATGTTTAATTATTTATTTGGTTATTTATATAGGCCCAAGTAATAAATAATTAAAGATTAATTGTTATGGTTCATTTGGGCTCATTAATTATTTATTAGGTTGTTTATATAAGCCCAGGAAATAAATAATTAAAATTTATTATTTTGTGCCTTTTGGTCCAACAAAAATAATAAAATTTATTTTGGCCCAATAGCTTGGACCTTAGGGTTTTTTTTCCAGATATGGTTAAGAAAAGTTTAGGGTTAAGCCAAACTAATTCTCAGGATAACATCCGGGTGTTTGAAATATGATATACTGGGGATATGTTTATCAGATAATAAGAGACCTAGTTTTGGCTGATCACTAAAATAAGTCTCTAGGAAGAAGAAAACCCTAATCTCCTAAGCCTAAGAAACTCACGCAGCTCCCTCTCTCTCAGACATCTCCTTCTATTCTCTGTCTTCTTCTTATTTCTTTGCTAATCAATAGCAAGAGAACTAAGGAGAATTGAGACCGTTCACCTTCACCATTGTGTTCACCAACTAGAGGTTGGGCAGAGGAATATTCCAAGAGCTGGAAAGTTTGGCGTTTATGCAAACAAGGTGAAGTAGAAGGCTAGCGGGTTTTCAACCAGAAGCTTCTTCAAGTGGGCAAGGCGAGGCGATTCCTGTAGTTCAATCTACTTCTACTCGACCTAGAAGGCTTAAGGAGCGCAAATGTATGATCTTCACACTTCCGTGTGGCCTTTAAGGCTTGCATTTTTTTCCTTCTCTGTTTTTCCCGTAACTGCATGATGCCCTCTGTTTTTCGTCCCTCAATGTGTTTATTATTTTGGGCCTTTTGGATCCAAGAAAAATAATAAATATTATTTTGGCCCAATAGCTTGGACCGTAGGGTTTTTCTAGATACGGTTAAGAGGAGTTTAGGGTTAAGCCAAACTGATTCTCAGGATAACATCTGGGTGTTTTAAAATATGATATCCCAGGGATATGTTTATCAGATAATGAGAGACCGAGTTTTGACTAACCAATAAACAAGTCTCTGGTAGAGAAAACCCCTAATTTTTCCCTAGCAAAAGGAGACTCACGTCCTTCTCTAGAAAACTCACGTAACTCTCCTACTCTCAAGCCTTCCTCTTCTCTGTTTCTTCTTCTTTTTTTTTTTTCTTTTCTAATCAATAGCAAGTGAACCAAGGAGATTTGAGACCGTTCCTCTTCACCGTTGTGTTCACCGACTAGAGATTGGGCAGAGGAATATTCCGAGAGCTGGAAAGCTTGGCGTTCATGCAAACAAGGCGAAGTAGAAGGTTAGCGAGTTTTCAACCGGAAGCTGCTTCAAGTGGGTAAGGCGAAGCGATTCCTGTTGTTCAATTGACTTCTACTCGACCTAGAAGGCTTAAGGAGTGCAAAGGTATGATCTTCACGCTTCCGTGTGGCCTTTAAGGCTTGTTTTTTTTTTTTCTCCTTCTCTGTTTTTTTTTCTGTCACAACATGCTCTCTGTTTTTCCCGTCCCTCAATGTGCCATTCCCCATTTGGAATTCATAACATAATAACCTAAACATGATAAGATTCCTAGTCTCATCAATAGGTTAAGAACAAATGTTTATGTGTTAAATAACCCGTGATCCGTGCCTTACTGTGAAAGACCACCATTCACATGGACCACTTATTTAAACACAATGGGTCTGTTCCAAACGAAAATTGTGCACAAACGAAAAGTAAATTCACAAATAATTTCTGAAAATAAATTCTTTTATTAAAATATTCGATTTTACATCAGAAACCTAGTCTAAGAGGGAATACAATCCAACATACCATTCTACAACGAAATAGTTGCTTCGAGATCTCATATCTCTCAGTTCTGACTGAGGCATCAACCAGCTCTCGATGATGTAAAGTGATCGATTGAGCATCCATATGCTCGTGCTGTTTTTGCAACTCAGGAGTCATGGATGCTAGCATAATACATGATGCTGTATCACTATCCTCCTTATGCTTTTTATGGACAGCATGCTCATCAGCATGAGCATCTCGAGCTGGTGGTGGTGAAATAGGAGCATCTAGCACGTACAACAACTTTTCTGATTTGAGAACAAATCTTAAATTTCTATACCAATCGAGATAATTTGATTCGGTTAACTTATTGGTTTCCAAGATGCTACATAGGTTTAAGTTTGTTGACATGATGCAAGTGACCTAGATGTAAAGATAGAGAGCATTAGCTACTTGTATATACATATGATATGCAAAATATTGGGACTTTAATTAAACTCATTTTTACTCTACTATTTTACTCAAAATAATAGCCCCCGCTACTGATTCGAGAAAGCCGTTGGAAGCTTTCCTAGTGGACCGGTATCCAAATTCCTCAAGAATAACCTTAAGTTTACCTAACAAGCTAGCCTTAAGTTCATTGGTAAGTATCCAATACCAATTACATCGTATATAACTACCGAATCATAGGGTGATTAACAGCTTTTAATCCTAAAGCCTTTTGGGCTACCCCAACATTTCCTTTTAATTTCTTTATGCTTGAGTTTGTCCAACCGGGATAAAGAATTTAGTTAAATATGACCCATTAATCAGGAATTTAATTCCACAGCTTGAACAAGCCCGATGTCAAGTAGGCTTAGGTTTGCCCAACAACCTGGTCTCGAAAAAGGACTCTCGTTCGTACTATATTAACAGACGGATTGATTGAGGGATTTGTTCCTTTTAGTGATTTCATTGAATGACATGCATAAAAATCAATAAATCACATAATTGATAATCATGATAATAAAGCGATTACATAGTATGGTTATGGACTTTACCCTAAAATAATTTCTTTGAGCCATAAAAGAAATTAATATAGTTAACCCTATGTGTTCATGCGTGATTCAAGTAGAAGGCCTTACCTTCTCGCCTTGTTTTGGTTGTCATCTCCAAAAATAATAATAATTCTACTCCTATCTAACCTATGTAGACTAATTACATAATTTCCTAAAGAAAGAAAACCTCGAGTTACATTTGAGGGGAGTTAGATGAGAAGAGAATTACACAAGAATTTTAGAGAAGGCAAGACACGCAGGCCCTATTTCATAAAAAAAACCAAAACTGTAAAATGCATGAACAGATATAATTAGTTTTAGTCCATAACCATCCACCATGCCATTGACCATGCTTAAACAAAATAAACATATACTTTTATTTTTCCAAAATCATTATTTTGGAAAAATAAAATAAAATCTAAAATCAATATTTTAGAAAAATACATTAATTTTAAATTTTCAAAATCACTATTTTGAAAAATAAAATTGTTTGTCTCAAAACTAATTTTGAGAAAATGCTTTTAGGTCCTGTCTCGCAACGATTTCTAGACATCACGAATAGAACGGAACTGGCGCTAGTTTGGAGGCCATAGCCGGTGCCGGCTGTAGTCAGGAAGTGGCGGCGATTTGCAGAAAAAATTTTTAGAAATAATTTTTGGTGCCTTAAGAATTTTAGTGAGAACAATTCTCAACACAATTTTCTGTTTTGAAGCTCAAAACAACAACCAATTTAGTAGACAAAACGAAATAGAAAATCAAATTCACAAGATGAAACGGAGGGCAACTACCATGTTTAAGAAAACGTTTTTCTGTAGAAAATTTTCAGCACATAAAGAAAGCACATTTCAAAATATGCTATAACTTTTACACAATCATATTGTGCTACGGACCTAACCCACAAAGCTCGAAACGATTTCGACTCGAGTGAAAATGATTTTCACAGTGAACAAAGATAAGCACGAATACATGAAAACAGTTTTTCATGCCAAAACAATGTCTGCAGACCGCACATAGCATGGCTCTAAACTACTGTTGGATATCTCAGGCTCGTATCCTATACGGCGCAGTAGAAAATTAAATGATATACCATCACAGGACCCCGCCTATGTGTGGAAAATAAGACATAAAGATAATAAAGGTGACATCTTTTTACCTTTATTTGATCGTCCGAAGAACAAAATTTCTTCTTCAAGTTGAAGCGCAATCCAGTAATCCTCTTGTGCAAACTCCACGTAGGTTGAACATCTAACCACTATAATCACAGTGTGTGATTATCTCTAATAATAATCCACACGGAGGAATACTCAAGCATCTAAATTTCCTGTGCTAGCAGAAAAAGATGGCGTCTAGGGCTTCTCCACGTTTTCAGCAAAATGAGAGAGAGAGAGAGAGAGAGAGAGAGAGAGAGAGAGAGAGAGAGAGAGAGAGAGAGAGAGAAGATCGTGTGTTTTATGGCTCCTATTTTCATGTGAATACACTTGGATTAGGGTTTCTAGCACATCCAATATATGTTCCAAAATCCACTGAAAATTTAAAATTCTAAAATAATTAGAATTTCCTAATTGTAATTGGAAACATCAAGTTCCCACAATTACAACTTGGACCACAAATTATAACTAGTTATAATTTGTCCACAGTAACTTTTCTTTCTTGCAATTAACCCCTCTATGTTATCAAATAACATCTTGAGTATATAATCTTCTATTGTATATGACCTATTAGGTTTCCCAGTTAATTGGTAGTGAACATGAATTAATCCAAACGTCTTTAGGGTTAATAATCCATAATTAATTAGAATTAATCCTATTAACTCTAATCAGGAATGGTTTATTAATTCATCAATTAATAAACCTATATTCCCAGATCATGAGCGGTATCTAGCAACACATCATGACCACCCAAGAGTCCAGGAAGTTAAGTGGCTCGACATGAACCCTTTAATAACAAACTTCAGTGCAATTAACTCCTTTCACCATACAATATCTTATTCGGTTTGGAGTACGGAATTAGTGCCAACTCCCTCCAAAATTAATTCTGGCCCAAATACAATAGTACTTGTACCAGGAACCTACTACTTTAGATGTGTATCAATTTGAACTGTTTCCACTACACAATCACTTTAGCCAAGGACTTTCCGAGTAGTAATTCCTACAAGTGGCCATGAGATATTCGCTCCTACTATTAGGAGTGGTGAATCATTTATTGACCCTTTCAACTACTTTTGTTTACCTCACAATGTACCTAATATCCATCCCATAGGTGGTCTTCGATCGAGCTCTGGAGATTGGAATCAAAGCACAAAGCTCTTCAAATAAAGTTTCATAGAGATCTCAAGTCTAAGGATACTTGCACGTTTACTATATTGAGATTATATCACTGGCATTAAATAGTTATCCATATGATTATCCCAAAGCTAGGTCATCCAATGAACTTATTCTATTAACTAACATCCATGTGTTAATTTTGAGTATCCCAATACTCAAGGTTATAAGAACCACCGCCTGATCAAATCAGGAAGTCTAACACATTCTAGTCTTAACGCATTAATGATGTCCCGTCTCATTAATACTATGACTAGAGACTATTTAATTACTAACACTATCTAGTGTAGTTGTAATCTCATATCATGATCTCTATCATGATTTTCTTAACACGGTGTTGTACTAGAGTCTTTATCTAATAGTTATATTACTTAAAGTAAACAAAAGAAACTATAAGATAAATAATGCCTTATATTAAAATAAAATGTGTCATATACAATGTATAAGTGATTACCTCTAGGGCACAATACTAACAATGATGTCAATCGATTGTTTTATATCATGGATGTGACTTATTTTACCTTGGCCGTCACAAGCCTTAACGTAACTCTCCTATTTTATCTGGGCTTGAGACTAGCAATGAACACCTCAAATAAAGCCCACAGAACTCACAATCGGAATGAAATAAATGCCACTATTTGCGACGAGCACAAGGTATTCTTTAGTAAAAGGTGAAAGAATAGTCCATAAACAAAAAATTGACTAATATACAAATCAAGTAGCCTACTTTTATTCACAACATAACTACTGTACAAATTAATAAAAATACATTATTTCATAAGGACAAAGAATAACTCATTCACAAATAAGATGACAAATATTCTAGAAAGCATTCTAGGTGAATTTACAAGAACAACATAACATATAAGCAATAAGGTCAAGATAGTAAAGAGATTATTTCTTCCTCCACTTTAGAATTCATCTCAACAACAGTCTATCCATGTTAATCCCATGTATACCCTTATATTAAGTAGACACAACCAAGAACCTCAAAGTGAAAATAAAAAAATCTTATGAAAAATAAATGTGATTCACTCAATTCTCCAATCAAGTATTTAAACAAAGTGATTCATATGAGATAGGATCAAACAACTCACTCAAGTTTCGTAGCTTTCCCCAAGTACAACTATTAAATATGTTACACTGTAATACAACAAAACTTTATACATTGATACAACAATACAACAAAATATCTAACACCCCCTACCTACGTACCTGATAGGGCTGGGGATGTCGCCCCATCCATAGGATAAGGGCTCTTTATAACTAGAACTCACAAAATAAATGAAAGAAATGATCCAACATTAAACTTAATACAACTCAAAATAAAATATGAACAATTCTCAAAATAAAGTAATATCTACTAGAGTATCTCAAAATGAAATACAATCAAAATAAGTCTTCAAAGAAAGGCAATCTCTAATCAATAACTTTCACAGTAGGATCGACCTGAAAGCATGGTATAAAAGGTGGTGAGACATAAATCTCTGTAAGCCCGTGTATGCATGGGGTGCTTTAGGTAAAATAGATCATGTATGCAACTTGAAAATTTTTCATAAAAATAAAGTGCTGGCAAGTCTTAAATAAATTTCAAAAGTGAGGAGTAGTGTTTTCCTTTCAAATGCCATACACTGTATAAAATAAAAGCACCCACCCTAAAGAAGTAGCAATGGCACCACACTTTGTGTACCATGACGAGAAATGTTTAGGATGCCACACTTTGTGCATACTGACATACGGTAGGTGTATGACCTACCAAGTGAGTTGTTCTTCCATCTCTACACCTAACTTACCAGTTGTCCATTTCAGAAATACACAGTCCACTTGACTGTACTTGCTAGCTCGGACTGGTATGATTTATAGGACTGACATCTTATCTGGGAATGACTCACCCTGCAGAGGTGGTCACCAACTAAGAGACTTAGCCTAACCTTTCAAAGACTAGTCCTTGTAGTCTACCCTTATTAAGTACTCAATGTTGTATTTGTCCTTTTTTGAGAATAGAAGCATCATCCAATGTGTTTTCGTTGAACTAGAAATTATGGTTTCTAAAATTCTTGTCAAAGTTGGTTTTTAAGAAAAGTTTAGTGTTTTGTGTAAAATTGCTTGTTCAATTGAAAATTGTTTGATTAACTGGACAAGAATAGGAAATTTCTCCATAATTGCATCCAAAGTACATTTTCACATAAACATTATGTTTTGACTTGCCGAAATGATTTTGATCTTCAAACAGCTTTATGCAAGGACTTACCTAATCTCTTGTTTTTCCTTGATATAATAGCCTTCTAAGATGATTCAAGGCAAACAAGCCCCACTTGGTGTAAATATAGGGTATAAGTCCTAACATCCATAGAACACTTAAATAAATTACTCTCAGCCTAACATGCTTAAGCTCATCTAGTTATGACAACAATGTCTTAAGATTTAAGTTTATTCATAAAGTATTTTAAAGAATAAGATTCAGTTGATAAGTCAAAATAAATAGGTGTTATATAAAAATAAATAATAATGTTAACTATTTATTAACAAATAATAAGTAATATTAATAATAAACTATAAACAATTTCTAAAAATATATAATAAATAATATTAATAATAAATAAATTATGTTGATAATAATTACCAATAAGATTTATAATTATAAATAATATAAATTTAAAAGATATTGATATTACATTAATTAATTCCTGTTATTATTTATATTTAATAATGCTTAATGAAAATAATATTGTTATTTATCTAATAAAATATTAATATTTTAAGTAATTATTAATTTAAAAAATAATAAAGTTGTCCAAAATCAATAAATTAAATTAAACCATGACAATAATAATATTATTAATAATAATGAAAATAATAATAATAATACTAATAATAATAAAAGTAGTTCTGACAATAATTTCTAATGACTAAAGTGAATTACTAGCACAAAAATTTATACATATTCATACACACATATATCCCATAAATAACATGCTGATTTTCTAAAAAATAGACTTGTAATAATAATTATCACAACATAGATGATACTATCTACCAATAATATTTCCTAGAGATTTACTAACAAAAATAATATCATGGGTGCATAATCAAACAATGGTGGTATAATGTTCATCATTTATCAAAACAGCCATACCAGAGACATAAAGCCTTTAATCATAATGTACTAATAAACATACAATGATCCTAAAGCATAATTCAACAATAATTCTTAAGCCTTAATATTCATTTCAATTTACATGTCCTAAAATTATTCCCCTCACCTACTTACATATCTCCAACATAAAACTATTCGATCCACCCAAAAATTCCATCATCCAAAAGCCTTGAGTTTGAAAATTTTAGGAGAAGGTCATGATAGAAATACTTTTTTGATGATCGTTGGTTGAAGATGTCGCCTTGCCCAATGAAGGTCCTTGAGTGCTTGAGGAGTCCTTTCTTGATTGAAGTTTGTTCTAGAATGGCCACCAATGGTTCAACCGAGAGAGAGAGAGAGAGAGAGAGAGAGAGAGAGAGAGAGAGAGCGGTTAAGATGATAACGAAATGGTAATGAAGAAGAGAAGAAGGATTTAGGTGATTGAATTTACCTTCTTGATGTTCTTCTTGTTCTTGAACAGAAAGCATGTTTGATCCGAATAGAAGATCAACATTGGTGTTTTTAGTGTTATAGAGTATTCTATGGATGAGTATAGGCAGAATCCTAGTTGGTTTGAGATTTTTTGGAGTGATTTGGGATGCTAGAGGTGATTGGAGGTTGAAGAAGTTTACTGTATGTTCTTGGTGTTCTTGAGAACACAAAAGGAAATTGAGAGAAAATTATTTGTGGGTGTTTAGTGAATGATGGCCAAATGGCCTAGCTAGGGAGTAGAATTTTGGGTATCCTAGGAGAAGAGAGAGAGTTCAGCTATTTTGAACTTTAAAAATGAGGAAAATGTAGAGATGTTTGAGGTAGAAGATTTGGTAATGGTGTTTTCTCCATGAACGTTTCTTGTCCTTCAATAGTAGGTGGCTACACTAGCTATCTTTTGATCATGAAATGAAGGTTGGTTTTAGCCTTATAGCTGGCCAAAAATGGCTGTACAAGAGAAGAGAAAATTCTGGTTTGATCATCTAGATAGGTGAGAGTTAAATGGAGGAAAATCTGGAATTTAATCTTAAAGTTTGAAAAGTTTTGAATGAAGTAAAGTTAGGAGTGTTTTGAGGTGTATTAATGGAGCTCTAATGGCCATGGTAGATGAAGAAGACAAGGTGTTCTATCAATGGCTTCAAGATGGCCAAAAATATGAAGAAAATTGATGAAGAAGTCAGTTCTTGCCTTTGATAGGCAAGCTAGAAAAAAAATCTAGAATTTTAGCGACAAGAATTCTTAGGATTTGGAAGTATTTTAAGTACAATTTTCGAACCACTTTGAAATGGATTTGCAACTGAATTCTAGGAGTGTTTGAATGTCCATTAATGGTGGTTTTCCAGCCACCATCTTCGAGAAGTAGGACGAAAGTTTCAGGTGTTCTTATGCATAAATGGATAGCTCAACATTCATGTCTAACTCTTGGTAGTTTGTTATAAAATTTCTTTTTTGGTAAAGCTGTATAAGCTGCAAAATTCCAAGACATTTTTGGCTTTCATGTTTACATAAAATGGTTGGTTGCTAGAAAGAATTATATAGGCAAAGGTTTCTACAATTTTCAAAAATTAACCAAGAAAAATTGTTAGAAAATTTCCAGATTTTAACCAAAACAAGAGCAAGAAGAAAATGGAGTTCTTTGAAGAATAGCTATGGTGATTTAATTGAAAACCTCCTTCCTTTTTTCCTTCCTCAAATTTGGTCATCCTTCTATCTTAAACGCTAGAAATTTCAAAAATTCAAGCCAAGAATTATCCAACACGTTTTATATAAATTGAAAAGAATTAAAGAAATATGAGTAGTTTAAATTTAAATAGGTTAGGACAAGGCTTGCTAAAATAATGGAGACCAAAACTCTTCTAGATTTTCTTTTAGGACAAGATCACATGGTTATGACATTACTATTGTGTCTTCCCTAAGACAACATTCCTAGCCTTAAGGAATGTTAGAAAAGAAACAAAGTTCACACATTGGTTAGGATAATTAAGAATAAAACTTAGGTGATAGGATTTGAACTCAAGACCTTGGAGATTAATCACAAAGCTCTAACCACTTAACCACATTAATTCTTATTCTTATTTTGCAACCAAATTCTTTTCCTATCTAAGCCTCAAACCTTCTTCCTATTTCGTCCTTTGAGCAAAATTTCCTTTTCACCATTACTGCTCAGCAAGTATAAATAAACCATATAACCTATATATTGCATTCTAAGGCACGTGAAATTGTTTAAGAAATATATTTTATGCAAGTTGATATGATATGCACCCCATCCCTCTCACTCTAGGGTTGGTTTAGGTGGGGTTTTACATCCTCCCTCCATCGAAGAATTTTGTCCCGAAATTTAGCATGTACCTTTATCTCAAGTTAAGGTATTTCTGCTTCACCCAATCTTCCATCTCCCATGTGGCGTCTTAAGTGCCATGGTGCTCCTATTGCACCTTTACAATTGGTATATGCTTATTCTACAAAGTCTTGATACTTCAGTCTAAAATTTTAATAGGTTTCTCCACATAACTCAAGTCGGGTTGTAATACCATCTATTCATCGTTCAGAACATGTCTTGGGTCGGCATTGTACTTTCTCAGTTGATATACACGGAATACATCATGTATTCAATCAAACCATTCGACAAATCCAGCCAATATACAATTGGTCCAATTCTTTCTGTGATTGGAAATGGTCCTAAATATCTTGGATTCAGTTTCCCATCTTTTGGAAGCTTTAAGATTCCCCTACTCGGAGTTAACCTAAAAAATACGTTGTCTCCTATCTGGCATTCTAACTCCCTTCGCCTATTATCTGCATAACTTTTTTTTTCAGCTTTGAGCCATTTTCAACCTTTCTCTGATCAATTTCACCTTATCTGACATTTCCTGAATGCAAACTTCTCCAGACTTGCTTATGTGATCATCTTCCGAGCAACTCCAATACAAAAGCACTTGACACCTACATCTATACAATGATTCATACAGAGTCATTCTGATCGAAGATTAATAGCTATTATTGTAAACTAATTCTGTTTACAACACACATGTAATCCACTTATTTCTAAAATCCAATACACAAGCTCTTAGCATATCTTCCAATATCTAAATAACCCTTTCTGACTGACCATCGATTTACCGGTGTGTCGTCCTACTAAACTTTAGATTAGAACCCATTGATTCTTGAAACTGGGCCCAAAATCGAGATGTAAATCTCGGGTCTCAATCTGACACGATACTCGAAGGTACTCCATGGACTGACTATCTCCCGCACATATGTTTGATCTAACTTTTCCATTAAGTCCCTTTTGTTCTTCGAAATAAAATGCGCTGATTTGGTCAATCTATCAATCACTGCCCATATGACATCCTTTTAGGTTTTTTCCATGGGTAGTCCAATAATAAAGTCCATGGTTACCTCTTCCCATTTCTATTCTGCTATTGGCAAACGTTGAACAATCCTGTTGACTTTTTGTGCTCCACTTTAACTTTCTGACAGGTTAGGTACATGGAGACATATTTCACCATGTCCTTCTTCATTCTGAGCCAGCAATAGGCATTCATCAGATCTTGATACATTTTCACCTGTCCTGGATGAATAGCATACCTACTTCTATACGTCTCTTCTAAAGTCTTATCCTTCAACTGCTACTCATCAGGCACACATAAATGATCTTGGAAATACATCACTCTCGTCTCATCTTGCCAGAATTCACTACCTTCTCACTTATGTTTTTTGTCCTTAAAATGTTGAAACTCTACATTGCTTTGATGATTTCCTACTTTAGACCGATATTAGTTTTAGATTGCTTATATAATCATTTCTTCCTATACCTCAGTCCTCTTATCCAACACCTCTTGGACGGCTTGAATGTCTTGAATTCTCAATCTGGACATTTTAACTTTATGACTCAGAGCATAAACAACTACGTTAGCCTTCACTAGGTGGTAGTTGATAGAACAATGATATTCCTCCAAAAACTCTATCCATCTATGTTGCCTCAAATTCATGTTCTTCTGGGTAAAAATATATTTCACACTCTTGTGGTCTATGAACACTTCATACTCGCTCTGTATAAATAATGTCGTCATGTCTTCAACGCAAAAAACAATGGCAGCCAACTCCAAGTCGTGCGTCGAATAATTGACTTCGTGAGTCTTCCACTTTCGAGAGGCATAAGCTATTACCTTTCTATCCTGCATCAATACTACTCCCAAACTTTCCTTAGATACATCAGTATACAAAGCTTAGGGTTTACCTCTTTCTACAAAACTCATCATTGCAGTCGTCATTAATCTCTGCTTCAGCTCTTTGAAACTCTTCTCGTACATCTCATTCCAGACAAAGGGCACATTTTTTCGCAACAATCGGGTCATAGGTGATGCTAGCGTTGAGAACCCATTAATAAACCGCTGGTAATAACTAGCTAATCCTAAAAAGCTTATGATCTCAGAGATGTTCTACTGTTGCTTCCAAGCTGAAACTGCTTCAACATTTGCTGGGTCTACTTGGATTCCATCATTGGTCAGTACATGGCCAAGAAATGACACATTGTCCAGTAAAAATTCACACTTGCTAAATTTGGCATAAAGCTTGTGCTCTCTCAGCTTTTCCAATACCAGCTTCAGACACTCTGCATGATCCTCTAGACTCTTGGAATATATAAGTATATTATCGATGAATACCACCACAAACTTATCTAAGTATGGTTGGAAAACATGATGCATCAAATCTATAAACACCGCCGGTGCATTAGTCATAGCAAAAGGCATTACCACAAACTCATAGTGACTATATCTAGTATTGAAAGCCATCATGGGAAGTTCCTCCTCCTTAATCTGCACTTGACAATATCCCTACCTCAAATTCGGTTTGGAATAACAACTAGAGCCTTGCAACTGGTTAAACAGCTGATCAATTAAAGATAGGGGATATTTATTCTTCATGGTCAAATTATTCAACCCACTATAGTCGATGCATAACCTTAAGGTCCTGTCCTTCTTCTTCACAAATAGCACTGGGGCTCCTTAAGGGGATGTGTTAGGCTTTATGTAATCTTGCTTCACCAATTCTTCTAGCTACTCTTTTAGTTCTTTCAATTCTGCTAGTGCCATCCGATATAGGGTCCGAGATACATATTCAGATCCTACAATCAGATCTATGGTGAACTCAACTTCTTGAGTGAGGAAAAGAGAAGTGAGTTCTACAGAAATCGAAAAAATCTTTTGCCACCTCTGTATCTTCCAGGGTGCACTGATCTTTTAGCCTGTTTATCACGTAAACCAATTATTCTCGGCATCCTTTCTTCAGCAGCTCCTGGGCTTTAGCTCTAGCTATCAAAAGCTTCAATTCTTTTACTTGCTTGCTGTTGAATTCTAGCACATTACAACCAGGTCTAATGAACTGGACAGACTTATTCTTACAATCTACTTTAGCTACATGCTTTGCTAGCTAATCCATACCTAAACTTATGTCATAGTCATTAATAGCTAACACTATTAAGTCTCCCTCCAAGCTCTCTTTCCCTATTCCAATCTTACAACTCTGCACATACAGATTTACTTGCACCATTTTTTCTAAGGTTGTACTTACCAACAAGGTAAAATGTAGTTTTACTCCATCCCAACCCAAATGATATACACAATTCCTGTTTAGATATGAATAGGTGGCTCCAAGGTCTATTAATGCATTAACTGAACGACCTTAGATAGTAAATGTACCTTCCACTACTGCTGCTTTTTTCCAACTTCCTCTTGGTTAAGAGCAAAAACCTTTGATTTCACTTGTGGCTTCTGAGTTCCACTTCTGAAGGCTCCCGCAGTATTGGCTCGATTAGCTTCCGCAGTCTGGGCTGGGTTTCCTTATCCGGTTTAAAGGAGTTTTGGGTAAGTGTTTCAAAGATGCATCTGGTCTTTAGAATTGTAACATTTTTTTTCAACTCCTTTAGACCAGCAGTTCTTCTTCACATGACCCTTCTTCCTACAATGTTGGCATGGCAGGAGATTCTGTGTAGGATCGGTCGGTGCCATACGTACTTACTTTCCTTGGTTCTACCATTACTAATGGGTAGGCCTCTTATTAGCTTGTTGCCTCAAAAAAAGTATCAATGGTTGCCTCAGTGGTAAGAAAGGTTTCGGTACCATCCTGCTTCAGTCTTTATTCTCTGTCTAGGTCGCTGCGTCTACTGCCCTAGAATATGTCATTAGTAGAGAATGTGCCAAAGCCCTTCTCAACTCCTGCTTTAGGCGCTTGACAAACTATCTAGTTCGATTTTGCTTGGTTTCCACTAGTCTCTTGCAATACTTTGACAACTAAGTGGAATGAGCAGCATACTAAGCCACACTCATGCTCCCTTACTTTAAATTTTGGAACTCATCTTTTTTTTTTCTCCACTATCCACTGAGGGATATATTCAACTGTAAATGCCTCCACAAAATTGGCCCACATCCAGTCTTAATACATCAGTTCCCAGTCTTCTTAGACTTTCTACTGAATATAAACATGGCCAAAATGAAAATGTTAATGCATGTCACAGAACAAAAAAACTAAAACAAAGCATCGCAGGAAAGCTTTATACCTCTACGTTTCTTCACTGGTCTAGGGGGTACCAGCGCCTCAGTCTAACGGCTTCTTTTGGGCATCAATGTGACTCCTCTTGGCTTTTTGAATAAAATCGTTCCTGAAATGCCTGGTGAAAGTTCTAGATCAGGAGGATGATCTTCCAACTCTGACTAAATGCTATCAAGCATTAATCAGTAGGTTTCACGTCTCTATTCTTGCTATAAAAAAAACACAGAGAACGCACACAAGAGAGAAGAAGAGGAGAGGCTTGAGGAAAAAAAACCAACGTTCTGTGAAAAAACTTCTCTGTTCTATTAAACCCCCACTGCCTTGATAATAGGCTATTATCTAGGAATTCAAATATCAAACAAATGCCCTAAGGCCTATATCATGTTAAGCCATTAAAAAGGCCTATGGACCTATGGCCTAATTCATTAGGTTAAACCTTTAATTTAATTTAATTATTCCTAGACTAATACAAGCCAAATAATTAAATTAATTAAATAACCCAATGGACTAATATAAACCTCAAGTCTTAGCCCAGTTATTGGGTTTAGCCTAAAATTTTAATTTAATTATTCGTAGACTAATACAAGTCCAATAATTAAATTAATGAAATAACTCAAATAGGCCAATATATAATTCTCCTTTTTAGACCTTTTATTTTATTCTAGCCTAATAAATAAACCAAGCTACTTGTATAAAATAAAATCTATTTAATACATGACCAATCCTTCAACCCAAAACTATCAGGACTTATAGGCTATTCCAAGAACCAAAAGATACATCGCCCTGGCTACAAAAATGATCAAAACACCCCTGCTATAGAAATAGCTGTATTTTATATTTTAAATATTTTTTAATATCACCATAAGGAAATATTCACCCCAATGACAATGCTGCGTTAGCAAAGTCTCCAACCTACAAGTGTAATGACTAAAATACCCCTCTATGCTTCACCATACATTTAGAGAGGAAGAGTGTACTAACACCTCTCCAAAAGACATCTACCATCCGTAGACCTCTACTTCAATGATCCACAACTCTTGGAATGTTTCCACTTTCCAAAGGAGCTACCCTGAAGCAAATATCCAAGTCATGTCCCCAAGGCCCTAGATATGATCATTCGAATAGTCACTTGGGGTGATATAGCGTGGAAGCTATCTTCTACAAGTTTGACTTAACTAACTAGTCACATATACGCAACATACATATATATTGGCTCTACGATAGAACCTCAACTACTGCACATCAAAGTACATACTTCCAGCTTCGTCAGACCACCAACTCATACTTAAGCGGTAGAGTATTAGTCTACGCTACAGCAGTAATAATCTGAGGTTTTTCTAAATAGTACTTTTTGAAACCACTATTACAAGTCCTGTTTAACGTATTCAAAATATGCTCATGGTATGAAGCGAGTGGACTATTCATTAGCTAAAGGTAAGCCATTCCCCATTTGAAATTTATAACACAATAACCTAAACATGATGATATTCCTATTCTCATCAATTGGTTAAGAATAAACGTTTATGTATTAAGTAACCCGTGATTCATACCTTACTATGAAAGAATATCATTCACATACATCACTTACTTAAACACAATGGGTCTTTTCCAAATGTAAATAGTTCCCAAATAAAATGTAAATTCATAAACAAATTTTGACAATAAATTATTTTATTAATAAAATCGATAATTACATCAGAAACCTAGTCCAGAGGGCATACATTCCAACAATCTCCCACTTGTACTCTAAGACTAAAAAAATTCACAGGTGCACACCCCTATGATGTCTAAGTGTCTCTTATTGACTCTTTCAAGCAAAGGCTTGGTGAAGGGATCTACTAGGTTGTTCTCTAAGGCTATCTGTTCTACCACGATTTCCCCCATTTGGATAAAATCTCGGATCATGGGGTACTTTCTCTCGATGTGCTTTCCCTTCTTGTGGTTCATGGGTTGTTTGGATTGTGAGACTGCTCTAGTAATACACCACAACCGGTCTGTTCATGTGTCACACGACTCCAAGTTTTGAAAGGAACTTCTACAGCTAGACTGTTTCCTTGGATGCCTCTAAAACTGCCACATACTCAGCTTCCATGGTTAACTCAGTAATGCAAGATTACTTGATACTCTTCCATAAAATAGCTCTTCATGACAAAGTGAAGACAAATCCACTAGTGGATTTTTTCTCATCCTTATCTACTTGGAAGTCTGAGTCTGTGTATCCAGTAGGAGCCAAGTCACCAGCCTTGTAAAATAGCAAATAATCTCTTATACATTTGAGGTACTTGACAATTTACTTTACAGCTTGCCAATGAACCTCCCTAGGGTTTGACTGATATCTGCTAACAAAGTCTATGACAAAGTATATATCTGGCCTAATGCACAACATGGCATACATGAGACTTCCCATAGCCGAAGTGTAGGGAATCCTACTCATTCTGTCCTTTTCTTCTTGGGACTTAGGATAATCCTTCGAACAAAAAGAGAACCCATATTTGCAAGGAATTAGAGATTGCTTACATGAGTCCATGCAGAACTTGGCCAGCATCTTATCAATGTATGCCACTTAGGATAATCCTAACATTCTCTACTTCCTATTTCTAAGAAGCTTAATCCCGAGAATGTAACTAGCCTCTACCAAGTCCTTCATACTGAATTGTCTAGACATCCAAACCTTAGTAGATGATAATTTCCCTATATAATTGCCAATGAGTAAAATGTCATCCACATATAGGAAAAGAAAAACCACATTTATGCCTTCTAATTTCCTGTACACGCATGATTCATCCTCCTTTTGAATAAAACCATAAGATTTTATAGTCTCATCAAAATGAACGTTCCATGCTCTAGATGTCTGCTCTAGTGCACAGATGGGCTTCTTAAGCTTGCAAACCATATGTTCCTGGCCTTTAGCATTAATATCTTCCGGTTGGGACATATAGATGTCTTCACTAAGATAGATATTTAGAAATGTCGTCTTGACATCCATTTGCCACATCTCATAATCGCAATAACATGCGATGGTAAGGAGGATATAGATGGACTTAAACATAGCCACTGGGGAAAAGGTTTCCTTATTATCGATTATTTCTTTCTGAGTATGCCCTTCCATAAGCCTAGCTTTGAAGGTTTCCATCTTCCCATCAACTCCGCCATTCCTTTTGTATACCTATTTACACTCAATGAGTTTTATCCTTTCCGGTGAAGCTACAAGATCCCAAACTTGATTGAAGTACATTGACTCAATCTTAGTTTTCATTGCTTAATGTCATATATTTGAATCGGCTTTAGCAATAACTTCCTCGTATCTAGTGGTATCTTATTCCTGATGGTCAGAGACCAGCTTGAAAGTCTCTCTAGTCCATCTTTCTAGAACCTTAGAAACACTTCCACTACGACGAGACTCCATTTGTACAGGTTCTTGAGGCTATAGCTCTTCTTATTCCACAATCGGGTCTGAAGAAGTTGATTCCGAAGATAACTTCTCCTCGAGTTCCAACCTTATTGAACCTTCAATGGAAGTGCTTTGATCATCAATATCTAGCATTAGTACTTACCAGTACTTTCTACTCATTTGGATGATAAAAGTAACATCATTTTGTCCCTTTTGGATACCGAACAAAATAGCCTAATTCTGATTTTGGTTCTAGTTTATCTCCCTTGATTAGTATATAAGCTAGATAGCCTCATATCTTGAGATGATTCAGACTTGGCTTACGCCCAGTCCATATTTTATAGGGCGACCTAGGTACTGACTTGGAAGGCACCAAATTCAAAATGTATGCCACTGTTTCCAGGGCATATCTCCAAAAAGAGATCGGAAGAGTAGCAAGAGATATTATGCTTCAGACCATTTCCATCAATGTTCTATTCTTTCTCTCAGCTATTCCATTCTACTGCGGTGTCCCCAGCATACAGAGCTGGGATACTATTCCACGATGTACCATGTAATTGTTGAATTCACCAAGGAGGTACTCTCCACCACGATCCAATCATAAAGTTTTAATCAGTTTACCTGTCTGATGCTTTACTTTAGCCTTAAACTTTTTGAACATCTCAAAAGAGTCAGACTTGCGCCCCATCAGGTAGATAACCAAACCTTGTATAGTCATCTATGAAAGTGATAAATTACTAAAAATCCCATCTAGCTGGGTAGATAAAGGACCACATATATCAGTGTGAACAAGGCCCAATATTTCCTTGGCTCTATCAACTTTTAGGGTGAATGACTTTTTGGTCATTTTTCCCATAAGGCAAGATTCACACTGAAGGCCAACTTTCCAATCTTAATGAGCCCAAAGGCCCATCATGGATTAACCTCAAAATACTGGTTGAGTTAATATGACCCAACTTTAGATGCCAAAGATATGAGTCATTGACATTAGTTTTTCTTTACCTACATAAAGGTTCAAATTGAGCATTGTTTATTTGATTATTTGTAGGATTTAAGAAGAATAAGTTTCCACACATGTGCCCAAAATAAAGAACTTCTCTATTTCTACTTATAGCAATACCAGAATGGAAAGAAACAGAATATCCCTGATTTATAAGTTTTGCAACTGAAACCAAGTTCTATCTAAATTTAGGTACATATAAAATATCCTTCAAAATAACTACTCCTTTACAATAAAAAACAAGATCTTGCTCTCCTACTACAAGGGCCCACACTTGTGCTCTTTTTCCTACTTATAGTCCATGCATGCCCTTCTGGAGTATTCTTATTTTCCTAAACCCCTATAAGGATTTACAGATATGATCATTGGCTCCATAATCAACAATCCAAATGAAAGTTGATCTAACCATTTAAACAGACTCTAGATAGAAAACAATACCTGTGGGGTTTTTCTTGGCTTGATGCTCTAGACACTCCTTTTTCCTGTGTACCTTCTGCCTGCACTTGAAGCACTTGCCCTTTGGCTTGTTAGGCTACTACATTTTTTTTCCTCTTCTTGAACTTCTTAGGCTTGGGCCCAGTTCTAGAAGAAGAAGCCCTAGCAATCATAGCCTTGGACTGTGGCTTCATGACCTTCTCCGCCGCCTGGAGCTCTTTCATTAACTCAGTTAAACTCATGTTTAACTTGTTCATGTTGTAATTCAACTTGAATTGAGTAAAAGAGCCCGGTAGAGATTCGAGAACCATATCCACTTGGTTGTCGAGGTCAATAACATCCCTTAAAGACTTCCGCTTCCTCGAAAGTAGTAGTCATTTTGAGCATATGCTCCCTGACTAATGCTCCCTGACTAATGCTCCCTCAGCTATCTTAGTATTTATGGTCGTCCTAAAAGCTTCCTACCTTATGGGCCAGCTCTTGTCGGTGAACATCGTGGCTAGTGACTGGATAATGTTGTATGCAGTGGCCATGTGCTCGTGTTTGGACTGGTGCACATTAGACATGGTGGCCAACATGTAGCAATGAGCCATCTTATCGGCCTTTTTCCATGCTTTCTCAGCCTGAAGCTAAACATCGGTGGAACCTTCCCTGATAATAGGGCAAGTTTCGTAAAGGACATAGTTATACTCATCGGCTGTGAGTATTATGTTCAAGTTCCTTCTCCAGTGCACATAATTTGGACCCATTAACTTATTCTCTAGGAGAATAATGGCTAAAGCACTAAAAGAACCTCTACCAACTATTTCTGAAAAATTAAAAAAAAAAATCACACTTTGTGAAAAATAAAATTATTTGTGACTTTATCCTCATATTAAATCAGATAATAGTTAACTGTATCACTATTATCTTTAATAAGATTAATTTAGATCTTAGAAAAACTGATATAGCTTCTTCGAAAGATTAATAGTTTCCTAACCTAAGTGTATTAACTACCATAAATTAATTTTCCTTCTAGGTAATGATCTACAAGATTACTCCATCGTGGGATGACCGTTTCTTATCATTTCCTATGGACATTCCTCACACTATAACCTCCAACATGAGCTGGTCGATCATAGCATGTGTCCCAGGTTGTTAATTATATTCGTACATTAGTTCTAGATCCTTATGGTATCCCTATCCTATACGGGTTCACTCCCACAGTGACACGAAAGGACCCACAATCTTTAATGAGGATCGTGATGGAAGCCGTGGAGCTGTTGGAACCCCTCTCCCACTTAGTCTTCCAAAACAAGGGTTTTCAAAGAAAATATCCTTTTGAAAATATCCCATTAAGTATCCCTTAACTCTTTCTAAAATATATAAATTCATAAACCTTTGTGTCAAGGTAAAATACTTTAAGAGATTTTATATGAATTTATTTTACACAATTAAGACCTTAATGATTTCCAAAAATTTCCCTTTAAAGTTTCTAGAGACTTTGCTCTCAAGTTTAATTTGACAAAAAGAATTTTCTAGTGCAAAAATAAAACAAAAATAGCTTTCTATTTTAACTTACAAAAATATCTATAACCAAAAGATTTTCTATGTTAAGGATTAAATCATTTGAGAAAATATCCAAGGATTAATTTTTTTCCATTAAAATAACCATTTCTTTTTTTTAACTTGAAAATGTTTTTCTTGTCATAAATTTCCCAAAGACTTGGGTTTTTGAGAAAACACGCACATAGAGTACAGAAAGAAATAAGAAAGCTAGAAAAGTGTAAACGTTTTCAAACATTTCTATTCTTTTAACTTAAGTGTCCACATAATAGAATTAAACAAATTAATTAATTAATGGTCTTGTTTAATCCAAAATTTTCTTTACTATTATTTTTCATGTTTAATATTCAAAGAATATTAACTATTCAATAAAAATAACTTTGCCTAAAATGGGACCAAAAATCTAAAAAGAAAAAAAAATCTCGGTGGTCCAGTGCACCTGCCACGTTGGATTATGGCCCATGGAAAAAACTAATAGACCACGATCCTAGGCAGTTGCCCGCAACCTGGGTGCCTACACAGTTGTTTCCACGAGGAAGCTATTGCGCGGCTTCCCCGAAACCGAGCTTCCGCGTGGAAGCTTCCTCTCGAGCGGTGCAGAGCCGAGGCCAACTCAGGCCCGGCTACGGCTCCAAGCCGCAGTTAGCTTGGACGGCTTCGGCTCCTCTCACATTATGTAGCACGACTCGGCAGCTAAAGTGACCTTCTGCTTCGTTGCTTCCTCTACATATTCAAACATTCTGGGTCTCGAGTTGTACATAGATTTCAACTAAAAATCATCCAAAAAAATCCACAATGCCTAAGCCTTTAATTATCGGCTTTAAAAAATCTATTACACTGTTTCCAATGTCCTAACCAGAAAATACGTAGTATCACATATTATGATCATCTAACCATTTTTATTCACTAACATGCAACCTATATTGCCATATAAGCCATGCTCTGATGCCACTTTAACATAAATATGGCGAAAATGAAAATACCGCTGCTTGTCATAGAACAAAAAAACCAAAACAGAGCATCATAGGAAAGCTATATACCTCTGCATTTCATCATTGGTTTATGGGGTGCTAGCACCTCCGTCTGAACGGTTCTAGTTTTGAGATCGATTTTTGAAGCCATTGTCACATAAGCCAACAGCTTCTTCTGGGCATCAACGCGACTCCTCTTGGCTTTCTGAATATAACTGTGCCTGAAATACCTGGTGAAAGCTATGTATCAAGAGGATGATCTTCCTACTCTGACTAAATGCTATCAAGCATTAATTAAATAGGTTTTGCGTCTCTATTCTTTCTATTGAAAAAAACACAGAGAACATATGCATGAGAGAAGAAGAAGAGAGGCTTGAGAGAAAAAAAAAAAAAAAAAAACTAACGTTCTATGAAAGACTCCACCATTCTATTGAACCCCACTACCTTGATAATTGTCTATTATTTAGGAATTCAAAAATCAAACAGAAGCCCTAAGGCCCATATCATGTTAAGCCATTAAATAGGCCAATGGCCAGTTCATTAGGTTAAGCCTTTAATTTAATTTAATTATTCCTAGACTAATACAAGCCAAAAAATTAAATTAATTAAATAACCCAATGAACCAATGTAAATCTCAAGCCCTGGCCCAATTCATTGGTTTTAACCTTTAATTTAATTTAATTATTCCTGGATTAATACAAGCTCAATAATTAAATTAATTAAATAACCCAAATGGGGTAATATATAATTCTCCCATTTTGGACCTTTTATTTTATTACAGTCCAATAAATAAACTAGGCTACTCTAATAAAATAAAATCCATTTACTACAAGACCAATCCCTCAACCCAAAACCATCAGGACTTATGGGCTATTCTGAGAACCAAAAGACACTTTACCTTGGCTACTATATTTACCAAAATACCCTTGCTATAGAAAAGCTTTATTTTACTTTTTAAATATTTTTTAATATTAGCATAAGAAATTATTGACCTAAAGGACAATGTTGCGTTACCAAGTCTCTGACCTACAGGTGTAAAGACTAAAATACCCTCTAGGCGTCGCCATACATTTAGAAAGGAAAAGTGTACTTACACCTCTCTAAAAGACATCTACCATCCTTAGACCTCTAATCCAATGATCCACGATGCCTGGAATATTTCCACTTTCCAAGGGAGCTACCCTGAAACAAACATCCAAGTTATGTTCCCGAGGGCCTTAGATATTTAGATCATTAGAACCGTCACAAGGGACTCTATAGCACAGAAGCTATCTTGTACAAGTCTATCAGAACTAACTAGTCACATATACCCAACATACAAGTATATCGGCTCTACGATTGAACCTTAGCGCCAGCATATCAAAGTACGCACTTGCAGCTTCGTCAGACCACCAATTCATACTTAAGCGGTAGAGTATTAATCCATGCTATAGCAGTAATAGTATGGGTTTCTTCTAAATAGTACTTTTAGAAACTACTATTACAGGTCTTGTTCTTTGTATTCGAAATACGCTCATACTATGAAGTGTGTGGACTTCTTACTAGCTAAAGGTAAGCCATTCCCCATTTGAAATTTATAACACAATAACCTAAACAGGATGAGATTCCCATTCTCATCAATCGGTTAAGAATAAACGTTTATGTGTTAGGTAACCTATGATTCATACCTTATTGTGAAAGACCACCATTCACATGGATCACTTACTTAAACACAATGGATCTTTTCCAAACGTAAATCCTGCATAAATAAAATCTAAATTTGATAGGGGCTAAATTAGGCATATTTTTCCTAGTTATTGGAGGTTCAATTGTAACACATTTTGTTTAATAACTAGTCCTATATCTTCATATTTGAGGTTTTACCCTTGGAAAGATATTTTGTTCTTTATTTCAGATTTTTAGGGTAAAACGAAACAAAAACGTAACAAAATAGAGGAAAGGTGGCTCCGACTAGGACCCTAGAACTGGCGCCAGCCATGCATTGTTGAAACGAACTTCGAAGCAATGGAAATATTATTGAAATAGAGCAGAACAGAACCAAGGCAGCACCGGCTATGAAGTTGGAGCTGGCACCGGCGGCACTCTGGAACACGTTGTGCAAAATTCGAAGAAAAATCAGCGAACGAGTGGAGGAATAGAACACAACCGGCGCCGACTCCGAGAGTCAAGGTGGCGCCGACTATGACCTGAAGCTAAGGCGGTGCTATGATTTTTCTACGCGGTTTTTGGTAATCTGAGGAATTTTAGTATCTTCCAACTTCTACTCGGCCAAGAACTTTGTACCTACGAGTTTAGGCACTTCATAAGCCTATAAATAGTTGAAAAACACAAGGGAACAGGGGAGAATTCATTGATTATCATAGAAAATTATTCAGTCAAAGAGGAATTCTTTAAGTTCAAGGAGGGTTGTGCAAGAAGGTCTTCAAATGAAGAAGAATGAGGCTTGTCTATGAGTGCTTTCTTTTACTTTGTTTTCTTTTTCTTGAACAATGATATGTTAATTATTTTATTGTAATTTGACATTGTTTTAGATATTCATGATATTTAGAGGTATTTGATCTTTTGATTAAATAATTGTTCTTCTTAGTATTCAATTACTTGGGCTATTACGAGATTAATTGGTTGTTTCTTTTTATTAACTTGATAGACCAAAAAGGTTGATGGTAATTGCAATTGATTAATTTCATATTTATTGGCTGTTAACTTGCTAAACTAAAGAGGTTAATTGCTGAGGATTGAGTAATTGAAGTTAATTGTTGTTTGCCAGAACAAGGATTCATTGATTAATTTCATGTTTTAAATTTGCCAGACTAAGGAAATTTAATCAAGGATTGTGTTTAATGTATCTTTTGGATGAATTAGTTGAGACTGGCCAGGTGATGTTAATTTATCTCGAAGGTAGTAATTAGTTGAGACAGACCAAGTGATGCTAAGTTACCTTTATCCTTCATGGTGCCAAGAGAAGAATTAGTTATGATAATGGTTGAGTTCTTTATGATCATGGTTGTCTAAACAATGGTTTGAGTTACATACTTCTCCATCCTTGACATGTACATATTTTTATTTTATTTTCCTTTTTATTTGTTTTTTACTTTATCGAGTCAGTTAAACAATGAATGAAAGGTTATTAATGTCTACTTGTTCCTGGAGGATCAACCCTCGTTTGAACCCTATGCTCGGTTAATGACGAGTACGCTTGCTCATATGTGTGATTTAGGTTGAACATTTGAATTTAAACTTGATTGGGAATATGCTTAGTTTTCGGCGCCGTTGCCGCGGAACAATAGCATGAAAGCTTAGATTTTTTTTATTTAACCTTGTAAATATGTAAATAAGTAAATACGTAGATATGTATATATGTTCATTGTATAAAGAAGTGACATATTTTGTTGTTTGTATAATTGTATTTTATTTTCACTGTATGTTGTAAATATGTAATTAGGTAGACACATGTTCACAATAACTACTTTGTCCTTGTATATTTGTATATACTGTATATTTAGTTATTTAATTTTGCTAACCTAATGTTAATGAAGAATATGTGTAATCCTTGTATTTTGAATTGGATGATTTTTTTCCGTCTATAATTTTTAGTCAATACGAACTATTCTTATTTTCAGGTTTGGACTTTGGCTAACATGATATTTTTCGACGAACTGAATTTATTTATTTCTTTATTTAAAATTTTTAATCTTAGTCTAATATTTAATTTATGAATTCGTTGTCATGCATTCAATTCGGATAGTTTTTAGTTGTCAAAAAAAGAAAAGAAAAGAAAAGAAAAGAATAGCATTAGTGTATTGATTTGCAAAATTACAAGCTCACATTGATGTTTTTGGTGAGACGTCATTACAAACATTATTGAATTCTTGTGGTGACAATACAAATTCATCTGTTTAGTGGCATGAAGAAGTTTCTCAACGATTGTGCGATCAAAGGAAACAATAAGTTAAGATTGTTGAGGAGAATCATAAGTTCATGCTGGCTTATACATTCGAACAAGAGAATCTCCAAGGAGAAATGCTATGAGGGACAATTATCCAATGTGGGAAGGGAGGTGTTCAATTCTTCTCTATGTGCTAATAATCCTAACCTCTATTTGTCACATGATTTCCTAGGTTCCTCTCCTTTTCTCGGAGAATATGGGTCCAAATAATGATGTGTTGAATTTATCATACTTCAAGGAATTGGATCTTTCAACACTATATCATAAGAAGTCCTTGGAGGATGGTGGTAATTTCTATCCATCACCACATTCAATGGGAGGTAACTTAGTTTTTGTAGATGTGTCGAAAAGTAAGGATTTCTTGATCCCATCTTTAAGAACTTAAATACTAAGTTTAAATGGGCATTTCAATTGTGACAAATCTTTTGAGGGGTCAAAAGGTGATTTCAAAGGTGGTGCATTCTTTAGAGATCATGTGCACTTCTATGTTGACAAAAATATTTGTGTGTCTAAAGAAATGTTAGAGAAAGAGGTTTAGGTGTTTTGCTTTAGTGAAAAAAATTATTTTCATAAACCTTTTATTTCTCAAAAACCTCTCGTCATTCTACATTCATCATGCCTATATTCTATTTTTAGCTTTAATGTCTTTTCAAAAGATTTGATGAGGAAGCATGATGAGTGTGAAAAGTTTTTATTTTATTTTAGTCTTTTTCTTTAGCTTGTTTTCTTTGATTTTAGTTTGTTTTTAGTTTATTATTATTTTCTTTGTGCTTTTATTTGTGTTTTATTTTATAGGAATAAAACATTCTAGAACAAGCCCTTCTCTTTACCTCAAGTTTATATATCTATTGGAGCATTCTTGCACTTGGGCAATATTACTTAAACTTTCTAACCCTTTTTATATTTAGTCCCATTGGAGATGCTTTTTTGTGTTTCTTCTTTTTACCAATGAGGACATTATCCAATTTAAGTATGGGGGAGTGGTTTGGTGATATACTTTGTCCAAATTTTTATCAATTATCTTGGTGTTTTCTCAGTATTGAGCTACTTTGAAATATTTTGAAATTGAGAAATAGTTTTATTTTGGGCACAAAGAATGGAAGTATTTTCTTTCTTATCTTTTCCCCTTTATTTTCGGTCCCATGGCATTGTTTATTTCTTGTTATATTTATTTGGCCATTGAGGACAATGTCCAGTTTAAGTGTGGAGGAGTGATTCGATTGAAAATTCTTCTATGCATCATTCTTTTATACTTTAACATCCTTCTTGTGAGCAAAATTTTCAAAATTTTATCTGATTTTCTTTGAGATTTCAAGCTATATTTTTAATGTATGTCTTTATGATGATTATAGAGCATATGTTCTAGATCATTTATGGCTTATGCATGACTTTTTGCACTCACTTGGACAAAGTAGTTCCTGATCTAATGCTTTACATTGTTTTTAAATCTTGTTTTTCTACTAAAATTCATGGTGCATTCTAGAACTTACTTGAATACCTCTCGAGGCAAAATAAGAAAGATAGTTATGATTTAACTTAGAAATGACGGTAATAGGCCTTCTTTGGATAGTATGAGTTTTTCAAGCCCACCTATTGTTATATCATCCTTAGTGCCTATTTTGAGCCTAAACTGTTGATTTCTTTCATTAAAACTGTCACAATATTTTGTCCATTGCTTGTGCTGAGAGTTTGAATAATTTTCCAAATCTTTATGCTCTTGATGGATGAAAGTATATGTATGAGAATGTTGAGGAGGAATGTTGGGATAAAGATCATGACTTGTTACTTTCAGTCATGCATTAATAACAAGTTGAGCTGAAAAGAAAAAGAAAGAGAAGAAATAGAAAAGAGAGAGTGAAAACAAGAAAAGAAAAGAAGAGTAGCAGTAAGTGAGGGAAGAAAGCAAAAAGCTACTAGAAAGAATGAAAGAAGAGAAGTGAAAAAAAACAACAACAACAGTGAAAAAAAAGATCACAAAAGGAATGGTAATTGAGCTGGAAAAAAAGTTAAAGTTCATATAAAGTATTTGACACCATTGCTGGGAAATTTGAGTGATCTTGTGAAAAAAATAGAAAAGAGTTGATGAAAAGAAGAGTTGAAAAAAGAAAAAATGCAGTATTTGCTTGAGTGGAGTTATAATTGCTATAAGAGGTTATGGTTTGATGGATTCATGGAATAGGAGAGCAAGAAGAGTTGGAAATGATTGATTCATTCCGTTTATCCTTTTCTTGCTAACTCTCAGTTTTTCTTTGATATTTGATTTTCCTATATCATTCGTTTGATAAACTACATTACAAGCCTTTAGCCTTATATTACAAGCGTAAAAGTCCTAATTGATCTAAGTAGAATCATGATATGTGTCGGATTAGTAGAGAGAGTGTATCGAATGTAAGCATATTGAATGCATATTCTTTTTGAGCTAAATTCTTTCTAATGGTTTGAGAATAGTGTGAAGTATTGTGATGGTTCTACTAAGTCATTTGTCACTAACACAAGTCTTACATTGGTTGTGAAAGATGTAGTGGTCATGTGTTTTATGTTCTTGAATGAAGAAAGTATTGAAGATATGGTTTTGAAATTGGTTGAGTAATTTGTTAAACCTTGTGTTTGCCTACTTATTCTTGATACTTTGCTTGAGGACAAGCAAAGAGCTAAGTGTGGGGGAATATGATAGGGACAAAATTAGTTATATTTTTCCTAGTTATTTGAGGTTTATTTGTAATACATTTTATTCAATAACTAGTCTTATTCCTTCATACATGAGATTTTATCATTGGAAAGGTATTTTATTCTTTATTTTAGATTTTTAGGGTAAAACGAAACAAAAACATCGCAAAACAGAGGAGAGGCGGTGCCGGCTAGGACCCTAGAACCAGCGCTAGCCATGCATTGTTCAAACGACTTTCGAAGCGATGAAAAAATAGTTGAAACAGAGTAGAACATAACCAAAGTGGTGCCGGCTGCATTCTGGAACACATTGTGCAAAATTCGAAGAAAAATCGATGAATGAGTGGAGGAACAGAACATAACTGGCGCCGGCTCCGAGAGTCAAGGCGGTGCCGGCTGTGCCCTGAAGCTAAGGTGGTGCTGTCATTTTTCTACACAGTTTTTGGTAATCTGAGGAATTTTAGTATATTCCAACTTCTACTCGGCCAAGAACTTTGTACCTACCAGTTTAGGCACTTCCTAAGCCTATAAATAGTTGAAAAACACAAGGGAAAAGGGGAGAATTCATTGATTATCATAGAAAATTATTCAGTCAAAAGAGGAATTCTTTAAGTTCAAGAAGGGTTGTGCAAGAAGATCTTCAAAGGAAGAAGAATGAGGCTTGTCTATGAGTGCTTTTTTTTTACTTTGTTTTCTTTTTCTTGAACAATGATATGTTAATTATTTTATTGTAATTTGAAATTGTTTTAGATATTCATGATATTTAGAGGTATTTGATCTTTTGATTAAATAATTGTTCTTCTTAGTATTCAATTACTTGGGCTATTACGAGATTAATTGGTTGTTTCTTTTTATTAACTTGATAGACCAAAAAGGTTGATGGTAATTGCAATTGATTAATTTCATATTTATTGGCTGTTAACTTGCTAAACTAAAGAGGCTAATTGCTGAGGATTGAGTAATTGAAGGTTAATTGATGTTTGCCAGACCAAGGATTCATTGATTAATTTCATGTTTTAAATTTGCCAGACCAAGGAAATTTAATCAAGGATTGTGTTTAATGTATCTTTTGGATGAATTAGTTGAGACTAACCAGGTGATGTTAATTTATCTCGAAGGTAGTAATTAGTTGAGACAGACCAAGTGATGCTAAGTTACCTTTATCCTTCATGGTGCCAAGAGAAGAATTAGTTATGATAATGGTTGAGTTCTTTATGATCATGGTTGTCTAAACAATGGTTTGAGTTACATACTTCTCAATCCTTGACATGTACATATTTTTATTTTATTTTCCTTTTTATTTGTTTTTTACTTTATCGAGTCGGTTAAACAATGAATGAAAGGTTATTAATGTCTACTTGTTCCTGGAGGATCAACCCTCGTTTGAACCCTATGCTCGGTTAATGACGAGTACGCTTGCTCATATGTGTGATTTAGGTTGAACATTTTAATTTAAACTTAATTGAGAATATGCTTAGTTTTTGTATGATTTTTATCCCCAAGTCCGAACACATCAAAATTCATATACAAATTTTGAGAATAAATTATTTTATTAATAAAATCGATAATTACATCAGAAATCTAGTCTAAACGACATACATTCCAACAGCTGCCACCAAGCACGAGCTGTTTAACCATCCTCCTTTCAGTATATTAAAGTATAGCAAAAGTGTTCTCCATCTGCTCCGCTTTCTGGTCTTGTTCAGCTTTACCTAAGAAAATGGGATATTGGAATTTCAGATACCTCCCCAGAGCTTCATCCTCCCCATTTGGGTTCCTACGCTCTGACAATGTTTGGAGTATCTTGTTCATCTTATAAAATGCTTAACCTATAGTCATATTAGTAGGCTCTTTTCAACTACTTTCGTATACTTTACGTTGTACTCAATATCCATCCTATAGGCGGTCCCAATGAGACCCCACTTCCTATTCTGGTTCATTCTCATTCTCCTGCTTTAGCGAGAAAAGTTAAGTAGTGTCATATACCGATGTCACGGGTTCTGGTTCAGGAACCCTTTTGTTAGTTGCTGCTACATGATGCTTTGGTGCTATTCTATACCATTGCCCCCAAATAATAAGTTATGCATCAAAGTTCAAAATATTTAAATCGAGCATGCATTCACATTAAGAGTTAAGTAAAAGCAAATCATATGCAAGTTTTGTATAAATAATTGTATTATTCAAGATTGGAGTACACACTGATACATTTATTTGCAAAAATTTTGAAACGAAGCAATAAACATAAATGAACCCCTAGCACAAGATTTTATTGAAAGAAGAAAATAATAGTTTTCTAGACATGGAAAATTTTGCCCCTAATCCTCATCAGACACCTTAGTGTCGGCATCATTCAACCAACCCCTAGTGTTCCTAGAGAAGTCTAACCCTGCACTATTCACAAATCTATAGTATATAGGTTCCTTCCCGGGTCTCCTAGAACTCTCCCCAGTTTTAACACAATTGGGTAGAGGTACAAAAGAAGGTCTAGGTAGAGATTCATAGTCTATCTCCCCCGAATCATCACTATCAGTAGTTAATTCAATCACGAGGCTAGGTGGGATTGGGATATATTCCATATCGATATCCTCATCCACACTATTAGTAACCAAGTCTTTAATAGGTATAGGTGGTAGCTTAATAATTTGAACCTCATCATCACTACTTTCCACCAAAGATATGACTGGATGAGGTGCGGGTTGTGGTTCAGGTTGTGGCATAGGTAAATCTTCCAGGTAGATAGGGATTGGTGGATGCCATCGTTGCCCTTTTCTTGCGGTTCTTTACATTCTAACCATCCTACGACATAAACAACTCAGATTACTCAAAAGATTTTAGTCTTAATGAAATAAAGAAAATATTATCTATAATTACTTAAACCTAGTCTCTGACACCGCTTCTAACACTTCCTACCTACATACCCGATTAGGTTGGGGATATCGCCCCGTCCATAGGACAAGAGGTCTTCATAATTAGGATTCACAAAAGAAATGAATGAAATGATTCAACTTTAAACTTATTACAACTCAAAACAATATATGAACAATTCTCAAAATAAACAAATGTCTGCTAGAGTCTCTTAATATGAAATACAATCAAAATAAGTCTTTAAAGGATGGCAAAATCTTTAATCAATAACCTTCACAATAGGATCAACAAAAAAGCATGGTATAAATGGTGATGAAACATAAATCTCAGTACGCCTGTGTGTTTGGGGTGCTTCAAGTAAGACATTTCATGTATGCAAGTTGAGAAATTTTCATAAAAGTAAAGTGCTGGTAAGTTTTAAATAAATTTCAAAAGTGAGGAGTGGTATTTTCCTTTCAAATGCCATACATTGTATGAAATAAAAGAAACTACTCTAAAGAAGTAGCCATGGCACCACACTTTGTGCACCATGACGAGAAATGTTTAGGAAGCCACACTTTGTGCGTACTGAAACAAGGTAGGTGTACGGCCTACCAGGTGAGATATTCCTCCATCTCAACACTCAACTTATCGATTCTCCATTCTGGAAATACACAGTATACTTAGTTGTACTTGCTAGCTTAGACTGGTATGATCTACAAGACTGACATCCTATTCAGGAAGGACTCACACCTCAGAGGTGGCCACCTACTAAGAGAAATATCCTAACCCTTGAAAGACTAGCCCTAGTAGTCTACCCTTATTGAGTACTCAATGTTGTATTTGTCCCTTTTTAGGAAAAGAAGGATTATCCAATATGTTTTAGTTGAAATAGCATTTATGGATTCCAAAATTCTTGTAAAAGTTTATTTTTAAGAAAAGTTTAGTGTTTTGTGTAAAATTGCTTGTTCAATTGGAAATTGTTTGATTGACTACAAAAGAAAAGGAAAAATGTCCATAATTGCATCCAAAGTACATTTCTACATAAACATCATGTTTTGACTTGCCAAAATGATTTTGATGTTCAAACAACATTATGTACCTGATCTCTTGCTTTTCCTTGATACAATAGCCTTCCATGATGGTTCAAGGCAAACTAGCCTCGCCTAGGGTAAATATAGGGTATAAGTCCCTACATCTAAACAACTCTTGCTTAAATAAATAACTCAGCCTATCATGCATAAGCTTAACTATTAGTTATGAAAACAATGCCTTAAGCTTTAACTTTAATTGATAAAGTATTTTATAGAATAAGATTAATTTGATAAGTCAAAATAAATAGATGTTATAAATAGTAAATAATAAATAAATAATAAATTATAATATTAACTATTTTTTAACAAATAATAAATATTAATAAATATTAATAATAAATTATAAATAATTTCTAATAATATATAATAATAAATAAATTATTTTGATAATCATTAGAAATAATATTTATTATTATAAAGAATATAAATTAAAAAGATATTAATGTTATATTAATTAATTCCTACTATTATTTATATTTAATAACGCTTAATGAAAATAATATTTATTATTTATCTAAAAAATATTAATATTTTACGTATTTATTAATTTTGAAAATATTTAAGGTTGTCTGAAATCAATAAATTAAATTAAACCATGACACTAATAATATTATTAATAATAATGATAATAATAACACTAATAATAATAAAATTAGTTCTAACCATAATTTCTAATGACCATAGTGAATTACAAGCACAAAAGTTTATAGATTTTCATACACACAAATATCTAATAAATAACATGTTGATTCGCCCAAAGATAGACTTGTAATAATAATTATCACAACATGGGTGAAACTATCTACCAATAATATTTCCTAGAGATTTATTAACAAAAGTAACATCATGGGTGCATAATCAAACAGTGGTGGTATAATGTCCATCATTCATCAAAACACCTATACCAAAGCCATAAAGCCTTTAATCAAAATGTACTAATGAACATACAATGATCCTAAAGCATACTCCAACAATAATTTTTAAGCTTTAATATTCATTTCAATTTCCATGTCTTAAAATTATTCCTCTCACCTACATACATATCTCCAAACCAACTCTATTCAATCCACCCAATAATTCCATCATCTAAAAGCCTTGAGTTTAAAAATTTAAGGAGAAGGTCATGATAGAAATACTTGTTTAGTGATCATTGGTTGAAGATGTCGCCTTGCCCAATAAAGGTCCATGAGTGCTTGAGGAGTCCTTCCTTGATTGAAGTTTGTTCTGGAATGGCCACCAATGGTTCGTCCAAGAGAGATAGAAAGAGAAAGAGAGTGAGGTTAAGATGATAATAAAATGGTGATGAAGAAGTGGCGAAGGATCAAGGTGATTGAATTTGCCTTCTTAATGTTCTTCTTGTTCTTGAACAAAAAGCACGTTTGATCCTAATGGAAGATCAACGTCAGTGTTTTTAGTGTTATGGAGTGTGCTATGGATGAGTATAGGTTGAATCCTAGTTGGTTTGAGAGTTTTTGGAGTGATTTAGGATGAATAGAGGTGATTGAAGGTTGAAGAAGTTTAGTGTGTGTTCTTTGTATTCTTGAGAATACAAGAGGAAATTGAGAGAAAATGATTTGTGGGTGTCTAGAGAATGATGGCCAAATGGCCTAGCTAGGGAGGAGAACTTTTGTTATCCTAGGAAGAGAGAGAGTTTAACTATTTTTAATTTTAAAATAAGGAAAATGTGGAGATGTTTGAGGTAGAAGATTTGGTAATGGTGTTTGCTTCTTGAAGGTTTCTTGTCCTTCAATGGTAGGTAGCTAGTCTAGCTATGTTTTGATCATGAAATGAAGGTTGGTTTCAGCCTTAAAGCTGGCCGAAAATGGCTGTACAAGAGAAGAGAAAATTCTGTTATGATCATCTAGTTAGGTGAGAGTTAAATGGAGGAAACTCTAGAATTTAATCTTAAAGTTTGAAAAGTTTTCACTGGAGTAAAGTTATGAGTGTTTTGAGGTGTGTTAATGGAGCTCTAATGGCCATGGTTGAACAAGAAGACAAGGGGTTCAGTCCATGGCTTTAATATGGCTGAAAATAGGAAGAAGATTGATGAAGAAGTCAATTCTTGCCTTTGATAGTCTTATTGGAAAAACTTTTGGAATTTTAGCTACAAGAATTCTTAGGATTTGGAAGGATTTTGAGCAGAATTTTAGAACCACATTGAAATGCATTTGCAACTGAATTCTATGAGTATTTTAAGGTTCATTAATGGTGGTTTTCCAGCCACCATCTTCGAGAAGAAGGAGGAAAGTTTCAGGTGTTCTTATGCATAAATGTATATGTCTGGAAATTTTCGGGTTTGGTAGAGCTATACAAGCTGCGAAATTCTGAGACATTTTCAGCTTTCATCTTTACAAAAAATGGTTGGTTTCTAGCAAGAATTATATAGGCAAAGGTTGCTGCAATTTTTGAAAATCAACCAAGAAGAATTGCTGGAAAATTTCTAGATTTTAACCAAAACAAGATCAAGAAGAAAATGGAGTTCTTGGAAGAATAGCTATGGTGATTTAATTGAAAACCTCCTTCATATTTTTCTTCCTCAAATTCGGTCATCCTCCTATCCCAAAGGCTAGAAATTTCAAAAATTCAAGGTTTGCAAAAATAAGAGTAGTTTAAATTGGTTAGGACAAGGTTTGCTAAAATAATGGAGACCAAAACTCTTCTAGATTTTCTTTTAGGACAAGATCACATGGTTAGGACACTACCATTGTGTCTTCCCCAAGACAACATTCCTAGTTTTAAGGAATGTAAGAAAAGAAACAAAATTCAAACATTGGTTAGGATAATTAAAAATAAAACTTAGGTGATAGGATTTGAACTCAAGACCTTAGAGATTAATCACAAAGCTCTAACCACTTACCACATTAATTCTTGTTCTTATTTCTAACCAATTTCTCTTCCTATCTATGCCTCAAGCCTTCTTCCTATTTAATCCTCAAGCAAAATTTTCCTTTTACCCTTACTACTCAACAAGCATAAATAAACCATAAAACCCATATACTACAATTCTAAGGTGCACGAAATCATTCAAGGAATATATTTTATGCAAGATGATATGATATGCAACCCAACCCTCTCACTCTAAGGTAGGTTTTGGTGGGGTTTTACAAAATATATTTCAAATTGAATTGGCAAAGTATGAGCCTCTCATTTTTTTTTTAAAAAATAATTTCTTTCTTTTTACAAGGGAATGTATTTATAGTGGTTTTACTTGAATGCACTTTTGCTTCCCTTGTATATATATATATATTTTTAATAAAAAATCTTTCTTTTTTCTTTTTCTTGCCCTTTCTTTTTCCCTTTCTCATCACACGTTGTTTTTTGTCATAGGACAGGCATTTTTTATTATTAGAGCTTTTTCTTTTTTTCACTTCAGTAGGTGCATTAAGCAACCTACTTCTTGCTCCTATTTTCCTTTTAATTGAAAATTACAATAAATCATTGAAAATTTCTATAATACAACATACACCACAAATAAATGAATGAATAAATGGGATTTTGCCTCGAAACTAGAGATATGCTAGCAACTCACGGGATATATTTCATCACTAATTTTTTTTCCATTGTCAAAGAAATTAAGCTTCACAAATATTTTCAAAGGCATAAATAAGATTAACTCACTTATCCAAACTTAGTGTATGTCATGCCCAATATCTAAGTGTACATAAAAATAACTTTCCTAGAAAATTCTTCAGTAGAATTCCCAACCAAAATGATAAATAATAACTCCACCAAACTAACATATTTCCAACAAGTCCTGAAAACTAACCCAACAATGTGAAAAAATTCAAAAATAATTTGGCCAAAATGCAAATAATTTGGTCAGAATGCAAAAACAAGAGCATTAGCCCAACAATAAGAAAATTCCAAAATAAATAATATAAATTTATAATGAAAATATTATTCAAGTTCTCCCCTATACTTAAATTGGACAATGTTCTCATTGGCCACAAATTAAACAATATAAATATTGTCAATAGGACAAAAAGTGATAAAATGGAGAAGAGAATAATGTATTATAGGAGAGAAAGGAAAGTGAGGATTGTTCCATAGAATAAATCTTCAATCATGAAAAAATAAAGAAAAATACAATAGTATACCATGGCTAAAGAAATAGTAACATCAAGAATACAAAATAATAGATAAAGAAAATCATTCAAAAAGAAATAAAAAGAATACAAAGAGTAGCATAAAATTTCATTAGCATCAATATTTATAACCAACAAAGCATATAATAATAATAATAATAATAATAATAATAATAATAATAATAATAATAATAATAATAATAATAATAATAATAATATACATAATATTATTAACAAGTCATAAAATCAACTAATATAACTAAAACCAAAATAGACATTAGTACCAAGAATTATACTACTCCCAATACAACCAAGTCATAGAACAATCGAATAACCCAACATTTTCACTAAAGAAATACTAAATCAATATATACATGCAAATATACTCTCGTCAACACTTATCCCATATACACAATGAAACTCCAATATACAAAGCACAAGAATTAGCATTCAATAAACAACACACTATAAACTCAATGAAGTCTAAAGAAAAGAGAAAGAGTTAAGAATTTAGTGGTTTTATTGAAAAGAATCTCAAAAGATTTTCACAACTACCACCACCAATTCATGAATACCACACCTTCCAAAAACACTATAGCATCTCCCAAATAGCTAACAAATAATTTCCCCACGTTAATAGGTATTATACAAAAGATGTCAAAAAAGTTAACCCAATATCCAAAACAAAAATCAATAATCCACCAAGTTACAACATCAACTAAATAAATCAACCATCACCACTACTTCAATCAAATTTTCAAACTCCAATACATATATACAGTACAACAACAACACCAAAAATATCAACCCATGGCTAAATAAGAAACTCCACAACAAAGAACAACAATTTTCCAATAAAATATCTCACACCATTTCAACAATACGGAACTAAATCCAACTATACAGCAAACAAACATAATTACTATTATATTGCAGCATCTACTCAACAATAACACCAATAATATACAACAACAAAGCTAATTACAAAAGCAAAACTTAAGTCCCAAAAATCCATTATACGTACACAATTTTCAAAAATGGCTACATACAACAATATCAAAACTAATGATAACATAACAAACATAATGATTCAACACAAAAGATCTCAATACAATTTATTTATCTCAATGATTAAAAAATAAAAAATTGAAACAACATACAAACAAGGTATAAAAGGGAAAAAAATCTATATACAACTAATGGTTAGTACTATGCACAAATATAGGAACAAATATTTATGTAATATTTACAAATATATACAAAGCTAAATCAACAAGGCTCAAGATCTTCATGATATTGCCAAATACCAGATAACGATACCAAAAACTTGATGGGCAGTTTTGCACGGATAGAAAATAGTATAAACAATCCAAAAAAATCAAGTTTTAAATTAAAATGCTAACTACTAAAATCACACCAATGGGTAAGTATACCTATTGCATAGTATAGGAAATAGCAAGTATTGTATCAATGAAAAAATAGCAATTACCACTATTTTGCTGTAATCTCATTGTCTAGCCAAATAAATATGTGGATACAAGTAATTACACTATACAAGTAATTACACTATACTCAAGGAAGAGTCACAAGTTTATCAAGGGATTAGAAAAATAGAAAGGCCATGTAACAAAAAGAATTCCTCCATGGAACACTTCAAAGATGAGTACCTGTTAGACCAATAAATCTTAACTCTAGGTACCGGAGTAAGACAAAAATCAATCTCACTCTCTTTCAAGTTGTGAGATCTGTAATCCCTAAATTCGGTTAATCAGTATCTCTACCTAATAAACCAAAATTAAAGATGCATTAAATACAACTCTTAATCCCAGAACATCTAGAAGCCACAAAATCCCGATCTTTAGGTAATTTTATAAACCCATTAGTTATTAGCCCTAATCCACAACCTCGCTCACGGGTTAATTGAAGCTAGCAAATATTAAATTAGTTAAGTGGGTGTTCAAACCTTAGTCCCATCTCTCGAAATCGTTAAGGAAAAATATTTAATTAAAGAGATTCAACTAAAATAACACAGTGAATATTAATAACCAAATGCTATAGAGATAAAATCATAGAATCCAAGAAAATACATCAACTCAAGGTACAAATTAGGGTACAACCCTTTATTACAATTATAAACCAAAATATTGTACAATATTGACAACGTAAAATATACAACAGAGGAAAAATACAACCCATAGATCGGCCATGTTCTTCTACTTCCTTGAGATCCTCTTTGCTACCCCTCTTATTCCTCCTCAAATATTTATGTTCTTCTCTTCTTCTTGTGAAAAATAGCTTCCTAAGGGATCTCTTGGTTGCTAGCCAACTAAGGATATGTTTTTAGGGCTTATAATGAGGTATTTATAGTGCCCAATACAAGAAAATTGAAAAAAATGCAGAAGAGTGCATTTTTTGTGCAAATGGGCAGCCTTGTGAACTTTCCTAGGCTGCCTAGTTTTGCAGAGACCAGGCAGCCTGAGGAAGTTTAACTTTCTTGGGCCACTAGGTACCTGGCCTTGGCATGCTTTTGGCTTGACTTCCCTGGGCCACCACTTATTTTGTACAGGAACAATACTAGGAGTCCTACAAAAATCTAACTTCCCTGGAATGCCCTATTTCTAGAAAAAATAAAGAATACAATCTGCTAGGCGGCGGCCTAGGGAAGCTCCATTTACTTCCCCAGGCCTCCAGTTTATTCTTTTGTGTCTTCAATTGGTTTCTTTTTTTTTTTTTTTTCCTACAAAAAGAAGATAGAAAGAGTATGGTGAGTGGTGATTTAAACATGAGCGTATCACAATTAAAGCATTACAATACTAAAAAATATATATGTGATTAACCCTCTTCAAAATACCTGTAGGAACAAAATTGGACCCAAAGCAGGATTAGTTAGGGGATGAAAAAGTTAACCATCCACATCTAAACTTGGAGCATCTAAACCTCAGGTGAAAGCTCAAGTAGTGGCTCTGGACAAATCTGATATGAATGCTAATAGAAGGTAAAATGTTTATACTATGGAAAAAAGCTACTATATTGATAGATCCAGGTGAAGCTACTATTCAAGTATGCTTTCTCAACTATGTTGGCCACACATAAGAGAATTTAACACAAATTGATAAAGAGAAATATGGAATTGTATAAATACTTAAAAGACAATCTTAAAACATAAAAGATAGAATCTTTGTTCAACAATCTCAATGTATGAAAATCAATACTCAAAACATAACCTAAACATAAAATAGAATCTAAACTGTTTTAAACATAAAAACATAAAAAAAAAAGTACAATCGAAAATAAGAAAGAAACAAGAGAAAGTTTGAATGGTAAAACTTGGTAAATTCCCAGTCTCAAGTTCTTCTTACCTCCGGAATCTTTCCCCTTCTTAAAGCCTTTCTTTACTTAAGAAGAAGAAGAAGAAGAAAGAATTACAATTTATGAAAAGTTAGTGAATTATGTTGAAGTATATTCTGAATTTGGATGATCTCCACCTTTATATAGAGTCTCTAAACCATCCATGATTGAATTTAGGAAGTTTAAACTTGTTTAGGACTTTCTAAAACATTTAGGGATGTTGCATAGCCTGTATGCACGATCATGCACTCATCATATGCATAATTTCTATCAAAAAATTCTCGATGGTGGCACGAAAATTGGCACGACCATGGTTCTAGTTGTGTATCATGTAAGGGCATATGCAAAGCCGAGTCTATAGCAGAGCATCAATTTCCTTTAATTTTGCAAACATCCTAGAAACAAAGTTCCTCTGTTATGCCCACCCAGATGCAAGCAAGCCATGCATCTAGTCGTGCATACTATACATTGACATGCATCAACTCTACATGCCCATGCATTTGGCTATACATACTCTGCTCACTTTCAACTGCTCCAAATTGCTTCCAACTATTCTAAATCATTTGACAAACACTTTAAACTCAAAATTCAATCATTTAGGCCCTTGTTTCACTTATTTTTCACTAACATATTCTAAAAACATATAAACAAACAACAGGAGTAGAAACCCTCCAAAATCACACAAATGATAATGCAAAAGCCAAGTAAAAAGGCTATCAAAATATGATATTTTCATGGCTAACATATTCCTCTTTTAGTGCGATTCTTATCACTCCATTTACCTTCTTTTAAACTAATACTGCCAATGGTGAAATTTCTTTTTCTTTGGCAGTCTGTCTTTTAGATTCTGCAATTATGGTTGCACCAGTACTGACTTGAGTTTGGATTGACTAAGATCTTCCCTTAAAACCGCTAACCTAAAGTAGCAATGGGGTATAGGTTGAAGTTTATTCCTTTCTCCATGATATTGGACAAAAGTAGGAAAGAAGAAGAGCTTGCCAAAGTAAAAAAAAACAGTTTCTTGCCTATATCAAACTAAGAAGAGGATTGCTGACCAAATGTAGCTGCATGGTTTTAGAGACTTTAGGCTAGATTTGCTGTGATTTATGGCAGACAACCATAATTATTCAAAGCTTAAAGATGCCTAGAGTTCTATTTTATTAGCTCAGGAACTAATGAGTGGGGGTTGACCATTCGCATATTACAGTGATAGGGGCTAAATTAGTCATGTTTTTCATAGTTATTTTAGGTTCATTTGTAATACATTTTGTTCAATAACTAGTCATATTCCTTCATATTTGAGATTTTACCATTGGAAAGGTATTTTGTTCTTTATTTCAGATTTTTAGGATAAAATAAAATAAAAATGTCACAAAACAGAGGAGAGGCGGTACTGGCTAGGGCCCTAAAACCGGCGCCGGCCATGCATTGTTGAAACAAACTTCGAAGTGATAGATAAATTGGTGGAACGGAGCAGAACAGAACTAAGGCGGTGCTGGCTGTGAAGCTAGAACCAGAGCTGGCTGTATTATGGAACACATTGTGTAAAATTCGAAGAAAAATCGGTGAACAAGTGGAGAAGCAGAACACAACCAGCGCTAGCTCCAAGAGCCAAGGCGGCGCCGACTGTGCCCTGAAGCCAAGGCAATACTGTGATTTTTCTATGCAATTTTTGGTAATCTGAGGAGTTTTAGTATCTTCCAACTTCTACTCGGCCAAGAACTTTGTACCTACGAGTTTAGGCACTTCCTAAGCCTATAAATAGATGAAAAACACAAGCGAAAAGAGAAGAATTCATTGATTATCATAGAAGATTACTCAATCAAATGAGGAATTCTTCAATTCAACGAGCGTTGTGCAAGAAGGTCTTCAAAGGAAGAAGAAGGATGCTTGTCTATGAGTGCTTTCTTTTACTTTGTTTTCTTTTTCTTGATAATGATATGTTAATTATTTTATTGTAATTCAATATTGTTTAGATATTCATGATATTTAGATTTGTTTGATCTTTTGATTAATTGGTTATTATTCTTGGTATATTCAATTACTTGTGCTTATTACAAGATTAGTTGGTTGGTTCTATCCATTGACTTGCTGGACCAAAGGGGGTTAATGGTAGTTTCAATTTATTAATTTCATTTTCTGTTGGCTATTGATTTGCTAGACCAAAGGGAGTTGATTGCTTAGAACCAGTAATTAAAAGTTAATTGATGTCTTCCGAGACCAAGGGTTTATTGATTAATATCATGCTTTGAATTTTTCGAGACCAAGGGAATTTAATTAAGAATTGTGTTTAATGCGTCTTTTGGATGAATTAATTGAGATGGACCAAGTGATTCTAATTTATCTAGAAGATAGTGATTTCATAGATTGACCATCGAAGTAAGTCTACTTTAATCCTTTATGATGCCAAGGGAATAATTAGTTATGATAAAGGTTGGATACTTCAAGATCATGTTTGTCTAACCAATGGTTTGAGTTACATACTTCTCCATCCTTAACATGTATATATTTTTATTTTTATTTTATTTGATTTTTTTATTTTTACTTATTTTTCACTTTATCGAGTCTATTAAATAATGAAAGAAAAAGGATTAATGTCTACTTGTTCTTTGAGGATCGACACTCGTTTGAATCTTATGCTCGGTTAATGATGAGTACGCTTGCTCATATGTGTGATTTAGGTTGAATGTTTTAATTTAGACTTAATTGGGAATGTGCTTAGTTTTTGTATAATTTTTAGACCCAAGTCCGAACACATCATACAGCAAAGCGATCTCTAAGCCCTAGAATCCATATTGCTTCTCTAGGTAATTTAGTTTAGTTTAAGGTATTCCAACTGATCCTACCCATGAGACTATGTTTCCTGAGCAGCCAGTTTGGACTAAAGACTAGATGAGAAAACTAATCAGTAGTTTAAAGGCCAAGATTGAAAAATTTTTCTTTCAAGCATTTAATTCACGTTGTTCTATGCTATGAATAAGGCCTATATCCCGTAGTGGTAGAAGGTTATATAGATGTACTTTCCCTTGCTACTAGAGGATTTCTTATCCAAGTTTTAGGAAAAAATAGCTAATGAAGGGGAAGAACATGTAGACGGAAAGACTGAAGGCCAATTGTCCTCACAATAATGGTCAAAACATGCTTCTCAAAGTCGATCAGCCACCTCAGGTGGTGTAGATTATTTTAGTCGATCATATGTCTTTCATCATGCTTGATTATTTCATTCTCCATAGGTGCTATTAAAACTCCTATTACCATAGATTATCTTTTAGATGTTCTATTTCTATGCCGCAAATTTAATACTAAATCGATCTCAGTCCCTCAGTAGTGGACAAAATAGACAGAGGACATTTTTTCCACCCTGCAATATGTCAGGGATATGCCGTAGAGTTAATTTGTACTTATACTATTGTTGTTATGTATTCTATAATAATATGAGGCATTTCTTCCAATGAATAGTACATTTAGTTTTGTGGTCATCAAGTACATGACTTGATAGTAAAACCCTACAATAAATACAATGACTATTCTTAAATTGTCCCTGGTCGATTATTATTAATAGAACAATAATAAATTAAGATTAGTATGTTTGTGACTTGATAGTTATGTTTTACTGGTCATGGATATATGTGATATCAAGTCAAAACATAAAAAAATGTTAGAGAATATTGTATTGGACATGACCCACTGTGAGTGTACTTCATGGAACATGTCATAAGTACTTTCTAGCCATAATGATATTAAAAATCCTTCGGCCTGAATTCATCATAGTTTCCAACTTGATGAATTCTATACTTTGACATTGTCTAAAGTTGTCTTTAACCAGATAATAAATTAGACCATTGTTGGATATAGAATAAACTAAGAAGAGGAATATGATTGATAGCGAAGGAATTTATCCCTCTTAATTATGGGCGAGATATCTATGGGCCCCTTGATAAGTTAGACTGTTAAAAAGCATGGTTGTGCTCAAATATATCAAACTGAGATATTGATATCATTTGTCTAAACGGTCTACTATGAGATCAAGAAATAATTGATTAAGCTTAATAAGAATGACATGCTCCGTAACTTATGCTTAATCTGGATATCGTGTGATAAAAGGACTAAATATAAAGTTATGGTTTGGTTCAAAGAGATCATTGATATTTATTTAACCTAGACAGTTATAATCTTTTGGTAGAAACCGCTTATAACTTGTGGGCCATTTAAATGTGATATGGGTACACTTCCAGTATTGAATGAACCTATAAGGTCACACAATAAGCGAACTCGTTAGGTTATTTTTCTGGTGACCTGGTTCGATGAATTTGGAAATACGTCTAAGTTAATCAAACCAAGAAAATTGACCATATGTACTGAATTAAAAATATATCCACATTTGATGTATCTAGATGATGTCTAGATTGTAAAAATCTGACTAATTAGTTAAATTACCAAGATAATGGCATAATCTTATCACATTAGTTTTAATTTAAGTTGATTTTAAAATAAAATATAATAAGATATTATTAGAGTTGGACTCTAAGAGGTTTGGGTTGTTTAAAAAAAAAAAAACCCTAGTCGTCTTCTCAAGAGTGCTCTCTATTAGAAATATATTCGTGCCTCCATTCACTAGAAAAATTCAAGCCTCTTAAACCCTGGGCACTAGTACTCTTAGGGTAACGATTTTGGTTCACTGTGTGTATTCAATAGAAGGCGTTCGCACATTGTAGCATCTGGTGATCGTTCGAGTTGCATGTACGACAGAAAACTAGAATCCAAAGATCTTGATTACGCCAAATAGAGTTAATTCTGTAATCCCTAGACCGTCTTAATCTTTTGGCATGGGTCCTTAAAAGGGATTTGTAGATGTTTTTCATTTTTAGGAGTCCACGTTTCCTAACACAATACACAGAGTAGCGAATGTTGAGCTTTGTGGCCTTTGGACTAAGAGGTCCCACACGTGATTGGTGGTAGTTTATTCACGAAGAGTGGGAAAATATCGGGTTAGGAATAGGCCTAGGAAGGATTTGTCGAAGCATTTAAAGTGGAGTATGTCCTGCATTGTGAAGAAACGGGAAGATGAATTCTAGAACCTAAAACAGAAGAGTATGACAGTAGCCTAGTATGCTCCCTAGTTCAACAGACTGTCAAAATATTGCAAGTAGCTAGTGGGCACTGAACCGAACTAGACTTGTTAATTTGGGAAAGGACTCAGATAAGGATTTCAAAAGGCCTTACCACACCTCCCACCAACAACTTATGTTGCTGCGACAAATGCTACTATGAGGATGGAGAACGAGGAGAAGAGTCGGGCAACTCATAAGACACTATTCCCACCAAAGCAAAATAGCCACAAATGATTCTCGAGTTAATAGTGGAATAACAAAGGGAAGCAAACACAGACCACACCCACGAATACTGTGCCCAACCTACCTACATGTTATTTCTATAGTAACTGAGGTTACGTGGAAAAAGATTGCTAGTTCAAGAATCCATCGAGAAAGTGTTACAATTATAGGGATCCTAATCATCTGAAGAGCAATTGCCCTAAGCCCTTAAGGATTGGCCTAGTGAAACCTATCCAATCAATGACCAATATTGGAAACAATAGTAGAGCATTGGGGAATGGGGTTAGAAACCCCCATTGAAGGCTAAAGTCTTTGCATTGAACCCGGAGGAGATCATTATGAACGTGTCTGTTATGAAAGGTACACTCTCTAGCTAAGGTTGTAACACCCCACTACCTATGACCCATTAGGGCTGGGGATATCGCCCCGTCCACAGGACAAGAGGTCTTTATAACGAGGACACACAAAATAAATAAATAAAATTCAAAATTAAACTTACCTTTTAATTAATAATTCATGGATAATAAATAACCAATAAAATTAATAATAAATAGATTATACTTAAATTTTTATTATTAAATAATAAATAAATTTTAATATAAATAATATTTATAGATATATATATAAAAGTTTTAGTAAGGCTAACTAATATTGTTAATATGGTCTACATGGTCATTTTCTATTAATTGATTCCAATATTTTATTATTTATTTTAATAAAAAGATTTTATTTATTTAACTAATAAAATAATAATATTTTAAATAATACTCTATTTCCAACCTACCTATTATTTTTCAAATTTTATAGATTAAATTGAATAATAGTTTTGATTAAGTTAACAGCAATAATGTTAGTAAAAATAATTCTAGATTTAATAAAAATAGTATTTACCATAATTTTCTATTGTTAGAGAAGATTTATGGACATATTCTCACTTAATAAATAACATGTTAATCTATCCATGAACATAGATTTGAATTAACATATACTACAACACAGATGATCTTTTACTAGGCATAACATTATCTATGGCTCTATTGAAAAATAATATCATAAAGGCCTAATCACCAATGGTGGCATAATATCTAACATGCATCAAAACATTCATAAATCTCCTTAATCATGATGAACATATAGTGATCCAAAAGCAAAATCTATAAGGCATAATCATTCATTCGAACTCTCATGTCCTAACTCCATCCCCTTCACTCACATACACATACTCAACCCCTACTTTATTCAATCATCCTATAAACATCTACGGGTCTTGATTCTGAAAATTAAAAAGGGAGATTAAGGAAAAAAAAATACTTGATTGATGCTCATTTGATGAAGGATTCTCCTTGGTTAGTGAAGATCCTTGAGTGCTTTATGGCCTTTAGTGGTCCGAAAGTAGCCCATGGTTGATATCACCATTTTGGCTAAGAGAGAGAGAGAGAGAGAGAGAGAGAGAATGAGAATAGAGAAGGATAATAGAGATTGAATAGATGAAGAAGAATAAGGAGATTGTTCTAATTTTACCTTTTGGTGTTCTTTGAATCTTCAACAAAAAAGGTTGGTTTGATCCGTTTAGAAATTCAACTTTGTGTATTTCGGTGTTATAAAGTTCAGAAATGAAGAATATAGGTTGAATATGGATGATCTAGAGAGTTTGGGAGTGATTAGAGGTGTTTAGGATTGGTTTAGGCTTGAAGATGTGAAGTGCGTGTTCTTGGTGTTCTTTCAGAGAGTTTGAGAGGAAATGAATTTTGAGTGTGGCTGGAATAATGATGGCTGAATGGCTTAGTGTAGAAGGAGTTTCGGCTATCAAGAATGAGAGAGAAGGTTTTCAGAATTTTTTTTAAAATTCAAATAGAGAAAAATGTGGAGTTGTTTGAGGTGTAAGATTAGTTAATGGAATTTGCTCTTGCAAGGTTTCTTGTTCTTCAATGGTGTATGGCTGAATTAGCTAGGTTTTAACCAAAGAATGAAGAGTTGTTCACACCTAAGGCTGTCCAAAAATGATCATATAATGGTAGAGGATATTCTGCTTTTATCAATTAGCTATAGGAGTGTTTTAATGGAACAAAATTTGGAATTTAGTTTGAAGTTTGAATAAGTTTTGGATAGAGTGATAATAGGAGCTTTTTGAGGTATGATAATGGAGTCCTAGTATTTGAGGTTGATGGGGAAGCCAAGATGTTCAGTTAATAGCTGTACAAGGTCCGAGTTTCAGTGAGTTTTGATGAAGAATTTTGGCCTTAGCCTTGAAGAGACAAGCTAGAAAGATTTCTGGAATTGAAGCTTCAAGAACACTTGGAATTGAAATGGTTTTGGTGCAGAATTTTTGCTCCTCATTGGCATGATTTTGTAGCTGGATTTTAAGGGTGCTTGAAGGTCTTTTAATGGTGGTATTCCAGCCTTCATCTTGAAGAAAAACAGGGGAAGTTCCAGCTGTTCATATGTTCTAACGGTGGCTTCATGAAGGCTTCAAACTTCGTGTTTAATGTTGCTAGCATGCTAGAAAAAAATCTGGTTTGGGACTGTTTGTACAGCTCCAAAAATGTAATGAATTTTCAGCCTTCATCCTCATATAAAATGACTGGTTTTCTTGCAAAAATTAGGTAGGAAAGCTGGCTGAAATTTTTGAAAGCAGCCTGAAGGAAATCTGGAAAATTTCTAGATTTTTCTTACCAAAATATGAACAAGATGAAAATGGAGTTTGAAGGAATAGCTATGGTGTTTTCTTTTTTTCTTGGAACCTCTACCTTTTTCCCCTCCTTACTTTCGGCCATCTCTATCCCACAAGAGCTGGGATTTTTGAATTCTCACCTTACAGAATTATCTCAGAATTTTTATGATTAAAAAGGGATCAAAGAATTCTTCTAGAATTCTTTTTAAAACAAGACCACATGGTCAAGACATTACCATTATGTCTTCCTTAAGACAACATTCCTATCTCTAAGGAATGTAAGAAAAATGAAAATTCAAACATAGCTAAGATAAATATGAATAAAACTTAAGTGATGGGATTTAAACTCAAGACCTTAGAGATTAAATCACAAAGCTCTAACTACTTAACCATACTAACTCTTGTTCTTATTTTCTTAACCAAATATTCTTCTTATCTAAACCTCAAGACATCTTCCTAGTTTGACCTCAAGCAAAATTACATTTTTACCTTTTCTACCCAACAAGCATAAATAAATCATTTAACCTATAAACCACAATTCTAAGGCATGCAAAATCATTCAAAAGGTATATTTTATGCATGATGACATGATATGCATCCCATCCCCCTTACTCTAGGGTTAGCTTTAGGTAGGGTTTCACAAATGTTACCTTATAAATATTTTAATACACCTTGGCTCAACGTACTCTTATATTAACAAAATCTATGTATCTCATATGGGTTGGTTTAGGACGGAGTTACCCTACATTTTGTCAGTAAGTATGCCATTAAGGAAGTTAGTATAGGCTGGAAAATACATTCTAGATTTTGAAGTTTAGATTGGAAGTGAGTAGATAAAAGCCGATCTCAGTATTATGGCCTTCGAGGATTATAACATGATCTTGGGAATAGATTGGTTGTCTACGCATGTGCTTGAGTGGAATATAAGAACAAAGTAGTTCAATTCATACGACTAGGACAAGATATACTGGAGTTCAAGGGGAATCATGTTATATAGTTAAAATTCTTGATAGTTGGAACCAAGGCACAGGAATTGCTAGAATATAGATGCAAAGGGTCTTTGGCTTATCTCATAAATAAACTCAAGGATCAGTGCGCCTTAGAGAATACCGTAATAGTGAAAAATTTAAGGATGTGTTTCTAGTTGAACTGGACTCTCTTTCTTTGCCTCTAGAAGTAAAGTTCACTATTGATCTCACGCTGGGAGCTGAGCCAGTATAAAAAATCCCATACCAAATGGCCTTTGCAGAACTGAAAAATTAAAGGAGAAATTAGAGGAATTATTAGAGTAATGATATATCTGACTGAATACATCACTGTGAGAAGCCTCAGTGCTATTTGTAAGGAAGAAATATGGAACTCTGAGATTATGCATAGATTACTGAGGGCTAAACAACACTATAATAAAAAATAAGTATTCCTTACCGATGATAGATGAAAATTCAACCAACTCCAAGAATCTAGCTTTTACTCTAAGTTGGTTCTAAGACCAGGATACAACCAAGTGTGGATCAAGGAAGAGGATACTCCTAAAATGGCCTTCAACACCCGATACAATCACTTCAAATTTGTGGCGATGCCCTTTGGAGTAACTAATGCCCCAAGTATATTCAAAGATCTGATGCACCAATTTTTCCAATCTTATTTGGACAAGTTTGTGGTGGTTTTCATTGATGACATGTTGATTTAGTCTAAGAGTCTGAAGAACAAGCAGAACATTTGAGGTTAGTATTGGAGAAATTGAGAGAACAAAAGTTATTCGCTAAATTTAGTAAGTGTGAATTTTGTTTAGATACAGTAGCTTTCCTTCGATATACAGCGACGAAAGATAACATTAAGTTGGATCCTATAAAAGTGGAGGCTATCTCGAATTAGAAGCAATTAAAGAACATCACAGAGATTAGAAGCTTCCTTGGATTGGCCAGTCGTTACAAAAAATTCATCAAGGGATTCTCTACTCTGGCCTTACCATTGATATGACTATTAAGGAAATATGTTTTGTTTGTGTGGAATGAAAAATACGAGAAAAGCTTTTAAGAACTTAAAAAAAAATGTTGATGACTGCATCGATAGTAAGCCTATCCGAGGAGAGCAAACCATATTCTTTATTGACTAATCTCTAAACAAAGGTTGGGAGCAGTTATAATGTAAGATAATGGAGTTAAATTAATCCCTCATAAAGGAAACTATCCCACCAGTGACATGGTGTTAGCAGCAATTATGTTTGCACTAAATAAATGGTGTTATTACCTATATAGGGTTGAGCATGAAATATTCGCCCACCACAAGAGTTTAAATTATATCTTCACTTAGAAGGGCCTAAATCTTAGACAACAAAGGTGGATGGAGTTTTTAGAGGAATATCGGTACCCTATAAATTATCATCTGGGAAAAGCTAATGTTGTAGCTGACACTTTAAGCAAAAAAGCAAAACCTGCTAGGCTAAGAGTATAAAAAGTGAAAACTATGCAAGAAGTATTATCATTGGAAGCAGAAGTTTGAGAAAGGAGAATCTTCATAAGTAACTTGAGGATCAAACCTGATTTGAGGCAAGAGATTATTAAAAAACAACAGGGTAGAATAGAATTTCAATCCTTCAAGACTAAGGAAATTTACAAGGGGAAAAGAAGATTTTTGGGATGATGGGTCAAGAGTACTGCATTTTCAAGGACAAATATGTGTCCCAGATGATATTGAACTAAAAATGAAGATTCTGGAGGAAGCCCGTAAAAGTAAATATGCCATTCACTCGGGAGAGGTGAAGATGTACCAGGATTTGAAGAGAGTGTTCTAGTGGCCCGGTATGAAAAAGGTTTTTGTATAGTATATATCTACATGTTTAACATGTTAGAAGGTTAAGGCAAAACACAAGAAGTCAGTCAAACTATTACAACCTTTACCGATTCTCGAATGGAAGTGGAAAGAGGTGACTATGGATTTTGTCACTGGACTCTCTACAACAAAGACTCAGTGAGATGCTATTTTGGTGGTTGTTGATTGATTGACAAAGTCAGTGCACTTCATCCCAGTGAATATGAGGTACCCAATAAAAAAGTTAACTTAGACTTATACACAGGAGATAGCACGCCAGCATGGTGTACCAACTAGTATGATGTCTAACAAAGACCTGAGATTTACCTCTAGATTTTAGGCCATGTTCCAAGAATCAATGGGTACAACATTAAATTTTAGCATAATAGCACACCCACCGATGGATGGGCAATCAGAAAGGGTTATTCAAATTCTAGAGGATATGTTCAGAGCTTGTGTCTTGGATTTTCAGGATGCTTGGGTTGACTATGTGCTATATGTTGAGTTGCCATATAACAACAGTTATCAGTCATCATTCGGGATACAACTCTATGAGGCTCCATATAGATAGAAGTGGCATTTTTGATAAGGTGAGAACTTATTAAGATCAAAGATTTGGATTATATGCTTATTTTTTATGAACTTTTATTGAGAGCTTGTAATTTCTTTTGGTTGGTTTTGATCCTCAAACTTTGAATAAGTATGGTTGGGTTGTAATAAGTTTTAAAGTTTTAATTCTTTTTATCACTTTCACCTAGATATAAAGACCCCAATTTGTTAGGGCAGGGCTCCATTACAGCTATTTAGGACACGCAGGTAGTTGCGGTGTTACAACTTAGACATTTTATTAGAAAAACTCCTTATGAATTATTATTTGATAAAATAACTATTTTTCCTACTTTAAAGTTTTGGTTGTAAATTCCCAATCTTGAATACTATAGACAATTTGGATACATTTGATAGAAAGTCTAATATTGCTATATTTCTAAGATATTCTTGAACAAAAAAACTTATCATGTTTATAAAAATAAAACTCTAGAGGTAGAATAAATAGTATATGTAGTATTTGATGGAATTAATACTTGATCTTTTAGCAAGGATATTGAGAATTATGTAAGAACCCTCAAGATAAATAATCTTAGTTATGCAAAAAAGTTGATGTAAAATATCAGCTCTTTTAGAGATTTTGTGTGGACCCACACTATTGCATAATTTAATTATCTCCCAAAATCTTTCATATAAAGTAATATAATTAAAAATTCCAGTCCTTTTGGCAAGGGAGTGAATAATTTATCTCACTCGAGAGCCAATCTTTATCCGGCCTAAGGAAACCTTTGTACATCTCCGTTATTTTTTAGGAAGCCTATACCCCATATAAAATGTAACTTCCCTCCCTTGTACACTTTGACTGGTGACTACTTTATATAGAATGAGTATTTGTATGAAGGCTCAAAACAAGAAATGACCAGTTTAATGAACTAAAAGTTTTGGTGCGATAAAAATTTTCAAGGACCCATATGAAATTTTGAATTTGTTCCTCCAAAACTTTTATTTTTCCATCAATGGTTTCCTAAAAATACAATGAGAATTTGGGTATGCGCTAAGAACAAATGTTCATCAGTGCAATAGGACGAACATTTTGATATAACTTGTGCTATCAGGGGTATTGTCATAATTTTAACCGCGATTGGAATTTTGATTGAAAATGCAAAGAATTGAGAATTTTTTTACCTACCATTACGTTTAGTAAAATTCATAGATTCTATTGGTGGAAAAAAATATTTTCCTAATAATGAAATTATAATTATTTTTTGAGGAAATTCTAAAATACAATTGAAATTGAAATAAGTAGCTAAATACAATTGGGGGATGAAAACAAGTGTCAAATGGTGATTGGTTATTTCATAAAGCTTATTGAATATGTTTTGGAAGAAAATAATTAAAGAATAAGGTTGGCAAATGAGAAAACGACACGTGTCATGATAGCCCACAAGAGACCATAACCATTATTTATTGTTTGTTGACCTTGGGCACAAGGAATGGTGGTGGGAGGGCTTTAAAATGGCCATAATTTTGTCCAAACAAGAAGGAGGAAGGATAGAAAGAAAAAGAAAAGAAAAGAAAAGAAAAGGAAGCAACGTAGACAGAAAAATAGGGAGAAAACGAAAAAGGAGTAAGAAAGCATTTTAAGGGAAGAAGAGAAGGAAAACTTGGAGCAATTCAAGCTTGGAGAATCTTATACACAAGATAAAAGCATATACTTCATGAATTAAAGTAGTATAATGAATCATAAGGACCGTTTTGGTAATAATTGTATTGAGAAATTCATGAAATTTACAGTTTTATGTGGAAAATAATTAGCAATGGTTTGAAGTTTTTGTGTGTGCTATGTGTTCCAAATGCTTGGTTAAGCTATATGCTATGTTTTATATGGTGTATGAAGGTGTTTTCATGGTGGTTTCAATGGCAGTTCAAGGCGGTACAAGAAGGCATAAGAAATGAAAAGGAAAACTAGCTTAATCGTTAAAGAAAATGAATTGTTATTGTTGTTGTTTGCACTTGTTGAACTTGATGTTGGAAAATATGATTCTTCTAGGCTAAGTATCTCTGGAAATCAGAGAAATGAAGCCTGTTTTGATGAAGTTTGATGTGGCTTAGGTTGTATATGAATGTTAGAAGTAAAGGAGAATGAGTTAATAATGGTATTTTGTGCAGAAAATGGGTGAAACATGGAGAAGCTATGACTGTTTTACCTTAGTAGTGCTATTACAGTTCAGAGGTTCCTAAATTGAAGTTAATAATAATAACTTGAAGATATTATGATCATTTTTATAAAATTAAAGTTAATCGGACTTGTATATCAAAAGTTATGCAGGAAACAAAAATAAGTGTCAATGCTGGAAACTTGCAGAATTTTAGTAAGAGCAAATAAATTCATCGATTGATTCTATTTGTGTTCAAGGATGAATGAGAAGCTGTATGGACGTATGAAGACCTTATAGTTATGTGTGGAAGATAAAATAAGGAAATGGATTACATATGTACAAGGATTATATTTCATTTCAAACATGAAATAAAATGAGAAATAAAGTGATTTCCTTGGACAATAGTCATATATATATATATATATATATCATTGAAAAGTATAGAATTCTAAAAGCTTTATGAATGACTATTACTGTAGGCCGTTCATTGTTAAACATTGGTGACAAATTAGGGAATATTTATATTGCTAAGTGATAAGCGATTCGAGGTGAGTCCCTTTATTTCTAAAACCATTTTAGCTAAGTGTTATTCATATTTTTCTGAGATAGGTAAGCATTTCTCTAATATATCATAACATGAGCTTTTATGCTTCAAGCTTCATGCTCTCTGAGTTTACTCAAAATATATATACATGCAAAATATGTTTTATCGCATATACATGGAATTGTTTTATTTAATATCATGAATATGTTCATGACTTGCAAGCTTGCTTGCAAAATGTTACGAAGTTTAATGATAAATGTTAAAAGTCTTTCAAAGAACTCTGTACATTATATGAAAGATATGTTGCTTTCTATGTTAACGAACTTTGGAAATTATTATAAAAAATATGAGAAACATTTGGAAAATAATATTTGGCCTTGAAAATGATTTTCATATGCTTGGATATGAGCTTCTATGATGGGAAAGAATATTAGGGATTCTTGAGTACTGAAGAAGGACTATGCACTTATACAAACTTACATGGGTTTGAGAACGCAGTCCGGTTAGTACACACCTCTGGACTATGATCTCTTATTTCATAGGGTGTTAGTATTTGATGTTTAGTCATCATTAGCTAGCACCCGTTATCTAAAGTAGAAATGGAGGGATAGGTGTAGGACACTCGGGTCAGTGTGACAATTAAATGTGGTAGGATTATAAATCCTATTCAGGTCATTGTGACCAAATAACAACAGTAGGATAATATATCCTATCTAGGTCATTGTGACTAAATAAAGGTTGTAGGATTATAAATCCTATTAGGGTTATTGTGACCAAATAACGGTGATAAGACTACAAATCCTATCTGGGTCATTGTGACCAAAATATTTTTATAGATGGGTCATATCCCATTTTCTTTAAAGGAGCACTAGTTTTCAATAAGCTATGTGTTTTCCAAATGTGCATGAATTCTTTGACAATAGTTAACAAGGTTTTCACCTGCGATGTTTAAAGAGTTATTCCTCAGTAGAAAGATATAATAAAAATCTTTTATGTGTTTTCTTAGAAAAAAACACTAGCACACATGGGACTGACTGAGTGTTTTTACACTCACACATTTTTCTACATATTCTAAGCTGAAAGGTAAAAATTGGCGATTACAGTACGCTACTAAGACGTGATGGAGAAGAAATTATTGTTGGTTTATCTTTATAATAATATATTGTAAAAGTCTTGAGATGTAATTTCAAGTTTTCATGACATAAATTCCATGTTCATGTGTGGTTTTAGAATAATTCCATTGTGTATTAAGATTTAATTGTTACAAAGACCCCCTATTGGGGAGATCATGGAGGGTGACATCCCACAAAGTAACGGTCCACTATGACATGGAATATCTGGGGTGTTACGATTGGTTTTAGAGCATAGATTTAGGCATTCCCACAACTTATTGTGTTAGATGCGGCCAAGTTGCCAATTAAGTTATATAATCCGAAACTATTGGATTTAGATAAAATCGATATTTAGAAATCAAAGGATGGTTTTTGTGGATTTTATTCTGAATAGCAGAGTTTATAGTAGAGTAGAGCCTATTCCCAAAAGTAGTGATTTTTGCCATCTTTATAATATTTTAGAGAATTTTATTTAATTTTATAAAATTATTATTATTTATAAAGCTATCTATATAGATATTTTCTTTTATTTTCAAGAAAGTCATTATTTGTGAACTAAAAATTTTATGCAAAATATATTTTATGTATAATTGATTTTATAAGAAATAATCTATTTTATCCATATTATATTATTTGTGATACAAACATATATATATATATATATATATATATATATATTACTTCTACTATTGTCGTTGCTATTGCAACTGATGTTGTTGTTGCTGCTGCTATTGTTGCTATTGTTGTTGTTGCTATTGTTGCTACTGCTATTGTTGTTGCTGCTGTTGTTGCTGTTGCTACTGTTGTTGTTGTTGTTGTTGCTGCTGCTGCTGCTGTTGTTGTTGTTGTTGTTGTTGTTGTTGTTGTTGTTGTTGTTGTTGTTGTTGTTGTTGTTGATGTTGCTGTTGTTGTTGATGATGATGATGATGATGTTGTTGTTGCTATTGTTGTTGCTGTTGCTGTTGTTGCTGCTATTGCTGTTGTTGTTGCTGCTGTTGTTGTTCTTGCTGCTATTGTTGTCGCTGTTGTTGTTATTGCTGTTGTTGATGCTGTTGCTGTTGTTGCTTTCTATTATTTTACATAAACTTCCTATGAAAGTTTCCATACTAGCTTCTTACAAAACTTCTCACATAAACTAGCACTTGCTATTATTTTTCAAAGCTTCCTTCGTATGCTTTCATACAAGCTTCTTAAATAAGCTTTCACAAAGCTAGCTTCTAACATCCATAAATAGGGGAGAAGGGTGATGAACAAGATGAGAAGTAAGAGAGATAGAAAGAAAGGGATGAAAAAAAGGAAAAGAAGAGACAAAAAAAGAAAGAAAGAAGAAAGGAAAGAGAAAACAAAAAAGAAAGGAAAATCGGGAAAAGAAGAAAGAGAGAGAAAGAAAGAAAGAGAATTGAGAAAGTAGAAAGAATGAGTGAATAGAGAAGTAGTGATATTGATCAAATTGTTCAGCTTGACTTGAGGAAGTAGCAAATGAGGAGGTGAGTTCCCATTTATTTTATGAAACCATTTTGGCAAGTACTTTTCTGAAATACATGAACATGAGCATTTTATGAAGGATGGATATTATGTGTCCCACTGGGTTCATTCTCTTTGTCACAAAATTAAAGGCGGTAGGATTATAAATCTTATCTGGGTTATTAGGACCAATAATTTTTTTTATAGGACTAATGATCTTGTTGTGGAACCATTAATATCCCTGTGAGAAAAATGTTTGTTGTGCATCAATATCAATTATGAGATCTCATGTGTTTAAAAGTTGTATTCTTGAGAATATACCATGAAACTTGTTTTATATGAAAATCAGGAGAACACACAAGACTCACAGAGTGTTTTAGCACTCACACATTTTTGTATAGGTTTTTAGGCTTTGTGGTACACAAGTTGGTGACCAAAGTGTGCAACAGAAGTGTGATGAAGTAGAAATAATGCACCTTGATATATTGTATGATATATTGTGAATATTATAGTATTATTTGAAAGATTCGAGGTCCATGTATTATGGATTTTCCTACGAATAGAATTCCTATTCTAAAGTTATAGTATAATTCCACTGCAACTTAAGTTGTTAAACGTTAATAGATCTCTTGTCTAGGAGATCAGACGGGGTGACATCCCTTAATGTTAAGGCCCACTACGGCATGTAATATGTGGGGTGTTACAATTGGTGTTAGAGCTTAAGGTTAAGATTTTGGGTGAATATCTTTTGAAGATATTAAAAGTTAAAAATTATTGAGTATCTCAGGCTTGTATTGTATAAGTGCAGCGGAAAATAAACGAGATATCATCCCAGGACCCGCCTATGTGTGGAAAACAAAACATAAAGATAATAAAGGTAGCAGCTTTTTACCTTTGTTTGATCGATCGAAGAACACAATTTCTTTATCAAGTCGAGATGCGATCCAGCAATCCTCTTATACAAACTCCACGAGAGTTGGACGTCTAACCACTATAATCACTATGTGTGATTGTCTCTAATAGTATTCCACACAGAGTAATACTCAAACACCAAAATTTCCTGTGCTAGCAAAAAAAGATGGCGGCTAGGGTTATTTTTGTTTTCAGCAAAACAAGAAAAGGAGAGGGAAAAAGAAGTTGTTGTTTCATGTGTCCAATTCCTCAACTAGGGTTTCACGTGACTCTACTATATGTTACATGAAATTTTCCACCCAAAAGTAAGAATTCTATTCCTATTAGAATTCCCTAGTTGTAATTGGAAACATCAAGTTCTCACAATTACAACTTTGACCGCAAATTATAACTAATTATAATTTATCCACAGCAACTTCTCTTTCTCCCAATCAACCCCACAATGTTATCAAATAACATCTTGAGTATATAATCCTCTATTGCGTGTGACCTATTAGGTTTTCCAGTCAATTGGTAGCAAACATGAATTAATCCAAACGTCTTTGAGATTAATAATCTATAATTAATTAGAATTAATCCCATTAATTCTAATCAGGATTGGTTTATTAATTCATTAATTAATAAACCCATATTCCCAGATCATGAGCGGTATCTAGCAACACATCATGACCACCTAAGAGTCCAGGAAGTCAAGTGGCTTGACATGAATCTTTCAATAACAAACTTCAGTGCAATTAACTCATTTTGCCATATAATATCTTATTCAGTTTGGAGTACGGAATTAGTGCCAATTCCCTCCAGAATTAATTCTGGCCCAAATACAATAGTACTTGTAACAGGAACCCACTACTCTAGATGTGTATTAATTGAAGCTGTTTCCAATACACAATCGCCTTGGCCAAAGACTTTTTGAGTGGTAATTCCTACAAGTGGCCGTGAGATATTTACCCCTACCATTAGGAGTGGTGAATCATTTATTGACCCTTTCAACTACTTTCGTTTACCTCATAATGTACCTAATATCCATCCCGTAGGCGACCCTCGATTGAGCTCCAGAGATTGGAATCAAAGTACAAAACTCAGCAAACAAAGTACCTTAGAGATTTCAAGTCTAAGGATACTTGCATGTTTGCTATATTAAGATTATATCACTGGCACTAAATAGTTATCCATGTGATTATCTTCAAGCTAGGTAATCCAATGAACTTGTTCCATTAACAAGCATCCATGTGTTAACTTTAGCTATCTTAATACTCACGGTTATAAGAACCACCGTCTAATCAAATCAGGAAGTCTAACATATGCTAGTCTTAATGCATTAATGATATCCTCTATTATTAATAATATGACTAGGGACTATTTAAGTATTAACACTATTTAGTGTAGTAGGAATCTCATATCATAATCTCTATCATGATTTCCTTAACATAGTATTGTACTAGGGACTTTATCGAATAGTTATATTACTTAAAATAAATAAAGAAACTGTAAGATAAATACTTCCTTTTATTAAAATAAAATGTGTCATATATGATGTACAAGTGATTTTCTCTAGGGCACAACATTAACAAAAATGGTATCAGAGATGAGGTTGAAATTTTGAGGTTTTACATTATGATTTTGGGAGTATAATTGGTATCACAAAGTTAGACTATTTTAAGTTTGATATCTTAAATTTATGATTTTTGGAGATATTATTAGTTAGTGACTTGGAAGCAATTTTGCTGTTGTAGTATTTTCAAATTGTGAGGAGAAAATTTCTTGTAGGATGGGAGATTGTAATATCTTGCATTGAACTATCCCGAGTGAAAATGAGTATTTTGTGAAGCATGGATATTGTGTGCCCCACTGGGTTCATTCTCATTGTCACAAAATTAAAGGTGATAGGATTGTAAATCCTATCTAGGTCATGGGGACCAATATTTTTATTTGATAGGACTAGTAACTTTGGTATGGAACCATTAATATCCAAGTGAGATAAATTTTTGTTGTGCATCAATATCAATTATAAGATCTTATTTGTTTTTTACAACTTGTATTGTTGAGAATATACCATGAAACATGTTTTATCTGAAAATCATGAGCACATAGGGGACTCCCTGAGTGCTTTTGCACTCATACATTTTCTACATATTTTAGGCTGAATTGTATGTGTTGGTGATCAGAGTGCGCAATGGAAGCGAGATGGAGTAGAAATAAGTACCATGATATATTGTAGGGTATATTGTGAATATTATAATATTGTATGAAAGATTTGAAGTCCATGTATTTTAGGATTTTCCTATGAATAAAATTCCTATTTTGCAGTAATAGTATGCTTCCATTGCAAATTAAGTGATTAATCATTATAAAGATCCCTAGTCTGGGAGATTAGACGGGGCAACATCCCATGATGTCAAGGTCTACAATGACATGGAATATGTGGGGTGTTACAAACCCAACATATTCTATGTCATAATGAACGTTAACTTTGTGCGATGTCGTCCCGTCTGATCTCCCAGACAAAGGGTGTTTATAATAATTACAACTTAATACATAGTTAAATTATTCTAAAACCTTAAATAAACATAAAATTCATTTTATAAAAACTTGAAATTACATCTCAAGTCTTGTGCAATATATTCTCATCAAGACAAACTAATTATAATTTCTTCTTCATCACACTTCTATTGTGTACTCTGGTCACCAGTTGGTACATTTCAACCTAAAACATGTAGAAAGATGTGTGAGTGCAAAAACACTCAGTGAGTCCCATGTGTGCTGGTGTTTTTCCTTAGAAAACACATGAAAGGGTTTTATTAAATCTTTCTATAGAAGAATAACTCTTTAAACACTGTAACTGAAAACCTTGTTAATAGTTATTAAAGAGTTCATGCATATTTGGAAAAACACATGGTTTATTGAAAACTATTGCCCTTTTAAAGAAAATGAGATCACATCCTATGTATAAAAATATTGGTCACAATGACCTAGATAGGATTTGTAGTCTTATCACTTTTATTTGGTCACAATAACCCGAATAGGATTTATAATCCTACTGCCTTTATTTGGTCATACCTTATCTAATCTCTTAGACAAGTAGTCTTTATAACGATTAATAACTTAATACACAGTGGAATTATACTATAATTTCAAAATAGGGAATTTATTCATAGGAAAATCACAAAATACATGGACTTCAAAATCTTCTTACAATATATAGTATGTCATATTACCTTATTCTTCATCATCATGCCTCCGTGGCACACTCTGATCACCAATTTGTATATTAGAGCCTAAAAACATGTAGAAAATCATGTGAGTGCAAAAACACTCAGTGACTCCCGTGTATACTCGTGATTTTCAGATAAAGTAGTTTGACGGTATTTTTTAGCAAGACAACTTGACAACAACACGTGAGATCTTATACTTAACACATAACAAATATTTTCTTCACATGCAGATGAATAGTCCCACTTTCTTTTAAATTCACATTGCAATCACACTTGGAAGGAATATTAGTCCAACTACAATTAATACCATAGGAACATTGGTCCTATGAACATATACATAACTTATTTCACAACATTAATGAATCCAGTGGGACACACAATATCCATGTTCATAAATAATCATTTTCACATATTTCAGAAAATCGCTTGCCAAAAACGGTTTTCATAAAATAAATGGGACTCATCTTTCTTTCTTTTCTGATTTCCTCAAGTCATGCTTATTTACATTAATGAGAAAAATTAATCTCTTAATATTTTGACTTCTTCATCTCTTTTCCTTTTTATTCTTTCTTTCTCTCTCTTCATCTTTATTTCTTCTCGCTTTCCCTCTCTTCTTTCTTTTCTTCTTTTTTCTCTCATTTCTTTTTCTTCTCTTTTCTTTCCTCATTTTGGCCACTCTCTCACACATTTCCCTCTTGATTTAGTTATTCCCCTTGACCTCTATTTAATGGAGTATAGGTATGATATCTGAACATGAGGTACCCAAATTAGTTATAGTCGCTTATGATGAGTCAGAATAAGAAATAGTCGAGATAGTTATCATATCTTCGATCAAGTTTAATGGAGAATCTATTGAAGGTAATTTAATAACAAATTATGTAGCAAGAGGTGACTCAAACTCTGCTAACAATGCAAAATTTGAGGTAAGAGAATCCTTGGACCGGATATACCCGAGTACTATTTCGTATACTCTAACTCTAGACCATAGTTTCTGGGATCAGTAGTGATGACGAATAGAGGACTTTGTGCACTGGTATAATGCGCTTGCATAAAATTTTATGTGATGGAAACCCTTTATTGTGGAAAATACAGAGGGATGCGATTATACCAACACTAATGCATCAGATTCCATGAGAACTTCAAGGTTAAGCGTGCCTAGGCGACATAAGTACTATGATGGGTGACCCTTGAGAAATGACCTTAAAAGTTGAAGAAGAAGATTTGAGGAAATTTACATAAAGAAATAAAACAGAATTCCAACTTGACTTTAAAAGATATGAAGGACCTAGTCGGCAGCAGATAGGATTTCTTGAAGATTTCATATATGTACTCATAGACGACTATGATACTATACTTGTCATGGATTGGTTATTTCAATATAATGCCCAATTTGATTTTAGGAACAAATTTACACAGCTATGTGAACCTCATAACAATGTATTGCAATTCTGGAGGGGAAGGAAAGTATGAAAGAAGGATTACTTTATATTTGGAGTTACAACTCAAAAATTGTTATATGGGCTGAACCAAGTAATTAGCCTATTTGTTGAATAATCTCACTGAACCTGAGAAACTCAAAGACATACTTATGGTTTGTCAGTATTTAGATTTTTTTTCCCACTAACATAAAAAGGTTGCTCTACAAAGAGAAGTTGTGATTATTATTAATTTTGTACTAGTACAGAACTAATTACAAGAACTTATATAGAATGGTGCCAACGAAGCTGAGGGAACTTAAGAAACAGCGTCATGAATTATTAAAACCAGGGTTGGTGTAATCTAGTACACCTCTTTGGGGAACACCTGTATTGTTTGTGAAAAAAGAAGAATGGAGAATTAAGGATGTGTATAGATTACAGTGACTGAAGAATTTTTCTAAATTGAACTTAAATCAAGTATATTACGATGTATAGATTCAGGAAGAGTATAATCCAGAAACTGCATTTAATACACAAAATGAGCATACTGAGTTTGTAGTGATACTACTTGGTGTTACCAATTCCACTATTGCATTCATGGATTGGATGTAGTTGAGACAGTGATGAATTAAAGACTCTCTGAGGCTTCAACAGACCTACAAAAAGGGTTCTCTATGCAAAAGTGTGAAAGGAGTTTCTCAAAATTGAAGTGAAGATAAGTTTTTAGCATTTCCCATGATGGAAAAATCCTATGAGATATACCTTGACACCATTAAAAGATTATGAGGAGTATTGATGTAAGAAATGAGGGCAAGAGCATATATCTCAAGAAAAGTAAAACCTCATGAAGGAATATAAAAGATGTTAAGAAAAAAAAGCAAATAAGGAGAAAGAAAAAAATCCCAAGTAAATGACGTTGGAATCTTTCGAAGCCAGTATTGGATTCCAAGGCTAGTTGCCATGGAATAGGGTATTTTAGCAAGGCACATCGAAGTAAGTAGACAATCCATCTAGAGATGGTTAAGATGTATCGTGAATTAAAAACAATGTCATTAGTGGATTGAAATGGCATCTCTCAATTTGTAGCCCGATGCTTCAAGCATCAACGAGTAAAAGATGATCAGTAATGATCTGGAGTGGCATTACAACTATTGCCTATACTATTGTAGAAGTGGGATGGAATTTTCATATATTTAATAACAAGATTACCCTTGATAGTAAGGTGAAAAGATACTATTTGCTTTGTAGTTGATTGATTAAATTAATCATTTTCTCTCTATCAATTAACAGGATTGTTTGGAGGAAACTGAGCACACACACACACACACGCACACACACACACACACAGATATATATATATATATATATATATATATATATATGTAAGAAGTAATTAGATTGCACAAAATGACCTTCACTAATGCATATGACCATGATTCAAAATTTACTTTCAAAGTTTTAACTAAGCAATAATTGTTTGGGACAATATTGAAACTTATGTAGCATACATACAAACAGATAGACAAATGGAACAAGTTATTAGGACATTAGAAAACATGTTGCAGGCATGTGCCTCAGATTCGGAACCAAGTGGATTGATAATTTAGCATATTCAACGTTTGCATAGAATAATAGTTATCAAATGACAATCGGAACGGCCCAATTCGAAGCTTTATATTGAAGAACATACCATTAACCTCTATATAAAGAGGAAATTAATGCCTCAGTATATTGGACCTTTCCCAATCGTGGAATGGATCAGAAGTGTAGCATATCCATTGTATTTCTTTACAAAATTACATGGAAATTTGAAATTTGAGGATGAAATTCCTTAAAGGAGGGGAGATTGTAACATCCCTCCCTTGTACACTTTGACTAATGACTACTTTATATAGAATGAGTATTTCTATGAAAGCTCAGAACAAGAAATGATCAGTTTAATGAACGGAAAATTTTGGTACGATAAAAATTTTAAGGGACCCTAATGGAAATTTGAATTTGTTATACCCGAACTTTAACCTTTATTTTTCTATCAACAATTAACTTATATAAAGTGAGAATTTAGTTATATGCTCTAAACAAAAGTTAATCAGTGTAATGAGACTGATATTTTGGTATAACTTGTGCTATCGGGAGTGTTGTCAGAATTTTAACTGCGAATAGAATTTTGACAAAAAATGCAAAGAATTGAGAATTTCGATTCCTACCATTGAGTTTAGTAAAATTCATAGAATCTATTGGTGGAATACAATATTTTCTTGATACCAAAATTATAGTGATTTTCTAAGGAAATTCTAACATGCAGTCGAAATTGAAACAAAAGACCAAATATGGTTGATGGATGAAAACAAGTGTCAAATGGTGATTGGTTATTTCATAAAGATTATTGAATATGTTTTGGAAGAAAATAATTAAAGAAAAAAGTTGGCAAATGAGAAAACGGCATGTGTTATGATAGCCCACAATCATTATTTATTGTTGGTTAACCTTGGGTACAAGGAATGGCAGTGGGAGGGCTGTAAAACAGCCCTCGAAATAGACCACACTAACACTTTTGGTAAAGTTTGATATGGCTTTGGAATTATATGAATATTAGAAGTAAAGGAGAATGAGTTAATAATGGTATTTTGTGCAGAATGGGTGAAACATGGAGGTGTTGAGACTGTTTTGCCTCTGCAGTGTTGTTATAGTTCAGGCTCTATTAAATTGAAGTCCACAATAATGAAGTTGAAGATCTTACGAGCATTTTGATATAAAATTAAGGTTAATTGGAGTTGTATATCAAAAAGTATGTAGAAAACAAAAATAGGTGTCAAAGCTGGAAACTTGCAGAATTTTATTAAGAGCAAGTAAATTCATGTCTTGATTCTATTTGTGTTCAAGGATGAACGAGAAGTTGTATGGACATATGAAGACCTGATAGTTATGTGTGAAGATAAAATAAGGAAATGGATTATACATGCATAAGGATTATATTTCATTTCAAACATGAAATGAAATGAGAAATAAAATGATTCCCTTAGACAATAGTTATATGTATATCATCATAAAAAAGCATAGAATACTAAATACATTATGAATGACTATCATTATATGCCGTTCATTGTTAAACATTTGTGTATACTTAGAGAATATTTATATTGCTAAGTGAAAAGCAATTCGAGGGGAGTCCCTTTATTGCTAAAATCATTTTAGCTAAGTGTTTTCCTGATAATGCTAAATGCTTTTATGATAAAGGTAAGGATTTCACTAATATATCATAATATGAGCTTTTATGCTTCAAGCTTCATGCTTTCTGATTTTACTTAAAATATATATACCTGTGAAATGTATTTCATCATATATACATGGAATTGTTTTATTTAACATCATGAGTATGTTCATGACTTGGAAGCTTGCATTCAAAATGATATGAAATTTTATGATAAAGATCAAAATGCTTTCAAAGTGATCTGTGTGTTATATGAAAGAAATATTGTTTCCATGTCAACAAACTTTGGAAATTATTATGAGAAATATGAGGAACATTTAGACCATGATATTTTGGCCCTAAAAATGGTTTTCATATGCTCGAATATGAGCTTCTGTGATGGGAAGGAATATTGTGGATCCTTGAGTACTCAAGAAGGACTATGCACTTATACTTACTTAAGTGGGTTTGAGAACGCATTTCAATTAGTGCGCACCTCCGGACTGTGATATCTTATTTCACATAGTGTCAGTATTTGATATTTAATTTAGCTAGTACTTGTTATCCAAAGTGAAAATGGAGGGACGGGCATGGGACAGTCAGGTCAGTGTGACAAATAAATATGGTACGATTATAAATCCTATCCAAGTCATTGTGACCAAATAACGACATTAGGATAATATATCCTATATAGGTCATTGTGACCAAATAAAAGCGATAGGATTATAAATCCTATTTAGGTCCTTGTGACCAAATAATGATAATAGGACTTCATATCCTATCTGGGTCATTATGACCAATATATGTTTACAAATGGGATGTGATCCCATTTCTTTAAAGGGGCAATAGTTTACAAAAAGACATGTGTTTTCGAAATGTGCGTGAGCTTTTTAACAATAGTTAATAAGGTTTTCACTTGCAATGTTTAAAGAGTTAATTGCTCAGTGGAAAGATACAACAAAATTCTTTTATGTGTTTTCTAAGGAAAAAACACTAGTATACACGGGACTCACTGAGTGTTTTTGCACTCACATGTTTTTCTACATGTTCAAGATTGAAAGGTACAAATTGGCGATCAGACTATGTAGCAAATGCGTTATAGAGAAGAAATTATTATTGGTTTGATTTGATGAGGATATATTGTAAAAGACTTGAGATGTAATTTCAAGTTTTCATGAAATAAATTTCATGTTCATTTAAAGTTTTAGAATAATTCTTCTGTGTATTAAATTTTAATTGCTATAAATACCCCATGTTTGGGAGATCAGACGGGGCGACATCCCAAGACGTCAAAGCCTACTATGATATGGAATATGTGGGGTGTTACATAAACTATCTACCTGAGACTACCCTTTAGCCTGTACGTCCTAACATAAAGGTTAGAATTCAAGCTCTTCTAGAGTGGTATCTCCTTGATGGTTCAAGCCCTCCCACAAGGGGACCTTTTTCGCTTTCGACCTAAGCTATGCAGGAAAGGCCTAAAGTGTGAAACCCCACATAAAGCCTACCCTAGAGTAAGAGGGATGGGATTCATATCACGTCATCATGCATAAAATAAATCACTTGAATGACTTTTGTATGCCTTAGAATTATGGTTTATAGGAGATATGATTTATTTGTGCTTGTTGAGTAGAAAGGGTAATATGGTAAATTTACTTGGGGTCAGAATAGGAAGATTGCTTGAGGTTTAGATAAGAAGAATATTGGTTAAGAAAATAAAAAAAAAGAGTTAGTATGGTTAGAGCTTTGTGAATTAATCTATAAGGTCTTGAGTTCAAATCGCATCACTTAAGTTTTATTCATATTTATCTTAGACATGTTTGAATTTTCATTTTCCTTACATTCCTTAAAAATAGGAATGATGTCTTAAGGAAGACATAGTGGTAATGTCTTGACCATGTGATGTTGTCCTAAAATGAATTCTAGAAGAATTCTTGTCCCCATTAATTTTGCTAGCCTTGTCCTAACATCTTTGAAATTTAAACTACTCTTGATTCTTTAATCCATTTTTAATCATAAAAGTTATGAGATAATTCCCTATCTTAGAATTTTGAAAATCCCAGATTTTGTGGGATAGAGATGGTTGAAAGTAAGGAGGAAAAATTGGTAAAGGTTCTAAGAAAAATACCATAGCTATTCCTTCAAAACTCCATCTTCATTTTGTTCATGTTTTAGTTAAAAATCAGGAAAATTTTCCAGATTTCCTTCAAGGCTATTTTCAAAAGTTGCAACAAGCTTTCCTACCCAATTCTTGCAAGAAAACCAATCATTTTATGTGAGGATGAAAGCTGGAAATTCCTTGAATTTTCGGAGCTTTACAAACAATGCCAAACCAGAATTTTTTTCTAGCAAACTAGCAACATTGAACATGAACTTGAAGCCAGCCATTAGAACATATGAACAGCTGGAACTTCCTCTGTTCTTCTTCAAGATGAAGGCTGGAAAACCACCATTAAAATACCTTCAAACACCCTTAAAATCCAGCTGCAAAATTGTGCCAAAGTAGACAAAAATTCTGCACCAAAACCATTTCAATTCCAAGTGTTCTTGAGCTTCAATTCCAGAAATTTTTCCAGCTTTGTCTCTTCAATGCTAAGGCCGAAATTCTCCATCCTTCGGTTGAAACATAGCTAATTCAGCCGTACACCATTGAAGAACAAGAAACCTTTCCAAGAGCAAACACTACTAACCAATCCTATATCTCAAACAACTCTATTTTTCTCTCAATTTGAATTTTTTTTAAAAAAAAATCTAAAACTCTCTCTCTCATTCTTGGATAACCAAAAGCTCCTCCTAGTCTAAGTCATTTGTCCATCACACTCACAAACACACATGAAATTCACCTCCTCTCAAACTCTCTCAAGAACACCAAGAACACACACTTCACATCTTCAAGCCTAAACCAAAACTCAAATCACTCCCAAACTCTCTACATCATCAATATTCAGCCTATATTCTACATTGCTACACTTCATAACACCAAAACACATAGAGTTGAACTTTTGAACGGGTCAAACCATCATTTTTTGGTGAAGATTCAAAGAACACCAAAAAGGAAAAATAAGAATAATCTTCTTGTTCTTCTTGTTCTTCTATTCAACTTTTATTCTCCTCTTCTACTCTCAATCGTTCCCCTCTCACTTTCTCCCTATCTCTTGGCCGAAATGTTGATGACTAACCACGGACTATTTCCAGATCACTAAAAGCCATGAAGCACTCAAGGATCTCCACTAAGCAAGGTGCAACCTTTATCAAACGTTCATCAAATCAAGTATTTCTTTCTCGATCTCCTCTTCAAATTTTCAAAATCAGGAGTCTTAGATGAGGGATTTGATAGGTTGATAGAATAATGTGGGGTTGGAGAAATGTATGTGGGTGAAGGAAATAGATTTAAGACATGAAGCATTAAATGAATGTTGTGATTGAAGAAGTATGGAATGCTTTAAGATCATTGTATGTTTATTATGATTAAGAGTTTTATGGATGTTTCAAGCATGATAGACATTAAACCATCATTTTTTATTATGCTTTCATGATGTTATATTTTTCAATAAATCCATAAATAATATTATGGCTAGTAGAAGATCACCCTTGTTGTGATGTATGTTAATACAAGCCTATTTTTGGATAAATCGACATTTTATTTGTTGGAGCCATGTGTGTATGAATATATATATATATATATATATATATATATATATATAAATTTTCTTTAGTATTTCACTATAGTCATTAAAAATTATTATAAGAACTACTTTCATTATTTTTAGTATTATTCTTACTATCATTATTATTAATAATATAATTAATATTATTTTTTAATTTAATTGACTAATTTCGGTGAACATAAATATTTTCAAAACTAATAATTATTTAAAATATTTGTATTTTATTAGATAAATAAATAGAATATTTTTATTAAACATTATTAGATATAAATAATAATATATTGGAATTAAGATCAAATGTCTTTTATATTCATAATATTATTAGTTAGCCTTACTAAAAATTTTATTTACACTCTTAACTTTTATTTGTATGAGAATAATTTATTTATTATTTATTATTAAAATTATTTATAATCTATTCTTAATATTACTTATTATTTGTAATTTTTTACCAATATTATTTAGGATTTATTATTAATAGTACTCATTATTTATTACTTATTTTATTTATTAATATTACTTATTACTTATTATTTGTTAATATTATAATTTATAATTTATTTACTATTTATAAAACCTATTTATTTTAACATATCAAATTAATCTTATTCTATAAAATAACTTATCAACTAGTGTTAAATCTTAAGGCGTTGTTGTCATAATTAGATATTGTTGTAGCTAGTTGAGAATTAGCATGCTAGGTTAGAAATTATTTATTTAAAGTAAGTATTACCTGGATGTTGGGATTTATACCCTGTATTTACCCCAGGCGGGGTTAGGTTGCCTTGAACTATCTTGGAAGGCTATTGTATCAAAGAAAAGTAAGAGATCAGGTAAGTCCTTGCATAAAAGATGTTTGTGAACAAATGCTTTTCTGCAAGTCAAACGCGCTGATTGTTGTGGAAGATATACCTTGAGATGCAATTATGGACAATATATTCCTTCTTCGAAAATAAAATAATTTTTGTCTAGCAAACAATTTTTCGAGCAAAGACAATAAATTTTTCCTAACCAATATTTTAGCTAAAGTTGTTTGAAAACCATAATTGCTACTTCAAAGAAAGCTCTTCATTGATTTTACATTCCATGCGAAATAAATATAATGTTGAGTACTCAATAAGGGTAAACTACTAGGACTAGTCTTTGAAGGGCTGGGTAAGTCTCTTAGTAGGAGACCACCTCTGAGGGGTGAACCCTACCTATGCAAGACGACATTTCTTGTTGGTTAGGCCAGTCTGAGCTAGCAGTACAGTTCAGGTGGACTGTTTATTTTCGAAGCGGACACCCGGTATGTTTGGATGTAGAGATGGAGTAGTATCTCACCCGATGGGCCATACACTACCTTGTATTAGCATACACAAAGTGTGGCATCCTGATAATTCTCTTGTCATGATGAACAAAGTGTGGCATCCTGACCGATCTCTTGACATAGTGCACAAAGTGTGGTACGATGTTCATTCATGATGCATGACTTCATAGTCAACTTTATTAGAGTGGTTATTTCTTTTCAAGTTGAGCATTTTTATTTACAAATGCTAATGAATCACCGCTCAGTGTTCAAAGATAAATTTCTGGGCTTGCAGACTTTTTATTAAGACTTGTTCAAAACTTGCATACATGAACTGTTTTTCTTGAAATACCATGAGCACACATAGGACTTACTGGGAAATATTTCTCACACATTTTATACCATGTCTTTAGGTCGACCATACATGGAAGGTCGATTTACTTATGCTGCTATGAGCTTAGAAGATTTATCCTGATGTATTTATTTGTAAGAGATTTTGGTTACCATCTATTTTTTTCATGACTTGTAAAGGTATTCTTTTGGGACTGTAATAAGTTCGTTATTAAGTTATTTCCTTCTATATTTTCTATTACTTAGTTATCAAGACCCCTTGTCCTAAGGACGAGGCGACATCCCCGCCCCTTTTGGGGTACGTAGGTAGCTAGGTGTTACACAAAACTAATTCTAGGTTGGTAGCTTCGAGGATTAAAAGCATCAATCTTACTTTCCAATTAGTTGTTTTTGCATTAATTACTATTTCATCAATCTTATTGATTAGTGTGATTTTGTATTTGTAATCAATTAGGTTATATAGCATATCCTAAATCTTTTGAGATTAAGTAATTATCTTATTTTAAGTTTCTTCGATGAAAAAAGTCATACGCACATGATACTCTTGTATCCCTAGCCTAACTATAGTTATGCTTGTGACTTCCATCGCTCTAAGCATTTTAATAAGTATAGGGTAGAAGACTCAAAGAGAGCATTATGAGATTATTTTGTTTTTTATGTGTTTGTGAGTATATTAATCATATGAAAGGATTACGTGTAGGACCACAATGATAATCAATATATTATATGTGATTCGGTGAATACTTAGAATATGATCTCACATAAGTTCATGACTTTAGATATTTTATATAAGTAAGATCTATATTGTAAGCATGTTTCAAATATGTCAAGTTTATTTAAAAAAGAAATAATTTATATATAAAAAAGAATAATGCAAATGAAGGTAAGACGGAATAATGCAAATGAAGGTAAGACGGAAAAGTACTAATTCTCTTCCATAGGTAACAAAGAAGGAATATGATTATGTTGCTCACAACCCAGCTGCATGGTAGATATCTATGAAGGAGCCAATACATTCTTGAAAAAGGATTTAGCCACTCACCAATTGCATTCTTATTTAAAACCAATTGACCAGAAGCATCATGAATTTGAGAAAAATATATCTACTGGTGTTCAGTGCTAAAAACTGGACCAATTAGGATGGTCTAGAGGCCGTCGTAGTTGTGGTACACACCATCATATTCAGTACATATAACGGTGAAATGATAGTTTCGCAACCATTGTACAAAAGTCCATCATTTTAAGAAAAACGATGACTGACAAACCGTCTTATTTACATGACACGATGGTCAATTACAATGGTAGCACAAAAGCATTGATATGTTCATTTTGGATTTTAAGAAATGACGGTAAAACAAATTGTTGTATTTTATAGAAATATTGTTGTATTTCCAAACCCAATACATTGGTCCAAAGTGTCGCATCTATCTAAAACAAATACAACAGTTACCAACCATTTTATGTGCCCTTTATGGTTGTTCACCATTGCTTGAGCTAATAACAAATACGACTATTTGAAATCACCGTGTGAAACCCCACCTAAAGCCAACCCTAGAGTAAGAGGGTCGGGATGCATATCATATTATTTTGCATGAATATATATGTTTTTGAATGATTTTATGTACTTTAGAGTTGTGGATTATAGGTTAAAATGCTTAGTTATACTTATCGAGTAGGAGGGGTAAAATGGTAATTTTGCTTGAGGTCAAATTAGGAAGATAGCTTGAGAATTAAATAAGAAGAATATGTGGGTGAGAAAATAAGAACAAGAGTTGTTGTGGTTAAGTGGTTAGAATCTTGGAATGTGATCATGTATCTTTTCTAGCAATAGGAAACCATGATGTAAGATTATTTTCTTGTTAAATCTAGGTTATATTCATTAACAAATTTTATTACATAAATTAGAATTACTACTATATTTTTCTTCAAAAATTCAAAACTCTAGGGAGATTTGGAGTGGTTTATTAATTAAAATATTAATATTTTCTTTATCAAATAAATGAGATCTTTTATTAAAAATTATATATGTAGTAATAAATCCTTTACAATAAATAAAATATTATTTATATTAAAATCTATTTGTTATTTATTAATTAAAATTTAAAATAATTCATTCATTATTAATTTTATTTATTACTAATTATTTATTATTTATTTAAAAATTAATTAAAGGTTATTTGTAATTAAATATTTATTTATAATAATGCTATTTTTAAATCACCAATTACTAATAATATTTAGGACTTAATATTCAAACCTTAGTTTATTTATTAAAAATAACACTCAAGAATTATTAATTGGGTTTATAATTTATTAGCAATTATTTTAGAACCCCAAGTTATTTTAACTTATCAACTAAAACTTATTTTATAAAATTCTTTATCACCTAGGCTTAAAGCTTAGGACTTAGGGTAATGGCTAGTCATGGTTATAGCTAGTTGAGCTAAGAAATTATTTATGTAAGGCAGGTATAGCTCGAATGTAACCTTATGTTTTGTGTTTACCCCAGGCGGGGTTAGGACAGCCTTGGAAGACGTTTGAGTTGAGCAAGCAAAGAATCAGGTAAGCTCTAGCATGGAGTTTTGTGAAGACCAAAAAGTTGTTGTGGCAAGCCAAACACGATGTATATGGACATTTATTTTGTGAAGGTAATTAAGGACTGTTTTTCCTTTTTATTTCAGTCAAGCAAATCATTTGAAAGTTAAACAAGCAGTTTTACACAAAATGCTAAACTTTTTCTAAAACCCAACTTTGACAAGACTTTTAGAAACCCTTAATTGCTATTTCCAAATAAAGCGAAGTATGATCAATTTTCTCCCAAGTGGAACAATCAACGTTGAGTACTCAATAAGGGTAGACCACCAGGACTAGTCTTTGAAGTTTTAGGGTAAGTCTCTCAGTAGGTGGCCACCTCTGAGGGGTGAGTCCTTCCTGGATAGGATGCCAGTCCGGTAGGTCATACCGGTCCGAGCTAGCAAGTTTCAGTCATGTGGACTGTGTGTTCCGGAGTGGACAACCGGTAAGTTTGGGTGTAGAGATGGAAGAGTATCTCACCCGGTAGGCTGTACACCTACCTTTTGTCAGCTTGCACAAAGTGTGGCATTCTGACTGTTATCTAGTCATGGGGCCCAACGTGTGGTAACCCATGGCTACCCATTTGAGTGGTTGTATTTATGGTGCACATGTATGGTTTGAAAAGTGAAACGCCACTCTTTATTTTCAACACTTATTTATTGCTTGCCAGAACCTTTTTCTTGTGAAACTTTTACAACTTGCATACATGAATTATTTTACCGAAAACACTCAAAGCACAAACGGGCTTACTGAGATTCTTATCTCACCACCCTTTTACGCCATGTTTTCAGAAAGATCCTGCTGTGGAGGTCATTAGCTAGATTGTCGCCTATGCTTTGAAGACTCATGTTATTTACTTTATGTGACGTTTTGGAGAGATTGTTGCAAACAGTTTATTTGGATTTGTTCCAGTACTTATCTTTTGGGTTGTAACAAGTTTAATTTTAAAGTCTTTATTTTATTTTATTTTTATGTAACCTAGTTATAAAGACCCCTTGTTCTCTGGACGGGGCGACATCCCCGGCCCTAATGGGCCTAGGTAATGGGGTGTTACAAGTGGTTTTAGAGACTAGGTTTAGGCAAGTATTGATGGTATATGTTTTGATTTATTGAGTTCAAACTGTTTGTCTGACCTGTCTTGTTTGTGCTGTAGGATGGTTAGAATGATTAGAACCGCATGGAAAGGGCAGCAATGGCACCCTCCCATTCCTATCTACCCTGAGGACTTACCAGTACCTCAGCCTGCACCCCAGCCAATCATTGCCCTGGATGATAGTAGTGACGATGAGGTTCAGATCATCGAGCCACCTCCAATACCCGTGGTCGACCTGGTTACCGACAGTGAAGACGAGGAGATAGACATGGAATATGTTCCCCACCCTCCTAGCCCCATAGTGGACTTGACTGCTGACAGTGATGACCCAGGAGAGATAGATTATGAATCTCCACCTAGACCTTCCTTTGTAACCCCACCCAATCAAGTTGAGACCGGGGAGAGTTCTAGGAGACCAGGGAAGGAGCCCATAGATGGGTTCGTAAGTGGGGCCGGGATGGACTTCACTAGGAATTCTGGGGGGTGGTTATATGATGCCGACATTGAAGATTCTGGTGAGGATTAGAGAGGCCAAGTCCTGCTATGTTTAGGGCGTTTTATCTGCAATTTTCAATAAACTCCTATGATAGGAGTCCATTCACCTTATTGCTTTATTTCAAAATTTATGCAAATAAGAGTACCTCGAGTACTCTAAGTTTGGAGAAAAATTTATATGCAATTCTTCATACAAAATTTGCATCTAATTTTCTTCCGCTTAACGTTGAATGTGAATGCATGCTCAATTTGGATATTTTTAACTTTGATGCATAACTCATTATCTGGGGAATGGTTTAGAATGGCACCCAAACGTTGTGCAGCCACATCCAGCAGAAGGGTTCCCGAGGCAGAGCCCGTGACACCAGAGGTTAATAAAACTCAAATGCCATCGCCAAACCAGGGGGATGAGAATGAAATGGGACCGGAGATGGGATCGGAAGAGCCAGTTAGCGTAACTATGACACAAGCGTTCCACAAGGTGACGGAGATTCTGCAAACCTTGACAGAGCGAAGAAATCCAAAAGGAGAAGACGAGGCATTGGAGCGGTTTCTGAAATTTCAACCTCCTATTTTCTTGGGAGAGGCCGAACAAGACCAGAAAGCAGAGCAATGGGTGGAACAAATGGAGGACATCTTTGCCACGCTCCAGTACACAGAGAAGCGAATGGTGAAGTTCGCTGCATTCCAGCTGAGGGGTCCAGCTCGGGCATGGTGGCAACATGTTCAGGACGATTGGGAGATGATTGACTAAGACTGGACATGGGCTAATTTTGTGGAAGCATTCCGGACAGAATATATCCCTCAGTGGATAGTGGAGAAACGGGAAGATGAGTTCCAGAATCTAAAGCAAGGAAGCATGACAGTAGCCCAATACGCCGCACGGTTCACGCAACTGTCAAAGTACTGCAAGAGGCTGGTGGATACTAACAAAATAGAACGAGGCAATTTGTTAAGGGATTAAGGAAAGTGTTAAGAAGGGCGTTAGCACCCTCTCCACCGATGACTTATTCGGGGGCTGTGGACGCAGCCACCCGTACTGAGAATGAAGATCGCAACCGATTGGCTTCACGACCGCACGTACCGACAAGACCGCCGCCAAGACCTTTTCAGAGGCAGCAACCTAACAAGCGTCCTGCAAACCAGCAATGGCAGAATCGGGAAAAGCATACCCGAACAGCACCGGTTGGTCCGGCGCAGAATCTTCTATTATGTCGGCATTGTGGGAAAAGAGGGCACGTTGAGAAAAATTATTGGTCCAAAGGAGTTGAGCGGAAGTGCTACCACTGCGGAGACCCGAATCATCTGTGGAACGCCTGCCCTAAACTTCTCCGGATCAGACAGGGGAACCCAGCTCAGAACCCGGGGCCCAATCGAGCCAATACATCGGGAGCTTCCGGGAGTGGAACGCAGAAGCCGCAGGTAAAAGCAAAATTTTTCTCTCTCATGCTTTATTTCAAAATTTATGCAAATAAGAGTACTTCGAGTACACTTAGTTTTGAGAAAAATTTATATGCAATTCTTCATACAAAATTTGCATCTAATTTTCTTCCGCTTAACGTTGAATGTGAATGCATGCTCAATTTGGATATTTTTAACTTTGATGCATAACTCATTATCTAGGGAATGGTTTAGAATGGCACCCAAACGTTGCGCAACCACATCCAGCAGAAGGGTTCCTGAGGCAGAGCCCGTGACACCACAGGTTGATACAACTCAAATGCCATCGCCAAACCAAGGGGATGAGAATGAAATGGGTCCAGAGATGGGATCGGAAGAGCCAGTTAGCGTAACTATGACACAAGCGTTCCACATGGTGACAGAGATTCTGCAAATCTTGACAGAGCGAAGAAATCCAAAAGGAGAAGACAAGGCATTGAAGCGGTTTCTGAAATTTCAACCACCTATTTTCTTGGGAGAGGCCGAACAAGACCAGAAAGCTGAGCAATGGGTGGAACAAATGGAGGACATCTTTGCCACGCTCCAGTACACAGAGAAGCGAATGGTGAAGTTCGCTGCATTCCAGCTGAGGGGTCCAGCTCGGGCATGGTGGCAACATGTTCAGGACGATTGGGAGATGATTGACTAAGACTGGACATGGGCTAAATTTGTGGAAGCATTCCAGACAGAATATATCCCTCAGTGGATAGTGGAGAAACAGGAAGATGAGTTCCAGAATCTAAAGCAAGGAAGCATGACAGTAGCCCAATACGCCGCACGGTTCACGCAACTGTCAAAGTACTGCAAGAGGCTGGTGGATACTAAACAAAATAGAACGAGGCAATTTGTTAAGGGATTAAGGCAAGTGTTAAGAAGGGCGTTAGCACCCTCTCCACCGATGACTTATTCGGGGGCTGTGGACGCAGCCACCCGTACTGAGAATAAAGATCGCAACCGATTGGCTTCACGACCGCACGTACCGACAAGACCGCCGCCAAGACCTTTTCAGAGGCAGCAACCTAACAAGCGTCCTGCCAACCAACAATGGCAGAATCGGAAAAAGCATGCCCGAACAACACCGGTTGGTCCGGCGCAGAATCTTCTATTATGTCGGCACTGTGGGAAAAGAGGCCACATTGAGAAAAATTGTTGGTCCAAAGGAGTTGAGCGGAAGTGCTACCACTGCGGAGACCCGAATCATCTGTGGAACGCCTCGCCCTAAACTTCTCCGGATCAGGCAGGGGAACCCAGCTCAGAACCCGGGCCCAATCGAGCCAATACATCGGGAGCTTCCGGGAGTGGAACGCAGAAGCCGCAAGGTGAAAGCAAAAGTTTTCGCTCTCATGCTTTATTTCAAAATTTATGCAAATAAGAGTACTTCGAGTACTCTTAGTTTTGAGAAAAAATTATATGCAATTCTTCATACAAAATTTGCATCTAATTTTCTTCCGCTTAACGTTGAATGTGAATGCATGCTCAATTTGGATATTTTTAACTTTGATGCATAACTCATTATCTAGGGAATGGTTTAGAATGGCACCCAAACGTTGCGCAGCCACATCCA